>OW240918.1:23593763-23947488 GCA_933207985.1 Pelobates cultripes
CTAGATCTCTTACCCTATATGCACTCTTAATCCTCTACACATACACACACAATCTTCTATACACACTCTGGGTCCTTTACACACTAGATCTCCTACACACACACTGCACCACCTACACACACACTATATTCTTTGTAAGCAAACACATACAACATTCTCTAAACACATCCTCTCTACAACCTCTACACACACTACGTCACCTATACACACACACTACAGCCCGTATGCACACACTCGCTACATCCCCTATAACACAATGCCCCTATACACACACCCTCTACAGCCCCTAGCCACACATATTACACCACAAACACAAATGAAATTGACCTATACACAAAAACACACCACACTCTAAACACATGCAATCCCACAAGCAGGCTCCAAACACATGCACCATACACTTTCCTGGCCCTTTTGTCCTCTGGTATCCCACTTGTGGAGACACCAGAGACAATTTAAAAGCAAACACAGTGCAAGCATGTTATTACATTTTCTTGCGCTGCGCAGAACAAATACAGGGCCTTTTTCTAATGCTAGAGCTCTTCAGCGGGGCTCTGTGCATTGAACCAACATGCTCACTTTGAGAGGGGGCGTGCTTGACATTAGTGATAACCCTCTCTGGCCCCGCCCCCTCCTTAGGGGGCCGCTCTAATTGAAAAATGCCCAGGACTAATTTTTTTCCCAGTCCGGCCCTGCCGTAATCCAGCGCCGGGCTGCCTCGATGCTGGTGACCTTTCCTCCCCCGCCGACATCAGCTCCCGAGTGGAGCGGAATGCGCATGCAAGTGCCGCGCATATTCAAACAGTCCATAGGAAAGCATTTCTCAATGCTTTCCTATGGATGTTCTGCACGCTGGATGCGAATTTTGCATCCAGCGTCGTAGATGCGCCTCTAGCGGCTGTCAGGAAGACAGCCACTAGAGGTTGGATTAACCCTGCTGTGTAAACATAGAAGTTTCTATGAAACTGCTATGTTTACATGTGAAGGGTTAAAATCGGAGGGACCTGGCACCCAGACCATTGAGCTGAAGTGGTCTGGGTGACTATAGTGTCCCTTTAACAAGGTACCCAAGAAGATAGAATTACAGCTACAATAAAATACAGTATGCACTTGGCAAATGAGGAAAGGTGTAAGCATTATTTTAATATTTTATTAAGTCATAAATACCAAAATCATGTCAGTTAATATAGTTTGTTTGTTTTTTGAAGGGGGAATGGAAGCTGTTAGTGTAATCAGTATATTAGCATATATTAGCATATATACTGTACTACCAGGAGTGTCATTTAAAAGGAAGCAATTGCAATAGCCCCAGGTCCCTTAACTCTGTATGGGTAATAATTGCAGTTTTTAATAAATTATGCAATAATTGCATAATTACCTTTGAGGGATAACTCCAACTCTAGTGACTGTCTACCAGATAGAGGGACTTACGGGTCATAAGGCGACTTTTGAACATCCTAACACTATGCATGAGGACATCCAGTGTCATGAACAACCCCATAGGAAAGCATAGTACATGCTTTCCTACAGGGAAAATACTAATGCGAGTGTGGCCATTGCCGCGCATGCACATTAGGTCTCCCCCGCTGGCTGAGGGATATCAGTGCTGGACTCAAGTGACAGAAGTGTTTTTTACCCCCTTCTGCACCAAAGGAGGGGGCGCAATGGTACTATAGTTTCCTGTTAAGTAAAGTGAGTAACACGCAGTTATTGGCAAAGGAATTAAACATTTTAGGTTGTTACGATTTAGCTAGGAAAATAGACTTTAGTAAATAACCCTGTTGATTTATATTTTCTTATTTTTTCTTCATTGCATTGGATCCAAATACCATTTTGCTCTCCTCTATTCATGAAATCTGCAGTTTGCGCACGTCCCACCCATTGCAAAAGACTGCCACAGATCACTCGCCCCATAAGAAAAATTAGTCACTACGTTTCCTTATGCAGGCCTCCCAACTACCCTGATTTCTGCAGGAAAGTCCTGATTTGGGGGTCCTGTCCCGCTTCAGTATCCCTATGTCCTGCATCTGGGGACAACAGAGAACTGTCCCCGGACAGCACAGTACGAACGCATCATTATACGCACTTGCGTTGTGAAGCAGGCCCTAGGACTAGGTATGGAGCGCAGCATCCCACTGTGCATGGTTCTGAAGGCTTGGGACTGGTTAAGAAGCCTGTCAGTGGGCTAACATGCCCCTTTAACCCCTTAAGGACCAAACTTCTGGAATAAAAGGGAATCATGACATGTCACACATGTCATGTGTCCTTAAGAGGTTAAGGGTGGGCGCACCACATTTTGGGCATAGCTAGTGACATACGTCACATCACTGGTGACGTCAGCTCATAGCCCAGCCCCCCCCTACCAGTTTACACCTCCCAATTGTTGAGAAGTATCTTATGTAAAGAAAAAAAAAAACTATGGCAAATGTAAAAAACAAAACAAAAAGGAAATAGTGTGAGAAAAACCATCACAGGGTTCCATATGTATGTACATTGCTCAAGCTGTTTTGTGAAAGGGAAGCCTCTGACTGAGCGTGTCAGCTGACATTCAACCTATCAACAGCGACCTGTCCAAGGATACATGTTTCAAGATCACTTTGCTGCTGGGCCACCAGAATTCCATATTCCCATTAACCGACCTTTGACCTCAGCAGCGTCTAAACTACTTTTAATCACTTCCTCCCTTGGGCTATAACAATGGGCTAATTCTCCCACCCATGTGGCTGGCAATACTCTCAACCTTATTTTCTCTTATGCATGTACAGTGTCTAATATCTCCAACACTCCATTTCCTCTCTCTGATCACCATCTCTTATCATTTGCTCTCGAGAACCCCCTCACCCAACAACCTCGGCCTAATCCTCCTCAACTCAGAAGGAATCTTAATTCTATTGACCTCCAGCAGCTGTCAGCTAATATTGATTCACATCTCCTATACATACCTTTCCTGTACCTCACTGGCCATTTCCAAATATAACACTACCCTCGCCTCTGCCGTGAACTCTGCAGCCCTGCTTCAAACATGCACCTGGAGGAGGACACCCCCTCAACTATGGCACACAAATCAACACGCTACCTGCAAAGATGATCCCGTTGTGCTGAACGCTCATGGAGGAAGTCTCATACCCCTTCAGACTTTCTCCATTATAGATTTTTATTGTGTTCATACAGCACAGCCCTCGCCCTCGCCAAACAGTCATAATTTTCCGATTTCATTAGTTGATGCTTATCCTAGGCGTCACTCTCATACCTTTAACTCTCTTCTTCACCTTGCTGTGGCCACCCCCAAACTAGCTTTGCATGCTACTTTACCGACAAGATTGAACACCAAAGGAAAGAATTCTCCCCACCTTGCCTCTATCTTTCTCAACTACACATAGATCATGCCTTTCCTAACCTTCAGACTTTCTCCCCGGCTACAGAACAAGCTTCTCCTTTCCTCTTGCCCCACCACTTGCCCGCTTGATCCTGTCCCATCTCACCTTGTCAGATCTCTCTCCTCCTGTCTTGTGCCTTCCTTAACACACATCTTCAACTGCTCTCTTTTCTGGCATTGTCCCTGCTGACCTTAAACACGTCACTGTAGTACCCATCCTGAAAAAAACATCTCTTGACCCAGGGTCCCCTTCTAACTATCGTCCCATATCCCTGCTCCCTTTTTCCTCAAAGCTTCTGGAAACAATTGTCTTTACACATACGTCTCACTTCCTCAATTCCAACTCTGTCCTTGACCCTCTTCAATCTGGCTCCCTCCCCCTCCACTCTACTGAGACTGCTCTTATCAAAGTTACTAACGACCTAATCACAGTTGAATCCAAAGGCCACTACTCCATACTAATTCTTTTTGACTTCTCTGCTGCCTTTGACACTGTTGATCATGTTCTCCTTTTTCAAACTCTTCAATCACTCAGTCTCTGTCCTCTCATGGTTTTCCTCCTATCTTTCCCAACGCTTATTCATTGTCTCCTTTTCTAATGATACCTCCGCCCTTTGTCCTGTTTCAGTTGGAGTCACGCAAGGCTCTGTCCTTGGTCCCCTTTATTTTCTCTTTATGCTGCATCTCTTGGCAAACTTATTACCTCATTTGGATTCTGTACGCTGATGACACCCAGATATATCTCTCCTCCCCGGACCTCTCCCCTGCCGTCCTTCAACATGTCACTGCTTGCCTTTTTTCCATCTCTTACTGGATTACCTCCTGCTTTCTGAAACTCAATCTCTCTAAAACTGAGCTCCTTGTCTTTCCTCCTCCTAATACTGATCCTCCTCTTTCACTCTCCCTTTAAGTTAGTGGAATCCACATCAGTCCATCCTTGCGCTGTCTTGGCGTTATACTTGATTCTGGCCTCACCTTTGAGCCTCACATCCAGTCGGTTACCAAATCCTGTAGATTCCATCTTAAAACATCACCCGCATCCGCCCCTTTCTTACGCAAGATGCTACTAAGGAGCTTGTCCATGCTCTAATAATTTCTCGCATGGACTATAGTAACCCTCTCCTAATTGGTCTTCCCAATAGCCATATTGCCCTGCTACAGTCTGTTATGAATTCTGCCGCCAAACTGATTTTCCTCTCTAGTCCTCTCACACCTCACCCGTCTGTCAGACCTTCTCCTGTCCGCTGCACGCACCCGTACGGCCAACTCATGCTTGCAGGACTTCTCGCGGGTGGCTCCCTTCCTATGGAATAGCCTGTCTACCACCATCAGACTCACCCCTAGTCTTCAATCATTTAAGTGGTGCGTTAAAATCCATCTCTTTAGGAAAGCTTATGGCCTCCCATAGTAACCTCTACCTCACATACCTGTCCCTTGCTCTCTCCTAAAGGGCAGCACTCTACTCTCTCCTCCAGCTCTGCCTCACTCCCACCTTATTTCATATGACCTATTGTGTTTTACACTCCACCTCCTATAGACTGTAAGCTCGTTTGAGCAGGGTCCTCTTTAACCTATTGTTCCTGTGAGTTTTTGTAATTGTTTATTGTTAAATCTCTTCCTCTTATAATATTGTAAAGCATTGCACAATCTTTAGGAGCCATATAATTGGCAATAATAATAATAATAAGATTAAACGTCACACTCAAGCGGACTCAAGAGAGGGCAGAGCTGACCAGCGCTGGACAGGGGTTAACCCGTTCATTAACAGTTTAACCAACGACAGTAAGCCTGCGCAAGGAACCTCAAGGCGCCTAACAACTTAATTCAAATGAAGTTGTTATGGTGCCCAGATTGTTCCATTAAAAACCAATGTAAAACTAGCAGAGGTGAAAAATTATTGCAATTTAGCTGTTTGGCCTTAAAATGTATAAAGTCCTTGTTAATCCTCTACAGATACCTGTTTAACCCCTTAAGCACACATGACGTGTGACATGTCATGATTCCCTTTTATTCCAGAAGTTTGGTCCTTAAGGGGTTAATAAATAAACTCATAGTAATACTGAGAATCCAGGGGTTGGATTCACTAAATGGTGAATTGTACTAAACTATATCATTTCAAAGAATGCAAACTATCATACAAAGTCTCCGGCTCAGCTATAGCTGCATCTTGATTTATAACCCAGAAATTCACTAGTTACTGAATAAGTTCCAACATGTGCAGGGCCGTCTTTAGCACGGGGCAAACGGGGCAGTTTCCCCGGGTCCAGTTGCTTCTGGGGGGTCGCAGAGCAGCTGCCCCGTGGACCGCGATTTGCTCAGCCCCCATGGACCAGGCGGTGTGGCTGCACAGAGCCGCACTGTCCTGCATGCTAAGGAGGCCCTACGGGTGGCTCATGTGTCAGCAGGGGCCTGGTCGGGCGCTGTGGCGCTTAAACAGCGCAACCAGGCCCCTTCCTACTCGGCAGCCGGCTGGGAGGAAGTGAGTGCCGTGCGTCACTTACTCTAACCGGAGATCAGAGCCCCACGGGAGGAAGGCAGGGAGGAGGGGAGTTTCAGAGGAGAACTCCCAACTGTCTCAGCCTGCCACTGGACCCCAGGGAAACCACCCTCCAGAAAAGGTAAGAACCTGGAGGGTGGCTAAATGTATGTCAGTATATTTGTGTGTGTGTCAGTATGTTTGTGTGTCAGTATGTCTGTCTGTGTGTATGTCAGTAGGCCTGTGTGTGTGTCAGTATGTCTATGTGTGTGTTATGTCAGTATGCCTGTGTGTGTGAGCATGTCTTTGTGTGTGTCAATAGTCTGTCAGTGTATGTGTGTGTCAGTATGTCTGTCTGTGTGTATGTCAGTATGCCTGTGTGTGTCAGCATGTCTGTGTGTGTGTCAATACATCTGTCAGTGTATGTGTCTGTGTGTCAGTATTTCTGTCAGTGTATGTGTCTGTGTGTATCAGTATGTCTGAATGTGTGTCAATGTCTGCCAGTATATATTTGTGTGTCAGTGTATGTGTGTGTCAGTATGTATCTGTGAATGTTTTAATATGTATGTCTGTGTGTCAGTATGTCTGTATGCCTGTGTGTCAGCATATCTGTGTGTGTCAATACATCTGTCAGTGCATGTCTGAGTGTCAGTATTTCTGTCAGTGTATGTATGTGTGTCTGCCAGTATATATTTGTGTGTCAGTGTCTGTGAATGTTTTAATATGTCTGTGTGTGTGTGTGTGTGTCTGTGTGTGTGTGTGTGTGTGTCTGTGTGTCAGTGTGATTGGGGGGTTTGGGAGGGTGGCAGGGCTCAGGGTCCTATTCATATTACAGACGGCCCTGAACATGTGTAGATAGCAGCCCGGGGCTCGGCTATTGACGTTCAGCCGATCCGCTCGGCAATCGATTTAGCCATCTGCGTGCTCCACATCTCACCGCGGGAACCAGCCCTCCGCGATCCGATTGGCCGCCGCCGACCAGCTCTGGGATCGCTTAGCGGTCCTGCTGCGTTTGACCCGATCTGGCGCCATTTTAGAAGCGGGAGTTGGAGGGGGAGGTGTCTGCAGAGCGCGGGGAAATCAGGTGCGGCGACCCGGGAGAGACGGAGCCTGGGCCCCTCTGAACGAACACTGACTCCTATAGATGACTTGAGACGGTGAGGCTCTCTGCGGGGGGGGAGGGGATCTGGGCTCCCTGGCTGGGGCTCGTGCCGGGGGGGGGCCCTGGCTGGGGCTCGTGCTGGGGGCCCCACGTTATTCAGAAATAGAGGCCGGGGATCCCCTCAGCTCCCCCGATCCAAACCCTTTACTTGGCCTGCTAAGATGTTCTGCAGCAGCTGTGGCGTTATCACCATGGAAACAGCCCGGCTAATACAGTCTGCTGCCCCCCTTATTGACCTTCGGGTATTTTGCAAAAGTGGGTACAGTATACTAATTAGAGTTATGAAGGGACCCCCCCCTCTCTGTTATTAGTTCAGGTGTGACCGGTAAGTAACACCAGCAGAGGTGGGTGAAGGGGGGGTGACCCAGCTGTGGGCAGAGGTGGGTGAAGGGGGGGTGACCCAGCTGTGGGCAGAGGTGGGTGAAGGGGGGGGGTCACCCAGCTGTGGGCAGAGGTGGGTGAAGGGGGGTGTGGCAGCCACCAGCTGTGGGCAGAAGGTGGGTGAGGGGTCACCCAGCTAGGGCCAGCTGTGGGCAGAGGTGAGTGAAGGGAAGTGACCCAGCTGTGAGCTGGGTGTGGTGGGTGAAGGGAGTGACCCAGCTGTGGGCAGAGGTGGGTGAAGGGGTAACCCAGCTGTGGGCAGAGAGGTGGTGGAGTGAGTGACCCAGCTGTGGGTGAAGGGGGTGACCCAGCTGTGTGGGTGAAGGGGGTGACAGCTGTGGGTGAAGGGGGTGACCCAGCTGTGGGTGAAAGGGGGTGACCCAGCTGTGGGTGAAGGGGGTGACCCAGCTGTGGTGAAGGGGGTGACCCAGCTGTGGGTGAAGGGGGGTGACCCAGCTGTGGGTGAAGAAGGGGGTGACCCAGCTGTGGGTGGGTGACAGCTGTGGGTGAAGGGGGTGACCCAGCTGTGGGTGAAGGGGGGTGGGTGACCCAGCTGTGGGCAGGGGTGGGTGACCCAGCTGTTGCAGAACTGTGTGGATTTGCCTGAAAGATGACCGAGAGCATCATGGGAAACGAAGTTTTGCAACAGTTGGAGATCAGCCCTTTGGACACTCTTGGTGTATATATAGCCTGAGGTGTATGACCGTGTAAGAGGGTCATAAGAAATTATGACCCTCTTACAGCAGTATTATTACTCACACTTTTTAATAATTTGTAAATCGTTATAATAGTTTGTTGGTTTCACAATATATGTGGTGGCACACTGTTTGACAATCTGACACCTGGGGATTAGGGCTCCCGTCATGCCTTGTCAATTATCGCCTTTTTACAAAAATAAGTATAAAAATGAGATCTAACACAGAGTGTGTCAGTTAAGCCCTACTTATTAGCTTCATGGCAGTTGTGATCTGAACCCAGGGAGTAACTGAGCCATGTTATAGATCTGTGACCCTGCAAACTCAAATCCCCCACTTGAAACATACTGAAATGACAATCATCTATTGTATACACTACTCCGTTCAAATGCACTTTCACCATATATTTTGCGCCCAATAAAATCTTCCAAAAATAAGCAGTTTATTAATGACTTGAGATCTCAAATCCTTTGTTGTTAATGGGCACTATATTAAACGTGTCTGCATCCTCTTATGATTACCATACTCTCCCTTGCAAACATATGGCTTAATGTTAGAACTGACATTAAAAAAAATAAGTTTTTGTGAGTGAGGTTCATATATTTCTGACTGTTGCTCCAGTTCCTCATTGTTTTAAACTATTGACACTTTAGGGGAAAACATTGTTTCTGCTGCATTAGAAACTGCAAACAAAAGTTTAGTTCCACCTCCCCTTATCGATGTATTATCCTCATAATTCCTTCGTACTATTTAAAAATAATATATGCAACATGGAAGTGTGAATCCTAATATAAGCGGTGTGAGTAATGTCCTAGTGTTTGACACGTGCAACAATAAAATAACACCAAGCACCACAAACACCATATAGACCAATGTAGTGGTTATAGTCCCAGGAGTGTACTGGCACCATCATCCTCATGCCACCCCTTTAATTATAAGTAGTCAAATTATTTGAGAACAGATTTGACTTCTCACTTTGGTTTTGCTGATTGCCAATCCCTGCCTCAACTAAAGTTACAGGACTGCAGGAAGCACTGAGTTAAGCCTGAAGGTGCAGGCCTTTACTCGGGAGTTTTGATGGGAGCTCCTAATAGCTTAGAAGTGGTGGGGAGCAGCACCCAGCCAAAGTCATGTAAGAAGTCACGGGTTGTTTATTTACAGTAGGGAGCACCAGGGCTCTTCTGGCACCATAACCACTAAAGCACACTATAGTGGTTGTTGCGTTTGGAGTGTTCTTTTTAATCTTTATATTATAAGTTAGTGCCAATTAAGCAGGAATCTTTATGAACATGTGTACCTATCTTTAAGTGTCTTTATTTCTGCTTCCATGTAGTGTGCTGAAAAAATGGCTGTTTGTTCAGAGGAATCGCGTCTGTTACCTTTATTAGAAACTTTGGAGGATTCTTCTTGTTCACATACAGAACAAACAGATGCTTATCTCTCCCTTGTTAGGTAAGCATAATCGACAATTTAAAAAAATTTTGTGCCAATTTTTTTTTTTTTTTTTTTTATATTCATAAGTAATTGCATGTAGTCCCCAATGGGGCTGCAGCTAACTGTTGGAGGCCCGTCTCAGTCACTGATATTTACATTGCTATATCAGCAAATTGTACCACATCTAAGACTGATTACAACAGATGCTGTATGTGCCGCAGAGGTTCTTTGAGCTGCTAAAGACTAGGTAGGCCATGGTTTTATCTACATCCAAGAGGAGTGCTTAGTATAGGAGCAGCAACTCTTCAAAATTTCATAAGTGCAAATATACTGAAGCACTGTATTATAAAAAGGCACATGTAGAAACCATAGTCTCACAACATAATCTCCTTTAGCCATGACATTAAACAGAAGTTAGTAATACACTTCAGAAATTGTTCTTTTAAATCAGGGTATACTTTGACCTGACCCTGTAAACATAACCTATTTGCTTGTGCAGAAAGATTGTTTGCTTCTGTACTGTCTCATCTGAAGGCACCAAGAAAACTCCTATTTAGTGTTGGTTCAACAGTGAATTAAAAACCAAATTGCTTCATTGTTAGTTGTATAGTAAAAGTTTTACATTTTTTCCTCTTTAGCCGTATAAGTGGAGAAGACAGCAAGGAGTTTATGGTGCTGGTTGAAGGGAAATTTCAACGACTCTGCAAAGTATTTAAGGTATGGAGTTTAGAGTTCAACATGTGTTTGGTGTGAACACTTCTCATATGCTCTATGGTTGCTATGTGAAGGCTTCTTGTTGGGAAACAGAGTTGGTGTTTTTTTTTGTTTTGTTTTTTCACATTTTGCACTGTTTATTTGAAAATCTGGCTATTACGTTTGCACTGTGCTTTATCAAATGGAAAATGAACGGAAACAAGCCTATAAATGGTACACTGAATTAAGGGGGGTAACCCCAGATGTAATAAATGTGTAGAGTAGAAGTAGTGTACCAAAGGGGGCACTGGGATGAGTAGCAAATTGTGTACGGGATAACTCCAGATAAAGAGAAATGTTTATATCATATGTAAAAGACACAAGGTCAAAAATAAATGTTTAATTGTTTATAAGAGTTTAAAAATTGTCACTGGCAATAACCCTATGTGCTGTATAAAAAAACAAATAAGTGAAAGACCAAACGTGAAAAGTAATAAAAAAAAAAAAAAAAAAATTTAAATCGATATCTAGTTAATTGATATATCAAATAAGGCCTGGCGTACTCAATATCATTATACAAATAAGCGCATGTCTGCACTCTAAATGGTAAATGGATTTCTGATTTTTAGGATGCTTTGGGTGCATTTCCTGGTGTGACAGAAGGAAATCCTCTATTTTAACCATTCTTTAAAACAGACATGCAAACTCCTTTTAGTTTTGTGACTGGATATGCTTGAGCCCTAGAGGGATTAGTTATAGGATTTACTGGTCTGGTATAGTCTCCGAGTTGCCCTCTCCACAAAATATTTCACGCTAAAACTAATTTTATTTTTCAGGCACACATTTCTCATGCGAACTCCGATCTTGGGAATGCTGCACTACAGGCATTGGGATTTTGTGTATTTAACAGCAAAATTGCATCCGGTTTATCAGGTAATAAAGTGACTTGGAATGTGATGCAGAAACCTTGTGATTACATCCATTGATCTGTGAATAATATTCCCCAAACATTTTTATTTTACCTCTATAAATGTTATAGCATAAAGGATGCACAGTCATTGCTCTCAGATATTACATAACATCAAGTAATCCCTCTGGAGTTATGGAAAATCCTGCTTCAAACCACTTCAGATTCGTTGACCCTTTGTATGTTAGATGGCAATTTGGTTATATAATTCTTAATTTAACTGCATTTTTTTGTTTTCCCCAGTATAAACGGAGTGTGGTGTCTAGCTTAATTACTTTAGTCATATACCGAGTATAAACATCTTGGTGTTTTTTTTTTTTGTTTTTTTCAGCTCCTGAGATTGAAGAATTGATTTTAACTTTGAACAGTATTGCTGCTAAAGGGACAGATAAAAATAGATGCACACGAGCACTTTGGGTGATTTCAAAACAAAGCTTCTCCTCTGAAGAAGTTGGAAAAGCAGTAAGTAGTTCTTAAAGTTGCTCTTTCACCTCCAACTTATTTCTACTATTTTCTTTTTCCTCTTAGAATCTGTACTTCTTTGCTTTCTGATCTATATATTTTTGCCACATTTGACAATGGGTGTGCCTCAAGGCAGGCTCCTTTGTTATGCTAAAAAGAATGTGGAACTTGCCATAAACTCCACAATTTGTCAAGTGCAAGAAAAATGTATAAGACAAAGTATTACCTAGGAAGAGAAGAAGAAACCATAGGAGAGGGGTACATTTGAGATGATTTTGTAGTTTGTTCATTCATTTAAGTAATAAAACTGATTCTCTATGAAGATACCCGTTTTCTTCTGTAAAAGCAGTAGTTAACAGTTGCTCCCTAGTCTATCTTTATTTCATTATGGTGCTGCCATGCACATCATAAACTGAATGTATTGGAAGGGAGCTGCATTCATAGATTGTGTGTAAATAGTTGTCATGCTGTACACCTACCAGAAGAAAATTAGGTGATAGAGTGACTGAAAAATGTCCTAGTTCAGTTGCATGAAGGGGCGGCAGAGAAATCCTGAACATGTGTTACTAGCAAGCAATGTAGATGGTATAGAATTTGCCCATTATTTCATTTATATGTAGCTATTGTATGTTTCTAGTTATATTTTAACAATATCTTTATTACCTTCCAGGTACCCTCTATACTTTCTACATTAGAAAGTGTTCTTAATAAAGATGTTCAGTCACTTGTTATTGAGTATGAAGCACTAAATGTTATTATCCGGTAAGCAATGTGAGACTTTTACTTTGCATGCGTTTTTTTTTTTTGTTTTTTTTTAATCTGAAACAGTTCGGCAGGGACTGTAATGTTTAAATTACTCAAGTGACAGTCAGTATGATAGTCACTAGATGTGCTTCTGCAGAAATAGGTGAAGCTCTATTTCAATCAGATGGTCTTTAGAGACCAAGTGAGGGAGTATTCCCGCTAGGAAGCCTAGGCACCCAATAGTTTCCTTGTGCAGGCAGACTTTTTTTTATATAATATATATTAAGGAACAATGTACATCAATGTTTTGGCCCCAAAACGAGCCTTTGTCATCGAGACCATTTGGTGCAGAGTGATGTTTTGGATTTTCTTAGATCATCAATAAATCTTAGCCAAGGAGGCTTGATTACTGCACAGGGAGCAGTATGATGTTGGAGAAAAGGTAATTGAAGTACCTTTAAAGGACTACTCTAGGAGGAGGAGAGCTCCCCACCCAGCGCTGGAAAAAGGTACGTTTTTACCCCTTTCCCCCTTCCAGAGCCGGGCTGGAGGGGGACCCTGAGGGTGGGGGCACCCTCAGGGCACTATAGTGCCAGGAAAACAAGTATGTGTTTTCCTGGCACTATAGTGGTCCTTTAACCACAGTGACTAGTACACTATAGCCACAAAAATAGTTGCAAATTAATCCTGTATTCAAGTGCCTGCATCACAGGCTAGCTTCTTGGTCGAAATACCCCCTCCAAATTAGCAATTAAGTAATAATGATCCGCACACGCCAATATGTAGGTGTAGGCTGCTTCCTGCCTGTTGTTGATGGCTGAATAAACTTCCATTTCATTATGTAACAGGATTTCAAGAACAAACCATCCAAAATTAGAGCAATTTGTTTTATTTTAGTTTAAAATTTTCATGCTGTCTTGTGACTAAGAGGATCAAGCAAGCCTTCAGAATTTTTATTTTTTTTTTTATTTTTTTTTTAAATGTTCTATTTGTATGGTAGTTGGGTCATTTGGCAATGTTGCGTTATGCCATCCTGTGTCAAACTAACAATGTTTGCTTGTTTCACTATAATCTGGCTTGCTGTATTTCAGACTCTTGGACCAGGCTCCTACACAGATGACAGATGAAGCTGTGAGATGGGCTAAACTCATTATCCCTTTGGTAGTTCATTCTGCTCCCAAAGTTAGGTTAAGGAGCGCAACTGCTTTAGAAATTGGAATGCCGGTTTTGCTTAAGAAACAGCAGGAAGTGGCAGTTGTAACAGAACAGCTGATGTCGTCTGTAAGTGTTTGATTTCTATGTGGTTTAAAGTGTTGCTGTACATCAATGAAACTAATTACTAAAACTTCAATTTGAAGTATTTTCATGAAACTTTTGTATTCAGTGTACTTTCTGTGTGAGAATAACCTATTTTTCTCCCCCTCACCCCCACATACTGCAGAAAATCCTTGCTGAAATGCAAAAACTCTTTGCAAGTAAAAATGAGACGTATGTGTTGAAATTGTGGCCATTATTTGTTAAATTACTTGGAAAGGTAAGTAAACCTTACTCCACCATAGTTTTTATTAAAAAAATATATATATTTTTTTAGTTTTTGTTTATTTAACAATTGGGTTTATCTTTTCTCACATTCTAGACATTACATCGCAGTGGGACATTCATTAATTCTCTACTGCAGCTTGAAGAATTGGGTTTTCGAAGTGGATCGCCTGCAGTGAAGAAAATTGCATTCATTGCTTGGAAGAGCCTTATTGATAATTTTGCATTAAATCCAGGTAAATTCCTGACTTTTTTCTTTTATAGCAGGATAATTTCATCCTACCCAAGTGCATAAAGTTGTAGGCATTGCAACTGTATATAGGATTCAAAGAGCGGGGCATGCCACTGTGACACTGGCATGGGGGGGAGGAGGAAAGGAGAGTAAACTCCCCTTTCTATTACAGAGGGGGGGTGGCACCTAAATAACTTAATACTAGACTAACAGAAATACATGCTTGTGTTCCTGACACTAGTTACTTTAAATCAGGCTTCCCCAAACTCCAACCTTCCAGTTTCTGAACTAAAACTTCCATGATTCTCAGCCTATCTATTGCATTCATAGAATCTTGGGAGTTGTAGTACAGTGACACCTGGAGGGATGGAGTTTGGAGAAGCCTGCTTTAAATGCATGCATATTATTTTGGGGGTTATTGCTACCAAATAATGCAATGTATCTTTCTATTCAGACACTCTCGTTAAGCTTGTATTGTCTGGATTGTGAATTGTATTTTGGAGAGTCTATCATTTTAAATGTTGAATATAGAATGGAAAATATTTTTTTGTGTGTGAATCTATTGGAACCTTCAACAAAAGGTTGGGAGTTGAATACATAATGAAAGCTTCAACATACATATTTAGTGGCACTGTACAATTGAATTGTAAGTTGTGATGTAGGGAGCCTAGAAAGTCTGTTTTACCCTTCGTTTGGTTTTATACTTGCTGTCTTTTTTTTTTTTTTATAGATATCCTTTGCAGTACAAAGAGACTGAAACTACTTATGCAGCCTCTAAGTTCTATTCACGTCAGGACAGAGGCCCTGGCACTGACCAAGATCGAAGTATGGTGGTATCTTTTGATGAGACTTGGATCTCAGCTTCATCTACATTTTGAGCAGGTAGGTGATATTAATTTTTGTTCACGGTTATCATTCAGTTGTCAGTAAACATGTCATTTCTACCCTTCAGTCTGCCGAGTAGAGTTGCATTATTTTTGCAAAATTAAGTTTATACAAATACACAAAAATAAGTCCTGTGCCCAAACTCCCACTTCTCTTGGAGGGGCAGCAACACATCAGTACCAATATATACAGTAAAAACCAAACAAAAGTTACCTGCGCTCTTCCCAAATCCCTATGCGTATTTACACAAATGGATGTTATTTAGTTACAATGGCCATTAGAGGGATGCCCATCTGTCACGTCAAGGCAAACCTCTTATATGGGTCCTACACTGACTTCACCTTCCTTCTTTGAGCTTCTGGCAAATAAATATCTGAGACAGAGAGGGGTATTTTTTATAAACCCCTACATGCTTATTAACCCTTAATATGGAACACATGGGGTGGGCAGTAGCATTGTATCATAGTTATGTGATACAAAAGTGATCACAATTGACCAACACGTTACTGGCACACATAGTAGTGCTGCCGAAGGAGGGGAAAGACCCCACAGCATGCCCCATCTATAGGCCAATCTCCCTGTTGAACACAGATCTGAAACTATTCGCGAAGATCCTAGCCTTCACCATGCAACTGATCCTACCAAAATTGATCCACCCGGATCACATGGGATACGTGAAGAATAGGGAAGCCTGGGATAACACCACCAAAGTCATCAATTTGATACACGCTGCCCGGACAGCCTCAACATCCTTGCTCCTGATATCCACGTATGCAAAGAAGGCATCCGACCAGGTAGATTGTCCCTTCTTGTTTGCAACGCTGCAGCGTCTGGGTCCCGGTCCGAACATGCGGGCATGAATCGGAGCCCTGTACAATAACTCATCGGCAAGTATCTATGTGACTAGTACGCTATCACGTCCGTTCTCAGTACGCAATGGCACCCGGCAGGGATGTCCTCTCCCCCATGCTGTTTGTACTAAGCCTGGAACTGGCATATGTGGCAAGTGGGGGAAAAAGCAAAATCCCTGCCTATGCCGATGACCTACTATTCACAGTCCGAAACCCAGTATCATCACTCCCGGTTGTCATGCAGGAATTCGAGAGGTACTGCTCTCTATCGAATCTCCAAATTAATTATACAAAATCGATACTACACCTTGGATGTGATCGCATCTTAATCCCCTCTCTTAAAACGCAAAAACCCGTTCCACTGGTGTAAAGACGCAAACTATCTTGGAGTCTGGATTGCTGCAGACGCTTCTCATCTATTCCAGATCAACTTTCCAGTTCTGTTAGACCGGGTGTCTAAAGATCTGAAGGATTGGTCCATGCCACATATCACCTGACTCTGAAGGGTGAGCATTCTTAAAATGAATGTGCTTCCTATACCTGCTACAGACGCTGACTATATATTTTTTTTTTTTATTTTTTTTTTTTTTTTGCTCGGATACGCATAGCTTTCACGACCTGCATATGGCAAAACCGGACAGCCAGGATCAAATACGAAATTCTAATCAAACCCTCCCCGTCTAGTTAAGTATCACCAGGCCATCCACCTCCAGCGCTTCATCGAATAATTATTGGCTCAAGATGGGGGAGGGGGGGGTGGCGGCACCCTACAATAGCTTCCACCCTAAATATCTGGAAGAGACTATCTCCAAGAACGGACTTCTCATAACATACCTTCTCCCAGCCCATAGTTCCGCATAATCTACTCCACTCGGATCATGACTAGCTTCAGATTACCACTACTCTGCAGGCTACAACACGTGGGCAGGAGAACCCCAGACCTGATGACAAGCTTTAGATATCACCAACTAGCCCACATGCTCAATCAAGTACCGAACCTAACTTCAGCAGCAAGAACGCTCACCATATTTGGGAATGCTTTGCACTCACCCCCACCCCATGCCATCTCACTGGTATATCGCCTTCTGATTACACTGCAAGATAACCACACACCCTTACTTCGTTACACTGGGAGAGAAACATAGGCTATCATTTGACTCAAGAACAATGGACCAAAACCTTCACATTGACACATGAATCCTCCATTAGTACAAAATACTAGGAGTCCGGATACAAAATTATCTCACTGGTATAAAACACCAGAGAAAATTTGTCTCCATAAACCATTCCTGTCCACCAGAATGTTGGAAATGTGGCAGGAAACTGGGCACACTGTTCCACATCTGATGGATATTCTCCCCAGATCCAACACTACTGGAGGGAGATGCACCAATATTGTTTATTATAGTTTTACAAGCATGACTCCAACACTTTTCTTGAATTAAAAAAAGTGAATACAAATACACAAAAACAAGTCCTGTGCTTACCCCATGTGTTCCCTATTCAGGGTTAATAAGCTCAAGGAAGCAAAGTGAAGTCAGTGTAGGACCCACTTAAGAGGGCTGCTTTGACATGGCAGGTGGGCATCCCTCTCATGGAGGTTAGTTACTCCAATGGCCATTTGTTTATGCATAGGTATTTGGAAAGCATGCAGGAAACTTTTTTTTTTTTTTTTTTGAGAACTGCAAAATTAAGTTTACTGAACTTTGTGCTTTGGAGCTAATTTATTTGTGTACTTAAATCTCACAATTCTGGAAGGTTGGATGCACTGACTTTAGTGAATATAACATTTTGGACAGAAGCATGTGTCTTCTAAAGGTTTTGTGTGTTTTTTTTTTTGTTTTTTTTTTCTTGTGGAATAACTATTCTCAAAACAGCACATGGAGAGACAAAATAGTATAAGAACAGCCAGGTGCAAACCATATAAACACTCCAAGTGCTTTAAATATTCAGATGTATATAGAATGCACACTATAACAATCTCAAAAAACTTAGCTTTATTATGTACCAAAGTGACAGAAGCAAGGGCAAATAGAATAAAATAATAAATTACCACAAAAATTCTTACAAGCCTCAAGACAGAAACACAAGTCACCAAACCCCCCAACGTTTCGGCACCAACTGGCTGCCTTTAGTATTCCTTGTGGAATAAAGCATGGGTCACTGGCCTCAATTTTTTTTTTTTTTTTTTTTTCTCTATTCGTATTTCTTGCCATACTGTGAATTAATTTTCTTTTTAAATGCAAACAAACTGTGAGAGACTGCACTGATTTTGTAATGTTTACTGTTTTGCAAAAACAATTCTTACTCCTTTTCTATCCTATCACTTTAGTTTATTCACGTGCATTTAACATTTTATGGGCTTTTTTTTTTTTCCTGTGTATGTAGGGTTGAAGTCTGTATAATCATCTTATATTCTCCTTTCAGGTGTGCTTACCATTGATTCAAAGTGCTTTAAGTGTTGAGTCATCCACAGTACAATCTACTCCCTTAAGGGCATCTAATCAAAGTATAACTGCATCTACACCACTACAGAAAGGTACCTGGTATTTATTTGGGTGAAATTGGGTATACTTTTGTTTCCCATTTTATGCATGTGCTTTCTCATACTAACCACAATGACCTCACATTGTTTATGTTGAATGTCAACTTATTTATTAATTTTGTGTGTGTGTGTGTTGCCAAAGTTACTACCCTAGACCTTTTTGAATGCAACTTGTTTGTCTCCTTACTAAATGTTAACAGTGGAGCGTTGCAGTGGGTGCCTTAACTCCTTTTGGATATGTTGTTTGACAGTAGTACACTGTTGCTGGCGAGAGTGGCTTTAATCTGTTATGTTTTTATTTTATTTTTAGGCACTCACTCATTCTCAAGTCCTACAACTCCAAAAATTAGCTTGAACTCCAGCCTTTTGAGTTCAGTGGCTTTTCCATCTGTTCACCTTTTGGGAATCGAAATGATGCTTCATTTTCTACTTGGTCCAGAAGTTGTAAAATTTGCCAACCAGCACAAGCTTGTGCTTAGCTTAGGTATGATAACCTGTGATGCAAAGGAACAGCATAATTCTTCACTTTTGTCTCCGTAAGATGTGGTTGGTTGTGTGCTATTATGCAGACCATTTTCATGCTTGAAAAATTTATGGCTGTTGCGTTAATAGCCCTCGCTTTTATTCTTGCAGAACCTCTTCAGCATCCCTTAATCAGTAGTTCTTCGTTCTTCTGTAAGCATGCTGCTGTCCTGCTGGCCTCCGTGCAAGATGGATTTATTGTCATTGGAAAAGATGCTTCTGGTAAGATACTCAAAAATGTTATGGCCACTATTGATGCTGCGTGAATATAGACTTGTCATTACAAAATGTTAGGATGGGTTGAAACTTTATTCGTAACAAATGCTTCCAAGAAAGCAGCTCTGTTAAATATTTTAAATGTAAAAAAACTCATGTTGACAATGGAATTTCAATACAATGTCAATGCAGCAAGAATATATAAATGATGTAAATTTTTCATGTAGTGCCTAATTTTTTTGCTCGAGCTTCCACATCTTGCCATTTCCTGTTAAATGTAAGATTTTTATTTATTATGCTAATCAGGAATTTGATTTAAGCCACTAGTAATATTAAAAAAAAAAAAAAAAAAAAAAATCTACAAATCTTCTGTTTGGCCTAAATGTTACTATTTGTGACAACTCACTGTTTAGTGGGTAACTCTTCCACTTGGGTTTCAGTAACTGTGCCTGATCTGGCCAACTTTTAGTTGGCGACATTTGCCATCTTCATATTGATCTGTGATCACGCTTTGCAGCTTAATTTGTTTTAATGTAGTTGTGGGGTTTTTTTTTTTTGGTTTTTTTTTTTGGGAAATGTAAAAATTTGGGGGGGGCAAACTAAACCTAATTTTGTCCTCTGAATTGATTCTAGGGGTAGTGGTAAATGCTATATGGAAAGATCTGATCGATTTTGCGAAGGCCGCCATGGATACAGGTAATTTGAGTGTAGAGTGGTTTTAGGCAGTGCATTTAATGTTTATCCAGTTGAAACAGTCTTAAAGCAATATCATGTTGGGGGACACAAAATGTTGCCACTTGAATGTTCCTGGTAAATCTGGTTTCCATGGTGATTATATCACTTTCTATCTTTTTTGTATCAAATATTTTAGAACTCTAAACCAGGATGAGAACTTGTAAACCTCTGCTTATGGGTTCCCACACTTGAGGAAGGTTTATAAATGGCATTCTCCATCTCGTTAATCTTTCTCATGTTTATTAGGTAACAAAAAGGATCGACAAGGTTCAGAAGTGCTAACCCACTTATTACAAGCATTGAAAAATATCATCACTTCTGATGTTCTTCAGGTGGAAAAGTCAATGGTGAGTATTTAACACACAGTGACATATGTGGCTTTTGCAAGTTTTCTTTTTTTTTTTTTTTTTCTTTAAGAGATCAGTGATGGCATTTTAAGTGATTTTTATTTTTGTCTTTTTCTTTAGAACATGCTGGAGTGCACCGTAAAGGGACTACCTCAAAAAATTCTTGGATCTGCAGCATATCAGGTGGCAAATATGGATCTTCTTAATGTAAGAAATGTCTTAGGTTGTTGCCACAAATGTGCTGTTATCTTTGGCTTTTGTGCGAAACTAGCACATTATGCTGACATGGTGCGCACTTACCTTGACTGTGGCTTTTTATTAACTATTTAACCCTCGAAAGCAGTATGATAGTACTTAAATATGACGTGTGTTTATTTATATCTTATTTTACAAATTGCCACCTTTTTTAACTTCTTCTCCCTCCCTTCCTTCTAGGGTACCCCAGCTCTGTTTTTGATACAGCTGCATTTTCATGGTCCTATTTTAGAACATGGGATCTCCTCTGAAAGGTAGGTTTCTGTTTATTAGTTTGTATACTTCCATATTACATTTAATTTTTTTTTCTTGAAAAATTAAATCCTATTGCTGCCAACATTAATGTAGGTTCAAAATATTGTGTTCAAAATGTGTCCTGTGACAAAAGCACTTTTGTCACTGGTGTTTGGAGGGGCCTTCAGGCCAGCGTCTTGCCCTAGGACACTGGCCCATGTATTAGTCAGGGATACAGACTGGAGAAAGGGCTTTTGTTCGTGTCGTGTGTTTTTTTTTTTTTTCAGTTCAGTCTATGGGACAGCCGAATGGATTGTGCCTATGTTGTTTATACGAACAAACTACCGAACAGCCGGACCACATACAAGTGGAGTGTGGCACTCTTTTACCTCTCAGGAGCTGCGGTTAACCACAGCTAATGGACGACCGGCTGGGTGGTCGCCGTTCGTTTAGTCGAACACACGACGGCCGCCATCTTGTTTAGTCGAACGTGTTCAGCTGTGTTTGGTTGTAGAGTTCATGGAACTCAAATCGGACACGCAACGGCGCGAACACCGCTGGACTTCAGGAGTAGAACGCCACTTTAACATTGACATTTGCGCAAACTGTTACCGTTCATCTATTTGAACTTACTTTAAAATGGGGAAATAGACCGGTCGCACCGTCAAATTCTGTGGAACTGTTTTGGGCAGGAAAGCCATGCTGCGGTCGTTCAAAAGAGACCTCCATAGACACTTGAACACCATGGCGATTATGACTATGTTCGTGGGATCTGAGCACTGTTTGGATATATTGGGTGCTCCGATCCAAGCTATCTGGTGACATGTCACATGTGCGGGTTCAGTTCTATGAAACATAAGTTATGTATTTTAATGTGTTTTTGTTAGTTTTAACTTAGTAATATTTTCTGTACCTGGAGATAATTGAGTTTACTACAGCTACTTAAAGGAACACTATAGTCACCTAAATTACTTTGGCTAAATAAAGCAGTTTTAGTGTAAAGATCATTCCCCCTGCAATTTCACTGCTCAATTAACTGTTATTTAGGAGTTAAATCACTTTGTTTCAGTTTATGCATCCCTAGCCACACCTCCCCTGGCTATGATTGACAGAGCCTGCATGGAAAAAAACTGGTTTCACTTTCAAACAGACTAGCAAGCTATTAACATAGCAGGGGATAAGAAAATCTTAATTAAACAGAACTTGCAATAAAAGCCTAAATAGGGTTATCTTTACAGGAAGTATTTATGGAAGGCTGTGCAAGTCACATGCAGGGAGGTGTGACTAGGGTTCATAAACAAAGGGATTGAACTCCTAAATGGCAGAGGATTGAGCAGTGAGGCTGAAGGGGCATCTTCTATACACCAAAACTGCTTCATTAAGCTAACGTTGTTCAGGTGACTATAGTGTCCCTTTAAGCCATCTTCAGGATAGTGGGGAGGGATTTTACTGTGTATGTGGGAGTGTTAATGTGTTAATTATTGTTCCCATTGGTTTGTGTCCCAGTTTACCACCAGGTCTAGGGGGTGTGCCTCTGGCCTGGAAATGTGTATAAAAGAAATGCCTTTGTGATCATTAAACAGATCATCTTTCACCTTCATGACGTTTTGGCTCATGTTTGGGGGATTGGAGAACTACACTCTGGGGATTGCTATAATCACTATACTCCCCAGGTTATAATCACTAATCTCTGGTAAGAGCTTGTTCCTGCTCTCTGGACTAAGGAGAGGTTCACCCACTGGAAGCTGGAGCCCGGTCTTGGGTCCAGGTTAGGTAGGAGACGGCGAGACCCACACCAAGCTGCGGCGGTTCGTGGGGTCTGCGGTGGTTATGGTGTCTAGAGGAGTGCTTGGAGCCCTTGGGAAACATCAGTAGCATCCGTCAACCAAAGGTACCCAGTCGGGGTGCCAGCAGTTCTGTTACATGTCCAAAAGCACTTTTTATCTAAACGTGTGTGTGTGTGTGTGTGTGTGTGTGTGTTGTGTTTTTTATATATATATATATATGTATATGTATATGTATATGTATATGTATATGTATATGTATATGTGTATGTGTATGTGATCTGTCTACGTTAATATTAGAATCCAGAGCGCTGCCCCTCCCTCCACCCCAACCAAAAAAAGAGAGTTGATCTGTACCATGTTAAACCTTTTTCTGACTTTTTTTTGTTTTAGATGACATCTGTCTTTTACCTTTTCAGGTACTTTATAAACTTTGAGACACTTGTGAACTATGTACTGTCAGGTCAAACCTCTCCTCTGGCATTTAGTGAATCTGTCTTTGTTGAGTTGAACCAGTGTGCAAAGGTCCTTGAGAAAGAAGCTCTGTGGCGTATGTGGAGTATTCTAATAAATCCACTGACTGACCGCATTAATCAGGTAAGTTGTGTTTGCTCTAGGATAGTAGTGGTGTGTGGGGTTTGGTTTTTCCTTTATTTAAATGCACAAAGGCTGGCAGATATTTTTAGGAAATGGAATACAATAAAGGATGGGTCAAAAACTGGGTAGCAATATTAAACTAGTCCTTGAGACCCTCCAACAAGTCAGGATATGATATCTTGTCTATTCTAAACACAACATTGGTATCTGTTCAAGAATTTTGAGGACTGATTTGAATCTTTTAGAGTTCTTTCTTCTTAAATCTAATTCATTGAATCCGTATTTGGAGCAAGTTTTGATTTTTCTCATTTTAGTTGAACACTTAAGTTTCTTATTTTGTTTCAGACCAATGAAGTGAATCAGGGAGATGCTCTCGAACATAACTTCAGTGCAATGCATAGTTCGTTAATGCTACCCATTAGCCATATATTCCCAATACCTGGCTTTCCTCAGGTAGGTGACGTTTTCATTTTCTATAAAACTATGGTTCATGTACATGATCACTCGTTTGAATTGGGGATACAGTAAAATGAAAATTTTGGGACAAAACAGAAAATTCAGGATGCCCTTGGCCGAAAACCCAAAATGTTAGGTGATTTTTATTTATTTTTTTTAGTTTGTGTGTGTGTGTGTGGGTGTGGGGTGGGGTGTAGGTTATGTAGAGTGTAAGGCACACGGTGTGGGATGTGGTAGGGGTGTAGGGCACGTGGGTGGAATGTAGTATGGGTAGGATGGCAGCGTGAGGGGGTGGGCGACAGTAAGGGAGGGGGTTGGAATTTTTTTTGTGGTCTCTCTCCAGTCTGCAGCCCCGCCCTGTGTGAGCTGCAGACTGTGCTGTATCTAGCAATATCCAGAAGTCAGAGCATTTGCCATAGTAACACATGGAAATGCTCTGATTGGCAAGAGATCGCGCGATAAGCACAGTCTGCAGCTTACACCGGGCGGAGCTGTAGACTGTACTGGGTCTCTCCCCGGGCAGACGGGAGGGGCCTCGCACCCGGCGGCACACAGGGCAAGCCACTAGGCCCCCTCCCAATGTCGGGTCCTCTGTCATGGACCAAGGACCTGATTTTACCCTTTTTCGGCCGTAATGGCATAGGCTCATTTTCAGCTGAAATTTCGGTGTATCCCTAGTTTGAATAAACTCTGTATCTTTATAACGGGTTTTTTGTTTTTGTGTTTTTTTTTTTTTGTTTTTTTTTATTAATTATATTGTGTTAAAGATTAGCACATTGTAACTTGCATCATATTTGTTGCATTGATTTGGTAAATCCAGTAATGGTAATTTCCTGTCCCTTATATTTTCCTATAGCCCACAATGAAGACTTTGATGCGAACCTGGTCAGAACTATACAAAGCTTTTGCACGCTGTGCAGCGTTGGTTACAACTACTGAAGAAAACGTGTGCTGTGAAGAACTGTGTTCAAGAATTCTTTCTGTTTTTTGCGAGTGTCCCTCAGTGAGTATTCTGTCACTTGTATATAAATGTCCAATTCATAGCACTTTTTTTTTTTTTTTTGCCACTTTTTGTATTTACATGTTTTGAAACATTTTTGTAGAATACCAATTTTTTAATAAAAAAAATTCTTCTTCAGGGGTTGCAGTTTTTAGAAAGGATTGTTCAAGTTGTCACAATAATAGTGGAATGTTTCAACTTTTCCCCATATACCACCAAATTTCAGCCAAAAACAAAAGGTAAGCAATTTGTATTTGCCTGTTGTGTTTTAAAAACCTGATGTTCTAAAATAAAGTGTGTGACTTGAATACAGATCCTCATGGGACAGTTAAAGGACCACTATAGGCACCCAGACCACTTCAGCTTAATGAAGTGGTCTGGGTGCCAGATCCAGATAGAATTAACACTTTTTGCTGTAAACATTTACCTATGGGTTAATCCAGCCTCTAGTGGCTCTCATTGACAGCCGCTAGAGGGCTTCCGCGAAGACTCTTGCGTCCATAGGAAAGCATTGAGAATGCTTTCCTATGGACTGGCTGAATGCGCGCGCGGCTCCTGCCGCGCATTCAGCTTAAGAGGACGAGAGCTCCCCGCCCGGCGCTGGAGAAAGAGGTAAGTTTAACCCCTTCCTCCCCCTAGAGCCTGAGGGTGGGTGCACCCTTAGGTCACTATAGTGCCAGGAAAAAATGTGTTTTCCTGGCACTATAGTGGTCCCATAAGAAACTCCTACTAGAGCAAATCCAGGGAAAAGTATTCTCTAATACAAAAAAGGAAGTGTTTAAACTATATAGTGTTATGGTCTGTTTTTGCTGATGCGTGTGTATATAGAATATCCTTTATCATTTTTATAATTTTTTTTTTTTTTTTTTAAAAAGCTCCACACACTCCAACTGACTGGTCTAAGAGGAAGAAGGAACCACTAGGAAATCTGAATTCTTTGTTGAAATTATTTATCCAAATAATGGACTGTTTCCATACTCTGAGCGCTGATGAATCTGTGTTAGAAACAAGTTCTCAGTCGCTGGTATCTGTTGGTGGTTCAGTCATTGGAGCTTTGTCTACATGCATCAGCCATATAACGTTGCCTTCCCTACTTAGAATGGTGTTTGTGATGCTTACTAAGCCGATCTCCCTTTTCTTTGACAAAACAAAGTAAGTCGTTTTACATTTTTTAATATCTACACACAACTGGAAATTTTAAACCTGCCTTGAATTTTAGATCATTGTAAGGGTCATGTTTAATTTTGGGTAAAGTGGCAGCGCATTGATATCCCCACACGTACATCTTAGTCTGTTCTGTAGAATATGTTTAGGAACTTAAAACCCTATCTATATTAGTGCTGATATGCAGTTGCAATCTGCTTTGTGTTTTAGGAGGAAGATTTATTCTATTGAAATTTTTAAGCTAAACTGTGTTTTGTTTGTTCCGCCTTCTCTTCTCCTAAATACTTCTGCCCTTTCCTTTAGGTCTGAATCTTCTAAAGTCTACAGTAGTCTTGGCAGTAAGGTAAGAAATAAACGTTTTAGTTTTTTGTTAGTGGTGAGGGAGGTGTCTATGTAAAGCTTTGCGTTTTAATTTTTTTTAGTAGAAATACAAAGGAAAACGGAGCCTCCGGTTCACATATTTATTTTTTCCTTATTACAGAGGAAGGAGTTCCCACATTTCCTACATGTCTCAGATATTTGGAAGGGTTCAATGATTGCATGTATCACTATTTTATGAAATCTAGGCTCTGTTTCTTTGTGTTTCATATCTTTTTTTTTTTTTTTTTTTCTTTTTTTTTCCCCGCAGTTGGATAAGTTTATTGCAGATGGCTTCCTTAGCCTTGGATCACGTTACACTGGATCTTATGACAGCGAGTTGCTTGAAGCTCTGTCTCCCTTGCTCTGTGCCATATTTCTGCATAAAAACAAGCAGATCCGGAATCAAGTGGCTCAGTTCTGGAATGGATCATTTGGGAAAGCTACAGGGCTACTGTATCCAGAGGAACTAAAGTATGAATTATAATGTGCTGAAAATGGTTTCTGTTAACACTGAATTTAAAAAAAAAAAAAAAACCCTATATATTGTAATTTTGGATTGAGCAAATACTTCTAGTGCTGTAACCATGTATTCCAGATCACAAACAGGCACAGTTAACATGACTTAGATCTACATTAGATTAGCAGTTGACATTTAATATGGAGGTTTTGCAGGTCTTCAATAGTGAGAAATGTCCAGTTTGGCTGCAAATGCTGCAATTAACTACATTCAGCAGTGCATCAGTGACTCCACAAATTTCCCTAAATTTTTATGGCCAATAAAAGTTTTCTTTAAACCTGTAAAGCCTTCATTGTATGCTTCTATCAGTCAGCATTAAATAATTGCTAATAATGGGTTAACATTAGCTTTCCATAGTCCTTTACAAGATCTTTTGCTTTAAATTGAGCTGCCATAAATGCGACAAAGACCTTGCAAACTTAAGTCTGTAGTCCAGGGATAATGATTTCTTGGAAGGCTTGCCACCTCCTCGTTCAGCCAAGTTTATGCCATCAGTTGAAAACTCATTTGAATGTTGGATTTTGTGACATTTTGGAGTGACAGAATTATGAATGCTCTGAGTATTCATAAAATCGACCTGCACATCTTTTATTTTCACACATGTAGTTTGCCAGTTAACAAATTGATTTTCATATTCCCTTTTAATTATGAAAATGTAATGTGCAATTTTATATTTATTTTTTCAGACCAGTGTTAAACCAAGTGAAATCCAAAACACCTCTTCTGTTGCCTGGATTCACATATTCGAATTCCACAGAGGAATTAAGTGGTCCCTATTCTGACAACGTAAGTTAGTGTACAAAACAGGAAACTTACAGAATATACAAAAGCTTTTATTTTGTGCAAGTGTTTAAACATATCCTTGACTTCGCTCTTTTTACTTCTGTTTTTATAGACTGATAATTCACAGTTAGAAACAAAGATAAGTGGGATTGAGGTTAAGTCGGCTGGGAAACGTGACTCTTTATTGTCCAGAGCTGAAGAGCTTAAAGATAAAGAAACTCCAATCCGACCATCACAGGCCAAGGTATGAAGTTGGTCTGTGGCAAACTAGCTCTCTTGTTGCAACCTGCATATATTTATTTTTTTCTTCCCCTAATTCCTCTCTTGGGTTTTATACAATTTGCCTTTTTATGCAGGTAAAATTGGATTTCTCATCACCCAAGCGTAAACTGAAGCTCTTAGAAGAGGAGCAGTCTGTTGACTTTGTGTTTATACCGCCAGAAACAAAAGAGCGTGTTTTGACAGAACACCAGAAAGAAGTTCTCAGAACAAAAAGGTTGGTTGAGGTTGTGGTTACACAGATCTTGGTGATGGTTGGACACTGGTGTGGGGGAAATTTGAAAAAGAAGATACCATAACACTGCCCAATCGCCACTAAAAAAGTTTTCTCCTTTTTTTTTTTTTTTTCTTCTCTCCTCCTTGTGGTTAGCTTCAGAAATTAAGATGGAATGCTGTAACTGGAGAAATACCTGCAGCTGTTACTACATTTTATTGCTATTGATTGTAACATACACCCCAAAAACTAACAGAGCACCATATGAAACATTGAATTTTCACGTGTGTTTTATATATATTTTCCCTCTCTCCTCTAGGGTGGATATACCTACCATGTATAACAATTTGGATGCTTCTCAAGACACTAACTTGTTCAGTCAATATTCTCAGAGCCAAGAAAATTCTTCGTAAGTGTATCAATGTATTGCTAGTCTTGTTTTCATAGGCATGCACTGTGCAATCATTTCAACTTTTTTTTTTTTTTTTTTTCTTCCTAGGGAAAAAACAGCTGGAGCTGAAGAATTAAAAGATCGCAGGGAGTCAAAGGTAACATTCTATTTTATATTTCTATTTGTGTCAATTTATGAGATCTACCTTTTGTATATGCTTGAATCGTACCACTGAATTTGTAAGTGCATGTTAAAGTAGAACACTAATTTATCATATAAGTACTGGTCACAATATGTGGTACTGCACCCTTCCGGGGGATAAGATCTACCTAGCGATCCACTGCCTAATGGCAACCAAAACTGCAATTGCCCACAGTTGGAAGACCACACAGGCACCCACTCTACCAGAGATCTTGGGCAGAATAGACTCGACATATACATATGAACGCATGGCAAGTCGACTAAATGATAGACAAAGCAAACATGAGACGAGGTGGCATAGATGGGTGGATTATAGGTACGGCGAAACACAATAGGGGCTATGGGCTACACATTACAACACCAAGGTTACTTAATAAGAAGAGATCTAGTGCAATACAAATCAACAAGATGTTACCAGCTGGCATAGGATACCGACGCTGTCTCCCTTCCCCTCTCACCCTCTACCCAGTTAGGACAAAAGGTACCAAGCTAGTGCCAGGGAATATGAACAGGTAAAAAACTGTATAGATTATCACCGCTACGAAATACTTAGGACATATAGCCAAACTGTTACTAATATCTAAAGCTGTGTACAAACTGATTAACGACGCATATGTATAGATTGTTGCAATGTGTGTACTGCTGTCCTCCCCCTTTTTCCTTTTGTACCCCCTTATTTTATGTTGATTATATGAATAATAAAAATAAAACACATTGTTTTTTCCCCAATGTGGTACTGAAAGATTTTATTTTTTATTTTGGTAGCTAGAGGTAGAGCGGTGTGAAATGTGTGGTTTTTCTTTTAAAAGGCTTTTATAAATTTGAATCTAACTTAATGTTTTTTAAACTGTTTGTTTAGGAAAACATGCCAGAAACCCTGTCAACAGAGCAAGAGCCAAATAAAGGAACACATTTGAATGCAGATGTGGAAATGTTGGACAATAAAGAACAACCTCCAGAAGTATTAAATGAATCTATAATCAAAGAGACAGAAAAGGAATCTCAGAACTCTTCAAATGTCAGCAACAGCTCTGTCTCTTCAGATATGGTCTTGGGTACTCCACCACAGCCTACAAGTCGAAGGCAATCCTTTATTACATTAGAAAAGTTTGATCATTCACCAAATAGGACTTTTAGCCCCGTTCCAATTGCCAAGTTTCCAAAAGCCGCTGTAGTTACTTTAGTTCCAGACAGCCAAGAAGCTGTGGCTATGGAAAGTGATGAAAATAAAGATGGTTCTCTGAAAGACAAAGAATCTTTAAATACTAAGCTGCCAAAATCGGTTTCCAAAAGAAGAAAGCCCAAAATTTCTCAAATGAGTGAGAACACTGAAGACAAACGTTCTGCTTCTGAAGAACTTAATCCTGAAAGCACCAATGAATCCTTAACAAAGATAGATGCCAAACGTGAAGAACGTAAAGATTCTATACCAGACTCTGAAACCCAGGAGAAAGGTCCAAAGCCTGTAGAAAATTCAGAGAATACCCTGGTAGGAAACTGTGCTTCAAAGAATGTGGAGTCAAAGGAAAACACCCCTCCTGAGACTGGGAGCAACTCTCAAAATGAAAATTCTCAGGCACCTTCTACAAATCAAATTTCTTTGAGAAGGTCATCAAGAAGACAATCCGAAATAATAGAAGTAGTTAGAAGTGAAAATGTGAGCCAAAGGAGAGAGCAGACAAAGAATGAGGAAAAATCATCCATCCAGAAGAAAGGGGCACAATCTAAAGAGAATTTACGCCAACAGCAACAAGAAAAGGTTGAAAAGCGGCAAAGTGAAGAGGATAATATATTGGACCATACGCTAACACAGAATTCTCTGTCAGAATCAAAAATTGATGAAAAAGCAAAGACTGCTGGTGTAAACCAAAGCGAAGAGGTAACTGATTCTAATGTAAGCAGAGAAAGCCAGGAGGTAACTAGAAGTAGGCCTAGATATCAGACAAGGAGATCTTTGCAAGCGCTGAAGACTGGTGTTGAAAATTCAGAGTCTGACAATTCAGAGACCAGAGAAGAAAATGGTAAACGGCGGCGGACCTCAAAAAGTAAACCAAAAAGTGCTGATCTCTCCGGCAAGGATGATCATTCTGCAAGTACTATGCTTTCTGAGATGGAAAACAATCCTAAAGCAGAAACACTTTCTTCTCTGAAAAATATAGAGCCTGTTTCAGGAAAGGACCTTGAAGTAGATGGTTCTCAAACTACAGGCTTGGACAATAAAACTTGTGCAATTGTTATGGAAAATGTTGGTGCAAATTCAATTATCCTAGATAAAGCTAGCTTGGAACCTGTGCATTCATTATTCCCTGAGGAAAACAAAACATATGATATCACAAAGAATGACCCTGAACCCTCCTTATCTACAAAGGAAGAAAATAAAACTTACGATATCACAAAGAATGACCCTGAACCCTCATCTAAAAAGGATTATAAAACCTTTGACATTACAAAGAATGACCCTGACCCTTCATTAGGCACTAGGGAGGAAAACAAAACCTATGACATTACGAAGAATGACCCAGAACCTTCCTTTCACACCAAAGTAGAAAACAAAACGTACAGCATTACAGAAAACGCCCCATCTGTCTGTAGCACAATACAAAGTTTGTTGACAGAGCCTGCAACCGACGACTTCTCAACTGCAGTTTCTGATGTTTTCCTGCAGTCGGAAAGTAAGTTAGCGGAGTCGCCTGATTGTCCCCATAAAAGGAGTAGACGTGTTAAACGGTCAAAGAGTTGCGATTGTTGTTCTGAAATATCGCTTAATCAGCACAAGTCTGTTACAGAAGAAACTATTAAAGCGAGAGTGCCTCCCAACATTTGTGTTTCAAATGTGTCCTCTGCTGATTTGCAGTTTGATGATACGCTCTTTTCTGGACCATGTGCGGTTAGCACACCTCTAGTAATGGAAAATAATGATCCTTGCTTTTTCAAACCCAGTGTTAGTGATGTCAAATATGATACAGAATCAGAACAGGAGCACACAGTGGTTCCATTAAGTGAAGGTAGCCAAGCAGAAATAACTCAAGTATGTGTCCTTACAAAAACTGTTGTGGATCCTGTATTGCCTGAACTTATAGGTGAGGAGTCTTTAATTTCTGTACAGTCAGAATCTCAACCTGAGAGCACCAATTTGGAAATCAATAATGCACAAGCTATATGTGCAGATAATGAAGAACCTCCTGCATGGAATGTAAACTTGGTTCCAATCAACTGTAAGACTTTTGAGGTAGTAACAACTGTGTCTACGATGGAAGAAGTCAATGAAGAGATGGAATCTGAAATGGACAAATCTGAAGTTGTAGTGGAAAATGATTCCTCAAAGACTAAGCCAATGGAAGAGTCTGTTAGTGCTTTGGAACCGGACAGTTCGATGGTCAGAGTCCAAGAACAACTTGAAGACATGCCTGCTGTTCAAACAGAAGAATGTTCAGCTCCTGCTGAAATAAAAAAACATGACATTGAAGGTGTCCTCGATGGAAGGTTTGACACAGATTCTCCTCCGAAGATTAAAGGATTAGTAGCTTTAACGTCTGCTAATGATAGTCCTAGTGGATACTGCAGCTGGTCACCGTCTGCATCTCCATCGACTAGCATATTAAAGAAAGGCATAAAGAGACAACAGGATAATGACTCTCCGTCACCAATTAACAAGGTAACACAAACCCCTTTCTTTCAGTGATTAATACATTGCTGGGACAGCAGCAAACTTAGCTAGAATACTGTATTTTATTTCACTAATTTACTTGTAATGAACCCACAAATCGTGTGGTCATGGCTACTAGAATACTAAACTGTGTTTTTACCTTTTTGTAACATAACTAAATGCGCTCATATGTCCTTTTCTCCGACCTGCGTGTTCATGAGCCTTATTTAAGTGGATGTCCATGATCATGTAGGTCATATCTGTGTAAGTAACTGTGGGGGGGGAAAAAAAGCAATGGATGGATCAGCGCTTGGTGGCGAACTAGAAGATATATAAAAGATCGGCAGCAAAAATCTGGGATTATGAGGTTCCCTCAAAAAAAGTCAAAGAAAAGAATGGTATACATTCGGATGGTTATTAGTTTGCACGACAAAAATAATTAAAATTATGTATTCTAAAGAGTATAAGAAATTGTACTTACAATAACAGGCCAAACAGAATAGTTACAGTGCAAAATTGTAAAATACAGGAAATAAGTCCAGTATACGAGGTACTTATGTAGCTCTGTATCGTGAAGGTCTTGGGATAGTTGTGTATCTTGATCCAATTAGGACATAAAAAGGAAAAGAACTAAAATGGTGTAGTATGTCACAGGCACGTTAGGAAGTGTAGAATACGTTGTGATCATACTAGGGATCGACCGATATTGATTTTTTAGAGCCGATACCGATAATCTGCGAACTTTCAGGCCGATAGCCGATATCTTGCCGATATTCTGTACATTTACTATTTTGAATAAATAAACTAATTCGAAAGGTAAATGCACAAAATATACATGCCACATGTAGTGGATGAAGTGTGTTTAGACAGGGGAACTGTGTGTGTAGTGGATGCAGAGTGTGTGTTTGTGTAGTGTGTGTATAATGAATGTAGTGTGTATATAATGTAGTGTGTATATAATGTAGTGTGTTTGTGTAGTGTGTGTGTGTAATGCAGTGTGTGTGTAATGCAGTGTGTGTGTAATGCAGTGTGTGTGTAATGCAGTGTGTGTGTAATGCAGTGTGTGTGTAATGCAGTGTGTGTGTAATGCAGTGTGTGTGTAATGCAGTGTGTGTGTAATGCAGTGTGTAGTGCAGTGTGTAGTGCAGTGTGTGTAGTGCAGTGTGTGTAGTGCAGTGTGTGTAGTGCAGTGTGTGTAGTGCAGTGTGTGTAGTGCAGTGTGTGTAGTGCAGTGTGTGTATGTAATGCAGTGTGTGTATGTAATGCAGTGTGTGTATGTAATGCAGTGTGTGTCTGTGTAGTGTGTGTCTGTGTAGTGTGTGTCTGTGTAGTGTGTGTCTGTGTAGTGTGTGTCTGTGTAGTGTGTGTCTGTGTAGTGTGTGTCTGTGTAGTGTGTGTCTGTGCAGTGTGTGTGTCTGTGCAGTGTGTGTGTCTGTGCAGTGTGTGTCTGTGTGTGTTTGTGTGGTGATGTAATTTGTGTAATTTTTTATTTAAATTTTTTTAAAATATTTAAATGTTTTTTTTTTAGTCCCCCCCCCAGTGTGTTTGTGTAGAGTGCGTGTGTGTTTGTGTAGTGTGTTTGTGTGTGTGTGTGTGTGTTTGTGTGTGTAGTGATGTAATTTGTGTAATTTTTTATTTTAATTTTTTTTTAATATTTAAATGTTTTTTTTTTGTTTTTTGTTTTTTTTAGTCACCCCTCCCTGCTTCTTACCAGGGAGGGGAATATAGTATTCCCTGGTGGTCCAGTGGCTTGTTAAGTACAGTGGTGGCTCAGCAGGAGCAAGCGCTGACTTACCTTGCAAGCAGCTCCTACAGCTCCCTGTGTAAATCTCGCGGCTCTTAGTGCCGCGCGGAGCGTTGCCATGGTAACCCGTGGCAACGCTCTGCAGCCGCGGGTCTCGCGAGATTTACATAGGGAGCTGCATGCAAGGTAAGTCAGCGCTTGCTGCTGGTCCCCACAGGACCGCCGGGCTTGTAATGGGCCCGGCGGCCCTGTTATATATTATCGGCAATATCGGTATCTGAATTTACCGATATTGCCGAAAATACCAAATATCGGCCGATAATATCGGCCAGACCGATAATCGGTCGATCCCTAGATCGTACTCCCTTATTATAGAGCTAGTACAAGCTCAGGTGTGATTTGCATTCATTGGCGTTGATCCCCCACTGGTAGGATATAGGTGATGATATATTTCCGTCAGTTCCTCAGGGTAGAGTTGTAAGGGAGAGAGATGAGGAAAATAGTGCTTTCTTTATAAAACTATTTAAAATGTATAATAAAATGTCTCGTACTCACATTTTAAGTTGCTCACTTATATAGGCGTAGGTGGTATAATCCCCGCTTTGGATTCTTTAGCAAGTAGATCTACACGGATTCTTGGTGACCAGGATAAAATAAAATAAAAATAAAAAGTAAAACAAAAGTATATGACACAGGAAGGGTAAAAGGGACAATTCCTTTAATACAAACTAGAAGTATTTAAAAAAAGCCAAAACGCGTTTCGTCAAAACAGGGCTTTCTCAAATGGCATTAAAAACATTAACCTGGTGCATAAGGGTATGTATGTAAACTTTGGCGCCATAATGACGTCAGCGACATGGGACTCAAAGTTGGTTTATACAATACAAACCGTATTAAAAGATTAATATAACATTTATTGGATATAGTATTAAAAATTGTAATTATGAGTTAGAAACGAGTGTTAGATTTGTGTGTGTGTGTGTGTATATACATTTATATACTTTTGGCCTCAAAAATGCCTCTAAAAAAACACCGGGAAAGAGCTAGAGAGCAAGTAAAATGGGGGTAAGAGTAGGACAAGTGCCCTGCAAACAAATGTGGATAGGGAAATCACTTAAAATAACTTAAAAATTTAAAAATACAGCTGAGCCATAAAATAGCACTAGATGGAATATTTGATTTTAGCTTTGGAAGAACACAAATCACAATCTAAAGCATGGCTGTCAGGAGGATCACCAGAATTATCCATTTGAGAGAGGGTTGGAGTGCAGGGTATTCTTTCATTGTTCAAACTGAGCTCAACTCCTGATGCATGGAGAAAAGGCCTTCACAAGCCTCTGCTAATGTGTACATAGTTTATACTAAGTTACCCATAGGTTGAGGAGGCGGTGTAGGTGGGTAATGAGGTAGCCAACACTAGTGTGTGGAGATATATCTATATCTCTATCCATCCAGTAGAGCGCACTCGGGAGTCTTTCAAGGTAAATTTCATCTGTTTTTATTGAGCAATTACAAATTCACAGTGTGTGTGTGTGTGTGTGTGTGTGTGTGTGTGTGTATATATATATATATATATATATAATTTTTTATTGGGGTAGCCCCCAAAATATTGGGACATATAAAAAGAAAACAACTCTGTTCCGCAGAGTATCTGACATTATAGTTGCGCAGGAACTTTGTTGACTCTAGAGAACCTCGGGCCAATCGCACATCTCCGTTGCGGTGACTCTGCATGCGGATGTCATCCATATCAACTTTCGATGCCAGTTTCTGCGCCTGCCGTGGTGACCATGGGGAATCAGGGTTCCATTCCGTACAGGGACCCTGAGAAACTGCTACCACATGCAAGGAAGGCAGCAGGCGCGCAAATGACCCACTCCCGACGCGGGAAGGTAGTGACGACAAATAACAATACAGGACTCTATAGAGGCCCTGTAATTGTAATGAGTCAATTTGAATCCTTTAACTCTGATTTAATTGGAGGGAAGTCTGGTGCAAAGCCACTGACCCGCGCGTGCTGCAGCCGAAACTCCACTATCGCCTGATGCTGTTCGCGCAGTCTCATGAGGCGGTGAGCGGGAAGGCTGAAGTTACGCTGCAGCGCAGACAGGCGAGCAGCTGCACGGTGACCACTCCAAAAGCGCGTACAGCCGCTACAGTGAATGTCACATCCTGTTCCAAGTTGCGGATCAGTCTGGTGATGGCTTCTGGTATCCAGTACTCAGAGCTTTCATTTAATATCAAATATTTAGCTATGAAACATAATTTAATATGAAAAAAATGGGAGAAAATACGATTTTTTTAGTTCTAAATTGCATTTTAAAGGTCAGTGTCATAATACTGTTTGATTTTACTGCAATAAAATACACATATTTGTATTTAGTAAAGTCTCACGTGTAAGACAGTACCCCTATGTACAGGTTTTATGGCGTTTTGGGAAGTTACAGGGTCAAATATAGCACGTTACATTTGAAATTGAAATTCGCCAGATTGGTTACGTTGCCTTTGAGACTGTATAGTAGTCCAGGAATTAAATTTACACCCATAATGGCATACCATTTGCAATAGTAGACAACCCAAGGTATTGCAAATGGGGTATGTCCAGTCTTTTTTAGTAGCCATTTGGTCACAAACACTGGCCAAAGTTAGCGTTAGTATTTGTTTGTGTGTGAAAAATGCAAAAAACGCCAATTTTGCCTAGTGTTTGTGACTAAGTGGCTACTAAAAAAGACTGGATATACCCTGTTTGCAATACCTTGGGTTGTCTACTATTGCAAATGGTATGCCATCATAGGGGTAATTTTCAAACTTGGGCTACCATAGGGTCTCAAAGGCAACCTAACCAATCTGGCGAATTTTAATGTGAAAAAAATGAAACGCAAGCCTTATATTTGACGCTGTAACTTTTGAAAACACCATAAACCCTGTACATGAGGGGGTACTGTTTTACTCGGGGGACTTTGCTGAATACAAATATTTGTGTCTCAAAACAGTAAAAAGTATCGCAGCAATAATATCGTCCGTGTAAGTGCTGTTTGTGCGTGAAAAATGCAAAAACCGTCACTTTTACTGGCGATATCATCGTTGTAATACATTTTACTGTTTTGAAACACTAATATTTGTGTTCAGCGAAGTCTCCCAAGTAGAACAGTACTCCCCATGTACAGGTTTTATGGTGTCTTGGAAAGTTTTAGGGTTAAATATAGTGCTAGCAAATTAAATTCCCTTTACTTTTGGCATGGGTTGTCAGGCAGGACCCGCTAATTGTAATTTATTAAGATACCTAATTATGTAAAAATATTACATAAATATATGTAGAATTAATATATATGTGTGTGTATAGATATATCTATATATAGAGAGATAGATATAGATATATCTATATATATATATATATTTCGTTCTACTTGTATTTTGATATATATTAATTTCACAATACAGTTAGAACGAAATAACACACATCTATAAAAAAATAATTAAAAAAATATAATTTTATTTTTTAACGTATTTACAATTTTTTTTTATAATATATATATATATATATATATATATATATATATATATATTTTAATCAGTATCAGTCTACGTGTAATTTGATATTAATATATATTTATATATATTAAATAGTAAAATACACCTAGACAGTGTGTGTGTGTGTGTGTATATATATCTATATCTCCAAAAAATCCACAACTGCTTGGCACTCTCCTTACTCCAAAATAGGTGAGAAAACCAACAAAATTGCCTAGGTGCAACCCGCGTTATAAATATATGTAAGCAGACAGGGGTGCACTCACAGGTCTTCAACAAGAACGACAATCAATCGATTGTCGTTCTTGTTGAAGACCTGTGAGTGCACCTCTGTGTGTATGTATGTATGTATGTATATATGTATATATGTATGTGTATATGTGTGTGTATGTATGTATGTATATATATATATATATATATATATATATATATATATATATATATATATATATATATATATTTTTTTTTTTTTTTTTTAATTTATTTAATTTTATTTTCAGCCAGCAGGGGGACCACCTGTCATTACATGCTGGCAATGCAGGAGGCAGCTATCCCCGGCCATGTGATTGTGGGGTCCTCGCAAGGACCCCACTCTCACATGGCCGGGGGGCTTCCAGGGGGTCGGATGTGCTGCGGGGGGCTCCCTGGGAGTCCCCCCAACCACGATCGCCGGCGACCGGGTAAGTAGGAAAAGACCGGAGGGTGTACTATTACGCCCGGCGGCGTTTAGAATAGGGTGTAATAGTACGCTCTCTGGTCTTAAGGGGATAATATGATGTATATTTTTTTTTCGTGCTCAAATCTTTAATTTTTGCATTTAGAAAATGAATGTTTTGCAGAATGCTGCACCATAAACTTGCCTCTTTAGTCCCGCCTCTCACTCCTCAAATGTATGTATATAGCTCCGTACATATTAGGAATGGGGGCGTAGCCTACTTCATTGTGATCGATAAGGCAGATCCTCGTGCCATCTTGGATAGGGAACAGGAGAGGTGGACGGCAAAAGGAAAACCTCTTGGTAGAGGAAAGAAATAACAACCCAAAGTCAAGAAGACCCATTACTGACATATCTTTCGGAGAAATAAATTAAGTATAAAGAAAGATATCACAATTAGAGTGTAAAAACAAGTAAAGCAGTAACAATAACTATTAAAAATAACGAAAATAAATATAAAATGAGTATTGTATGAACATAAGATAAGTGTAAGAACCTTTACATATGAAAATTAGTATATCAATGATGAGCTGTGGAGAAAATGATAAAATACAGAAATTATAAAACATATAAAAAAAAAAAAAAATTATAAAAAGCAGACCTGGTTAGAAACACAAGTTAAAAAGATCAAATTCTGCATTAAGTCCATCTGGGGAGAGAGAGTTTTTAACGGAAAGACCCAATTCATTTATTTTTATGTCTCCACCTCTGCCAGTAGGCAGTACTGAATTACAAAGCATATCTGCATTAGAAGGGAGGATGCTAAGGAAAAACTATAGTAGGGATATCACTACCTGTGTTTCTCTGTCTGCTGCCAGGTTGTGAATTAAAAGCAGCTCACTCAGTGCTGTTGTAGCTACATACATGTGATTAGTAAATCTTTTATCAGTGGGCGTGGCTGAGTAGGCCTTTTTGTGTGTGTGTGTGTGTCTGACTTTAGCCTGTTGACCTTTTTTGTTCTTGCTCTATTCTAGATACGAAGAGTCTCGTTTGCAGATCCAATATATCAGGAAGGATTGGCAGATGACATTGACAGGAGAAGTCCTGTTATAAGGAGTCATAACAGCTCTCCATCCTCTAGAAGTCTCAAAATGTTAACAGCCAGTCAGCCGAAGGTAAAAAAAAATTGATAACATGTTCTATCGGTTTTGCTTTACGTGCTATACAAATACAAGCTTAATTCTCAAGTCACATCCATTGTCTTTGTTTCCCCCTATAATATTTCCAAGTGGAGTGGAATTGCTTTGAAATCATGAATTACTTCCCAAGAGCAGTGTTTTTTTTTGTTGTTTTTTTTTGCTCTAAGCCGCTATAAGATTCCTGATCTATTTTTAAGTCAAAGGTGTACTGCAACATGAAATGTTTTCTCTTCTCTCTTTTAAAAAAAAAAAAAAAATACAAATTCCAGGGTTTCTTAAAGGAACCCTCCAAGGAGTGCCCCTGACCTCATTAAATAAGGTTTGCAGTTTCACTTGGCCTATTAACGGTAGTATGTTTCTTTCGTAGCTTAATACAACTCCCACCAAAGGATTTCTTTCTCCGGGATCACGCACACTTGGAATTAAAAGCTCAAAGAAAAATTTGGTAGGTTTAACTTTTTTCCTCTTTGCAAATGCTAGATATTGTATAAAAGGGGTTTAATATCATTTAAAGGAGAGTACTATAGGTCTCAGTTCTGTCCAGTGGTTTACATAAAAAAATATTATTGCCAAAGCACTGTTTTGTGGTTACAATGAAATGACGTGTTTGATTTCATTATCATTGCAGCCCTTTATGTGCACTTAGTGTGCTTACATGTGGTTGCTGGCTTGCTTAGGATTGTACTTGACTCATTTGTATCTATTGGTACTGTTTCTTAGATTTCAGAAATGACCAAAGAATCTATGCCTTCTCCTAAGGAAAGTGTGTATCCTGCTCTAATGAACTGCACAACACCAATAGATGTCATCTTACCCCAGATTACATCTAATATGTGGTAAGTGGCTATAGTTTTGACCAGTTATAATTAGACGATTAGCATTAACAGACGAGGCATTTCATGTTGTAATGAGATTTGTCCAATTGCTTGTAATAGTTTTAATGAAGTTGAACACAATGGATTGGTTAATTAGAACTGTAACAATAATGGTTCTCATATTGCTCTTTAAGGGCTAGAGGACTGGGCCAACTCATACGAGCAAAGAATATTAAGACTGTCGGTGACCTCAGCACATTGACTCCTTCAGAAATCAAAACTCTTCCGATCCGGTCTCCCAAAATTTCTACAGTGAAGAAAGCTCTGAGAGTGTATCACGAGCAGCAGGCGAGTAGTGTTCATTGCTCTTTAAATGTAATGCATAAATAAGAAAATCTTAGAAAACCTACACTTAAAGTAAACCTGTCATGCATGGTTTGCAGTCTTCCAACCAACTGGGTTTGCTCATGCTATATAATAGTGTTTACTTTAATACTATTAAAAGGTGATATTTAACATTTATTACCCCTGTATACTTGCTAAGAGCGTCAATCTTGTTTTTTAATGGATTACACTTGCTTTAAGACACGCCTCTCCTGCTAACCCCTGTTTGAGAAGCACAGACTTGCTATCCATAGCAGGTCAAAAGCCAACGACCCTTCATGCTGCCTTTATGGTTTGTACATAAAATATGTTGCTTGTGCACAAAAAAATTTATTGATGAAAGTTTATTCCCCATCACCAAAAGGTCACCATAAAATCCACATTTAAATGAAGTTATGGTGCCAAGAAGCCCTGGTCATTCTTACCTTATAAGGTTAAATCGTGCTCCAGAGCAATCTCAAGTAACTGAAACTCCTTTACAGGAAGTGCAGTGTGCCACCGGGAAGGGGCACCGCTGATCCTTTAAGTCAATCTGTAGCTCCCCATTCACAAAAAAGGTACACACTGAGCATGTTTACCCATTTAAGGTAAAAAAAACTCCCAGGGGCCTCCTGCTACCATAACTTCATTTAGATTAAATTGTTTTTGTGACTGGAGTGTTCCTTTTTAAGATTCATGTTTCTCTCCTGACCGGTACGTTTTTAAAGTGCAATGTGCAATTTTTTAATTTTTATTGCAAAGGAGTAAGTTGTTTCAATATAATAAACATAGCTTAATTTTATTTATACACTGAACAAAATTATAAACGCAACATTTTTGGTTTTGCCCCCATTTTTCATGAGCTGAACTCAAAGATCTAAGACTTTTTCGATGTACACAAAAGGCCTATTTCTCTCAAATATTGTCCATAAATCTGTTAGTGAGCACTCCTCCTCCTCCTCCTCCTCCGCTGAGATAATCCATCCACCTCACAGGTGTGGCATATCAAGATGCTGATTAGACAGCATGACTATTGCACAGGTCTGCCTTAAGCTGGCCTCAATAAAAGGCCACCCTAAAATGTGCAGTTTTATCACACCGCACAATGCCACAGATGTAGTTTTGAGGGAGTGTGCAATTGGCATGCTGACGGCAGGAATGTCCACCAGAGCTGTTGCCCGTGAATTGAAAGTTCATTTCTCTACCATAAGCAGTCTCCAAAGCCATTAAAGAGAACTTGGTAGTACATGCAACTGGCCTCAAAACCGCAGACCACGTGTAACCACACCAGCCCATGACCTCCACATCCAGCATCTTCACCTCCAAGATCGTCTGAGACCAGCCACCTGCACAGCTGCTGCAACAATTGGTTTGCATAACCAAAGAATTTCAGCACAAACTGTCAGTAACAGTCTCAGGGAAGCTCATCTGCATGCTCGTAGTCCTTATCGGAGTCTCGACCTAACTGCAGTTTGTCATCGTAACCAACTTGAGTGGGCAAACGCTCACATTCGCTGGCGTCTGGCACTTTGAAAAGGTAAATCCTGGTTTTCACTGTACAAAGAAGATGGCAGACTGCGTGTATGGCGTCGTGTGGGTGAGCGGTTTGCTGATGTCAATGTTGTGGGTAGAGTGGCCCATGGTGGCAGTGGGGTTATGGTATGGACAGGTGCATTTTATTGATGGCATTTTGAATGCACAGAGATAGTGACGCGATCCTGAGTCCCATTGTTGTGCCTGTCATTCACAACCATCACCTCATGTTGCAGCATGATAATGCACGGCCCCATGTTGCAAGGATCTGTACACAATTCCTGAAAGCTGAAAACATCCCAGTTCTTGCATGGCCAGCATACTCACTGGACATGCCACCCATTGAGCATGTTTGGGATGCTCTGGATCGGCGTATACGAAAGTGTTCCAGGTCCTGCCAATATTCAGCAACTTGAAGAGAAGTGGACCAACATTCCACAGGCCACAATCAACAACCTGATCGACTCTATGCGAAGGAGATGTGTTGCACTGCATCCCCTATGCAGTAAAACTGCACATTTTAGGGTGACCTTTTATTGTGGCCAGCCTAAGGCACACCTGTGCAATAATCACGCTATTTTATCAGCATCTTGATATGCCACACCTGTGAGGTGGATGGATTATCTCGGCAAAGAAGTGCTCACTGACACAGATTTAGACAGATTTGTGAACAATATTTGAGAGAAAAGCCTTTTGTTTACATAGAAAAAAATCTTAGATTTTTGAGTATAGCTCATGAAAAATGGGGGCAAAAACAAGTTTTGCTTTTTATATTTTGTTCAGTGTATATGCACGTGCACACATGCTTATGTATATATTAAAGAAGTAAAAATGAAGTAAATTATATTTCAAAAATATGTTGTGGTTAATGGGTCATGTTTCTCCTCTATTTATTTCATCCTTAGTTTCTCTTCTTTCTCTTGTTTTTTTTGTTTTGTTTTTTTTTTTTGGCAATTTAGTCGTCAAACACTCCATCCAAATTGAGATGGCATGTTACTAGATCATGTCACTTAAAAAAAAAAAAACTATTTCTTCACAAGAACCTAAATGGAGTAAATGAGCAGGGAAAGTGTGAAGTTGCATGAAGGAATCTGCCAGAGGGCATATTAACCCTCAGATACTGCATTGGAGTCTAGTCTTCTTGTCCTCCAGTTAGACCAAATCCTATCATGAGAGGCCACTCGATCGAACACTCCATATTTATATTTGTAATTTTTTTTTTTTTTAACCATGTCAGTCTGGCACTGTTCCTTTCCATCTTCAAGCCCAACATAAATGAATAAATGATATTCATTATTTTGAATGCAGATTGTTATGGTCAAATCACTAAACTAGGCGCTATATAAAGTTGATATGGCAATTGTACATTCAAACCCATATTAAAACTGAAGAAAGCTCCAAACTGGTTACTTCAGCTCATCTCTTGGCCTATAATTTTGGTATCCCTTTATTAATTCCACAGTCCCCAGTTTAGTTACTATCTCAATTGCATTATTAGAAGCAATATGAGATATAAAAAACACATAGCAAAAGTTTGTTTTCAAAATTTTGTGAATATTTTTGTTCCTTGGAAAGTTTCACTTTTATATAAATTACACATACTTAAAATAAAGTGCAATACAAGTATGGTAAATACTTAAATTCTTGCTGCAACCAGACTCTTTTTGTTTTAATAATCACATTCTAAAACTTAGTTTTTCTTTAAACCATAGACAAAATCTAAAGGGTTTGATTTATTTGCTGTCCTTGGAGAGACTGAAAAGCCTTTGAATGGTATTGATGAGAAAACCTCTTCTGCCGATGAAGAGAAACTTGCAACAGGTAATTGCCCTCCCTTGCAGCTCAGCAATAGCTGTTGAAGGTATGTTTTTGGCTGTGCAGTCCTATTGAAAATTCTGTTTTTGTTTTTCAGACTTGATTGAACAGTCTGCCACTGATATAGACACACCTCCGACTCCAGACATATTATCTCAAATCGCTGCACTTTCCCTCCAGCTTTCTACCGAGGATCTCGGCAAATATTCAGGAAGCCAACTCTTTGAAATGCAAGATAAACTAGCAGGCATGTCTGGCTGCATCCTAAAACATCTGCAATCCCAATGGAGGTCTCCTCCTCATTCAGGCTCGGTCTAATTTTGGGATTGGACCTGGATGACTTTTCCTTAAATGAATTTGTTTTTGTTAGTTGTGGTTTTTTGTTTTTTTGTTTCCTTGTTTTTTGTATTTCACCTGCAGGTTTACACCTGGGTCTTTAAAGATGCAGCATGTGTTGCACAACTTTCTCATTGACTTGGTGTTCTTGCAATCTGTTTCATGGAGTGAGTGTATACATATTGAGTTTGTTGCAGTTTCTTTTTAAATGAAGGCTTAATGCAGGATAGAACAATACCTGCAATTATAGCTGTTTTTAAAACTTTAAACAAAAAATCTTTTGTACCATAGTGTGCTTGATATTATCCCCATGGTAAGAAGTTGTACTGTTGTGAATACTCAGTCCCTCAGACTGGACAATGGATACATATACATAGCGCTGCATCCTAGGGTCAGCTGTCTTGCACACATTTTTACACTGAACAACTCTGTATTTCAACAACCTGTTAATCTTGGCTTGTTCAACTTTATCGTACAGATCAACTTTTCATGAATTATCTAATCACTCTGACTTCACAAGCCACTTTACATTATACAGCTGTTTTGGTTATTTTAACCAGTCCTTTATCTTAGAAGGCAATATGTATAAATTATGTTAATCTTTCATTAATGCTTTTGTGTTTAGGCTACTTAATATTGGCACTAACAATATTTTTGTGTCAAACATCCTGTGTATGTATTCTAGCAATTTGAAATAGCTGTCTCACATCAGCAAAAAGTGCTGCTTTTCTGTGAGTTTGGAAGTCCAAAACTTCCTGATGTCAAACTGTTTACATTCACACCATACACACTTCTATTTTTTTATTATTATTTTTTTTTTTTAACCTCCACATACTTTGCTTTAGGTTGGGATTCCAAAGCAATATTTCTCCAGATATTGCATGTTTTACCTGCATTTTCCATTTTTACAGATTTTTGCTCTTTCTTAGATCCTTGCAAATGTTAACAATGTACATTGTGTAAATAGCTGTGACAGCAGGTGAGTTATGTGGTTTATTTAGTTGATAATCCACATCGTGTATATATATAATTTAAGTCTGCAGCAAGATTCTTAATGTTTTTTTCCTGCAGATGGTTTTTAGATTTACATATAAAATAAAAGTATTAAAGAGCTTGTAAGTTGGCTTTTTATTTATTTTTTTCCTCAATTTGATTCTCATTGTAATAAAAATAAAAAATGATAAAGCTAGACCAAGATATTGATGTATATCTCTCATTCTGCGCGACACCTTTCCTGAAGCTAATACTTGCCAAATACGGTAAGTCTTGTAAGTAGTATGCTAGAGCTAGATTGTTTTGTCTCCATGCTGCTGGACAGTACATGAAGGTGCAACTCGGGGTGGGGGCAGGGGCTTTGATATTTTTTTATTTTTGTATAAGAAAACCATACCCATATCATGCAATGCATCATTAAAGAATGACATTGACATCGGAATGCTTGCATCTGGCGATATATAGAAAAGGCATATCCGTGTTTACCCAGCCGGTGGGTAATCTACATTGGTATTGAATTGTATCATGTGCTGAGTCGACATTGGTCACAATACATAAATGCGTGTGGTACTCGATACATATAAATATGGAGGAACTTTAACAAAATAACTTGAATTAAGGAAAGCAAAGGAGGAGGATGTGGGACACATTATATTGCAAAAAGTAAGCATTAGTGGGAGTGTGGTCTTAATGGTCTCATTGGGTAGAGATGTTGGCACATACCAGCGGACTACAGCCTACTCATTAGGATGGGATTGGGAGTTTGGGCCATTAGTGAAGGACTAATGTCAACAGGGGGTCCTGACTTTTATATGCTTTAGCTGAAGACCGGGGTTCAAGCATGTATCCTAGGGAAAAATGCAGCGAGATAGTAGTTGAAGATATGTGGGCGGACTTGTGTGTTCCCGTCAACACCTGGTAGAAGATGCGAGGGTGTTAGTATTTCCATATTGAGGATGTAAGCAGTGATTTACGTGTGGGGTAATTGGATGGGAAGTGCCTGCATGAGGTATAGTACCTTCGGAAGGGACATCATCTTAATGATGATCCTGCCCATTAATGGGAACTGAGGGAGTTGCCACGGCTGCAGTTCGTTTTTCAGTTTATCTAGCAGGGGGATAAAGTTTGGTTTATATAGGCCTTCCAATGTAGGGGTTAGCTGCACACCCAAGTATTTAATGTTCACTGTCATTGTTTTGTTTCTTGACAGAATAACTTCCATTGTGAATGCTACTTAATGTGAGGTAGCACTTTTTATAAACATTACAAGTATTCTCTGTAAAGCTGTGCTTTCTGAACAAGGTGGGGCAACACATTAGAGTGTGGGCCACACAGTCCAGGTGTGTTGCAAGAACGAGGACCAACCGCATTGTACATGCATGGATACGTCTGAAGGAGAACTTACTATCAACTATATTTCCTGTCTGCTTTTTTCTATGCACACCACAGTGAAGAGATCATGTATAGTGCGCATGTGGAAATTTCTTGTGTGGCCCTGTTACAGGTAATCGAAGATGCTGATTCCTGTGTGGCTACCCACAGGAAGTGATGATGTCACTTAACCGCGGCTGCTTGTAGATAATTCCTAGTAATTGGTAGGCTCGGCTAGAGATAAACACCCTCAAAATCTTATATCTGTAAACCGCAAAACATCTATAATAATGTCTAGAAAGCTTTAGAATATTACTATCGAATAATATAAGTATCTAGATTCTGTGCAGATAGAATATTAGTAGATGAGAACCGTAATAGCTGCATCTGGTTATTCATGAATAAGAACAGTAATAATGGCAGTTATTGATTTATTTGTGGAAAAGATCTTAGTAGTAGTGTCCAGCGGGGTGAGCGGGAACAAGCAAAAATCATAAATTTGCACAAATGTATTAAAATTGCAAATAGTACAAATAGTATAGGTGGTGCTCAGGGAAACAAATACACGGTGCTGCTAGAATTACCCGAGTATAGCTTCACCACACATACTCAAAAACCAAGATATAGTGAAAATGAAAGGTACTAGTGCACACAGAGTATATATAAATGTTACCTCTAATGTATATACAATGGTAACTGATGCATGCAAAACTGTTTATATAGGTAATGATATCTATACATAATTACATAATTAATTGCACATGAAACATAAAGACCTCCCTCTCCTTATATGGTCATGACCGGATGTGTGTTGCCACCTCCAATATGGCCACACATCCGGTCTGGACAAAACCGGATGCCATCTTATTGGGCCAGGCTATCAATCTATTGGCAGAAATTGAGGAGACAACAAGCACAATTAACCCCTTAAGACCGCAGCCAAATGTACAAGTTGTGATCAAAACGTAAACAAAACCTGGCATTTGTGCTGTATGTCTGTCCAACTGTAATTCATCTTTCATATTAAATGCACACACACTTATTGTATATCATTTTATTCATGGGAAACTGGGCTTTCTTTATATATTATATATATATTCTATAATATTTAGGTATGGAACATAATTTAATATGAAAAAAATGGGAGAAAGTAAGAATTTTTTTTTAAAAATTTAGTTCTTCGTGACATTTTAACTGTGAATGTCAAAATACTGTTTGCTTTTACTGCAGTAACATACACATTTGTATGCAGCGATGTCTCATGTGTAAAACAGTACCCCCTACGTACAGGTTTTATGGTGTTTTGGGAGGTTACAGGGTCAAATATAGCGTGTTACATATTTGTTTTTTCACATTGAAATTCGCCAGATTGGTTACGTTGCCTTTGAGACCATATGGTAGCCCATATGGTAGCCCAGGAATAAGAATTACCCCCATGATGGCATACCATTTGCAAAAGTAGACAACCCAAGGTATTGAAAATGGAGTATGGCCAGTCTTTTTTTAGTAGCCACTTGGTCACAAACATTGGCCAAAGTTAGTGTTAATATTTGAAAATACAAAAAAACTAATTTGAATGCAAATTTTGGCCAGTGTTTGTGACTAAGTGGCTACTAAAAAAGACTGAACATACCCCATTTGCAATACCCTGGGTTGTCTACTATTGCAAATGGTATGCCATCATGGGGGTAATTTTCATTCCTGGGCTACCGTGATATATACGTATATACTTATGTGTATATATATATATATTAATTTTAAAATTCAGTTAGAACGAAAAAACAACTGGAATTCTTGGATGTTCAAGATACAAAAAAGAGAACTCTTTTTTTTATCAAGAATACTTTCCTTTTAATAAACAAAATGAAGAAAGTATGACTCCAAACATTAATCTACAGGTCTCTGAGTGTGCAATGTCAGACATTTCAGAGACCTGTAGATTAATGTTTGGAGTCGTACTTTCTTCATTTTGTTTAAAAAATGTTTTCTTTTCATGACTATGGCGCAAACTTGGTCCTCTATAAGAGATATAGTGACGACATTTTTATCATTTGGAGGGGATCTCAAGAAACTTTTAAAAAAAATTTTTAACTATCGTAACTTTAATGACTGCGGCATTGCTCTTACCAAAAATATAAGTAGGGATAATATAGATTTTTTAGACTTGAATATTTTTATTCAGAAAAATATGTTAATGATCAAAACTTTTTTTTAAGCAAGTCGATGTTAATAGTTTTATTGAACTTGAGAGCTGTCATCATCGTCCATGGCTTAAAAATATACCAAAAGGACAGTTTTTGAGGATGCGCAGGAATTGCACCAATCAGGAGGACTACATTGCCCAAACAACTGTTCTCAAAAACCAACTTGTACAGAAAGGATATGATTTGCAAGACAATATGAATCAAGTTGCTAAGATAGATCGTTCACTTTTATTACAGTATAAGGAAAAGGCTGCTATTAATTATCAAAAAGAACAGATCCCTCTGATTTTTAATTTTTCTAGCAATATTGGTGCAGTGAAAAAAAATTATCAATAGTAATTGGCATATCCTTCAACAGGAAGAAGATATACAACAGTACATAGGCACCAAACCGAAGTTTATTTTTATGGGGGCTAAAAATCTTAATCAGATTCTAACCTCAAGCTTTATTAAAATAGAAACCCCCAAAAACTTTTTAACCAGTTGGGCACAAGAACAAAAAGGTTTTTATTACTGTGGAGGGTGTAACTCTTGCTGCAATAATAAAAGAACAAATAGGAAAATAGAAGATTTTTATTCCACTGTTACTAGTAATAAATATCAGATTAAATCTTTTATTACATGTCACTCCTCTAATGTGATTTCCTGGCTAATCATGGCAGCATCACTTATGGGTAGCTCCTCCCTTAGCAGTCACAGGACAGGAATAATTAGATTAATTAATTAGACTGATAGTTATAAAGAGTCCCTCCTCCCCCTACACCTCAGTCTTTTATCCTGTCCTTTGCAAGTTTCACAGGACTTTTTAATTTTATTTTATGGCCACCTTCCTGGGTTTGTCGTGGGTTCGTTCCAAATAAAGTTCAGCCTCTCTTCATTTGAAGGGCCTAGTAATCAGCCTGCATGAGCAGGACTAACTGGATCAGGTTCAGTGTAAGTACTGAACTGCAGCGTGGGAAGTAAGTGTTTTGAGGGAGACACGGTTTCTGTTTATTTATGGGGTTGGTTATCCTTAAAAATTCCCCTTGTTGTCAGCCTGCCCCTACTAATTGGGGTCTTAATCCCCCCCCCCCCATACCTTGATGGCAGTTAATTGTAAAGTGTGGGGTGTCCTGGTACCTTCTGCGATCTGCTTTATGTGTTCTGGGCTGTGCAGGCATTTTCCTTCTGCCTGGGGCTCCCTGTGCGTCCGGGCATTGGGGGCTGGTGCTCGCGGCCGGATCCGGCGAAACCGGAATTGATTTCATGCCGGTCGCGAGCATTTGGAACGCATGGTGTGCGTTCCAGCGGTCTGCGCATGCACGTAGCGGACGCTTCCCGGCTCTATTTGAACCCAGTGATACAGCTGTCTCTTCCTAGGCGCTGTATCAGCTGTTCAAGGACTTGTGTTTCAGCCCTGAGTCCCTGCATTTTCTCTTACTTGGCTGTTATTCCCTGGCTGCCTGGAGGAATCTTTCTGTCATTAAGGTAGGATTTCTGTCTGTTTTGAGCTGCTGGTTTGGAAGTTTGCTTTTCTTGTCAGCTTGCCTCTGCCCCCCTTTGGGAATTAGGTCTTAAATTTTCCTTTGATTCTCCTTTGTAGTATGGATTCTCCCTCTACCTCTGCAAGATCCCTCTCTAGAAAACATAGGTGGGGGGGTTGTTAAAAGAGTGCCAAACTAAGCCTGTAATATATGTCATATATGGCTTTATTCCAGCCCAAGCATACATTTGTATTCTCCAGCAAGAAAATCAAGGGAAAAATCAAATAAATGCATTAATTGTTCGTCACCTGCTCCGAATGGAAGGAACCTTTGCAGGGAATGCTTGTTGGAAGTCGCAGACGCCCCCGGTAGGAGTTCCCCACAAGACGACCTTAAACTCTGGATTTCCCAGGCTATTGCTGAGGGCTTTAAGGCTACAACGGGGTCTAGTGGTCCGAGTAAGAGATGCAGAACGGAACCTCAGTCTTCCAGCTCTGATAAAGACCCTGATGTGTGGGAGGTCTCGGATGATGGTGAGGAGGAAGTTGAATATACCTCCAGGTCTCTTGACTCCAAGTCTATTGATAGACTTATTACCCTTCTCAGAGACACTCTTAGTCTCACGGAAGAAAGATCTGAATTGAGAGACGCTGACAGGTTCTTTGAGGACCTAAAACCAAATAGACCTACTTTCCCGGTACATTCCTCAATCAGGGACATGATCCTTCAAGAATGGAAAAAGCCAGAAAGGAAGTCCACCTTGAAAAATAAGTTCACAAGGATTTATCCGTACTCTGCAGTGGACTGCTGCCTGTTAAATACAGTTCCTAAGATTGACGTTGCGGTGATCCATATGGCAAAGAAAACTACGCTGCATATTGACTCCATGGCATATCTCAGGGAGCCTATGGAAAAGCGTATGGATGGAGATCTGATTAAAGCCTATTTGGCCCTGGGATCCGCCCTTCATCCGGCAGTGGCACTGACCACTCTCTCCAGAGCCTTAAAAGTGTGGCTCGCTAATTTGAAGGAGGACATTGATCGGAGTGTCCGTAGGGGACATCTCTTGGAGAGTCTCAAGGACTTTAGCCTTGCCACGGAATTCTGTTCGGAAGCCTCCCTGGACATCACTCGCATGATTGCCAAGAGCATGGCCCTGTCTGTGGCCTCTAGAAGGGCTTTATGGCTTCATTCGTGGGGTGCTGACTATGCCTCTAAGGCTTCCCTGTGCGACCTGGAAGATGCTATTCAAAAAGCTGCCGATGGGAAAAAGGTATTTTTACCTCAAGTAGGCAGAAAGAGTTTTCCCTCCTCCTGGAAGACTAAACGCTTCAAGGATCAGTCCTTTCGGGACAGCAGGAGCTATAAACCAAGAAGGGAGTATTCCAGGAATTCTTCATGGAAATCCTTCTCGCACTCCTCTTCCAATAAGGCTTCCAGAGGAAGGGGTGCTAGAACCTCGCGGAAGAACTTCTGAAGGTCTTCAGGCCCGTTCGGGGACTGTGGGAGGAAGACTGAAGTTCTTCTACCCCGTGTGGGCCAACAATATTTCGGACGTATGGGTCACATCCATCGTAAGGGAAGGTTACAGCATAGAATTTTCCTCTCACCCAAAATCCGCATTCTTCAAGAAATCCAGGGTGGCGGTAGGCATCAAACGAAGGGCCATGAGGACCTGCATTTCTACTCTCCTAGAGCAGAAAGTGGTGGAAGAAGTTCAGAGACAGGAAAGGTTCCTGGGGATTTACTCCACAGTGTTCTTGGCCCCAAAACCCCAGGGAAAGTGGCGTCTCATCTTAAACTTGAAAGGCGTAAACTCCATGCTCGATATAAGAGCATGGAAGAGCCCCCTTGGAAGTTTATTACAACAGATGCCAGTTCTTTTGGATGGGGTGCCCACTTCAGTTCTGTATGGACTCAAGGGAAGTGGACCCGAGAAGCTACACTCAAATTTAAAAGAACTGAGAGCGGTTTCTGAGGCCATCTTGGTGTTCCTACCAAGGATCAGAAATTCTTGGGTACTGATCAAAACAGACAACCGAGCGGTTGCTTCATATGTGAACAACCAAGGCGGCACAAGAAGCAGATTGCTTTTGAAGGAGCTAGCTCCCTTGATGACGACAGCCATGACCAATCTCAGGGGTCTGAAGGCGATCTATCTTCCAGGTTCGTAGAACGTGACTGCAGACTTCCTCAGCAAGAAGGAAATCCTTCCAGGAGAATGGAGACTTCACCTGGCAGTCTTTGCAGGGATTGCCCATCGGTGGGGCATGCCCCAGATCGACCTGATGGCATCCTCCCAGAATCATCAGGTGGAGAATTACTTCTCCCTCCACCCGAACAGTCAGGCACTGGGCCAGGATGCTCTCTCTCTTCCTTGGTCATTCGATCTGGGGTATGCGTTCCCTCCCCTACCCATGATACCCAGGTTCCTGCGGAAGGTTTGGTCGGAAGGCAAGAAGGTTATTGCCATAATTCCGATTTGGCCTCGGAGGCCGTGGTTCCCCCTATTGACTATGATGAGCCAAGAACAGCCTTGGCCTCTCCCTGTTATGGAGGATCTGCTCACGCAGGGCCCAGTATTCCATCCTCATCCGGAACGCCTCAAATTGGGGGTATGGGTCTTGAAAAGAAAGAATTAAACTACTAGGTCTCTCAAAAGCAGTTGTCAATACCCTTTTGCAATCAAGGAAAGCTTCTACTCTACTGCTTCCATAGGATCTGGGATGTGTTCCGGGAATGGGCTTCGACCAACAATGTTGACTTTCTGCATCCTCACAATACTGAGATTTTGGAGTTCATGCAAGAGGGTCTGGATAAGTGCCTTAGCCTCAGCACTCTTAAAGTTCAGTCTTCGGTGCTTTCAGCTTTGTGAAACATCTCATGGACTTCAGATCCTTTGATCTCCAGGTTCTTCAAGGCAGCCTTCAGGTTGAAACCTCCTTCCAGATCTACTACCTCTCCTTGGGACCTTCCTCTGGTGCTTGTAACGGAGCTCCCTGTACTCCGACCGAGTACCCTCCGTTGACGGATGCTCCTAGCGCTTCCTGAGGACTCCAAGCGCTGCAGCAGACACCACAACCACCGCAGACTCCGCAACCGCCGTATCTTGACTGGAGTCTCGCCGTCTTCCTTCCACCCTGGATCAGCTTCTGTCCTCCAGGACTGTGTGGGAAAGAACTCTTCCTTCCACCCTGTATGAACCTCCAGCATCCAGGACTGTGTGGTGAAGACCCCTCCTCCAAGGAGAGCTGTCAGGAACAAGCTCTTAAAAGAGCTAAGTGACTCAAGCTCAGGGGAGCATGCAGAGCATAGCAATCCCCAGTGTGATTATAACAGCTCCCTCCAATAACGAGACAAGGCTACGTTTAGAGGGATCAAGAAGAACTGTCAAAACCTTTATTTCCCTTGGGACCAGCCAATAGGGTCACCACAATAACATTGTTGTGAAACCTCAATAAAATCACAAACAGTCAAACCATATCAAGCAACACACAGTGACTTATCACAACACAATGGCACATTTTTAAAGGGGTGGGGGGAGACAATATTTAACAGTAAATATCTCACCTGCCTGCAGAATTAACAATATGCAAATCTACCCGAATATGCAAATGAACCAGTCTTGCAATTCAGGTAGTGCATATTGCTGTTGCTACCAACAGAGGGCACTAGACAAGCTCCATAGCCAAACCCACCTAGTTGGTAGCAAACCTCAGCAATACAAGAGAGCAGGCAATACATTACACAGTACACACACACACACTATAAACAATTACATAACACACACCCTGCACCTATAATGGGTACAGGGTGACTAAAACATAAGATAAATAAAGCAGCCTACATAAATAGTCTGTCTGAAGGTAGACTAGGGGCTTTAAAGCCAGATACATGAAAGAGTCATAGTCAAAGGGGAGGAGGCTGGCAAGTAGGCCTCTCGAGGACCAAGTGGCAAAGGGCACTTCGTCACATATCTCCCCTTCGGGGGGAAGACTAACCAGGCACCTGACTTTCTGTCGGTCAGTGCCTGAGTTAGTCGAGTCACCCACCGACCATAAGCAAGTGCCAGAGTAGCCCACCCACAACAAACAGTTATTAGAGCAGCCCACCCACATCAAACAGTGACTGCACCTGGGTATTCCTCTGGGGTGATGGGGCAACACGCTGTGGGGACTTGAGGGGCAGAGGCCAGCGGCGGTCTGCCCTGATGCCAGCTCTTCTGCTGGTATAGCCTGCAGGACATCAGGCTCTGGACAAGGGACAAAGGGAGGGCAGAGGCTGACTGCACTCTGCCCAGCTGCCAGCTCTTCCGCTGGGGGGCTTGGGACATAGTCTGGCTCAGTAGCCAGGGGAACGTGGGGGTCAGTGGGGGTTAACATCTCCCCTGTTAACCCTGGGGCCAAGTTAGGAGTTAGCTGGGGAGGGGAATTTGTACTTACCCCCTCCTCCTGTTGTCCCTGTGAGGGTAGTTGGGGATCTTGACAGGCTGTCCAGCATCCCTGTAGGTCGGGCACAGAGACCACGGTCCCCTCTGCGCCATCTGGGAGATTGGTGTCTCCCCTTGGTAGGGTAAGCTGCCGCTGGGGAGATAGGGTGCTGTGCTCCTCTCCCTGAAACACAGGCTGCCGCTGGAGAGGGAGACCGCCTGTCTCCACTCCCATAACATTGTCCTGCTGCTGGAGAGAGAGACCAACTGTCTCTGCTCCCTGTAGGACACACTGCTGCTGGGGGGGAAGGACGACACCTTCGGCCCCCTAGAATTCCTACCGCTGACGACACCTTCGGCTCCCTGTAACTTGCACTGCCGCTGGGGAGGAAGGACGACACCTTCGGCTCCCTGTAACTTGCACTGCCGCTGGGGAGGAAGGACGACACCTTCGGCTCCCTGTAACTTGCACTGCCGCTGGAGACTAGGTGTCCATATCCTCAACCTCCACAGTTTTCGCTCAAAGGCCATTGCCGCACTGTTCTCAGCACTCAACTGGCGCATTACTTGGTGGACCACCTCGTTCGAAAGGTCTGGGCCATAGCAGACCAACCGCCTCTTTACCTCCTCAATGTAAGCGTCGTCCTCGTAGCGACGTATCATGTTGAGGTGCTCTTCGCAGGGCTCTATCCATCCCTGCTCCATGCTGCTGTAGTTAGGGACGCTGCACAGTGGCTAGCGTTGCCCTCAATAACCTCTCATACAATACCAGTGTCTCCGAGCTGCTTCTCCTCGCACTAGGACGCCATCCCACCGCTGCCACCAATGTAACGGAGCTCCTTGTACTCCGACCGAGTACCCTCCGTTGACGGATGCTCCTAGCGCTTCCTGAGGACTCCAAGCGCTGCAGCAGACACCACAACCACCGCAGACTCCGCAACCGCCGTATCTTGACTGGAGTCTCGCCGTCTTCCTTCCACCCTGGATCAGCTTCTGTCCTCCAGGACTGTGTGGGAAAGAACTCTTCCTTCCACCCTGTATGAACCTCCAGCATCCAGGACTGTGTGGTGAAGACCCCTCCTCCAAGGAGAGTGTGTCAGGAACAAGCTCTTAAAAGAGCTAAGTGACTCAAGCTCAAGGGAGCATGCAGAGCATAGCAATCCCCAGTGTGATTATAACAGCTCCCTCCAATAACGAGACAAGGCTACGTTTAGAGGGATCAAGAAGAACTGTCAAAACCTTTATTTCCCTTGGGACCAGCCAATAGGGTCACCACAATAACATTGTTGTGAAACCTCAATAAAATCACAAACAGTCAAACCATATCAAGCAACACACAGTGACTTATCACAACACAATGGCACATTTTAAAAGGGGTGGGGGGAGACAATATTTAACAGTAAATATCTCACCTGCCTGCAGAATTAGCAATATGCAAATCTACCCGAATATGCAAATGAACTAGTCTTGCAATTCAGGTAGTGCATATTGCTGTTGCTACCAACAGAGGGCACTAGACAAGCTCCATAGCCAAACCCACCTAGTTGGTAGCAAACCTCAGCAATACAAGAGAGCAGGCAATACATTACACAGTACACACACACACACTATAAACAATTACATTACACACACCCTGCACCTATAATGGGTACAGGGTGACTAAAACATAAGATAAATAAAGCAGCCTACATAAATAGTCTGTCTGAAGGTAGACTAGGGGCTTTAAAGCCAGATACATGAAAGAGTCATAGTCAAAGGGGAGGAGGCTGGCAAGTAGGCCTCTCCAGGACCAAGTGGCGAAGGGCACTTCGTCACAGTGCTCAATTAACTTACTGAGGATCTGTTCGTTCCCCTTGAGAGTTTGGATGCTTCCCTCCTGACGTATAAAACTTTGTTTTTGGTGGCGATTACTTCCGCAAGACGAATTTCAGAGATTAAAGCATTTTCTACCACATCTTCTTGTCTACAATTCTATCAGGATAGAGTGTGTCTGAAACCAAAACCTGAGTTTCTTCCTAAGGGGGTCTCTCAGTTTCATCTCTCTCAAGAAGTGGTTCTTCCATTGTTCTACCCCAATCCGTCTTCACAAGAGGAGGTTAGATGGCAACGTTTGGATGTCACGAACTACCTGTCTGCGTACCTTAAGTGTTCTGAGTCTTTCCGTAAAACTGACCAACTCTTCGTTTTGCCGTTGGGAGCCAGGAGAGGTGAGGTGGCTTCTTTATCTACATTAAAACGTTGGATTTCACTGGTAATCAGGAAGGCATATATCTCTAAAGGTCGATCACCTCCAAGGGAGATAAGAACTCACTCTACTAGAGCTTTGTCAACTTCATGGGCTAATTGGGCAGAGGTTCCATACGATGATATTTGCAGAGCAGCCACCTGGTCTTCTCCAATGACGTTCTTGAAGCACTACAAACTAGATGTGGATTCTCCTTCCACCTCCTTTGGGAAGAGTGTCCTGTCTATGGTTTCTTTATCCCATTGATATTAAACTTTTCTTTGCTGCATATGAATCAGTTTAGTGTATTTTCTCGGTTTATTATTCCCACCCTATAATTCTGTGAGCTTGGGTATTACCCATACGTGATGCTGCCATGATTAGCCAAGAATAGAGAAAATTTATGACAAACTTACCGTAATTTTCTTTTCCTGGCTATTTGGCTGACATCTCACTCCAATTAGCTCTTGGAAATGTCATTAGTCTAGGGGTTCACATACTTTTTCCACCTGCACTGTGAATGTTTACATGGTGTGTTCAATAAAAGCATGGCAACATTTCATTCTTTGTGTGTTATTAGTTTAAGCAAACTGTGATTGTCTATTGTTGTGACTTAGATGATGATCAGATCACATTTTATGACCAATTTGTGCAGAAATCCATATCATTCCAAAGGGTTCACATACTTTTTCTTGCAACTGTATATATACACACTGCTCAAAAAAATAAAGGGAACACAAAAATAACACATCCTGGATCTGAATGAATTAAATATTCTTCTGAAATACTTTGTTCTTTGCATAGCTCAAAATTAAAGTGGAAAAACACACTACAGGCTGATCCAACTTTGATGTAATGTACTTACAACAAGTCAAGCCTGTGTGGGGGCCCTAAATAAAAATGTTACCCCCCCCAAACCCCTAGTCACCACCCCCCAAAAAATTAACCCCTACCTATCCCCCTCACCCTAAAAATAATGAGGGGGGGACCTTTAACTAAGTACCTGTAAAAAAAATAAAACTTACCATTTGATGTTTTCTTTCTTCTGAAATCTTTTTTTCAGCCCCCAAAATGCCAAATAAAAAATCCATTATAACCGACGCACTAAAAAAACGAGCGCAAAAAAAAAAATTCCATCTTCACCCATGGAGGGCTCCGCGCAGACTGAGCTTTGCAGTGCGGGGAAGGCTTATAAAGCCTTGCCCCGCCCTGCAATTAGGCACAGAGCACTCTGATTGGTGGGTTTAAGCCATCCAATCAGAGTGCTCTGACAGGTAAATGAAGAGACTGACAGGTAAGTCTCTACCTTTACCTGTCACAGCACTCTTGAAATCCACCAATCAGAGTGCTCTGTGTCATTTTACACAGCGTGGGAAAGTTCTTTGGAATTTTCCCACGCTGTGTAATTTGACTCATAACACTCTGATTGGTGGATTAAATAACCAATCAGAGTGCTCTGTGTCATTTTACACAGCGTGGGAAAATTCCAAAGAACTTTCCAACGCTGTCAGAGCACTCTGATTGGATAGGCTGCTCACTGTTTAATAGACATGCCCCTACTCGCAGTATAATTTACTAATACTAAGTAATCTTTACTTAGTATTAGTAAATTTGGCTGAAAGACCAATTTAGGTCTTCCAGCCTTTTAGTAGATAGCTCCCTAATACCGTGGGAATTAGGGAGTTATCTACTTATTCATTCCTGTCATTACACTGACTGGCTGGAAGTAACTTACATTTTATATGAATGTATGTTACTTGATTGTTGTAAGTGTTGCAAATGCTTACAGCTGAATCCTGGCTATGTTTGTATACTTTTTATTTAAAATTGTATACAGTGTAACATTCTTCATTCTTCCACTGGGTAAGTATATTAGTTCTTAGGCAATACTGTGCTTCGGAACTTCGACACTTCACAACTTCGGCACTTCAGCACTTCGACACTTCGGAAATTCTGTAATTTCGGAACTTCGACCATTCGGCAATTCAGCAATTCATCTATTCGGACATTCGGAAGTACCGAATTGCCCGAAATTCGTCCGAATTCACATTCGGACCGAAACAAATTGCACATGTCTAGTAAATGTGGCCCTGATGTTTATTGTCATTAACTGAACAGATAGAACAGTGGCTGAGTGCAGCTGTCAGTCAATCCTTCAGCGTCCATACCAGACACCGCCACCCTGGTAACAAAGTCAGTATGCAGATATCATTGATAAGATGTGTCCTGCTTGGGGTTGAGCCCAAAGCAGGTCTAATCAAAGTAGAACAGAGGCAGAGTGAAGGACAGCCAGGAGGTGAGTGTTACACAGAGAGAAAAGGTGAGTAAATCTTTATATTTTTGCATTGAATACACTATGTATCTTTATGATATAGAGCAGCGGTTCCCAACCCCTGGTACGTGTACCCCTAGGGGTACAATTCAGTGCCCCAGGGGGTACGCGTAAAAAAAACCCGGTAATGGCAGGCTGGGGGCCACAAGGTGAGCGGGTACATCGGGTGGATATGTGCTATGAGGGGCCCGGTCATGCGCTGCAGCCCTTTAATAGCGCAACCCTTCTAACCTGACCAGAGAGCTGGGAGGGAGTGATTAAAAGACGCACACTTCCTCCCAGCTGTTACCAAGCTGCGCGGGAGGAGGCCGAGAAGGGGGCAGTATGGAGAGGATGGGACCTCAACTCTCAACAGCTTCAGCCACAGAAGCCACCCGAAAGGTATGTGAATGTGTGTTTTGGGTGTCAGTATGTATGTAGTGTTTGTGCACTGTGTGTGTGTCAGTGTATCTGTATACATATGTGTGTGTGTCAGTGTATCAGTATGTCTGTGTATGTGTGTGTCAATGTGCATATCTGAGTGTCAGTGTGCGTATCTGTAAGTCTGTGAATCTGAGAGTTTGTCAGTGTGTGGATCTGTGTGTTTGTGTCAGTGTGTGAATCTTTATGTGTGTGTATCGGTCAGTGTGCGTATCTGTAAATCTGTGAATCTGAGAGTTTGTCAGTGTGCGGATCTGTATGTTTGTGTGTCAGCCTAGGTATCTGTATGTCTGTGTGTATGTTATTGTGTGTATGTATGTCTGTATCTTTGTGTGTGTCAGTGTGCATATCTGCATGTTTGTGTATCTGTGTGTTTGTCAGTGTGCGTATTTGTATGTCTGTGTGTAAGTGTGTGTATCTGTAGGTCTGTACATATGTGTGCCAATGTGCGTATCTGTGTGTCAGTGTGCGTATCTGTATGTATTTTGCATGGAAAGCCCAGTCTTCCCCGATCAGCTTGTCTGCTGGAGAGGGCTGGAAGGCTGTTCAAAACTAAAAGAAAAAAAAGTATGTGTGTCTGTGTATCTACATGTATCTACATGTGGATCTGTGTCTGTACCTGTATGTGTGTCTATGATTGTATCTGTGTGTCTATGTATCTGCATGTGTGGCAGTGTGTGTGTGTGTGTGTGTCTATGTATCTGAATGTGTGTCAATGTTTTATATATGTATGTTTATCTGCTTGTCTGTATCTGTATGTATATGTGTGGCAGTGTTTGTATCTGTGTATCTGCATGTGTGTTTATCAGCATGTCTGTTCAACTGTATGTATATTAGTGTTGCCATCTGTTTGTCTGCATGCGTGGCAGTGTTTGTACCTCTGTGTCTTTACATTTGTATATGTGTTAGTGTGTGTGTACATATGTTCTTGCAACTATATGTATGTCAGTGTGTGTATCTGCATGTATGCCAGTATGTGCATTAGTGTGTCTGTGAAACTGTATGTGTGTCAGTGTTTTTGCCTGTCTGTACATCATGTGTCAGTCTGTGTGTCTGTATCTATGTGTGTCAGTGTTTTCTCTGTGGGTATGTCCATGTGTGTCATTGTGTCTGTGCAACTGTATGTATTTCTCTTCATTTGCATGTATATCTTAGTGCTTGTATCTGTGTCTATGCATCTGCATGTGTGTCAGTGAGAAAAAAGGTTGAGAACCACTTATGTAGGGTGTTTTGAGTGCATGTGGGAGCGATTTAAGGTAAGTATTTTTTTCCATTGGACTGGTAGATTGATTAATTGGAAAGAGCCATATACCCTCTCCAATGTTCCTGCTTCTTTGCTGCCCTGCAATGCTGTGATATAGTAGATGAGATGAATTTGCTGCAGGTTTTGGGACTTTGTGTGCATTAGCAATTTCTTTTCTTCTGAGCGGCAATTCTCTGTGTCCATCATCACCTTTCAGTGAAAGTGCCCCCCACGTGTAAATTAAACCCATTTTGTATATTTTACCTATCTTATGCCATTACCTTGCTTATATATGAATGATATATATCACTGTATATATATATATATATATTCTTTACACCAAATACCTTTTTTGACTGAGGAAATAAAATAGTGCAGAAACTCCAGCTTTATTTGTTAATTTACAGGGAGTAATTCATTGCCGTTGACCCTAGAATACAATCACATGCACGCAGCGTTCATCAAGCGGAGGAGGGGAGAGGCTTTTCCGATCTGTAAAATTCTAGGGTGCTTACTGGTAATATTTTAGGTGATTTTTTTTTCTCATATCACCGACAATAAAAATGCTAAGTCTCTGTAGGAAATAAGTTGAACATAAAAATTGCAGCTATCCATTTGCTACATACTCTATTGTGAATCACAGCATTCGTGAGTACTGATATATTATGCAAACGAACATTGAAATGATGAAGATGATGATCATGATGATGATGGAATAATTTTATCTATTATGCTATGAAATAGTTGCTGGTTTTAACATCGTTATAGATTGACTATTTTTTTTTAATTTCTTTAATTTAGCCATACATGTAACAGAAAAAACAAACTAGCCACTAATGCAGTTCTAATGTTGTGTAAATGTAGTGTCATTCGTTCCTTCTGTAGTGTCTTTGATGGTGTTTAGATGGCTTCCACGTAGTTGGCAGGAAGCATGCCAGTCTTGCCGGTTCTCTGGACTGTTCCATACATCCAACCTTCGTCAATGGTCTGAACATTGACTATAGTATCACCATCTCGGAACGACACTTCGTCATTGTCTGCTGCTCTGTAATCATACATGGCTCGGAAGGTTTTCTGTGGAAGGAAGAAACCTTTTTAGATCCTTCATAGTTAATGAGACCATACTCACCAAAGTAAACAAAAACAATCAGATCTAAGAATGTACATTCAGGGAGACTGAGGTGTGAAATTGGCCTAGATGATAGTTTCCCAGCAACCAAATAATATTTACTATAGAACTGGTAGATTGATTGTAAGTAGGACAAATTAAGCGGAGAGGACAGATTGTCAATTCTTGGACTGTTTGTGGTCCTAGTGGCAGTGTGAGAATCAGCAAACCCATTTCTTGCATGACTTACCCCAGTAGTGGATGGATGAGATGGGACAGATGATGCGGTTGTTTGTTGAGTGGCAACAGAAGATGACCTCTGCTGAGGAAGCTCAGTGGTTTTTGCTTGTTTGTATCCTGCTACGTAAACAAATACAAATAAGGCTTTTTTTTACTAAGATCAAAGAAACAAAACAATTATTCGTTGGTTATTAGTCACTCGCTGCCAGTGAGAATGTAAAGCTTCTAGACTACTTTGTATAGCTTGGCAATAGCACTTACCCTGGTAAAACAGAACTTGTGCACTTTCCTTGTGGCCTACAAGTATGTGTGGTACAACAATAATGAATATTGCGCATTGTTACACTCATGGAGATAACTTTACCCAGCCCTTCCCTTTATACCTGTTACAGTAGTTGTAGTGAAGATGCCTCCATTGCTGTAATAGGAATGATGGTGATCAGCTACTTCAGATTCCGATTTTTCATCCCCAGCGCTCAGACTCAATGCACTAGCTGAGCGAGAATGCTCACGGCTACGACGGGCTTGCACTGTAAGGAATTAGAAAGTTCAATACACAAAATAAACATTTTATTTCTAAAGTGTGTATAGATACAGTAGATATTCCGAACTGCTCTTCCAAAAATAGCAACTGTTACATGGAAAGTGGAATTAATTGTAATGAGAAAATAGGCAGTTCAGTGGGTTGTATACCTTGTTGTGCAAGGAAGGAGACACAGTTGGGTAGACTGACAATGAAAATGGATGAGTCCCCCAAAACTGTGAATTTTTCCATTCGGCAATCTCCTATGGCCCAGTTATATGAGGTGCCACTGGGATATAAGGGCCAATCATTAACACCAGTTACCTTCACTAATCAGAACACCAGTTACCTTCACTACAACGAATGTTTGCAAATTCTCAGCTATGAGAATTTGCAAACATTCGCTGTAGTGAAGGTAGCTGGTGTTCTGGTGAAAAATAATTTTAACAAAAAGAATGAACTGTGATGTAAACACTGGTGAATTTCAGTTTCCCAAAGATTTAATGACAATGGGCTTGAAAAACAATATTAATACTAAGGACTCATGTTGTGTAAAGAGGATTTGGCAGATCATATATCTGAGTATGGCTCAAAAGCGATGCTTGAGCAGCTGCTAAATCGAAGTGTGTAAAGAGGAAAACGGTCATATTGCTGTCAAGGATGTAACTTGAAAGGTATCAGACTCACATCAGTCACAATTATGCTGCTCTAGCCGTGGGGATTTTGTGCGCACCAAATTTACTCTCTCTGTAGTAGTCCCTGACATTTCATACTTACAATGTGACATTGTTGCGGATATGCTTTATATTGTATACATTGCATTAATTTTGATAGCAACAATTTGATCATTTATGGTTAATCTGCATTTTATCGCTGTCCTAGAAAGACTTTCACTCACTTTGTATTAATGTTGAAACACTTTTTCTTTTTATAACAGCTATACAAACAAACGTTATGTTTTAATTAAAATAGGTGTCCATGTCCTAGTAAAAAAAAAAAACCTTCTCCTTTACAAAAGATATATTGTAACACAAGTTATGAGTAAAGAACGTGGTACCTGAAAGCATGTGCAAGCTTCTTGATTGAATGTTGTCTTCTGCTGGGTCATAGTCGAAAACTGAGCCAGGATTAGTACGCCACACTCTCAGATCTAAACAGGAGAGTAATTAACAAACGAGATTCCATCTTTCTCCACAAATATTGCATTATCCTTGCAAGGTCATGTATCGGCACAAAGTGATTACCAATATATCTAATTGGTGCAGTGTGGCAATTGCTGTTAATGCTCCATAGCAGTGGCGTACACATGACCCATGGGGCCCCGGTGCGAAAATTGATCCGTGGGCCCCCCCCCCCGCGCGGGCCGGGCCGCAACACATGGCGGTGGTCACCTGGTCGCAGGGGTTACAGGGCTGCGACCCCTGCGACCGCGGTATGTACGCCAGTGCATGCAGATGCACACACACTTAAAGGACCACTCTAGGCACCCAGACCACTTCAGCTTAATGAAGTGGTCTGGGTGCCAGGTCGAGCTAGGGTTAACCCATTTTTTCATAAACATAGCAGTTTCAGAGAAACTGCTGTGTTTATGAATGGGTTAAGCCTTCCCCTATTTCCTCTAGTGGCTGTCCCATTGACAGCCGCTAGAGGCGCTTGCGTGCTTCTCACTGTGATTTTCACAGTGAGAGCACGCCAGCGTCCATAGGAAAGCATTATGAATGCTTTCCTATGTGACCGGCTGAATGCGTGCACAGCTCTTGCCGCGCGTGCGCATACAGCCGACGGGGAGGAGAAGAGGAGGATCGGAGGAGGAGAGCTCTCCGCCCAGCGGTGGAAAAAGGTAAGTTTTACCCCTTTCCAGAGCCGGGCGGGAGGGGGTCCCTGAGGGTGGGGGCACCCTCAGGGCACTATAGTGCCAGGAAAACGAGTATGTTTTCCTGGCACTATAGTGGTCCTTTAAAGGACCACTACAGACACCCAGATCACATCAGCTCAATGAAGTTGTCTGGGTGTCAGGTCCCTCTAGTTTTAACCCTGCAGCTGAAAACATAGCAGTTTCAGAGAAACTGCTATGTTTCACTGAGGGTTAATCCAGCCTCTAGTGGCTGTCTCACAGACAGCCGCTAGAGGAGCACACTGAACGTTGAGTAATGCTTTCCTATGGGCGGTTTGAATGCGTGCGCGGTCGCATTCGGAGCTGAGAGGCTGAGGGATCCTCAGCACCAAGGGAGACCGGCGCTGGAGAAAGGTAAGTGCTGAAGACACACACACTCTCACTTACAGAAGCATACACACTAGCTAACAGACACACACATTTACTGACAGAGATACAGTCAGCGACAGACATACATACACACTCATGTACAAAACATACACTCTCATTGACAAACACACACTCAGTAACAGACATCAAACAGACTCACTAACACACACACTCAGTAAGACACACACAGTAACACACTCACTGACACTCACTAGCAGACACACACACTAACACACTAACACTCACTAGCAGACACACACTAACACTCACTCTAACACACACACTAACACTCACGCACACTAACACTTACGCACACTAACACTCACTCTAACACTCACACACACTAGCACTCACACACACTAACACTCACGCACACTAACACTCACGCACACTAACACTCACTCTAACACACACACACACACATGATTTTTTTTTTTTTTAATATAATCCCCCCAGCCTCCTTACCTCTTGGAGTGCTGGGGGGGATTATTCCCTGGGGTCCCTCGCGCGCCCGCCTGCCTGCCTGCCTGCCCGACCGGCCACCTGGGGTCAGCAGGGCCAGCCTCAGGGGGGCCCTGGGGTGGTCGGCTCCTGGGCCCTCCAGGGGAAGAGGCTGGCCCTGTGGCTACATACCGGGTCGCAGGGGCGGCCGGGCCCCCTGGTGGGCCGGGCCCGGTCGCAGTCGCGACCCCTGCGACCCTGGTATGTACGCCAGTGCTCCATAGGGCCCCAATGCATCTCCTTGAGAGATTGTATTGGTCCAAGGTCAGTATCATCACTGATGAACTCCTAGCAGGCGGAGCAGCTGCCGTGGTTTGACCAGAACAGCACTGGATAATAGGTTAACCTTTTTGTTTCTAAAATAGTATCATCTGTAAAATGGAACTAAAATAGGGCAATCACAACAGAAGCCAGGGGAACCAGTAGGCACGTTCAGATGGTGACTCTCCTCCTTTGACATATTTTACCACTAGTCAGAGCACAACACGTTGATAAATCTCTGTTATGTTGATCACCAGACAGTAACGAGGCTCTCAACATTACCTGTGACATCTTGATCCTGTTCACTACGTTTTCTTTCCATTTCTACCACCTTCCTCTGAATTCCACGGTAATTAATGTCACTGAAATCAATCATATTCTTCTTAACACGTTCCGTTATTGGATCAGTCACAACTGGTGTGAAACTGCCCTTCTGTTTCTCAAAGTCTTCATGGTATTTCACCTAAAACCATACATTAAGTTATTTACAACACAGATGCATGAAGGTTTGACAAAATACAGTCCCTCACCTTTTATTTATATTCATTTAATATCTAGATTTATCCTTATAATCATTGACAATTCTTAGAATGACTTTTGATTATAGCTATAAAGGATGTTGCAAAGTAGAATTGCACATGGCAGAACCAATTGTTTTGGCTAAACCATATTTTCAGGATTGACAAATCATTAGCCAGTTTGGCTCAAACGATTTTTTCATTAATGGACAAAGGTTTGGAAAATAAATCAGATGAAACAAAAATTGTGTAAAATGGGTCAATTAATGTACTGCAAAATTGATACATAATACAATATGTAAATATTTTGCAGTATACTGATAGGAACATTTTCCCACAATTATTTTTACAGATCAAGTGAGAAAAAAGTAAACAATAGAGGGAAAAGGGAGAAGAGACCAATGGAGGGAAAAATGCATTATATAAAAAAAAAATCAGTATTCATATATTATATATTTATTCAATATATAGTTTTTTTTTACTCTCTATTGGTCCCTTCTCACTTGGTCTGTGAATAAATTAATTTAATGGCTGACCTCTTCCCATCAATCTCTCACTCTACTTTTTTTGGGGGGAGGCGGGTGGCGCAATGGGCAGAATACCGAATTACAAATCAAAACAGACATGCTTGTCCATGGCATTGCGTATGGTTCATGATTCTTCTAGATTTTGGCTTGAAATTTGAGAATGCGGATGATCATCCGATCAGCCCAAATTAGACGACTTACCATTCTGAACAAAATTAATCTCCAAGTATATTGCAAAGCTGATAAATATAAACCAAGTTTCAACTTTGTGATGCTATCATTTCAAACCTCTTACCACCACCACAGATGAACACCAAATCCAAGGACTGAGTATAGCCAAGCTGGAGAATTTTTCCAAATCGGCACAGTTCAGTACAATTCTGTGTTTGGTGAATACAACCCAGCTGTGGTTAATATTGTCATACAATAAGTATATAATAAAGAAAAAAAGTGGATATTACCGAAGAAATATGGCGCTGTGATTCCCGAACCCTTCTCATTTCAGGTGTATCGAGCACGAAGGCTGCTCTGCCCTGTATCTGCTTGCGGAAACTGTCGGAATACAAGACCTGGTAAATTCAAAGAAGATATTGTTAGTGCGACTGTGCTGCTCTGCGCTTCTGTTCTCCATGCGGTAGGAATAGGTTACGTTTTTGGTTATGGAAACTGGTTATGTAACTGGTGACGTACCACACGTATACAGAGCCCATCTGACCATTTCAGGTACATTTTTGTTTTGTTAGAAAGGTTCTGAGTAGTAAGATCAACTTTTTCAAAGAAGTAGGTATTTAGTTATCATTATTCAGGTTAAGATATGTATATATTTACGTGGCACTGAAACACAGATATGGCAATCAATTTTTTTTGTATTGCGTTGTGTTTGATCATCTTAAAGCTGTTCTGCCTAACATTAAAACACCTCAAACATTTTTTTACACCTTTGATATGTAAGAAACACAGAAATCAAGTTATACATAGTTTTATTGGGAGCGATGGGGATCCCCTCCTTCTTGGTGGGCTCCATTTGGGAACTTGCCAAAAAGAGATGCACCATTTAAGAGTTCTGTATATATACATGCAGCTGCTTCCATTGGACGGATAAGCAGCAATCTGTACAGAGATCTAAAATGTTGGGATACTCTAGGCACTGTAATGCTTTATCTCATTAAAGTGGTTATAGTGTCTGCAGTCCCCTGGCTCCATCCTTCTGTTCAGTGTTATACATTTTGTAATGGTTAAATGCTAATTGAGAGTCCCAGTTTCACATAGCCTCTGTGCTTCTTCCTCATTAGCCTGAGCAGCAATAGTTGGTAGTAATTGTCTGAGTGTCATCTGACCATTTTAAGCCTATCACAGTATCATTGCTGGTATGAATATTAGTTGATGTGGCTAAGAAAGTGAAACCTCTGTCTTTGCCATATCTCGTAAAGAAGGTGCTGGGTTAAGGGTGGCGATGGACCCTCATTCTGTGTTAAACTGTTCAAAATGGCTTACCACTAAATGGAGGAGAAGTGCCCGGGGAACTCGGCACTTTAACAAATTTAATGAGATGAAACACTTATAGAGTCTAGCGTGTCCCTTTAAAATCTAAAAGTTTTTTTGTAAGAATTATTGTTCCAGTAAGGTCACAACAGGAACCATTCAAAGGCCTATTTTGTAATTTAACTCTACGTAATATCTTTGATTCAATATAATGTATTTCATTTGCCCGCAAGGAATACAAAAATTAAATAAAAGTTAGAAATTGGTAATACTTGATTAGATCAAAATGTTCTTGTAAAGGATTCTTGTTGTTATGATTATAATTATTATAATTATTATTATTATTGCAGATAAATGTTGAATTATTAGGTGAAAAAATCCTTTGTAGAAAAAAATGTTATAATTTAGTATATAGTCAGGGTTGTAAATTTTGAGAGAATGTTAAATATATAAATAATATTTAGTTTAAGGAGAAAAAACACTGCATTTATTAATTTATTAAATATTGTAAGAAGGGATTTTTCTTGAGTTTTTGGTATGAAAATACCGAGCTAATGTTTTCTTGATTGCGTTTTACTCGCTCCATCTCTGGAGTAACGGGTGCTGGCGTAGCTTTTCCCAAATTTTCTTTGTACAAAACCTACAGTGTATACAAAAGCATCCAGGTGTCACTTAAATATTTCTTAAAAATACCAAGATGGGTTAATGTCACTCACCACTGCATGGGGATAATACGAAGTAAAAATGCTAACTGTTATAAGTATTGTCGGTTATCCTTTTATATACTGCAGGGACAATAAAAGATTATAAGTCAGAATGTTTTAAGTATGCTGGTAAATCTGCAAGGAATTGACTTAGGGATTAATACACAAATTACCGTATATTTTTATGAAATTATTATGTTAATGTGATTTTAAAAAAAAAGATGATCACAGCTATTGACTAAACTTGAGCCAACAAGTGAAATGAGTGGTTTACGGTCGATGAAGAAGGGTGACAAAAGTATTTATGATGGAAATAGGAGGGTGGTTTAAGAGAGAGTGTTATATGGAGGTAGCCTTCTTTTTAGATGATACCATGCTAATGTTTTCCTGATTTCGTTTGGCTCGCTCCATCTCTGGAGTGACAGGGGTGGGAGTTCCGTGCCCCAAATGTTCTTTGTATAAAACCTACAGGTTACAAAGGAAGTAATCAATATGCACATGAAATAGATTTTTTCAGAATAATGATGGCGGAAAAATACTGATTAGATATTTTGCACGCAAATGTTAAATAACAACGAAAAACAATCCTGGGTCCTACACTACACTACACTTTGCTCGATACATAAAGTGTAAATTATACATACATATATATTTTAAATTAAATTATTATTTAAAATATTATTTTCTTATTTTTGAAACAGTTGGTTTTTTTCCAGTTTTAATTTGTTTGTTCTACCCTTATTCTTATTTGAAACTAAAAGAAAATGAATCTTCCAAAACGGCTCCTATTCACTAAACAGTGAATTATACTAAGTTGTAGTGTCGTGCAAAATTTAGGTCAGGATAGACAAATTCAAAGAAAACTCCATCTCATCTGAGATACATTTTTCCCGTCTGTTATTTCATTTGTTTCTCTTCTCACATAAAATAAGCCAGCATTTAACTTACCTGGTTAAACTACAAGAGTGATTAACTAAAGTTAGAATTCAAATAGAAATCAACATGATTATCAAATTTTAGCCAAAAATACCTGAACTGGAAGGGAATATGTGACTTAGAAAACATTTACAAATAATCTGTTTTGCTCTTAAATATTAAATTCACTCTAACTTCACTTTGAATTCCCGATTACTAAAGTGAATCCTGTAGATTTCTAACCTTTTGTATGCACCATCCCAAAAAATTGGTAGAAATTAATTTTATAAAAAACATTGGGGAAGCATGAATGTTGAAAAACATAATTTAAAAAAAAACACAAATAAAAGGTAGCCTTAAAAGTAAATCATCTCCAAACCGAAGCCAGTTTACAGCTTTATGGGTAGAAGCAAAAATATTGTTAAGCTGTGAAATGTAATGGGGAAAAAAGTAACTTTTTAGGAAATATTAAATACCAAGCTAATGTTCTCTTGGTTGCGTTTAACTCGCTCCATCTCAGGAGTTACTGGTGTGGGGGTTCCCACTGTAACATGCGCTTTGTATTGCACCTAAGGATCCAAAATGACACAAACAATGGTCTTAATATCTCCGGATTTTTTCTAGTCAATCATTATTAATCGGTTCATTCACTAAACCCAGAATTGTAGAGAATTGAAACCAAATTTCGATATTCAGGCAAGCTTTAATGAGTTCTCAATTTTTGCTAATCAGCACTTTGTTTTCCTAACTCTTAGTTCACTAGAATTCTGCGTTCAGTGAATAAAGCCCAAATGTAAAGGGTCAGCCTAAGCAACAACACCATTTAAGTTGAATGAAGTTGTTTTGGTGCATACTTCTCTGGCTGAAGCTCAGACAATCTCCCCACACACTTATTGAAAATAAGTGTTAATTTTAAAATGTTTCATGTTATTTTAAATATTTTTATCTAAATTGCCTCTTACTGCAGAGCAGTCTCCTGTGTGAGATTAGATAGTTTGATAAATAAAGCAGAAACCTAAACTGCACAGAGCAAAACAAGAACTCTTCCAAGTTCCAAGCCTGCAGACTTGTCTGCGTTATAAAAGCACACTTTGGGATCAATTCCAGTACAATGTAAGTATTTTATTTTATTCAGCTAATTTATAAAATATCCAGTATTTAATAATATAATTATGTTCAACTACATTTAAATATATATTTTTTAAATGTTTATTTTCATGTATGCTTGCATTGCTTCTAAATGTACTCACTATGTCCACAATGTTTCTCTATGAGTTTTTAAAGCTGTTATGGCTAAAAACCCTTGCAGTACTCACCTGATTACAGAGCCGATCTCCCTCGGCGCTTGGTCGGTTCTCCGCCGCCTCTGCCATCTCTTGACGGGGGACTAATGTGCAAGCGCAGGGAGCACTGTGAGTGTATTAGGCCCTTCCCATAGGAAAGCATTTTTTAATGCTTTCGTATGGGGATTTTATTGACGCTGGATGTTCTCATGCAGATCGTGGGGACGTCCAGCGTCAGTTAAGCAAAAGTTGCCTAGCTAGCAGGAAGTGCCTCTAGTGGCTGTCTGATTGACACCCGCTAGAGGCAGTCTTAACCCTGCAAGGTAATTATTGCCATTTCTCAAAAACTGCAATATTTAACATTGCAGGGTTAAGGAGACAGGGTCACTGTAACCAGACCACTTTAATGAGCTGAAGTGGTCTGGGTGCATGTAGTGTCCCTTTAATAAACCTATGGTACATATATATCCAGCCATAAATTAGATAACTTTCATGACAAGAAAAGGATCTTAGTCAATATCTGAGTGTCAATAGATTAAACAGAGAAGGGACCATTCTTCCACCCCAGTAAATGCTATTCAAATTTTACTGGAGTAAATAATGCAGAGGATGTTGGTGAAAAACGTTGCTGCCTTTTCAATCTCTCAGGTGCGTACCTGCACTTTTGGGCATCTATAGTTAAAGTGCTGTGTGCATAAATGTGCCTTCATATGATGTGGCAAAACTTTGTGTGAGTTGATATATTTACATACTTTGCCTGGCTTTGCCCGTACAAACATGTACATTGAAATAAAAAAAAATTATAAAAAGAAATATAGCACAACCAGTTGACAACTTTCAGTTAGCTATTAGGTTGTGCTAGACAGTACCTCTTTAAATATAAAAAGACTACAGTATCTGTAACTTTAGCAGCAATCTGCATTCTACTCAAGAACAAATTAACAAATTTGGGAAATACAAAAAAAATATTCTAAAACACAAAACTAGATTAAAGCTATTTTGATTAAATACAGTTCTTAATCAGATTACAAATAGCCTTCACTTATAACATTGAATTCAGTACATTAATCTTGTAAATGAAATGTTTACTTACATAAAACTGTTAAAACAATTAGATATGTACTATTTGTTAAAAAAAATATGGATTACAGATGAAACTTAAATAGATAAACTAAGGTTAAATTAATTTTAGTAAATTCATTTTCCCTCCTCCCTCTAGAATCAGTAGGGAATTTAGTATTCATGTTTAGATTATTAAATAGGTTTGGTATTTAAGAACTTGCAAACATTTATATTTTAATTCAATGTTAGCGGGATCTTTTTTTTCTGATTTATAAATACCGAGCTAATGTTTTCTTGATTGCGTTTAACTCTTTCCATTTCTGGAGTCACGGGTACTGGTGTTGCCATCCCCATATTCTCTTTGTACATTACCTGAAGGTACAAGGAAGTAGCCAGGAGCACGATAAAAAAAACAATATATAAAATGGAAGATTTTTAGGTGACAATAAAATATATTTCTTTGGAGGGAATTCAAACAAGGATAAATACCTTGGTCAGTAAAAGACTGATCAACATTCCACAAATTTTTGTTTAGTAGAAAACTGCAAAATTAGAGGCCTCACTCTGTAAGTCAGTGTTTAAGAGACCAAAAAAAAAAAAAAAATAGTAAGTCTGTGCTCAACAGAGGGCACTTGGTTAAAGAAATGTTAAAAAGAAAAATAAACTGTAAGAAAAGCACAAATAGGATTGTAGGTCAAACTGTTTAGTAAAATAATAACTGTTTTATTTAAAGGGAAAAATGAAACCGGTTAATTGTATTATTCTACGATATTTCTTATAAGTAGGTAAATAACTGTAATTAAGCATTGTTTCTCAAAGTCAGTCCTTGGGACATTCAATTCACACTGGGATTACTCAGTGACTTCGTTGTTTCAATGGAGCCACTGACATTCTCAGTATAACCTGCTTGATGAGAGAGCTATCTACTAAAGTGAGAATTTAATGTGAATTTAAAATTTAAGGTCAAAATATGCAAACTGGGGAAATTCTATAAGTCCGCTTTGCTTCCAGTTTGGCAAATTCACTTGAATTTCTCACCTTAGTGAATAACTCTGTGTGTCTACCTCCAACCATTAGCAAGCAGAGAATTATGGGTTCATCAACAGGTGAACAAAATTGTTGTCCCAGCAGAGGACCAATGTTGAAAACTGAAGTGTTACAACATCGGTAGTTTCATTAACTAAGCACGGGTGAAAATGGCATCTAAAACTGTTATATTGCCGACGTTCTTAAAGCACTTATTGTTAGCTGTTTGTAAAACCCATTCTCCGATATAAAAATACCATGCTAATGTTCTCTTGGTTGCGTTTGACCCGCTCCATCTCTGGAGTTACAGGTGTGGATGTTCCTTGCCCTGTGTTCTCTTTGTACATAACCTAGAGATACAAAAGAGCATCTAACATGGCACCAAAAACCTCGACCGGCATTTGTTATTCCAACACATGTCAAATTTACTTTTCTGCAAATGCACATTCATATCCCTGGAAAACTGATTTAAAAAAAAAGTTAATTGTGATTTATTCAATCAATGTTTCCTTTATGCAGTGTATTTTGAAATGTTTTATCGCAAATAAAGATCCCTGATTGATTACTAATATGTTGTTCATTTTGATTTCAGCATTACTGATAGAATATTATCAGACAATTAATACAATGGAAGGATGATCTGAATACAATTCTGGCAGGTGTTCACAGATAATTATATTGATAATTTGAAATATAATGTTTACTTTATGCTTTTGTAGTATTCAACTTTTATATTGAATTTAATTTTACAGAAGTCCTTACATTACCAGCTGCAAGTCAAGTTTTCCTCCAATCTTAACCAATAGAATTTCTAAGACACTACATTTGTCTCTGTAAGTGAAGAATCACCATCTATTTTAAGTTATCATTGGATAGGAACGCGAGGTTTAAAATATTTCGGCTTGCAAATATCTGGTCGGTTCCCATGAGAGCAGCTATAGAGATATATATGCAAACCAACATTTTAAATCAGATCTATGATTAAATTGGAATAATCTATAATCTCTACTTTTTATAGTTCAAGAAAAAAAACAAAAATCCTGTAAAATGATTAATTTTACAATGCTGTAGAATACATTGGCGCTATATAAATGGCAATAATAACAATCTAGAGAGGTAAATGAACTGGCATGTCGTTTATACTGATAGAATTAAAATACCAAGTTTGTTGATAAGACTTACTAATTAGCCATAGGATTTGGTACCCCCTCCAGTATTTGAATCTTACATATATTATACCTTCCAGAGTATATAAACCCCCATATATCTGATTATCCCAATTTAGCTTGATCTTGCCACTCTCATTATGCTGTCCTATAGAAGCTACTTTCTCCAGTTTAATGAAAAAAAGGTTTTCTCTGCTAAGGCTTAATGCACATTGAAGATAAATACATTTATCAGGAAAAAAAAAATCTTATCCATTCATTCATCCATTTTCTCTTTCATTCATAAACTTCATATTAAGTAAAAGTTAAATACATTATTTGAAACAACAAATGTCTAGTTGTAAATGTTAGAAAAAATGCAATTAGCAAATCTTAAATCTTTAAACACGAAGGATAATAAGGACAGAAAGAGAAGGGGACAGTTTCCGAATTCACCCAGTTACTGTCACAATTAATATATTGGTAAAAGTCCCGTAGAGCTGCAATTTGAGACAAGACAATTTAATTAAGCTTTGGTTTTTTTCAATACAAATTCTCCAAATTTATGGTCAATGATAAATGAGGAAAGTGAGCTAATTTGCTAGCAGGTGTCACATGTATAGACACATGAAATCAAATCAAAAGTCTTAATTACCTATTATCTTTGTCCGGGTAGTCAACCTTTTAATATATACCGCCCTCTTTTGAATCTTTGTTGATGATAAAACTTCCTACCACTTACCAGTGCCACAGTAACTAATTTTATAGTACAAGGTCTATGCAGAGCCAGCCTTGCATGAACACTCTCAGGCTGGTGAGAAGATCAAAGATGTCTCTCACTGATCCGCTGGCACTAAAGCTTTCAGCATTATGTCCCCCCTCTATGGTGAAAGGTAAGAAGAAGGGAGGGGGAGACATTAAGATCGAGAAATCTTTGATCTTCTCACCAGCCTGAGAGGGTTTACTGTAAGGCTGCCTCTGCTTAGGCAGGCAGGAAAGATGAAAGGATCTCCCCTGCCAGCCTTGGTCCACAGCCATGAAGGTCCATCGGGCGTTTTCTGCAGAATCCATCATCACCCACCTGAAATCTCAAACCGCCCACTAGTGGGCGATAGGGACTAGGTTGACTACCCCTGAACTATGCAAAGGGTGTTGTCATACTATGCTTCAAATTAGGCTGATCTAAAGTCAGTGGACAGACTATCCTGATTCATTTTTTCCCATGGCTCTACAAAGTGTACGGATTAAAATACAAAATTGCTGAGTTTTACAACTCTATGATGTTTGCAGTGCAGGCAAATCCTAAACAGTGTTAATTAGGTTTTTGTAAAAACATGAACAAAAAACATCTTATCTTAAACACATTGCAAGCAATTAAATAGGTTAAGAGAAAAGGGAAAATAAAATAAACCTGCACCGTGATGTGTTGGACAACTTGTGCCAGAAGGGTGGGTAATGCATTTCACTGCAATGCGATGTTCACCCTTATCTCTCAGACATTTTTCAAAGTGAGCAGTAGACAGACATTAGAACGAAGAGGGCTATTTAGTAGAGGGAGGTGAGAACACACTCAAACACAGTAAACCAAAAAATATCAGCCACTACCGAGCTGATGTTCTTCTGTGTCTCCTTTACTCGTTTCACTTCAGGAAGGTCAGAAATTGGTGTCCCTTTTCCAATACTTTCCTTGTACTTAATCTATAAAATCACATACAATGGAAAACAGAGAACGAGGCACATTAAGCACATTGGACATCTTCATACATGACTGCATGTATGTTCACACACAACTGGCAGCTCGTGATCATGATTGTAATAGACATATGTATTCTCAATCTATATATATTATGGCAGAGAGAATGAAACTTTAGAACTCCAGCTATTGTTTACTACATTACCCACAATACTCTGCTAGCCATCTTTACTATAGATGGAAAGAGGTTTGGGTCAGTCAGGTATGATGTGGATGTTGTGCACATCTTTTCTATTGACTTTTGGAGAATTATTCATTTATTTTGGTGGAGTTCGAAAATTTATATTTCCTATGTTCAGAAGGGGTTGTACCCTGTCTAGTACAATTGAATGATTCAAGAACCTTTGGGATAATTGTCTAAACTCACTTTAGATAGAAACCATTCCAGAACTGATTTGGGAGTCTCTAGGCTTGTAAGATATATTTTTTATTTAAATTAGGGTTCAATTAAAATAAAACATGACACTATTTAATACGAGTGTTTAAACAACTTAATTCGGCAGCAGGCAACTTACAAATTTCCAAAGCAATTCTAGCATATTCATATATCGTTTGCTCTTAAAAGACCATTTTGGTTATTAGAATTAATTCACATCATCAGTAAATACAGGCTTAAAGTTATGATTTTAATTATTCTGTGAGTTCTATAAAAGAGTAAATATAGTGCAAATGTCTACAAGTGGAGCAACCATCATGGAAACCATTGGCACCAGTGGCCTGGTCTTGCTGATAGTTCCACTAATAGAACTTTTCTCATTATTAATTCTTTATTAGTTCCTCCTTCCTTTAATTTTTTTTTTGTGACACACTTTTTAGCAGGTTATACGTTCATTAATATACTTAATTAAGTACAGATACAATGCCATTTTCATATTAGTGTGTAAAACACTCAAAAAGCAATATTTTTCCCTGGACAATTTTAATAAAAATGTTATTCAGCGGAATGTTTAGATAAAGATTAATACTTAGGGGAAGGAAACTTTTCTTTTTTTTTTAAATTAGATGTTATTTTTTGATAATGGTTATTATTTTCTTGCAGCCATTGTTAGGTGTAAGACACTAGAGATTATTAGACCAACTGAGAAGCTTAAACTAGCTTTTCTGTACCGTGCTTATGGCATCCTGAGTTCTTTTAATTCTCTCCATCTCAGGGGTCTGCCCAATAGCTGTTCCTTTTCCAATTTCTTCTTTGTACAATATCTTAACATTCGGAATGAAGGTGACAAATCAGTAAATACAAACGGTTTTGCTTGAGTTAGAAAAAGACTAGGGAGTTTTTGTTTTTTTTTAGTTGTAGCGCAATACAAAGTTAAGATACGTTGAGAACCTAATCTACTGAGAGCTAAAGTGTGACACGTGACACATAAACACGACAATACAAGGGTGGTACAAAGACACAACATCAGCATCTACATCTACACAGAAAAGGCTATGAACTGACAACAGACAAATAGGAAGACTCACAATTTTGATCGGACATCACAAAAAAAGTGATTTACAGAATATGATCAGCCCTCCTAGGGTGCTGGGGGAAGAGGTGGGCTTGCAACTTACTAACCCTGGTATAAAGAAACACTACAGAATGAGCATAAAGATAAAAAAGCGATAGCCATCGGGATAAGTGGCAGTTAATGTTAGCTTGCTATAAAGAGGGCTACGTTAGAATGTTTCTCTTTTAATGAGATTATTTTGTTAGGATTTAAAATAAATGTAAATTATATACCGAGCTGAAATTCTTTTGATTTTCCTTAACACGCAGTATTTCTGGTGTGTCTTTTACCACTGTGACTTTTCCTTTACTTTGTTTATGGTCACCCTGGTACTGAAGCTATAAGAAGAGAAGATCTACATTAAGATTGGCATTAAGATTCATATGGAACAAACACAGTTTTCACTTTCTAAGACTGTGAGTTAAATAGCTATGAATCAATATAATTATTATCTAGTAACCATGTTATTATTTTATTTATTTACTATTCTGTAGTTTCTTGGTTGATGCTCAGGATCAAAATCGAAGAAACACTTAAATATACAGACCGACTACAAGACAAATCATTAAAGTATTCCCGTGGGAGGAAACTACTTTACAGGAAGATAATGACAACATTTAGGTCAGAACAATTAAAAGAGAGACATAAATCTACATGGGCACAACAAATGGCCTGTAATCCCTTCTGTTAAAAGATGAGACAGTGGATTGTCTACTAAAGTCCAAGGTTCCATATCAAACTCTCAGAATTAGCCTACAAGGAATATCCAAGGTGAATTCACATTAGATTGAACATTTTCGTGCAAAACATCTGAGCTGGAAAAAAATCACCAAAGCGTGGGTGTTTCAGTAATTTAGCCCTAGAATTTGAAATAAAGAATTTAAACTTTAGAAAATAACCCTGAGAGTCATAAGAAATGGTCCATTCAGTAGTAATCCAAAACACACTGTTGATTCTAAGACGTATATTGTATTGCATTACTAGCCTTACCAGTTGTGTTGACCACAGGAACCAAAAGATTGTCATAATAATAGTTTGACCTAGGCAGGAAGTAGTAAATTCATGAAATAAATAACTTACAGTGCTGAAGTTCTTCTGGTTTTCACGGACTCTCTGCATTTCCGGTGTGTCATAAACAGGTACGTAATAAGACATAGTCCTTTCTGCTTCCTCTTTGTATTTTTTCTGCAATGATTGATATATACAGTCATTTAAGGATCAAAATACATTTTCTGAATATTTAACATTTCAATTCTGATTTTTTGTTTGTTTTTGAGGAAGAAAAAACATTCTGTAGCTATACTATCGGTGACATTATTTATGGAGCTTCTTCAAGACTACATACGTTTTACAATGGACATAAGTCTCTTGCTTTTAGGATATAAAAGTTTAAATGAGATATTATAGGAGTTAAAATTGAATGGTCATTGCTCTGGACATTACACCACTGAATTGTAGTTGAAGGGTAGTGCTTATTACAACAAATGACAGGGACCCAAGATGGAGGTACACCATTCCAGCATAGAGATAAATACAGCAGTGTTTATTTCTACATTTAATTTTATTTCACAGATGCACATTTGTTAATTATAGGGGATACGTCAACATAGTATTAATAATTTCGAAAGGTAACAGGATCCCTTTAGGTGAATTGGGCACAGTGTTAGCCACTCCTAATCCAACCATTTTTCATGAGTCCACTAAATACAATACAGTTTAAGCTCTGCACATTTCAATATACACAAAATACATTAAAGATGTACAGCCTTGACAAAGGATTTACATTTTTTTTTTTTGTTTGCCTTACCCAAATCTAAATGATATCATAATTTTATTAGCTTTTATTCGAAACACTTTTATGTTACGGTTGTTTTTTGTTTTGTTTTTGTTGGCTTTGTACCTGACTTGAAAGATTTTTGACTTGTTGAGCATGGATAATTTCTGGAGTATCCACAACACTTGTGTAGTTGGCCTTTTCCATTTCCGCAGACTGTTTGTATTTCACCTGCCAAAACATTGGATGCAATTTAATGCCAACTGCCAGATTATATTAATTAAACCATAGCTTTCTATCACCCTTGAGTTCTCAAAACCACTGTTTTGATTTTGTATAATATATGCATTGTGGTCAAATACCACCGCCAATACTGCTGTGCGAGAGTAATATAAGTTTGAACTCCGCATTAGCATACATGTTTTACCTGTTTTTATACTACGGGTCCTTATAAGGCTGTCATCTGCTCCCATATATGCTCTAACTAAGGTTAATTAGTCTGTATGGTAATATAAGAATACATACTGTCTCAGTAGAGTTTTTGCCATAAAGCTGAAAACATTAAGGGTTGTTGTTTATTAAAGAACTAAACCTGAGTGGTTTTGGTTTTGGTTTTGACACCATAACCAATGCTGCACCTCCCTCAACACACACATCTCAGCCTCCTTCACACATACACAGAACACTCAGCCACAACAAACACACACCAAAAGCTGCATGGTTTTATCTCAGCCACGCTACTCTTCTATTGGAAACATCAGTCACTGTAGCAGCGTCTTGGAAGAAATAAAAATATCACTTTTTTTCCATTAAGTGAAATAAGTGTTGTTGCCATATTATTGAGCCGTTCTTACCTGACTTGCTATGTCGGTAGCATTCTTTGCTCTCATGAAGTCTGGTGTTTCCATTACCAAGGTTGACAGGCCTCTACCCTTAATTTCCAGTTCTAGAGTTTTCTTGTATTCTTTCTGTTACACAAAACATAATGCACAGATGTAACTGTAAAACACTATATTCATGCCCATTTCTTCATTAAAAAAAAGGCAATTAGTTTTTATTTTTAATTCTGGTGCATGTAATTGTCCTGGCTGGCTGATGTCATATGTGGCTGCTGCTAGCGTGTTTTGCAATCTAAACCTAGTAGAGAAAACGTGTGCAAAATTATTCCAGTAATTAGATACACGCGCTCAGGAAAAACGCACCGACATAATTCATCTTACAGGGTCATCTTTACATAAAAGGCAACTTTAAACTGGAGAGTTAAAAGTGACACAACTCCTGGCATTTATGGTGTCATTTCTCACGTCACCTGTTTGCACTTTACATGCAATTTAAAAACACACAGGTGACAGTTGTGAATATTAAAATCAAGTCAAGACTTATTGTGTGCTACGAGAGAACGATCATCATTCTGTTCAGTTTGTGTCTTGGGAAGCAAAATATTTGATAACTGTCCAACTGAACTGTAAACTCCCTTAGCTTACTTTAAAATTGACTGGAATATCTATCTTTGCAAGCAATTAAAAAGGGATGTAACCAAAACCTACTCCAGTGGGAACTCAACAGAGCTCTGCTTACCATATAGGAGCATTCATTCAGAGCCCTGGGCATGATACAATTGCAAAGAAACAACTAAGAGCCTAGCATCAATTATGCAACATTAAATTACCAAATGGCTTGTATTGGGCTGGCTGAATTACAGGCAGCAGCAGCCTCTATTGAGCTATGATGGAGTATTCATAAAAGAAAAATATTGTCTTTCTATGTATGCTGATAATATGTAACACTATATAATGGATTTTAATTGTTCACAGTTTGATATTCGACTACGAAAACCCCAGCACAATCTTTCATTCTGTCCACAACACAATGGAAAGAGATTAGGAATCTATCCTACAGAATCACTGATCTGAGATTGATAGACAATTATATATCTTTATGATTTTCTAGTAAAACATTTTTACATTTTTTTATTTTTAATTTGACAATTTTTATTGTTTTCTTTCACATTGTTCCACAACAGGTGGTGGTGGTGGGGGGGGGGTACAGAAAGGAAGACAAAGTGGGGGAGAATATGTGGGGGCGGGGTCAGCTTCATCCAAGTACTTATAAGCCACGAGTGTCCCTGCCTATTATATTTCCCTTAGGTGTCTTAAGCTCTATTAAGGGGCAGGGCAGGGTACCATTATGTGGGGTGCCCTCGTCTCCATGCTTCCCAAGTTTCCCAGGTAGCCAGTGTTGTTAGGAGGGCAGATGTTATGATAGTGCTTCTCATAGATTTGTTGGTTATCCACCTCCATAAGAACGGTTTCTACAGACGGGGTATTGCGGGATTTCCATGCCCTTGCAATTATGCGTTGGGCCGTGAGTAAAAGGTGGTATGCAATTTTCCTTATATGCTGAGGTTCCCTGGGGGGGAGCGAAAGAAGTAGATATGTGCGTGGGTCATGGGTTAGTTCGGTTTGTGTGAGCTCCTGAATCACCTGTTATATGGCCCTCCAAAAGGGTTTGACCAGTGGGCAGTGCCACCTGTGTGGTGCATCTCCAGCACTCTGATGAGCTGGATGGGAAGAGTTTATGTAACCTTGCAGGTACAAGGTACCATCTGTAGATTATTTTCATATGTTGTTCTATGAGTGACGCTGATTTAACACATTTTTTTAGGGGAAACCACTAAGTCGTCCCACTGTTGTTGGGTAATGTCTTCCCCAAGCTCTACCTTCCATTGTGTCGCTGGTGTAGCTTCTGACAATGGTGTGTAGTCTAAGAGTAGCCTGTAGCACATAGAAAGTGGTCTGATTTTCTTTTTTTACTGTATCTAGGATATATTATTATTATTATTACTAATATTTATATAGCACCAGCATATTCCGTAGCGCTTTACAATATTATCAAAAGGGGAGATTTAAAAATGAATGAGACAATTACAAAAAAACTTACAGGAAAAATAGGTCGAAGAGGACCCTGCTCAAATGAGCTTATAGTCTATAGGAGGTGGGGTGTAAAACCCAACAGGACAGGAGGTAGCAATCAAACAAGGCGGAGTGAAGCAGAGATGGAGGAGAGAATAGAGTGCTGACCTTTAGAGAGTTGGAATTGAGGAAACAAGTCAGATGGGTAAAGACCAGTCTTTCCAGAAGCTTTGAGGAAAAAGGGAGCAGGGACATGGGACGATAGTTAGAAGGGGAGGACGGGTTAAGAGGTGTTTTTTTAAAGATGGGTACTACAGTAACATGTTTAAGGGCAGCAGGGACAACACCAGAAGAGAGAGAGCAGTTGAAGATGTGTGTTAAGAAGGCAGAAGACAAGAGGAGAGAGATCTGGTAGAGAAGCGCAGCCATCTCTTGTTCAGTAGCCTGGGAGAAAGTCTGAAGGGTAGGAAAGGCATGATCCCGGTGTGGTTGAGAAATAGAGGGGCAAGGTGGTGAGAATTATTTCTTTAGCTGTTCAATCTTGTCGGTAAAATAGCATGCAAAGCTATGGGCTGTAAGGTTAGTTTGGGGGATGGCAACAGCAGGGCAAAGAAGAGAGTTAAAGGTAATAAAAAGATGCCTGGGATTGCGCAGCATGAGCTAATGAGGGAGGAAAAGTATGACTGTTTGGCAAGGGCAAGGTCTGTGCTGTATGAACCAACATGAATTTGTAGTGGAGGAAATTTGACTGGGTGCGTGACTTCCTCCAGCAGCGTTGAGCAGAACGGGAGCATCTCTGCAGGTAGCGTGTTGATTTAGTGTGCCACGGTTGGGGGCGTGTTTTCCTCAAGGTGCATGTTTGGAGTGGGGCTGCAGCATCCAGGGCAGAGGTGAGGCTAGTGTTATATGAGGAGATAGCCAGTGAGGGACAGGATAAAGTAGGGATGGATAGAAGCTGGGTAAGGGACTATTGAGAGCAAATGATAAAAGGTGGTGATCTGAGAGAGGAAATGGAGTGTTGCAGAGATTAGAAATTGTACATTCATGAGAGAAAATAAGATCAAGGGTATTGCCAGCTACATGGAAGGGGGACTTTGCCCACTGCGATATATGTTGTATTAGTATGTTCCTTTTTGCATTGGATTGAACTACTTGAATATATTCTTCAGGTTTAACAGCTAGAGTCTATACAAATGAAAATACTACTGTTGCAATGGGTCATACTGTTTCTGACTGTGTCAGTCACTTCCTGGCATTATCATACCTCGTTCAAGATTTGAGTTGCGTTCTTGGCTCTTAAGAACTCAGGAGTCTCTTCCAGAATAGTGATGCCTCTCCCCCTGGTATCATCAAGATCTTTCCTGTATTCTTTCTAAAGGGGAAGAAAAGATTAAATATTAAGGTGCAGAACAGATAATTCTGTTTGTTTCAGAGTGCAAACAAGACTGCGTAAGAACAACTAAGATTATGCAAGATCCGAAAAGCACAAGACACTAACTCCTTAAGGACCAACATCATGTGATGACTACCTTACATGTCATGACGTAACAAGAGATTCACAAAGATCCAGGTCCTTGAGGTGTTAACAAATGTTGTATGTATCACACAAACATAAACACTTGACAGTGGGACCATACAAAGATTATATAAACATGTTATTTTATATAATTACTACATAAACAAACAAGAAAAACAACAAGAAACGAACAAATAACAGGAGACGGAAACAAACATAAAAGCAAACACGAAATGACCAAAAAGATCACAATGAAAAACAAAAGAGATGTAGTGTATATTAGTGCCATTATTCTGTTCGATTGCAAAAATGAGATAAAGCGCAGATGCTACCTCGCTTGCTATTTTTGTAGCATGTCTGACATGTAACAATGATGGTGTAACCTCCAAACCAGTTAGGTTTCTGCCCTTAATACACTCTTCCAAGTCTTTCTTATATTCTTTCTATTAGAGGCAGGAAGAAAAATATCATACACAGAATCATGTTATAAATTTTTAGTGTCAAGGGGGAAACGTATATATATATATATATAAAACACAATGTATATTAAGGTACATCGTCACTGAACAATGAAATCACAGCGAGTTTGCACAATATAGACAAATCAGACAAGTTAGAAAAAATAAATAAACTGAGATGAGTTGGACATATTTTTAACTCATCTGCTATGGTTTCTGGTTTGCAATAGCCCAGCAACTTATTGTTTAGTGAATAGACGTCTTTTACTGAATGTGTTTAAATTCATACATTTTGAGTAGATTCGGCAAATGATGTTCAAGGAAGATTGATGGACACAGAAATAAGAAAAAGAACAATACAAATATTTTTTTTATACAAGCATATTTCAGTTTGTATAAGTTTTTTTTAAATCACACTATAACATCAACTTCAAGGATTTAAAAGGATTTAAGCTTGAAGAATTGACTGACAGATCGATAGAAAATACTGGGACACAATTCACAAACATAAACCCTCATTTAGAACATTAACGGTAAATCAGGTAAACTATACATACATTCCTTTCACAATACAATTTGCATATATATATTTGGATATCTATATAAATTATTACTTTTACTTAATTTTACTCCTATTGCAATAATGCTATTAAAAAAATTCATCTGGAAAAGTATACTTTATAGCTATTTTGGAGAAATAAAGTTGAATAAGCTTAGCGTTTACTAAAATAGATGTCTTTTGGAGTATTGGTTTTGCATGTTTGGTAAAAATTGCAGATAATAGTTCAATTTTGTCATCTAAAAATGGTAATTAAATCACAATTTTTCAGAGAGAGAGAAAAAAACCAAAAAAAAAACCATAATTCATATGGGTACCACAAACAGTATAAAATATCTGCCTCAAGCGAGGTAGATGTACTAAAACTTAACTTTAAATAACTTCAGTAAGAATGAGTAATAATGACAAAGCAATCATATCAAGTTGTGATATACCATTGAGAAACGCCACCCAAGTATGACATTATGGTAAAGAGAAAAATATAAATTGTGATTTGCATAGTATGGCAATGTGTGTTAACAATATAATGAGGTCTTCATTAAGTGCTTACATAGATCAGATTGTTAATACACCAACTGTAGTGCCTGTTTAAATCCTAACAAACCACTCCACACATATGTGTGCAGAGTATGTCCTCTTTTTTTTCATTTTACAAAAAGTGCAGATTTCAGTAGAAATTGACACTTTTATAAATGAACCTTGGTACACCTCCCTGGCTGTCAATCAGTCAACTGGTCATGTTACTTGCTGGTTTGGTTGGCTCAGTGGAGCTAACCTCAAGAGGCAGCCCAGAGCACCTACATTACAAAGACCTCTGATTGAGCTGCATTGGAAAATCTCTGATTGAACAGCCATAGACAGTCTGGTTTGGGGAAGAAGAGGAGGGTATGTAAAAGCTACAGACAAAAGATCTGCAACTTTTGCAAGCTGTTTTTAGATATATATAACATTACGGCAAATCTATCATGTTTTTGTTTTAATTAAAAACAATAATCAAGAAATAATTTTACTAATAAGAATACACAGAGTACTCTCTTATATTCAAGTGTGCCCTGGGGTATAAAATTTATTATCCATGTTCACCCTAACAGGAATTTAATCTTCAGCCCTAAATTTTGCAACGGCACTACCATTGGTGCATTAACCAACTGACCTATCTCCCTAACAGTGTATGTATTATACCATCAGAAGTCATGGTGACTCTTACCTCGCTTTGCATATGCTGGGATTCCTTTGCTGTGACATATGTTGGGGTCTCAAAATCCAGCATAGCTTTTCCTCTTTCCTTTTCATACTTTTCTTTATATTTAACCTATTTGTTAGAAACATGTAAACCTAAATTAAAACATTGTCAAGATGTCAAATGTCCAATTCTTCAAAGGGGATACTGGCTAAGCCTTGATAATCTTACCCCCTTATCCTCTCCTTTATCACATGAAGCCCTTCCATTTTAATTACTTTCTCATAGCTAATATGAAATGCATTTTTGATGACTATAATCACTAATGTGCCTTGCATAAAGTTGTTATGTTAGAAATTTAAAACAAATATATTTACTATTGATTATTCTTGGATTTTGTTATTTAAAGGGTCACTCTAAGCACCACCCCAGATGTATATTATTGCAGAGGTGATAGTGTACATATCACCTCTCTCTGCACTGAGAACAGTTTAAAATTGGTGAAATTTTAAAAAAATCCCTTCAGCTCTAAGACAGACGACAGAGCTGGGATACTTGGTTCTAGGTACCCAATGTCAACTTTGGCCAAGATTTACTTGTGTAATCTACATACCAAGAACCTATCTTAGGTTGACTTTCTACTGCCTGGAGAGAAAGCCAGACATTGGATCATACCTGGGCAGTCTGCAACTCTAAGCGCAGTTCATAATATGTGGCATGGCGCTATCAGTTTTAGTGCAGTTCCACTTATCCTATATGATGAGTGGAACTGCTCTTTGGGGATACAATACTTGTTCTATTTAGTCCTGCTGTGCAGATAGACTATATGGACCAAAATGAGTTGCTCCTGCTTGGATGTTTCTTCCTGGTCTATCTACAGCTTCAGACAGACCCACTAAACAGTGATTCATTTGGGAACTTTAATGGTATGTATTTTATTGTAATTTTTTAAAAAATGTAAGCATTATGTTTATATTAGATATAATGCATTAAGATAAAGGTGAATTTTAACCCATGATTGCCCTGAAATCAACTTTCCAGTTTATCCCCATGTGAAATAAAGAAATGGTTCCTGATTCGATTAGATAATTGTTTCAGTAATTTATGTTTGCTCACACTTGCAAATATTCTAAAAGAATTGGAAGTTTACAGTCAGTGTTTTCATTGGTTAAAAAAGTGCCAATTAATCATTTTTCATATTTTGTATTAGTGAATTTGACAGTGGCAGCTATTACTCCAAGGATCACTGTCTGTAACTCAGACCACACTTACTTTGTGCTAATGTTCTGCAATTTCAAATATCACATTTAATTTAATCATGGTTGAACATGGAAACGGAAACTTCTATAACCACACAGAAATAAATAAATACATAAATAAATGTTACTAGACAGGTAAATCTATAATTCATAGTTAAAATATATATGTTGAAGAATCTATCTGTCTGTCTGTCTATCTGTCTCTCTACCTATATAATTTGTGACATGTATTTGTAGTTGGAGATAGTACTGTGCAGCTTGAGATAGGCAGATTGAATTAAAACATGCAAGCGTCAACAGGAAAATTGATCATTTGTGGATTTCTAGTGCAATCGAGTGAAAGGCTAGCTCCTCTGATTAGTGCTCTGTAGTTCTTGTTATTGCAAAGATACAGACTTTACAATATTTTTTATTTGTATTCCCCAGTCCACACGCTGGCTGTTCTCTCAAATACTGATCCATGAATTCTTTAAGTTAATGTTTTTTGCTTTGTCCAGTTCTGTTAAATTGAAGAAATGGATACATCTACACTTCGCATTCCATCCCTTCATCATATCCTCAGCAGAAAAGCATTTCAATTTCTTCAAGTATCAACATGGTCTTAAAATATTTTATCTGCTTGCTAACATGGTAACTGCAAATGTACGTTCAATGCTTTAAATTAAATTAACAGCCATGTTATTTATAGCTTTTGTTCTTTTTACTGTCATTCTAGAACAGTGGCCATCAAACTACAGTACATATGAGCCAGAATTTCAAAACAAATCAAGGATATTGAACTGTTGAATGCCCACCAAAAGTGGATTGAGATGGCTTGCTCTAGAACAATACATCAAGGATTTTCGATAATACAAATTTTGCGAAATATTTGAGACAATGTATTTGAGATACCGATTATATCAATAGGATGATGAACACAATTATAAGTATTATTATTTTCTTCGTGGATGGATATTGTATTAAACGCAGCAGTAGGACCAGGTTCTACAATATGAAACGGTCATCATGGAAGCCAGTGGGATATTACTGAAGTTCATATACATTTTTAGAACTTTGCAGGAAGTTCTGCATTTCTGGGCCATACACTTTTATACATCTCCCCATCATACGACTCACAAATACAACACTCAAAAGGTTAAATCTACTACTACATATGAATCACAGCTATAAAATTATTGGCCACTTCAATCCAAAAGCCAAATGATATTTTTAGGCGTGAGATTAGTTTTGCATGGAACAGCGTGATGAAGTTTAGCATGATAAAACTGAGCTTTAAACTTACTTGGCTTTGAAGATCTGTCGCCTCCTTTACATGAACTTGCTCAAGATTATCAGTTATAAGTTGGTAGTGACCCTTATTCTTCTCATATTCCTTCTTGTACCGGTACTGAAGGAAAGTGTCAAAAACTGCCTCAAATACGGCCTAACAAGTTATCTGTCCAATTTTAGATATCAAGGTATTTATTCTCTAACTCGTGAGATGTGGTTAGTCGAGGCACAAGTTAGAAAATCTAGACCATTATAGGTGGCCTAAATTTTGCAAATTGTATACCAACTGACTACAGCTCAGTTTTTAGTGAATAAACATCCAAGAGTAATTGATTAAGTGATTGCTATTTATGAAATGTTCCATAATTCTTTATCATTATAAATAGTAACATGTTAAAATATTGTATATTTATTTTTATTTTTTTGAGTTACATATTTTAGATTATTTTTCAGTTTAAACATAGTCATAAAAATTACTTTAAAAAATAATTAATAAAACAAACGCTACTTAGTTAAATATATATTGTGGGTTAAGTTTAAAAAAAATTAAATGAGACTAAAATGCATGTTTAAAAACACTGTTACTACATATTATGGTTGTTATATGTTAGGGACGAAGGTTAATGATTTTTTGGAATGTTAGATAATTACTTTTGAGATTATTATATTTGTATTTGTTATTTAGTTGTTTAATTTGTTATAATATTGCATTTCTATCAAAAAAGCTTTTAAAATATGTATGGTTTTAATCTACACGCACTTCTATATTAAGACTACAAGGAAGGCTGGGAAGTATATAAGTGGGTAAATTTGTTAAGGGTGAATACCATTTGATGCTGAAGACAGAGAGAAAGATGGAAGCTGTTAAAAAATAGTTAGCAAATTATTAGCCATGTATCTTTGCAGCACTTACATCACTGGATAGCTTGCTGGTACTTGTAATGTGCTGCATGTTTAGAGATTCCGCCATATCTGTCACTGGTTTGTGGAGCTTCTTCAGATCTGCCTTGTATTTAACCTTTATTTAAAACAAAAACAATATAAAATTACAACCAAACAAAAAGTGATCACAGCTCTACTCTTACTTTATCTTTTATTACATTAATAATGTTATGATAACTCAATTGACAAAGGAAATAAATATTACAGGCACTGCATATTAGCAAGATAAATAAATAGATAGATAGACAGATAGACAGATAGATAGATAATAGATAGATAGATAGACAGATAGATATATAGATAGATAGATAGATAGATAGATAGATAAAGAGACAGACAGAGATAGATAGATAAAGAGACAGGCAGACAGACAGACAGATAGAGTGATAGATAGATAGACAGACAGACAGACAGACAGACAGATAGATAGATAGATAGATAGATAGATAGATAGATAGATAGATAAAGAGACAAACATACAGAGATAGATAGATAAAGAGACAGACAGACAGACAGATAGATAGATAGATAAAGAGACAAACATACAGAGATAGATAAAGAGACAGACAGACAGACAGATAGATAGATAGATAGATAGATAGACAGATAGATAGATAGATAGATATAGATAGATAGATAGATAGATAGATAGATAGACAGATAGATAGACAGATAGACAGATAGATAGATAGATAGATAGATAGATAAATAGACAGGTAGATAGACAGACAGACAGACAGACAGATAGATAGATAGCTAAATAGACAGATAGATAGATAAAGAGACAGACAGAGATAGATAAAGAGACAGACAGACAGACAGACAGATAGAGTGATAGATAGACAGACAGACAGACAAATAGATAGACAGACAGACAGACAGACAGATAGACAGACAGATAGATAAAGAGACAGACAGATAGACAGACAGACAGACAGACAGATAGATAGATAGATAGATAGATAGATAGATAGACAGTTATGTATGACAAGCTAAATAATAGTTTTTGTAAAAGAGCAAATGTACTATATATAACATGTAAAGGAACAAACATTCAGAATACTTTAACCCCTTAAGGATCAAACTTCTGGAATAAAAGGGAATCATGACATGTCACACATGTCATGTGTCCTTAAGGGGTTAAAACAAATAACACAAAAAACAAACAAAAATAAAGCTGCTATAAAGTAGCATATTAACACATGAGCATATTTTCATGAAACACAGGTACTTTAAAATGTTAATAAACCAGTAAACCAATAATTCCTAGGTAATGGTCAGTTATTTTGTAATTAACGACCATGTCCTAGCTACGCGCATGTTCTGTGTGTGTCCGCCCACCTCGCTGGCCAGAGTATTGGCGTCTTTGAAGGTCTGGTATATTTGGGCCTCCTTCAGATCATACTGTGGCCTTTTGGCTTTATCTTTAGAAAAGTTTTCCTTGTATTTCACCTAAAAAAGATAAAGTATTAACTTAAATAAAACATTTTCTTATAAAATCAAAAACTCCTCCCCACCCCAAAGTAAAAAATACAGCTTCCTTTTGGATCTGAAGCAAAGCTATAAATGTAAAAAATGTAAACACTCTTTCACAATGCAAACATGGGGCAGAAGAGAAGACCAGCAGAGCTATGTTACAACTGAGATGTATCGTATTCACATAAGCATGAATGGTCATAGAATCAAAGGGAATCTCTAACTTTGGGCCAAAATAGATGAAATTAAAAACTCGTAAATTTGTGATATTTTCCAGTTCAGCTAATTTTAGCTAAAAGTTGAAGTTCACTTTGAATTTATTTTGAACTTCTGATAAATTCACACTTCAGTGAATGAAGCGGAATATGAGGTTAAACCAATTTTGTATAAATATCTGGCAAACAGTAAAATTAAAGCAAGCTTGGAAATATCACATTTGGAATGAATACAGTTAAATCTGGATATCTGCTTTGCTGATCTTTTCCATAGGCCATCTGACATGCAATGCTTTCTACATGTCTCAATGAAAATTTGTTAATTCAGTCATTCAACATGTATAATTAGTTATTCACCAGGTATATTTCATAGCATACCAACAGGGGGTCAACAGGTACAGAGGCTGAAGGAACCTGGTTCTAGAGGCTGTGATCTAGCAGGGGTGAAGAAGCAATGTCATCCCCTGCACGTCCTCTAGTGTGTTCTACAACAAACACATGGTATGGAGATACAATGTAGCACCTATTGTTCCCTGCATCTAAAAAAGCTTGGTGAGCAAGGAAGAGAGAGAATTGCCAAGTTGGATTGCATAGGCTCCTGCTCCGACTGCTAGAACACAAGACCCTTTAAACTCAGGAGATGTACAGGGGGTTAAACTTTGTTAGAGGATGGACCACAAACAAAAAAGAGGAGCTCTAAAAGAAAGAGAACGAAGGCACTAAAAATATTAATGCAAAGTGCCCCATAATGTTAATAGGTCCCTGAATGTCCTACATGTTATATCGAATGGGTTAGTTCAATGACATGACAAAAGGACTATGAAATGATCTCTCTTCATAAAATGTTTAAGAATTTTCCAACGCAAATGGAAAAGGTGAATGAATGAAGAATAAAGAGACAAAAAAGTATAAAGAATGCATAAGCAGATGCAATGCTGTTGTGTTCATGTTTATGTGGTTTTAAGATGTTTTGTAATGCTTACATTATTATAATTAATATTACTGTAGGGTACACACACTTGAGTGTTGTGGTGAAAATAATATTATCTTCTTGTATTTCCAGAGTTCCAGCAGAATTCATTCGCTATGATCAATCAACTTACCCAAGAAGTACAACACAATCCACAATCCAAAACATACACACATTGTCACTGTTGACAATAAAATGTCTTTAAAATCTTTCAGAATGCAGAAAATGTGCACAATAAGACATGCTGAACAGGCAGGATATCATAAACCTTTCAAAACAGGTCCACATGATGTGCAAATTGGAAGAGTATTTTCAAAAGCTTTTTTTCCTTTAACACTCATACTCCATTATCATTAGTGGACGGAATTTTTAAATAAATGTTAATATCATCTTGTTATATAATTATTATTAATTATATAGTGCCAATATATTCCGCAGTGCTTTAAGCAGTGTAAACAGGCAGTCTACCAAATGTTGCAAAACTACATCTCACATGATGCTAAAATATGACAAGGCCTTTCTAATCTTATTGCATTTCACTGTTAGTTAAAATCCCCCAATCTCATTTAATCTGCCCTTTGCATAATCCCCCCTCCCCCCACAATCTCACTGCACTTTTCGTGTTGGGTAAGATCCCCCCAATCTTGTTGCAGTTTCCTTGTTAGATAAGGTCTTCCCGATCTTATTGCATCTGCCCTTTGGATAAGCTACCTCCCCCAATTCTCACTGCATTTTTCCTGTTAGGTAAGATCCCCTTAATCTCATTGCAGTGTCCCTATTAGGAAAGCCCCCTCTCTAAATCCTCTTACATTTTTAATGCTAGGTAAGCCTCGTCCCGATCTCATTGCATTTCTCTTTAATGTAAGGTCCTCCAGGCCTCATTCCATTTTCCCTGTAAAGTAAGGTCCACATGACCTCATTCAATTGTCCCTATAAGGTAAGTACCACCCAGCTTCATTTCATTTTCCCTGTAAGGTAAGGTCCCATAGATCTCATTCCATTTTCCATGTAAGGTAAGCTCCACCCGACCTCATTTCATTTTCCCTGTAAGCTAAGCTCCACCAAACCCCATTTTATTTTCCCTGTAAGGTAAGGTCCCCTAGATCTCATTCCATTTTCCATGTAAGGTAAGCTCCACCCGACCTCATTTCATTTTCCCTGTAAGGTAAGGTCCCCTAGATCTCATTCCATTTTCCCTGTAAGGTAAGCTCCAGCTCCACCTGTAAGGTGACCCCCCATTTTATTTTCCCTGTGTAAGGTAAGGTAGACCCAACCTAATTTAATTTTCCCTGTAAAGTAATGTCCCCCTGAACTCATTACATTTTCCCTGGTGTGTAAGGCCACCTGTTTACGTTTCTTTACTACTCAATGTGTTTATAGCAATCTGCTTTTAATTTATTTTATTTTTTTTTTGCTGGAATCACAATGTAAAAAAGTAAACTTTTAAAAAATATATAATTTAAAAATGTATTAATGTTTTTATTTTTAAAACCAATATAAACTACGAGTAAAAAATTACTCAATTTATACTCAGTTACGTGGAACATAATAAGGAGCAATAAAGGAAAAATAGCTTTTTGTCAACGTCTATACAATTATCTTGCTGATAAACTCAATATGCAAACGATGCATCGTGGGTAATCCCCAGTGAGATCCCACGTCCACATTCTAACCACATGTATCTTACATTACTAGTCAGCTCATTTGCTTTCTTAAGTGTTCTCATTATTGGAGTGTCATAGGATGCCGCTCCGTGACCCCACATCTTCCCTTTGGTGTACTCAGCCTACAATGTGCAGCAGAATATCATGGTCAGGTTAGAAAAGCATGCTATTGTTACACTGGCCTCAGGGATTAAGAGAAGGATTAATGGAACCGCTGTATCCAAGTTACAATGATTAGAAGTACTGTGTTGGAGAAGCTACAACATGGTAAATCATAAATAGAAAACTAAACAACTAAAACTAAGCAGAAACATTGTAATTCTCGAAAAGATTCTTCGCAGTTATAGTAATTAAGTAGAGTTGTACCAGAAACAAAAAGACAGTTAATGGCACTTCACTCTTTATGGAAATTCTCATGGGAAATATTCTGTTTTCTCACAATGTTTGTTGTACATATTGGCAAGTACACATGATGTATCCATTCTTCTCCTGGACCAAGGAAGAAATAGATAGACTCATTCGATTTAAAGAGGATAGAGCAAGCTCCAGTTATGGAGCCGTGAAAATTGCAACCCCTATTAGCTTCTTAAAGGGTCACACATTCTAAGTTATTATCAACAGAATTGCAATAATACTGTAATGAAAGTCTGTGCATCTTGTTGACTAAGAATGAAAATAACATAACACTAAAAATCCAGTTAAAACAACATTATAATATTTTGTTCTTTAAAACGGAAGTGTTTGAGAAAAAAATCCATGTCTTCCATTTTGTATAGGAACTATATCGGAGGGAGTGTCATTATTTTTTACATGCTATGACTGATTTCACAGCTGCTTTAGGCAAACAGTCCACTGCATCAACTAACAGTTTGCATTCTGATTTTCCACTATGGTGGAGCGATAGACTTTATAATCCAATATTGTGAATGTTTGGTATTGATCAACTGCTCGTGATTCAGTTCAGTTTTGTTTTTCAATTCTAGGATATTAGCCACCAAGCAAAATAAAATGTCACCTATTGCAAAAACAGAATATTCAAAGATATACATTTTCAACTGTAGGGTAATAGCTTCTTGATTCAAGGATAAATCTGACTGTCATTCTGGGGTCAAAAGAGAATTATTTTCCTACTTTGTTGCAAATTTGGAAGTGCTTTAAACTGGGTTTATTTGCCTTCTTTTGGATCAACAGCAAAAAACTAATGTGAGGAAGGCTGAACTTGATGGACACGTGTCTCTTTTCATGTAACTATGTACTGTAGCTACATTCATTTTAGCTAGATGAGAGTAATTATTAATCTGCTGGGAATATTGCTTTTAACACGTTTTTATGAAGGCATTTCAGTAAATAGATCATTTATATATAAATCTTGCCACTAAATAACTTAAGGCAAAGGGTAAGTATAAGAATAGGAGTAAGAATATAAATCACCCAAATGATAACAAACATTTGACCTCCCGACATCTGGCAGTGTACAATAGATGGAGTGCAAAATGTTACTATATCTGATATTGTCTGTTCTACTTTACATGATTACAGCACCAATATTTTACTCTATTTTTACTCTTACCTGGCTTGTGAGCTTAGACACTTCCTGGGCCAATTCAATGTCCGGACGTCCAACTATGGAGATACCACGTCCTTGTTCCGCACGTGCTTTGGCTTTGTATTGAATCTAGAAAAGGCATTATACAATTATTTATGTATTTTGAGGAAACCATCACTATCAAGTGTGGCGGTAGCAGCATGGAATGTTTGCTATATAAAGCAGGTTGAGATTCATAGCCAAAGGATTATTAGGGTGTAATCCAACAAGAGAGGGTGTACCCCTGGTTTTGTACCCACCCATTTAGGCAGCTCTCAGTATTTTAGCCTGCAGGAGTACAACATGAAGGGTACTCACATCACTGACTAACTTGGCCACTTGGGTTGCTTTCTGAATATCAGGTCTGTCAGCAATGCTGGTATAATTAAGGTGGGCTTTGGCTTCTTTTCTGTATGCCACCTACACGGTGAAGAAAAATAAAAAAAAGAAAGTTAAATAAATAATATAATACAAGCTGTAGACTTTTTAACATTTTCCTAAAATATTTCAAATTTTAAAAATTTCAATTTAATCATATTAAAAAGCTTGTTTCTCCTGAGTACGAACCTCAGTGAATTTAACTATTTAGTGTTTACAGTAACTGAAGACTAATACTCCCAGAACTACCCTATTATTGTCACATTGTTGGCACTGCACTATTTCATGTATACAATGGAATATCTTGAAAACATCTTTAAGCTGCTGTTTTCCAATGGAACACATCTCATTCAGTGCTGTTTAAAGCCCTCTTTGGACAATATTAATGACTCACCTTTAGGAGGAAAGGCTGCTAAACCCAGTAAACCCTAGTATCATGTTTCTTTCATTGTCCTTGCAGTCAATACTACACCATATTTCTAAGTAAATAAGATCATTTGTCTAATCTGAACATTATTTGCTAATTCTGAACACATATGACATTTTAATCGACTCTAATCATGCCCAGTCAAAAAGCAGTGACAGTGACAAGACTGTAAGGGTATGAGGTTGGTCAGGGGTAGTGGAGGATAAAAGACAAAGTTGTCTATAATGTTTTGGGTCACCCTATCAGCACCATCATTTTGTCTAAGTCTGATCCTAATGTCTCAATCCCTTTTCTCTCAATTTTAAACTCTAATCCTTATATAACTAACACATATCCCTTTCCTTAAAACCTACAGTCCAATACATCTAAACAAAATGCCTCTAAGCTTAAATTATATCTGGTAAACCCAACACTCAATAAAAAGTTAGCTATAGTTACAACATCCTTCACAACTCCTGTCAATGTCAACCCTTCCAAAATGTCCCTGCCACAACAGTGTTTTCCAAAAAAGTCAAATTCCAATGGACAACGCTTATAATTCAATTACTCACGTTGCTTTGAACCTTGGCAACGTCCATGGCGTGTTTAACCTCTGGTGGTTCTTGCATGTTTGCGTAGTTTGATTTGCCTTTGTCCTTCTTGAACTTTTCTTTGTACTGCGTCTAACAGAAAAAAAGAGATTCGGTATCTTTTGCACTCTAGGCATCTTAAGACTCTTCTAAATAACCTCGCTGAGATGCCATAAACCTTACCACATGGAGCCTTTTCTCATCACACATTTAATAATGAGTTTGGTTATTAAAAAAATCCCTTTTACATAGCATTTACCATTGAGTGTGGGTGCACTCATTTACAGTATATAATTACAGTCATTGGTACTTACATCACTGACAATCTTTGTGACTTCTTTGACATGAGTTGTGTCCCGTGTATCGGGGAGCTTGGTGTATGCACCATGTGGCAGCATCTTCTTGCCTTCTTCTTTGTATTTATTCTGAATGAGTAAAATAAGACATCTTACATATATTGTGTTTTAGTTGTGTTTTCTAAAAAGCTTAATGTATATTGAAATGAAAGGTAACCTTGACAATTTTCATGCTTATTAACCATATTTCCCACAATGCTTTGAGCATTATGGAAAATGGAGTTTGCACACATCTGCATTGGTGAGGTTAGCCATCATTGGTATATCAAGCATAGCCAACTTGCCACATAATGTTCCGTTTTTCATAGCAACCCATAAATGTATTCCTTACCTCAGATACAAGAGTGTTCATAGATTTAGAATGAATTATCTGAGGTGTATCTGCAACTACTCCAAATTCTCCTACGTAGGTTCCTTTTTCATATCTCTTTTTGTATTTCACCTGTAAAAGAACCAGCAACATCATTAAATGAATCTCTTTACTGAGCTGCTAGCAAGAGCATTCGATTGCTTGAAAGAAATGCATTGCCAGTCATGTGAGATAATGCATTGACAGTCATGTGAGATAGAATGATGCACATATATGATTGAGAAGACAGAGGTCAAGATCGGAAGTTGTAGTTAGGAAAACTGGGTGCTATCATGCCCAATATACTGATTTCCAGAAAGGGTAGCAGATACCTGGAATAGTAATTTACTGGAAATAGTAAATGCAGTAAATGACTAATTGTATGCTTTGAAACAAATAAGTACAGACTGTACATGATTGCCCAACGGCACACTATAAAGGTCAGATGATTATTATCTATATGGCTGTTTAGCACACTTTATTCATGTCATTTGATGGGAATTAAGGGTTTAACTCATTTATATTTTCTGAAAAAATATTTAGAGCCAGTGACATAACTGAAAATCCCAGGGGTTGCTACTGAGACTGGGTTCTAGATACCTTTTGACCCAATCTCTACTTGATGGTCTAGCAGTGGAGCAGGAGATTTGTAACTTTAACTTCTCTGTGAACTCATATCCAGCACACTGTCTTTTAAGAGAAGGGCTATTATAGGAGAAAGGCACTTTCCTTTTGCAGGCCCTAAATTCCTGCTGTTCATTCCTAGACTAGAGTTTGTACTCTAGACCCAATCTCCTACACAATGGAGGAGTTACCAGCAGAGCTGAACTACCCAACCACCTTGCAACATCCCTGATCATAGAACGACTAAGCTACAGTTCCCATTACTCACATTACTGTTCATTTCTGCGTTCTTCAGAGCAAGAACAGTATTTTTATCATCAGTAACGGACAGCTTGCATCCTCTCAGGAATTCCCTGTCCAACTTGTACTCATACTGAAAGAAATGAAAAATAATATATTTTTAAAACAATCCAAAAACAATACTGATACTGTCTGCTATAGAGTATTGTATTGTATGATACTCCACATTATTGTTTACCAATAGAAACATACGCTATTAATATCACTCTGCCATAAAGCATTGTATTGTATAATACATCCCATTACTCCGTGTGCTACTTACATCACTCTGCTGTAGAGAAGCCTTAGCATTTTGCATAAAATCAGGTCTGTCCACGGTCCATTGCCATTGGGCTTTGGTCTTTTCATATTTCTTTTTGTAGTCCAGCTGTTGAGAGAATTAACACTGGTCATAATTGCTCTAAAGGCTGCGATTCATTATTTTTTTAAGATAGGGGTTGCTGTGTGTTACAGAAAGTGAGCTATTACAGGTATCAAATAAAAAGAACATTTGCCGGTGCTGATGGCAACTCACATTGCTGATTGATTTGTATGCTTCCTTTGCCGTCTTTATTTGCACAGCATCCGTAACCATTGTACAATGTCCCCTGCTCTTCTCATACAATTCTTTGTACTTCAGCTGTAAAACAAAAAAAGCTTAATTGTAGAATACTATAAAAAAGGTACTAAGAGTTCTTTAATTCAATGTTAAGATGGATTATTATAATAGATGGCAAGAGATTGGAGTTCAGCTATAATAAAACATAGGTAAATGCCAATTAACAGAAATGTTTGTATTGTCAAACAATAAAAGAAAATGTTTGATAATGTTCTGTATTGGCAGTGACTGCCGGTGTCCTAACAATGAAACACACATTAAACACGTAAACAACTAGAAAAAACAACAGAGTTATCTTGAGTCTCGTGTGCTGAGGAATTTCTATATCTCCCTTTGTCCAAAAAGTACAATATCCACTAATTTTATCACTGAATTTCTGGTTTACCCGCAAAACTGTGGATTCTACAGGAATTACAGAAACTTGTTACCAAAAATGTTTTTATTAGAGCAAAGGAGATTCTGGCACTTAGCAGAACCAACTTGCGATTTCAAAATAGCCGTACTTTAAAAAAAAAAACAAAAAAAAAAACTTTACATTAAAAGTTCTAGAAAATGTGTATTAACATGTTATTGAAGCATTACTTAAAATATACTTAAGGGTCATGTTGAAAACTGGATGTGTCTGGCAAATCTATGATTAGACTTCTCCGTCAGGAAGTATATTGCTCAGTACTTACATCGCTGACTTTGTCTTTGACTTTGCGCACGTGCAGTAACATGGGAGTGTCGTGAATAGACGTGTATCCCTTGGCCTTGTTTTTATTATGTTCCATTTTGTAAACAATCTGTGAAGTGAAATAGTAAAATTATAGTTTAGAATATAGACCTTATGACAGCATGGAATGCCCTGACAATTTAGCAATGGCAGTTATTTCAAGACATGCTTTTCTGGAAAGAGTGGAACATTCCATTTTGGAATAGGTTATTTGATAATAGAATGTTGCAACGTAAAGTCAATGGTTTATAATTCTGGAATGAATTAAATGGTATTCGGAGGTGAAAGATACTCACATCACTAATTTGCTTGTTTGCTTTATGTGCTCGCTGGTTTTCAGGAGTATCCAAAACAGACGTGTACTTGTCCTTCAGTTTTTCATAGTTTTTCTTGTACTTCCACTAATAAGAGAACCACAGAGTTAGTCCCTACGCATCCAGAAAGAAATGCAAGTGTTAGGGTGTAGAATGCACTGTTCTACATCGTGAAATGTGTACACAATGTGATAGTGTATGTTTAATGTAAATCAATTCTATAATATGTGTTATTGGAAATTTTAATATATCAGATTTAAAATGTGTGAAAAATAATAAACATAAAGTTTTTAAAATAGTATAATGTATGTCAGTTATAGTATATGTTTCTTTTTTTCTTTTTTTACTTTTTGCTGCAGAGGGACATGATCAAATTCTTGATATGTTTTTCAAGAAAATCATTTAAATGCATGCTGAGATTTAATACACATTTTCTAAAAACACATTCATAAGACATACTACAAAAAACACACAAAGTTCAACACATATAAGACAAGAGAGAAAGATCACATCGGAAGACACAGAGTCAGCATGCAAAAGTTATAGATTTTGATAAGTCATGCATCGCCTCGAGGTCTGTCTGCTAACTGTGGAACACGGTGTTTAATGAAATAAAATGAATGACTGCCATAGCGTCTAACGAAAGACGTGTATCAGTAACAATACCTTTTTCTTCTCCTTTTGACTGTAGATTGATTACTTCATTGTAGTCTTGCAGTCTCAAACCACCCACGTTAGATCTCTTTAGTGACACAATTACACTTCCCAGGCCGAATGGGCAGCATTAATCTGAGATTTCTGCTACACAAGAGCCGATACTTGTTTGATGAAAACACCAGGGCTCTCAGATTGAGATAATAGGATTCATTATATTGTTACCATTGGGCTTGGAAATGACTTCCTTCTGATTGTATCTGCTTAACCAATGCTTTCCCAAATTAACCAAAAGATGGCCCTGTTAGCTTTATGAATAATATAATATAACAGGATAAACCCTGCTAAGATAATGGTACAATTTAACAATGGCTAGAGCTTTCTGGAATGGATGTAATGACAAAAATGCGTCATGGGGTAAATGTGCTGATGGATACCTCCGGCTTAGACCTTTGGGATTTGTTTACTAAACAGCGAATTAAAGTGATGTGAAAATTGAATCATAATTTCAAGGATAACATTCTAATTAATTTATTGTTACCAATTTGGCTAGTTTGGTTCTCTAAAATAATTATCTAACATAGTAAATATTACACCATTCTGAGATGGGTAGTGCCACAATACTCTTTAATGACCCACATGGTAAACCTAGATAACCGTTTAGGGTTTATTTAATAAACAGTGAATTGCGGTGAAGATGATGACTGAATCACAGTTTCTAGGACAAATTAGATGGGGACGGAAAAAGAAAAAAATCCTCAGCTCAGCTATTTTTCCAATTTCGCAGTTTAGACCTAAATCCTGCATTTACTGCGGTATTGGTGCAGTGTTCCTGTTCTTTTAAACCTGCAATTTCTGTAGAAACGGCAATGTTTACATCAACTGACATGCCACAAGAGGTGCTTCCATGGCACACAACAAGCTAAACCCAGTCTTGTGACCAAGGCCAAGCCTCCTCCATGACATTGTGGGAGGTAGAGAAGTAACCAGCATCAAGCTTAGCAAAACTTTAGTTTTCTTAATTTTTACTGCAAAAATGGTGTGGGACCTGAATCTCCCTAGCGACAGGGACACTAAAGCATTATTGTATTCCTAATGAGTTAGTGTTTGTTTAAACTCGTGAAAGTATGTCGGGAAACAACAGTGGTATTATCATAAATAAACTACATTTTTAACAGCTTTTTTTATTGGATTCATTAATAAGCAATAATTTTGTATTAATCACGAACTCTTATTGTTAATTGCAACTGACTTCCAAGCCCAGCATTTCTCCAGATTGCTTAGCTACAGTATTAATTGATACCTCTGTGTTATTGTATGTTTGCTAGCTAAGAGCACGTACTGGTTTTAGGCTGCATTGATGGGATAACAAAACTTCTATTACCTGGCTCCACATGCTTGTGTTGTAAAGGGCCTGAAGAACATCTGGCCTCCGCATTTCAGTACAACCATGTTGCAGCAACATTTTTGCATTAGATTTGTACTTTTTCTGTGCATGCAAAAAACCAACAAAGTTCAGAAAAGACAAGAAAGACAGCTCTAAATCCCTTGACACGTTTGTGAAGGGATATAGGCAGAGAAACCACACATACCAAGATATACCCTGGCAAACCAAGGCACAATATTTTTCTCCACCCATCCAAAAATGTGTCTACTACTATAGGGAGGCATACAATTCTGAATATAATTTTGAATTGTTGCTTATTTGCTCAATACACTTACATACAGAGTTAATTTGTTCTTATCTCCAACCTCTCTTTTCTGGTTTAAATAGCATGGTTTGCCAAGAGTATGCCGTAGTACATGTCATTTTGTCATGGCTCACTCAAATACGTGGTAATATTTAAGTGGCAAAATGAGTAGATCTGAGCAGAAGACATCTTTGCCTGACGACACTGTGTGCAAACGAAACACCAATCCTTATCTCGATGTCAGGCATCACCGTTACCTGACTAATCTGTTCACTTGCGTTCTTAGCCAGAAGATGCCTAGGGTCATCCACTACTACGCTGTAGTGTGTTTTCCATTTCTCATAGTCAGCTTTGTATAATTTCTGCTCAGAATAGCACATTAGTGATAGTTTAATATCATGATATATTTCATACAATATTGGAAATCATTAAAAACTACCTGTGTACTTGATGAAACAAAAACAAATACAACTAATGGGGATAAAAAAACACATTTTATAAGTGACACAAGCGAAGATAAACAAGAGACACTGTAAAGATAATATATAAATTAAGTTAGTCTTTAAAAACAAGAGTATAAAGGTTACGTGATGTATATGCGGGTTGGATTAGGTATATATTTATTATTTAATACAATTAATTGATACATTTCATCATAATTGCTAGTGGAATAACTACAGAAAAAACAAGAACACACTTGTTCCAGTCTGATGCCATGTTTTCTTTCCGACACAGTCATTTGCTGACCGATCCTCTCATGCCTAAAATGGAAATGTGATTCTGACCCAGACAAGATTATGTCATACATTTGTCTTGAGTCTCTTGTCATCTATTGAGAGCACATAAGTCAGTCTTTGGGAACTGGTGGTTGCCAAGTACAAGGTTCCTATTAGAGCTTTACTTACATCCTGGGCTGCTATTTATGGCTGAAAATGAAAATAAGGGCAATATTTAACCCTTTTCATAACGTCCAGTGATTACAAGACAGCAGAAGCCGTCTTTTGAATCAATAATATACCATATAGGGGAAGTCCAGAAGTCAAGATCCGATGCTCTGATCTTCTTCTGGAAAACTCTGGCTTAAGAACTGTAAAATTTTAATTGCTAAAATGGGTTGTAGGTAATGGTCTGCAGTAGGTTACCTTACAGTCATATAAGATTTATCAATCATGGAGAATCGTGTCTCTCTTATATTTAAGTGGATACCTTACCTCGTTCTGCAATTGAGTGGCATACTTGAAATGATTAAACAGAGGAGTATCGGCTGTGTATTTGAAGATAGACTTTGTCTTCTGAGAAAACTCTTTGTATTTGTACTGCAAGTAAGAGATGAAAAATAGTTAGTCCTTGCTCACTGTGAGTACTAGAACATCAAATAACTTGGCTGAGGAATGAGCCACAGAACAAAATTCTATAAGTCAATCTTTATATCGCCACCATAATGTCCTTCACCATCAGCCAGACAAATGAAGGAAACAAATGGCTGAACAGTTTTAGAAGGTTTATTCAAATATCTAGAGAGTTGCTGGACGGTAGATATCATTCTAAGGAAATTATGCCTTAGATTAGAAGATTGGAAGATAAGGGTACTCACGAGCAAGTTACCCCAATCCCCATACTAAACTAACCAAGTCCCTTGAAAATTAAACAAGCCCCTGATAATAAATTTAAGTGACTGGTAAATCATTATGTAATTTTAAAGCAGCACTGTCACCATCTGGCATAATGGTGACATCACACCTAGGGGATCCGGTGGTCGGGAGGGGGCACAGGAAAAGGTGAGCTCTACTTACCTGAACCTGTCCCTCATGAATGTTGCCATGCTCTTCTTTCTGGTACTCTCTGCTCCTGGTGCTTCAGGTGCAAGGATCAAATGTCACAGCTGTACTCTCGCACATGCACAAGTACAGCAGTGAGCTCTATGAAGGAGCGCGCTAGACAGCGAGATAGAGCCAGTTTTCCTGCAGTTGTTAATGATGATGGCTGGTTGATTGTCACTTCATGACAGCAGTAGCTTCACCCAGTGTCAAGAGGTTTCAGAGAAATTCCAATACAGTCAATATGAGTATTTCATAAATATTCTCTCTTTATGAAATACTAATTTTGCAGACGGGCGGGGGATGGGGGTGACAGTGCCGCTTTAAGAAGCAAACCCAGTTTGCTGGTGTGGATTTACAGGAAGAAAATTAACAAGCACAGATGAGTGATCACAGGTAGGAATATTCTGGAACCAATTACAGGACAATTACATGTTACATAGTTGTCTAGGTTGAAAATAAAGACTATAAAGTCCATCAAATTGAACCTTGAAACCCATTATTTTATGATGTTGATTCAAAAGAAGGGAAAAAAAACCAATTGTAGTTATTTCCAAATATGCAAAAACAGGGAAAAAATTCCTTCTTCACTCCATAATGGCAATCAGATTTCACCTTGGATCAACAGACTATGTTTACATACACATCCATAATATGTTTCAATATTCCGTTTATGCAAAAAAGCATCGAGGCCTTTAAAAAAAATATCTGCAGAATCTGATCCATTTACCCATATTGTTTTATATTTTCTTGCACTAGCTTACATTACTGTACAGTGATTTGTTCTGCTCCGCAAGAGTAAAGTCGGGGGTATCCCATGCATAACAGCCAATTCCCTTCAGCCATGTCAAGTCTTCTTTGTACTTGGACTGTTAAAAAAAAAAAAAAGAAGACAAATATGTCAGGAAACATAATATTTTGGTTGAATCAGAAGCAAGACTCGCCTGACTTTCCTCATTTTAGATAACCGTTAGATTATGTATGATGTTGCCATTTCCAGTGTGATATGTAGTATAGACTCCCATCATTTCACAACATTTTTTTAGTTTTTTCAAGAAACTGTAACTTGTGGAGAACTGACAACTGACTTGAACAACTTACGCCAAAATAGACATGATGGATAAAGTGTCTAAATCAGTCTAGATGAACATTTATTTCTGACAGGTCTATTTTTGACTTAAAACTAGTCTCTGTCATGTTCTCAGTTAATGTGTGACTTTTAAATCCTTTCATGGTCTTCTTACTTAGATTGGATTCTATTATCAGAAAAAAAGTATTCCTTCCACTAAACTGAACACCAATTCCTCTAAAACAAGTTACAAAAAATAAAACGATGTGCATTGACTTCAAACTTTCACACATCTCTGTTCTTGCTGTTGGCCATAAAGATGGTAAGACATTTTTGCTGGGTGGGACAAGTGGCACAAGATGACAAGCGTCCAAGATGACATGGTGCCTCATTACGCTGTTTCAGACTGTCTCTGTCCAATTAACAATTGACCTTTTGCTTACTGTATGTAGGACTGCGTAAATTGTCAGTGCTAGATACATAAATGATAATGCTCTAGAAATGAGAAAGATGACAGTAAACATACGTCGCTAACTGAATCCGTGACTGCGCGGTGATGGTAGTACTCGGGACGGTCTGGAATTGATCTCCAATTACCCAGTTCGCTGACATATTTTTCTTTATATTTAACCTGAAAATAAGCAAAATAAAACATTTCATAATTAAATAGCCACTCATAGAAATGTTTATGGATTGCAGATCTGAAATAGTAAATACACTGGACACTCACAGCACTGATGTCATCGGTGACCTTGCGATGATATACAATATCCAGAGCATCCTTCACGGTGTGGTATTTGCCCTTGGCATTCTCAAAGGTTTCTTTATACCTCAGCTAAAGAAAGAAAATATTTTAGACTGCAACATCAGTATGTAATAGAAAGTTAATGGTAACTTAAGACAATCTCTAATCATGACATGGTCTGAATCACTAAAATGTAGTTTCTGTAGAGGCAAAATACAAATCTGTGTCTTTTCATATCTTTATAACTGACGTTTTTTTTCCACTAAATGGTGAATTGTCAGGAATTCAAAGAAAAATTTATTTTTAGACCATTAAAGCCAAACTGAAAACAACTGACTGAATTTTTTTTTTTTTACAATTTTGAAATTCCTTTTGAATTCACTTTGAATTTCGAACAGTTTACCCTTTAGTGAACCACTTTGCCTGTGCAACCAATATGAGAGACAAAGGCGGCAAGTATTGCATTTCACTTTGACAGCCAATGGTTTGTCCACTACCATATAGCACATACATTATCACAGGCTAGCACCGGGGTTCAATCCAGAACGACTACTACTATGATAATGGGCCCTTATGGGTGGGACCAGTCTGATATGCAAATGGCCCTGGTTCTTTTTGTAATGGCACACGATGAGCTAAAACTAGCTTGAAATCTGAGTGGGGACCCACTGAAAGGGGCTATTTGAGCTGTTGTCCGTTCTCAGTACTGTTTGTTCTCCTACTGTGCAAATGTTTTAAACATGATGGCAACCCAAAAATTCTGGACTTGTAATTTTCACAGTAATTCTACCAAAGTTAGACAGCATTATTGATTTCAAATTATGCTTATCACCTGAACAACTTTGGCTTAATAAAGAAGTTTTGGTGTATAGAACATGCCTCTGCAGCCTCACTGCTCAATCCTCTGACATTTAGGCGTTAAATCCCTTTGTTTATGAACCCTAGTCACACCTCCCTGCATGTGACTTGCACAGCCTTCCATAAACACTTCCTGTAAAGAGAGCCCTATTTAGGCTTTCTTTATTGCAAGTTCTGTTTAATTAAGATTTTCTTATCCCCTGCTATGTTAATAGATTGCTAGACCCTGCAAGACCCTCCTGTATGTGATTAAAGTTCAATTTAGAGATTGAGATACAATTATTTAAGGTAAATTACATCTGTTTGAAAGTGAAACCAGTTTTTTTTTTCATGCAGGCTCTGTCAATCATAGCCAGGGGAGGTGTGGGTAGGGCTGCATTAATAGAAACAAAGTGATTTAACTCCTAAATGACAGTGAATTGAGCAGTGAAATTGCAAGGGAATGATCTATACACTAAAACTGATTTATTTATCTAAAGTAATTTAGGTGACTATAGTGTTCCTTTAATGCTACTATTTGTTGCCATAGACCATGCAATCTTGAGGTCAATAGGCAGAGATTGCAAGGTTACCACCAAAAAAAATTATTTGGAATGGTAAACGTTAAAGGTTAGCAATGGTAATGTGGTGGTAATGCTAATAATTGGTGATGTGTGTCATTAACCTGTGTTCCAAATTATGTATTTGATTCTTTAAGTTGTTCAAAAAGGACATTTTATGTATAACGTATGTCTGTTTGTTGTGTTGTCGATTTTGCCAAGTTTTATTGTTCTAATTTATCAAGAAGGAATCGTTTGTATAAGTTTGGCTGTGTGACCGACTCAGATAAGATGTTTGTGGTGTTTGTTCTGCTCATGTCCAAACACTTTGAACGTTTTCAGAGCGTTGATTAATTGTTTGAAAAGTGTTTTCTGTTGGCTTCTCAAGTCTTCTTTGATGCTGAATTCAAAAAATGTCCAAAGGTTCTGTTATTTTGTTGATAATACATTTTGAGACGGATTGTGATCGTTTTAGCTTGACTGTTTACTGGGCTTTTTCACTGAACATATAATGTGAAGATTGATGTTAAAAAGTATCGGAATGGTGACATTGCAATTGCATTGGCATGGTGAATGGCTCATTAAAGTGTCAATTATAAACTAAATATATAGATTGTGCTCGACCCCATTTTTTGTGGAGTATAATTTCAAAACTAAGGACATAGATTGTGCCAAAATCCTTAATATGGAAATCACAGATTTGACGGGTATGTTTTTTTACACTACAGCATGCCTCCAAACGTTGTATACAATGTATATAGTACTTACATCACTAGCATTTAGGTATGCTTTCTTTGCCCGTAGGATGATGGGTGTATCAGCAATAGGAGTGTACTTGTGTTTCAGTTTTTCATACTGTGCTTTGTATTTTTTCTGTAAAATAAAAGATCAGATTTAATTTCTGGCAATGTATATATCTAAGACAAAGATGCAGCAGTGTTAGCAAGAAAATATTTGTAGTTATATAGACGATATTCATTGGGCAGATATTTTCCTGCCAGAGTTCTTCCATTCAACAATTATTGAGATAGAGAGAGAGAGAAAGAGAGCGAGAGAAGATACATAAAAATAAAGAAAGTATTAATGGAAGATAATACCATAGAGAAGTTTGAGAGAAAATCCTCATAAAACACAATGCAAAAAGTTTAGTGGTTTATGTCTTTCTCAAAAACACAAGATGGCACAGCTTTCCCTTAATACATGTCAGCTTTATGTAGTTTTTATATTACATGATTTTTGAAAGTTAGGGCTATGGTTAGAATTAGTATTAGGATTTTTTAACATTAGAGCACCACCAGACCATACATGTTCCATTGTGCTGGAGATTTGGGACTTACCTTCCCAGGTGGCAATTTATCCTTAATTTAGCCCATTGCTTAAACATTATTAAAACAAAAGAGGCAAAACTACAGGAAAGAGTGACAAGATTTTACCTGGAACTCCCACTAATATTGTACAGTCCAGAGCAAGCATGCCCCAGTGCTGTGCTGGCTCTATACAGTGTCAGTCACACCATGCAATACAATACATTTAAGCATCATATGACATCCCTCATCGTGCACTCAATGTCAAGCACTACAGGTATTTATAGAGAACTTCAGCCATTCATCTAGTGTTACCCCAGCATTTATTGAGCATTGCAGGCATATATCTAGAACTACCGCCATATATCTAGAACTACAGCCATATATTTAGCACTAAAGCCATAGATCTAGAACTACAGCCATATATCCAACACTACAGCCATAGATCTAGAACTACCGCCATATATCCAAAACTACAGTGATATATCTAACACTACAGCCATAGATCTAACACTACAGCTATATATCCAGCACTGTACATGTACATCTGCCACTGTCCATATGCTTCAAGCACAGTACCTACAAAGCTGTTTCCATGGTGATATATTAGATATCACTACACACATACATCTATTATAACAGTCAGATGCTCAAAATCTAAACACATATAGACTATTTAATGTTACTCTCACCTCACTGACAAGTTCCTTCACATGCTTAGCAAGTTTGAGGCTTTGAGTCTGTCCATCAGCGTGATGAATTGGTCTCAGTTTAGAGGCAACCTCACCATACAGGTACTAAAGTAAATTGAATAAATTTTATTTATTATGATGATATATAGATAGTAGGTAGATAGATAGATAGATAATAGATAGATAGACAGATAGATAATATATATATAGATAGATAGATAGATAGATAATAGATAGATAGACAGATAGATAATATATATATATATATATATATAGATAGATAGATAGATAGACAGATAGATAGATAGATAGATAGATAGATAGATAGATAGATAGATAGATAATGGTGTTGTTGGCATTTTTTTCTTGACTCACCTGACTCTGTATTTCCATTCCTTTCTTGGCTCTGACAAAGTCTGGAGTGTTGAGAACAGTTGTGTAGATTGACTTTTGCTTATTACCTTCGGCTCTGTACACAAACTGAAAACACAGGATGCACATGTTAATTCTTTCCCAACATCACTAGGGATGCCTGATTCTTGATCCCTTGTACCCATAGGCATCATGGCTAGACCGCTCCTTCCACATCTCTTAAACAACATTGCAGGTGGAATATGTAACTATGTAACTAGACAGGATATTTACAAAATTGAAAAGTGGGTGAGCATGGGAAGCTGGTTAAGAATTGGAAAACAGTTAGTTCATGGAAATGTGTGTTAGGCATAAGAAATTGGGTGGACTATATATGAATGTAGATTATACTAGATGTAGATACTGCTTCTTTTGGATTTTAATTGAAGTCCTATTGTACAGGTGTTCTAAATACGTAATTTGTATCTACTGACAAACAATCTCAGACGCTTAGCTGCTCTGAACAACATTAAATAAAATGCTTGGCTAGATCATGGGAATTATAGTCAACAGAATTAATGTTATTTTTGTGTCCTCAGAGGACTCCAGTCTAAACGCTCTGTTTTTCCTAAAAAAAGTAATATTTATTTTGTACAGATATGGAAAGATATAATTGCTCAACATGGTTTATTAACCATTTTGCTAAATTATACCTAATTTCCTGTTGCTGGAAAATGTCATTATGATAATTACAAACTTTTGATGTACAAGCGTGTATATTAAAACATAAACATTGACTTACCTGACTCAGATGTGTCTTTAACTCCTGGACTGTTCTGTACTCAGGAGTATCCAAAACCACACTGTATTTATCCAACATCTTCTTGGCAGGGGTAGTGTACAGGTAGTGAGACTAGAAAAAGAGATTAATAATTTATTTATTTATTATTCTTACACTAAATGGACCATTAACGTCACAGTAAATCACAGTAAAAGTTAACTAGAGACTGAATAATAATATGAGGTGTAATAAGCAATGAGCATATAACATACTTTTTAAAATGTATTAAAAATAAGCAAACCTGGTTCGTTTTCATACTGGACCCATTTCCAGAAGACTTTTGGCATTTCTTACAAATGGCTGATCCCTGTATGCATTCCAACACTCGTGGGTTTGTTTACTAAACCATGAACTAAGTTGACTTTGAAAATTAGAGTTTAGACCAAAAAAGCCAAGTTAGGGTTATGCTTGTGTTTGACAATTTTCTTAGTTTAGCTAATTTGGCCTAAATGTTGCCTATTCAGTTTCACACGACTTGGATATTTAAACATTTCAACAGCTTTTATGTGATTGATGTTAGTTTATATAATATTATTTTAAATCTATTGTATTTTTTTCAACTACTGAGAATTCCGTTTAAATCCAATACTGTTAAATCATATGATGGATCAATATTCATCCTACTGTTAAAACAAAGAACATGGAAAAGAGATTTGTTAAAAAATAATCAACCTACCCAAAGTTTGCGCAATTCCCGAGAGCGCACCATATCCGGGGTGTCGTACAGGAAACATCCTAAGCCCTTCAGCCATTGTAAGTCTTCCTTGTATTTATTCTGATAGAAACAAAACGAAAAAACATTATCGAAGTTAGCCTTTTACAAATTAATATAAAGCTCTGTGTGTCATTCTCAGTATTTTACTCAGCTCTGCCTGTTGTACGGATATCTGTAGTTTACCCAGCTCTGTGAGCTGTGTAGGAATCTTTGTATTGTGCCCAGCTCTGTGTATTATATCTCTATTTTTTCTCCGCTCTATTTGTGGTATGGTTAACTCTGTATTACACTCAGCTCTAAGTATTTTATAGATATATTTATGTTGTGTGCAGCTTGTTTTATTGTATGAACATCTCTGTATTAAGCTCAGTTCTCTGTATTGTATTAGTATATCTGTACTGTAATAGGAGGAGTAAAAGTCTTGTTATGGGCAAATGCAAATATTACAAGTTTTAGAATGAAATGTTGTATTTCTTAAACTGTGTACTTTGTCTTTAAGAGATATTGCAAACTGACAAGGTGTTAGAAATGGAACATATTGTTTTTCATAACTGTTTCTTTAAGCAATAAAGTGCATAATATGTTTGCGCCATTTTGTCCCAGACGAAATACAATAATGCATAAACAAGCTTCAAGGCTATGCTACGACTCTTTCAGTACACAATATACTGTGGTAACCTTAAGTAGATAAGGATGTCCAGACTTTAAGATGCCATCTTGAACTAAGTCAGGAAAATTTCCATGACGTATGCACCTTTAGTTATGGCCTTGTATGTTTGCCAAATTAAGGGAGGTCCTTAAATGAATAAAGTAAAAGAAGTGTTACTTTTTCACATTTGAACTACGGTAACTCTAAAATGGAGACACCTAAGGTATAAATAGGGGTACTTTTAAATGTTAAGAAACAGAGGAGAGACTTGGAGACAGACGCTGCTCCATCTTAAAATGACAGAGAGGCCGACATGATGACATGTTCAGAAGGGTATGTTAACCTATTAATAATCTTATAAACTCTGCTATAATGGATTTTATATTTTATATTTTTATATAATAAATATCCAAAAGACAATCTTGCTTCCAAGACAATCCTTATTTTATATTGTATTCTCAATTATTTATATATGTTAAATAGAGGATCTCTTACACTATATAAAATTATGGCTAAGATATCTGTATGGTTAGCCCTACTAAGTTCTATGCTTTAAGACATTATAGTGGTAAATAAGGGAACCACCAGCGGTTACAGTCTGGGGGAGGAGTTGGGCACCCAACCATCTTAAAACTTCACCAACCACCACTGATAGACAGCCACATACATACATCATTTTTACGGTACAGATACTTACATCACTGGTTATTTCTCCAACATAGCGGCAGTGGATGGTTTGAGGGGTGTATGGCATGGAGATCAAATGCCCTTGTAGTTTGTGGAAGTCGGATTTGTAGACCAACTGAAACACAAAGTAACAGAATAAACAATGATTGGCTGGACAGTTATTGACAAGAGCATCTAAAACTGAAAATTCTTTAAACTTACATCACTGATGGCTTCCTGAGTGGCCTTGACTTGGCGAATTTCAGGGGTATCTGGTGTGGTGTGGATTTTGTCCTTCTGTTTGTGATACAACTGGCGATAGAGTCTCTGAAATAATAAAATTAAGTCTCGTTAAGAAAAAGATTTTAAAAATTGAAATATACCTGCTTATGTTTTATAGAGTAATAGTATACATTTTATTTTTAATGTAGAAAGGTATTATTCTACCTCTAGACTTACGCCCACCAATGTAAGAAGAAAACAGGCCAAGGCAAAATTATAAAAAATACTGTAGTCAAGGGAAATAATTTACGTTTTCAGACGTTTAAGCTTTTCTGGAGCTTAACCGTCTGAAATAACATTATAAATATTACTGGTTCAAACTGAAAAAAATATACGTAGAAAATAAGCAGCCAGAAAAGTTTAAGAAACCTAAAAGCATGTTTTGTATTGTGTACACTAGAAACAAATATTATTATTATTACTATGATATTTATAGAGCGCCGTCAAATTCCGCAACGCTTTACATAATACAGTTGTGATCAAATGAGCATTTATTTTCAGTCTTAGACTTGACAAATGGTAAAATTACATTACATGATTTCCGAAGGTTTCACCTCTATATCTTACCTCATTAAGGACTTTATTCACTTTCCTAATGTTCTGAAAGTTGACATTGTCTGGACCCAATGTGTAAGATTTGGCCTTCACGTGTTCGTAGAGTTCTTTATATTTCAGCTATAACATAAGAGTATACAGAACATATATGTAATAAATATATGGTCTAGATAAGCAATCCACAGGAAAGAGTGCATGACTAAAATGATTCAGAGTGTTCAGAAAGATGGGGACGGACTGCAAAGAGTGAATGTATGGGAAATAGATTGAAGAAAGAGTTCAGGAAGATGCAAATAGATTCAAGAGAGAAAGGTCAGGAATATGGTAATGGACGGAGGAGAGTTCAGAAAGACGGGGTTAGAGTATGGTGCGATGGGAAAAAGGCCAGGAAAACGTTTGAGAAGATGGAAATGGATTAAGAGACAGGGAGTTTAGGAAGATGTGGATAGATTGAGGAGACAGTTCAGGAAAATGGGAATGGATCAAAGAGAGGGAGTTCAGGAAGAAAAGGAATGGACTAAAGAGAGAGGGAGTTCAGGAATATGTGGATAGGTTGAGGATAAAGTTCAGGAAGATGTGGATAAATTGAGGAAACAGATTAAGAAGATGGGAATGGATTAAAGAAAGATGGAGTTCAGGAAGATGTGAATGGGTTGAGGAGACAGTTCAGGAAGATGTGGATGGATTGAGGAGACAGTTTAAGAAGATGGGAATTGATTGAAGAGAGAGGGAGTTCAGGAAGATGTGGATAGATTGAGGAGACAGTTCAGGAAGATGTGGATGGATTTAGGAGACAGTTTAAGAAGATGGGAATGGATTAAAGAGAGAGGACGTTACGGAAGATGTGGATAGATTAAGGAGACAGTTCAGTAAAATGGGAATGGAACAAAGAGAGAGAGCTCAGGAAGATGAGGAGAGAAAGAGAGAGTAGAATGTTTAAATGTAAAATACTTACATCACTGCCAATAGCCTGGGCATTCTTGGCAAGTTTAATGAGTGGGGTGTCATTTGGAAGACTGTAACCTTTAGGAAGGTAATTGACACCATCCTCACGATACAGGTTCTATAATAAAATAAAAACAATGTAAGTAAATCAAAGAACTAATGTTAAGGAAACATTCCAAACACCTAAAGTACTTTAGCTTGCTGAAACGCTTTAAGTGTGAAGAATGTGTCCTCTTTTTTATTTTACAAAAAGTGCAGATACCAATACAAATTGACCAGTTTATAAATTAACCTTGCTGCAACCCCCTCGCTATCCCGGGAACTAAACTCAAGAGGCAGCAATTGCTTAAAGCAACTGCCTTGAAAAGACTTCTGTGATTAGACAGCTACAGAAGAAGGGGATGGCTTGCAAAGGTTGCGATAAGAGATTAGTAGCTTTTTCAAGCTGTTTTTAGATTTACCCCCAATGAAAATGTGCATAATTACATGTACATGTTTTAAGTTGGTGTATATCCACTAAATGGTGATTATTTTTTATGTTTTGTATTTGGGCAGTGGAGTATCCCTATAAATCTTAATACTAGTTATTTTTACAATATCCAAGTATTGTATCTATGTGTGTGTTTAACATTTATAAAAAACTCAAAACCATTTTGTGAATTAAGTATGATTTTATGTATAACATTTATTTAGAAACAAATAAAAATGTGCTTTAATTAATATTTGTCCATCAAATTATCTCAAATTACTGTACCACGCTCTGGATCTTGTTAGCATTTCTTGCTCTGTCCAAATCGATTGATGTAGTTGATGAAGTAACCTTTCCTTTGACATTATGTTCATAATCAGAGTGGTAAATCACCTGGGAAAGAAACATACATAATTAACATAATAAAATATCAATGTTTGCATCAAGTTCCTAAACCATTCCCTCTCTCTGCTCATTGGTATGTAATGCACCAGCAGACTTCCTGTCTCTAGTTTAAAAAAAAAAAAAAAACTATTAACCCCATAGCCCAACACCATACTATGATAACATGCACCTTAAGGTTATTAAACTAATACTACATTTCAAAGTGTGGTTTTGCAACTGATTGTCTTTTTGCTATGTCTGTGTTACTCTATGTTTTTCAATACTCCATAAATCTCTGCAGTTAGTTATGACTATTCGGCCCATCTAGTCTGCCCAATTTTCTAAATACTTTTATTATTCCCTGACCTTATCCTATAGTTAGGATAGCCTTATACCTATCCCACGCATGCTTAAACTCCCTCACTGTGTTAACCTCTACCACTTCAGCTGGAAGGCTATTCCATGCATCCACTACCCTCTCAGTAAAGTAATACTTCCTGATATTATTTTTAAACCTTTGCCCCTCTAATTTAAGACTATGTCCTCTTGTTGTGGTCGTTTTTCTTCTTTTAAATATAGTCTCCTCCTTTACTGTGTTGATTCCCTTTATGTATTTAAATGTTTCTATCATATCCCCCCTGTCTCGCCTTTCCTCCAAGCTATGTTAAGTTCCTTTAACCTTTCCTGGTAAGTTTTATCCCGCAATCCATGAACCAGTTTAGTAGCCCTTATCTGAACCCTCTCTAAGGTATCAATATCCTTCTGAAGATACGGTCTCCAGTACTGTGTACAATACTCCAGGTGAGGTCTCACCAGTGTTCTGTACAATGGCATGAGCACTTCCCTCTTTCATTTCCTGCTGCTTTATTACATTGTCTATTACTTTGACATGTTCTTGTACAATCAATACCCCAGCCTCCTATAATGTGTCACCTTTAATATAAAGTGGGTAGACTGAAGAAATACTTACATCACTGCTCTGCTTGCCACTGGCTTTAGCTTGAACATAAACTGGGGTTTCCATCACTGAGGAGTACGTCTTCTTCATCTCCTCGGCTTTGGCTTTGTATATGAACTGTAAAAAAGAGAAATGTTTTCATTAAAAGTAACTATGTAACTAGTAGCCTTCACCAATCACTCTAGGTTTGATTAACGCTCTTTGTTCTGTAGACGTGATACAGTGGGAGAAGAAACTATTGAATGGAGGGAAAATGTATTATCTGACCCAGCTCAATACACCTAAAACCTCATCACCAGTCATCTGTTAGCGAGACATACAATAGTTTAAAAGGTAGGTGTCCACAGTTAAATATCTGCATATTTGAGTTTAATTAGTTTATTCGATATTAATGTTGTTGTAACTGTAATAATACCGGCTAGCCTTTTCTCTAAGAACTTTTGTGTCATTTTTATACCTGTAGTGAAATAAAGATGGAAAATGCAGCAACTGGGTTTTTCCTGAGTGTCTTAGGGCTGGTTCTTATTCAAAATAATGTTAATTTAAACACTAAAGGCTTTACAGACACTCACTGCCCCATGTGGCTTCAATTTACAATTTGATTGCTAGCTCTAAGTCTGATACCATCCACTTAAGAAACAATGTGCAGAGTGTTGGGGGATATGGCATCTTTCTGGGCTTGCCAGGCATTGCTGAATTTCCATTTGAAGAAATGCATTCCTAATAGGACCTGTTAAAGGCTGTTCATAAAATTATTTTTGGTGTAGTTGACCAGCTGATAAATGAGAAGCACTTCAATTTTTTTCCTTTAGGTGATTGAATCATGTATCATCTATGTTAATTTGGTCATTAAGAAATAGGATATTTACCCTTAATATTACAATGCAACGTTTGAGCCTTTACTTGACTTACATCACTTCGGAGGTTGTATGCATGCTTGGCATGAAGAATCTCCGGGGTGTCCCAGACAAAGCATCCAAGACCCTTGAGCCAGTTGAGATCATCTTTATATACGATCTAAAATGACACATTGGAAATAAATATTTATTGGTTAGCATTAGAGAATCACTAAAAACAAAGCAAACATGCTCTATACATATATTTCAAGGTGAGACCATTTCAGCTTGTGAACTTCTTTGCATTGTTTAATGTGCTTTCAGAGAGAATAATTCCGATGAAAGAATGAAAGTTAATACATTGTAACCAACTATAAAGAATGAGACACAGCGGGAAAATACTTTAATTCACTCACATCGCTCAGCTGATCGTTGACTTTGCGAGCGTGAACGTACGTCTGAAGGTCAGGCAGGCAGATCCATTCGTGGAGACGTTTGCGGTAATCAATTTCACTGACTTTATCCTGTGTCTCCCTGGCAGCAATGATTTCCATCATGTCAGGAGCAATGTGTATCTTGGCCTTGTTCTTTTCATACACGTCTCTGTACAGACGCTGGAATACAGATGAGAATTGAGCTTTTAGGATGGATTATACAGTTTCTGTGATGTTCTTCTTATTTGAGCTTTTACAGATCATGCATTAAAAACACCTAAAGCTATCTGATATTTTAAAATTCTAGATATCTGTTTTCACTGTATCTTAATATAAATGTCTAATTAGACCTTGGCATAAGCTGTGATATCTGTAATATATGCATTCTTTATGGCCTAGCCTAGATAACAATAAAAATCGTAGTCCAAGTTGCCACGTTGGCAAGAAGAAGCATCAGATGCTATTAGGTGTCTAATGCAATACATTCCCATTTTTGTTTCTCTATTACAGGCTTCCCCAAACTCCGGCCCTCCAGATGTTGCTGGTCCGCAACGCCCATGATTCTATGAATGAAATAGATAGGCTGAGAATCATAGGAGTTGTAATTCAATAAACATCTGGTGGGCCGGAGTTTGGGGAAGCCTGCTCTATTATAACAGAATACAAATCACTGGGTGAAAATGGAAGGGATTTAACACTAATAAAAAAGATCTGGAGTTACTGTATAGGGTTAGGTATTCCAGAGTTTAAAGAGATACATGCATATTATACATGCATATATATGTACAGCAATATGACTATTTTGTATTGTATAAGAGTCAACTAGAGAATGTTTTCAATCAATATATCCACCTTACAGATATAGGACTATTACAACAGACAGGTGACAATAACTACATAAGCTGCCTGACGCAAAGTCCAAAACCTCAGGTAATCAATCTCGGTGCATCATACTTTAGCATGCGCAAAAAACACAGTAATCTCTCAAACAACCTTTCATATAACCACTTGTGTAATATTTGTGAGCATCCTCCATGCAGTGTTCATAATAGGTTAGAACTCTTGTGGGCTGCTAAGGTTGTTTGCCACAACTGGCACAGCAGTTAAATATGTCTCTTTTCCTTGCTATAAGGTTTCCATTTGATACCCATTGGAATCCATATTGCCAAGAGCAATGGGTATTCATTGCCATTAAGGTAAACATTAAACACTTGAAACACTTGCAGTTTTGCGCTACCCATTTTTTGCAGATTTTTGAGATATTTTTACCCCCCCAAATATATGGTAAATATTAAATATCCACTCACATCCAGAGGAAGCTTGCCAACTCTAAGACATCTTGCCATGTTTGGATCATCCTGGATACCGCGTGGTAAGGTGTAAAGAGCTTTGAACTTTTCATATTCCTCACGGTACTTTAGCTGGATAATGGAGAAAAAAAACAGATATTAAATCTCAACTTACATTTTTCTATGTTTTTATCATTTAAAGGAGGAGACTATATTTTAAAGAAGAAAACCTACCACAACAAGAGGACATAGTCTTAAATTAGAGGAGCAAAGGTTTAAAAATAATATCAGGAAGTATTACTTTACTGAGAGGGTAGTGGGTGCATGGAATAGCCTTCCAGCTGAAGTGGTAGAGGTTAACACAGTAAAGGAGTTTATGCATGCGTGGGATAGGCATAAGGCTATCCTAACTATAAGATAAGGCTAGGGACTAATGAAAGTATTTAGAAAATTGGGCAGACTAGATGGGCCAAATGGTTCTTATCTGTTGTCACATTCTATGTTTCTACATTTCTATTAGTGATTAGAATAGTTTATGGTGAACATACAGTTTGTCTGCTGCGGTTGGCGAATGGTAAGATTTGTTATACTAAGAGGATCATACATCAGGACACAGGCAGTACATTGTATACTTACATGGCTGGCGATGTGTTTATTCTGTTTAGCAAAGGCCAATGCAACCGTGTCAGCAGGCAGCTGGTAGCTTGTTGCCTTGATCGAATCCCATGCTTGTTTGTAGAGATTCTAAATAGTAATAAAACAGAAATGTATCAATAATGCTGTATACTAAATGTATTAGTGTTTCTGGATACTAAATGTATTAATAGTGCACTGCTCTATACTAAATGCATTAGTAATACTATATGCTGAACGCATTGATGATGCTGCATGCAATATCCTAAAACAGGTGTCTTCAAAAAATACACCCCACTTTACTTCTCGTCATACCTGGCTCCATGAGCAAACCCCAAAATGTCAGTATAGAAAGCATTGACAGTGTAAATCTATTGACTGGAGAAGATAACCAGCCTCCAGTGGTCCAATGTTTCTACACAATGTAAACATAGATATATACACAAACAGTTCCCGTTCACAAACAAGATGAGATATACATATATCATGGGCAATGATGGAAATTATGAAAACATCTCTCTTCTTGTGTGGGAAAGGGTACTGTTTGGGAATATGCTCTATTTCCTGAAGAAGTAGGGATTAACTTTTCCTCTTGTATGGAAACTATAGTCCCCACCAGCCGGGATGTCAAGGGGCCTTCTGTGACCTGTAAGCTGTAAGACCACAGAGCAGAATAGTGATTGATATTTCTGAGCTACAGAGGCAATACTGGTCTCCCAATGCTACAAAATTTTCTCACTTCCCTGGGAAATATTGCTAAACAAATTGTACTAACGCCAACTTGCATTCCCTCAGCACATTGCATAATGAATGAAATTACTATTATCTCCCTCCATTTTAATCCCCTTTCCCTTATTTTTTCTCATTATTCATATTTTTACCTTCCCTTTTGCTGCTATAGGTTTTACGACACTCTCCTTTTTTATCTCATTGCTTAGTTTGCTGTTTATTTTTTGTTTCTATAATATTCTTATATTCACCTGTGTATCTGAGCAAATATTTTAACTACAGCCGTCTCAATTCCCGACCCTTTATTCTGACATCTCATGCTAATACTCACGTGACTGAACAGATCCTTGAGGTTCTGAGTACGGTTGTAATCCACCGTTTCTAGAACTGTTGTATATTTGTCCTTGGTTTTATGGAAATCCTCTTTATATTTCAACTGTAAGAATAAAAAAAATAAAATAAATGAGTTGTTAGATACATTCAATACTGACTCAAAGAATGCATCATTAAGAAAAGTCATGCTAAAATATGTAACTTGCTATACGTTACTTACATCACTTGCGTTGATGGTGCTCTGAACAGCCGTAACATAAACCGGGGTATCAGTAACAACACTGTAATTCTTCAAGTTCTCTTTTCCAGCATTTGTATACAGCGCCTAAAAAGTAAGACATAACAATTTTAACCTGAGATTTTAATATTCTATGCATGTTTTTTCAATCTCTGGTTTTGGCAAGTATTATATAACATTTGTAACAGTGTGGTGTTAGGAAACTTGTTTGTTTCATATATAGAGTTTCACTCTGTGATGCTTTGTGATAACTGGGGTCCAAGCAATTCCAGGAAAAGTGTATTTGTTAAGCAGCCAATTGTCAGTTAAGTCTTAACATGATTTCAAATTTTAGGCCTAATGAGTCAAGAGGCAAAATTATATTTTCATTCTCGGGATGAAAACATAATTTTGACTTTTTATAAATCAATGGTAATATCATACCTTGAATATCTTGTGCAATTTCGGGCATCTTTTCTAAAGAAGGATATTATGGCACTAGAAAAATGCAGAGGTGGGCTACCAAATTAATTAAAGGAATGGAACAGTTTAGGTATGAAGAAAGGTTAACAAAAAAAAATGTAAATCTGTTTTGTTTAGAAAAATCAATTTGATAGCATTTTACAAATATATGCAGGGCCAATATAAACCATTGTTTGGAAATCTATTTATAAACAATAAGAATGTAGAATTCTCTGCCTGAAGAGGTGGTTTTATCAGAGTCTGTACATATGTGTAAACAGCAATGGATGCTGCTTTTGCCGAATAGTTGCAAAGGCATAATATTCAAGATATATTAATTTGTGGGTTAATAGCTCATTGATCCAAGGAGAGATCTGACTGCCATTCTGGGGTCAAGAAGGATTTTTTTCTAGTTTGTTAAAAAATTGGAAAGCGCTTCAAACTGTTTTTTTTTTTTTGCCTACGTTTGAATCAACAGCAAAAACAGACGTGAGAAGGGCTGAAATTGGATGCAAGTCTCCTTTCAGACTTTGTAACTGTACGCCGAAAATAATCAACAGCTTACAATTGCCCTGTGGTTCAAAACACTCTTACAAATTATACTATTTTTGTTTTCAATTTGTAGTTGAGGTTTTAGGTATACAACAATGGTTAAAGAAAACAAAATGATTTACCTATAAATAAAAGATATGCTTAAATCATCATATTTAACCCCTTAAGGACACATGCCATGTGTGACATGTCATGATTCCCTTTTATTCCAGAAGTTTGGTCCTTAAGGGGTTAAAAGAACACCATAGGGTCAGGAACACAAATGCATATTCCTGACTCCATAGTGTAAAAAACACAATTTAGCCTCCTTGGCTCCCCCTAGCCACCTTATATATAGGAAAATCTACCCTTATTTCCAGCGCGGGCTGCCATGGGTCTGCCCCCAATCCGCCTCCTTGGTTGACATAATCAGAATTGATGATCTCAGTCAATTACAATACTTTCCCATAGGAAAGCATTGAATTGGCTGAGATTGTCGATTCTGATGACCTCAGCCAAGGAGGTGGGGCGGAGCCAAATGCAGCCCTGGCCAATCAGTAACTCCTCATTGAGATGCATTGAATCAATGCATCTTTATGGGGAAGGTTCAGCGTCTCTATGGAGAGGGCGGAGACACTGAAAATTAGTGCTGCAGCACTGTGCACATTGTGCAGCACTGCCCCAGGAAGCACCTTTAGTGGACGTCTGAGGAGTGGCCACTAGATGTGTTCCTAGGCTATAATGTAAACACTGCCTTTTCTCTGTAAAGGGAATGCTTGCAGAAAAAAGCCTGCAGGGACTGACTATACTCACCAGAACAACTACATTAAGCTATAGTTGTTCTAGTGACTATAGTGTCCCTTTAAGGCTGGCAAATAATCCATAATAGAGGATGTTGTTCTACCGCAGCTAGAGACCTACATTTGGCTTTAACCCTTTCATTGCCAGACAGAATGTGTAATGCTTGGAATGTGAAATTCTTGTATGTTCTTTTTTTAATGACAACTTATTGTTTTTACTTAAAGTGAGATTTTTACAGACTTAAACAAAATTAGTAAAAGCAATATATTTACTACATGAACAAATGTTTAATGTGGGATGTGTGCCTCACACAGTTTAGTTAGGTTCCCAATATTTGGAAAGCTAGGCGTAAAATATTGGTTCCAGTAAAAACGTGTTTTATTTTAAGTGCTTAAAGCATAAAACATTTTCTTTTTTGGACAATAAATCTAGAAAATGACATTTTAATAGTTCTGCACTATACACTGAACTGAGGTGAATTGGAAAAATAACATACACAAATTACAAGAACCAGGGAAAAATATCTTGCTTATAACTACTGCCGACTCATCTATACAGACAGTAATGTCTCAATTACATTTTTAGGTCACTGCACTTCACAGTATAGGAAATTCATGTTTTGAAGAGTGGTATTAAATATGATCTGGTATTAAACAGCTGCAGTAGAACTATCAGTACTTTCCCTGAAAACAGAGTACTCCTTACTTGGCTCTGAAGGTCGTATGACTTCTTAGCACGTACGATTTCCGGGGTATCCCAGACATAACATCCAATGCCCTTCAACCAGGTCAGATCCTCTTTGTAGACATTCTAAAAAGAAAAGATAAAAACGAGCAAGAGTTGAATGACAACAGGAACTCTACCACATAGGGCGTCCGCTAGATGTTTGAAAGTAACTGATTTGGTGACATCTGCCACAAAGACATCAACTGTCATATTCTAATAATACGTACATCACTTAATATCTCATTGGCCTTTCTGGCATGGATAACGTTTCTCTCATCGGGCAGACATGTCCATTCGTGAAGATAGTGACGATACTCTATATCACTCAGGATCTGCTGGCATTTCTTAGCAAGCACATTGTTTAACATGTCTCCAGGGATATTGATCTTTGCCTTATTATCTTCATAGGCCTTTTTGTAGCGCAGCTGGAAAAGAGAGAAATGCAAATCTTTACCAAATGATAAGCTTATGTTTAGATTTATATGATCTGGAAAGAACATTTTTTTTATTTCTTCACTGAATTAATTCAGGAAATTTTTTTTACCAGGCTCCTCATCTTCTGGAAAGCTAGAGATCGGCCAACACTTGGGAAATCATCAATGTGTCCTCCAGCAAGATAGTGTCCCTTCTCTTTCTCGTGATTCTCCTTGTATTTGAGCTGAAAAGAAACAAAGTATTAACTGAGTACAGGAACATAATTTTTATGGAAGATAAAAGCCAAATGGATGGCCCATCGCAACATCAGCAATCTCATGCTAGAAGATCACTTACCTCACTGGAAACCAGCCTTGCATGCTTAGCACCTACAATGGGTATGTAGTCGGGAGGAATCTGGTAGCCCAATGCTTTCATGGTATCCCATGAGTCTTTGTATAATTTCTGAAAATGGAAGATGTGTTAATGTGAAAATCATAGAGCACAGTATTTCTATTTATGGTAAGTCTGCACAGCACTACAGATACAGATGGGTCTACAATTGAAAGATTGAATTTATATTCTGCATTCTTTTATAGTTTAGGAATTCTTTCTCATTAGATTATTCCTGTAGCTGTTCAAGCCTTCTAAGCTATTTTATGTCTGAACTTGCTGCAGTCCTGCATGGAGCCTCTGCTCCGCCATACCTGTGCCCACGTCCTGCTGTGCTCCTGGCTATGTTTGAGGTGTTTTGTAGCATCTGGTATTCTGGCCACTGGCTAACCTATGGTTCTATGCTGCCTTCCCCGACCATAGGCTACAAAATGACAATGACACTTTTCCACCTCCTTCTTAACTTGACAGTCAAGATTTCCAGCTCTGTGATTGTAGAGGCTAATGCCTCTTTATTTATCTTTATTTTGTTTTAGTGCCTCTACAATCCCAAACCTCTTGTGATCCTGTCCCATTGTCCAGGGTGTTTGGTGGTTTTAAGGGCATACTCTGTTTACCATTCCAGTACTACTACACAGTGTTAACGGACTCTGAAAGCTTCATATTTACCTCACTGGCAAGCTTGGACATTTCCCGAGAATGAGTAAGCTGAGGTGTTTCTGCAGATCCAATATACTGGCCTCTCTCTGCGTTAAAGGTTTCTTTGTATTTCAACTGTAAAAAGAATTATAATAATAAAATATTTATTTATTTGTTTATTTATATACATATATATAGATTAAGCTTTTTTTGTTTGTTTTATACTTGTAGTTACATATATTGACATATGAAAAGTGGTAACATTTCTTAGTACACAGAAAAAAGGGGTAACATTTCTTAGTACATATCATTGATGTGCATTATGATTAGTACATATTATTGATGTGCCAAATAAAATACAATAGGAATCTTAATAACAATATGCATCTATAGGTCAGGTCTAGGTACAGTATATGTGACAAACATTATGTACTATATAACTCTTTGACATATATTATATAACACACTGAATCCATACAATTGATTTCCAAGAGGTTTGGCCAATCATATAACCCTCGGTGCATTTACATTAGGTGATTATGTACCCGCTATTGCTAAGCAGATTTTCCGAGCATGGAAATAGGTTAACAAATATGGTATTGCCAACCTTTACATTACTATGTGTTGTCGTTAATGAGTTTTCATATATTTCATGTGCCCATTAACCAGTGAGTAGTAGAATGTTGGGGTGATTGGGAATGCTGCTTGTATAATTTACCAGAAAAGAGTTTGGCATTGGATTGGGTGACAGGCTTAAGGGCAGTTGAAGAAATCTGCCATGGAGCCCTGTGTTCCAGGACTACTAAAAGGTAGGGGTTGGGGGGGATAGTGATCTGTGAACAATGTGGATGTACTTCCGCCTGAATAAAGTCGGTCCATGGTCCCCATATTTGTGTGAAAGTCGTGTATCCTTTTGCAATGGAATATGTGATCTCTTCCATTTGTTTTATGTTTTCTACCCTTTGTATCCAGTCCCTTACCGAGGGGGGATTTACCTGCTTCCAGTGGGCTGGAATTAATTGGTTTACTGCAATGAGTAGCTGAGTGACCAATTTTGGCTTGTGTATCTTTAAGTCCGGAAGGGGTGAAAGAAACATTATGTATTCTGGGGAGAAAGGAATTTTCAAAGAAGTGATTGCTTGAATAAGTGTGTGTATACGTTTCCAAAATTTATGAATTGTGGGGCATTGCCAACACCCGTCTGATGTCGTGCCAACAGATAAGTCGTTTGTAATTGCTTTCCTGGGTGACAAGGTTCGTGGACATCTTGTGTGCTCGTAGGAATATTGTTTTTCAATGGCTCGGTGTGAGGTTCGTCTGTAATTCCTCTGCCCACTTCTCTGTGTAGTGTGGGAGGGCCTTTGTTTGGGTTGATAAAAGGATGGCATAGATGGAGGAAAGGATTTTCTTCTTCAGTGGGAGTTGTAGGCACATCTGTTCGTGAGATCCCTGTTGCCTTTCGGTAGGAGGTTAGTGGAGTGAATGAAGTGGGTCAATTGTGCATAGTGGAGATGCTGGTTGCCTGTGTGTGGTTGTGTCGGGAGGATTTGGGATAACGGTTTTATTCATCTCTCTTGTAATACTGTTTGAAACATGAGAAAAGCCGTGGTGTAGTATAGCTGGTATTTTTTACCTGACAATCCCCTTTGGAAATAAGGATTGTGTGTGATCGAGTATAGGGGTGAAGAGTAGGGGGATAGGTAGTCAGATTAGGCTGGTATTTTTTTACCTGACAATCCCCTTTGGAAATAAGGGTTGTGTGTGAGCGAGTATAGGGGTGAAGGGTAGGGGGATAGGTAGTCAGATTGTCGAATGGATTGCCAGACTTTAGATTAAGCATTTTTATCTACAATAATATTAAAGTGATCAATGATTGCAATTTAGAAAGGATTACCAAATTGCACAATCTTTGGTTACAATAAATCCTAAAGATTACAATTTATTCATAAAATAAATTACTGAATGGCATTTAGGAAGCAAAGGGGTGGGAATGGGTGATACTGGATTGCGATAATACAGAACTTCCTTGGGCAAACATTCTGGCATATTTCACTATAACCGCTAGCCACTTTAATTTCACTAAGAATTACACATTATTTCACATTATTGAAAGTGCCTTAGGAAAACATAGCCTCTGCCTGACAGAATACAGATAATTAAAAATCCAAACAAGGAGTTCAATGAATTGAAAGAGAAAACTCACATCACTTTGGTTGACAGCATTGAGCTTGGCAAGCACAACTGATGGTGGATCAACAACTGGGGTGAACTTGGAGAAACTGTCTAAAGCATCTTTTTTGTAGGCTCTCTGCAACAACAAAACAATGACAGCATAAAAAAACAAGCAAATACATTTTCAAAATGCTATAAAGTATGATAGCAATGTGTGTGTTCTCACCTCATTCACCAGCTCCTGGGCTTTTCTTACTTTCTGGTGTTCTACTGAGTCAAGAGGAATCCATCCACAACCACGAATCCATTCCAAGTCAGATTTGTAAAGATTCTAGGGAATCAATGGAAAATGTCAATTAAAAAAATCACAAATTTTACATTGACATGTAAAGGATTGATCATACATTATCATGAAATGTATTTCTTTTTTGCTTACATCACTCTGTAAATCATAGGCTTTTCTGGCTTGGATACAATCGTTCTGATCCGGGTGGCATGTCCACTGGTGCAGGTAGTGACGGTAGTCAACATCACTTGCCAAACTTTGGCCTTGCTTGGCAGCTTCAATAGACACCATGTCAACTGGTATAGTGATTTTCGACTTTATCTTTTCATAAAGTTTTTTGTACTCCCGGTCATTCTGAATAAAGTTGGCGTGTTTGAACCATCTAAGTTTAGGATCTTGATCCGCATTGGAAACTCCAACATAGTGACCCCTTTGTTTGATGTAATCAGCTTTGTATTTCAACTAAATAGAAAAGAAAATAGTAACATTTAAAAATTTTGGCTGATAATTGTCTATTTTAGGAATTTGAGTGATTTCCTCTGATTTAAGGAACATTTAGTACACGTCTGCCTAGCATTCCTCACAAATATTATTTAAATGTGATTTTTATATGTTTTCTTTTATGTTCCTAAAATAATCAAATAGTCTCTAATTTTTTTAATTCAGATGGTAACATATAACAAGTAAGCTATAACATGAACAATCTCTCCATGTATATAATTAATTTTTTAGTTGATATTTTTCTATATCATTCTCTGACATAAACATGTTGAGAAATTAATTGTCTGAATAACAAATCAGATCCTAGTTGAGGTCTCGGTTTAATCTAGAATTAGGGTGACTATAAAAATCATATAAAAATTTATTTCAACATGTATAATTTTGTATCCATTATATAATTGATATATTCTCTGATTTGACCTTGTACCTTGTATTTGTTAAATAATCCAACAAATAAATAAATCTTCACTTCAATGTAGACCTCCACTTACATTTACTATTATTTCTATGTTTATAACCCTTTAACGAACTATAATGACCTGCAACAATCTGGTTCTTCAAGACCATATTCTTATGGAAGGTTGTTGTAGAATTATTAGGGCACCACAGAGTTGCTTGTGGTGAATAAAATAAGTATTTTTTTTGTTTTCAAGGAACAATTGTGATGAAGTCATGGATTGTTGCTGTTATTGTACAAGATTGAATTGTTTGTAGAACCTTAACATGTTAAATCGACCAAACATAAAATGGAATGCCCAATTATAGATTATCCCAATGGATCATTACCTCACTCTGAACAGTGTCGCTCTTTCTGGCATGTTTTATCTGGACGGCATCATGTGGAAGAAGGTAACCTGTAGCTTTAACCTTCTCCCAGCCTTCTTTGTAAAGTTTCTGAAATAATAAAAAGTAAATGGCTAGTAATGCTAATAATAATGCTTAACGTATATTAGAAGAATAATGAACAAATAATAATTAAACATTAACAATTTCACAATTAACATGACACATCTAGGTAGCCTTTGCGATTACGTTATGAAATTATGTTTTCAAGGAATGAATTACAAATCTGCTCAAAATCACCCAGTCCACATATTTTTGTTGAAAACCAAGCTAGTGGAAATCTTGGCCAAAATAGCCAAACTCTGTTTGTATTACTATTTAAATAATTAATAATTAATACAATACGATTTGTGAAAGAGGGAAATAAAATTTAAAAAAGGGAAATTTTACACATAATTCTGAAATTCCAAAGTATTGTTAATTCAGCTTACAAGCATTAATAGTTTTGTTGAAATATTTTTTGTCTAGCAATATTTAGAAAGAGAAGATTGACCAATACGGTGCGTAGTAACATCTTAGATCAAAATCTCTGTTATCTTTGAATAGCATTGACAACAACTGTGATATTTTGAAACAGTTATTGCTATAGAAAACATTTAAAATGTTCAAATATGGAGACTCCTGGAGCAATAAAACCATGTACAGGCATTTTCCATAAATGTGAGATTTGTGGGAACTGTCTATACTGAACTTATTTGCATTTTACTACATAAAATTAGCGGGAAAATGCATATTCTCTTCTGAGAATTTTCATGCAATTCAAAGCCCAGCAGAGTTCTGATTGAGGTTTGGTGCTTTCAGCAAATCAGAATACAGTTGCGATTACAAGTTGGCTACCATTTTTTCCTCTTATGCAGTAGGAGTGGCAGAAGCAGAACTGCAACTACCATGATGCTTTACCATAATTACTTTTGGAAATCTACCAGTTATCAACCTCAGCCAAGAGTCTATCTTTAAAGCTTCCTGCAGTTGTAATCTGTAAATGCCACAAATTGTAAGGGTCTCATTTCATAAACAAACATTTAAAACAAGGACTCTTCAATGGAGTGATTTGTTTTCCCAACAAGTTTACATATTTGACTTTAAAATGAAGATAATTATTCTGAAAGTCTACAAAGGAAAGCCGAAGTCACAGAATACATACATTATTCACATTTTTGGCTGCTTCCCGTGCAGTAATTAGTAGTGGAGTGTCACTTAAAGCAGTGTATTTTGTCTTTATGCCGTTCCAAGCTTCATGATACTTAATCTGAAAAACAAACAACACATGTTTCTTATTCTTATTTGACATTCAACACAAGTGAAAACATGCTTACATGTAAAAGCAGAAACCGCAATGCCTGTGTGCATAATACTAGGATTTGGCAATCCTACGTCTTCCAGAATATATTTTTTTTTATTTTATTTTTTTCAAATAAAGGAAATTAAAATCAGGCACTAAACACAAGCAAAACAAAAACAAATGAAACTAATTTACTACAAAATCCCTGTTAGGATACAAATCTCAACTGACATTTTCCCAATAATAAATAACTATTGATAGGGGCACAATAACCACTACAACTCTGAGCGCTATATTGGTAGCTATAGCTATAGCGGTAAGAGTTTTACCCAATGTAATTAAACTAGAAAAAAAAAAGTTTAGCACCACTTGAAAAAAATATGAGATTATTTTCCAGAGTGTATTAATGGATCTATGTACAAATTGTTTGTTCCAACACAGCTATGTCATACCAACTGCTGACAGCCAATATCCATCAGAAATACTTACATCACTGAGAATCTCTGCTCCTTGCTTAGCGGATACATAATCAACTCTGTCAGTGACAGGAGTAAAGTTTAGAGTTTCTGGCTTGGTTCGATATTTCCTCTACAAAAGACAAAAGAATGAATATTGCCAGTGTAAGTATAATGCTTTATTTGTGGGTGATATTGACCATTAAATACCGATGCAATGATAGGAAGTGAACTATACCTCACTCAAGATATCCTGGGCGAATTTAACCTTCTTGACATCATAGGAATCATTGGGCATCCATCCGACACCACGGAGCCATTCCAGATCTGACTTATAAAGTGCCTGCAAGAATTTTGGAAAACAAATACTTAGCTTTCGTAAACAAACACTTTACATACGTTATTTATTTTTAAACTAAAATTAGCTATATAAATTCCCAGAAATGAAATAACTTGGTAAAAAGTCTCTAGAATCAAGGATTAAAAGAGGGAGACATGGAAAAAAACTTACATCACTCTGTAAGTCATATGCTTTTCTGGCTTGAATGACATCATTCTGGTCAGGGAGACAGGTCCATTGGTGGAGGTAATGACGATAATCAATATCGCTGACCAATGTCTGGCATAGTTTGGCTGACACGATGGACACCATGTCTACTGGTAGGTTCACATTAGTCTTTGTCTTCTCAAAGTCTTTCTTATATAACAGGTCACTGGGAAGTTTAGATGCCTTCAAGAACCAGGCCAGCTTGTTATCACCCTGAGCTGATGTTGTCCCGATATAATGACCCTTCTGTTTTTCGTGAGATAGCTTGTACTTGTACTACAAAAATAAATAAAATAAGAGAAGGCAGTCATCACAATTGTGCTTAGGATGAATATATCTGAATTGGTACTTTTAAAGAAACATACTCACATCACTTGCAATTTCTCTGGAGGCTTTAGCTGCTTTGATGGGAATGGCATCGGATCTTAGGTCATATATCATCTTCACTTTATCCCAGCTATCCCTGTACAGTTTCTGAAATATTCAAAGAGCACATTGCGTAAAACTATTAAACTAATTGCAAAATTTTAAATTCAGAAAAATAAGATGAGTGTGTTTGTTGAATGTCAACTGGATAACGTAAGTTTTAGTGTAGGTCTTCTATAAGATATAAATGAGTGCTATAAAATACAATTCAGAGGTATATATATGAACTACAGACATTTCTCTAAGCTAAGACAACAAATATCCAGATCTTCTCACAACCTTTCTTATCAGGTCCAAGTTACATACATGCATACATATACTGTATCATTCTAAGGTTCTAAGGTTCTACGGTTCTACTGTTGTTGACATAATCAATGACATTATAACTTTAATTATTGGGGTTCTAGTCAGTACTAAATACCTCTAACTCTCTTATATAGTGTATGGAGGTACCACAACTTTCATTGCCCAGAACATTTGAAATTGTGGAACAGCTCTTGTTCTAACATTACAAACGTGGACATATGAAATGGCATTGGGCATTGTGTTTGTTCAATTTTTAAGGTGTTTGAATATTAAACATTAAAAATGCACTCTGGATGGATCAGCACCTTAAGAAAAGTTTAAGTTTATGAATGGTTGAAATGTGCCTTATACACAGATAAGGAAAACCGTTTCCTAGGAGTGCAGATTTGAAATTTGTTTCCATATAGTTTTTAATTGTTTGTAAGCATAATCATGTTTGTAATAATTTGATATACTGTACTTATGTACTGTTTTAACAACTGAGTGCCTGCTCGATTACAAAGAAAGAGTTAATTGTTACCCTAAAATACACACGTGTGTTTACACTACGTGTCTGGTCACATGTAGCTCTAATCCAAATGAGCGATCTAATAAAATAAATTGTGTTGCTTATTACATCTAGATTGCATTATACTGCTGTTCTCTGTGACATTCTATAAAACTCTACTCTATAAAAACATAAGAAAGAGAATAACAAAAAAGCAAAGGCACTATGAGTAGTCTACTGCCAATAACTCACTGAATATAAACTCCAGAGCCAGTAAAGAAGGATCTGGTATATGTGGATGTTTTACTCTTAGCAAGCACTTTTAAAACCAATATTGCACAATAACGTTTTTCTTTTTGTTTATGTTTTTTTTTTTACATATTCACTTTATACTGAGATATAACTTTTTTTGAGAATTTTAAAAGATAAATGCACTTTGTTGCATGAAATATTTGTTATTCTGAGAAACTTGTATCAACATTCATTTTTTGGAAGCACGAGTACTTAATTAACTGCCGCAGCACAATTTTGTATATACTGTTAAGGTCCAATATATGCAAATTAATTATTGCAAAGTCGAATGAGTGGGGTACATACATTGCTGACATTAACAGCATTGGCTCTCGACAGCATGATCTCAGGAGTGTCTGGCATCACGTGAATTGTTCTCTTATCTTGTTCCCAAGCTTCTTTATATTTGGCCTTTAGAAGAAAAATATAGGTTGTATTAAAATAAACCAAAACACAGTTGACTGTTATAACTTAACGTAGGCAGAATGATGACACATACTGCAACGATAGCGACTAACTTACGGCACTGAGCTGGTCAGCATTGGTTTTAGCCAGAACAATGGATGGCAAATCGACTATGCTGGTAAATTTCAATGAGCTGGCAGGTTGACGATACAGACGATCATTTAAGATGTCCTGAGCATTCTTCACTTTCTTAACTTCCACCGATTCATTGGGCATCCATCCACACCCACGGATCCATTCCAAGTCTGATTTGTAGATGTTCTGGAATAGTAAACATAATTTTAAATATTGTGCATTTTCCGGAAGGATCAAATTCATTGAATCCAAATTCACAGGAACAGGATCAGTTTCTCTACTCATAGTATAATGTGAGTTGCCATCAACATTTAGATTTTTTGTGAGCTATGGTCTTCTTGTTTCTCTATATATTTTAGTATTTCAATGCAATCAAGCAGCTACACTTGACATGGCATTGAGAAGGCAGAATTATCTTGACTGTCCTTGTGGGCAGGATGAGTCTGCTAACTGTATAGGTTATCTGTGTAATTGTACATGTGAGCGCTGAGATCTGGCTAGGTACTAAATGAAGGGCACGTTAATTAGGTTTTTGTCCACTTTCAGTGCTTTCGTATATTCTATTTTTTTGGCATGTATAGAACTTAGATGAGTCAATACTCACATCGCTTTGCAGTTCATAGGCCTTCTTAGCTTGAATGCAGTCATTCTGATCAGGATGGCAAGTCCATTGATGCAGGTGGGTTCGATAGTCGATCTCACTTGCAGCTGCTTGGACTTGCTTGGCTGTTAGGATTGACACCATGTCTGCTGGAATTTGAATCTTGGTCTTTGTCTTCTCAAAATCCTTTTTATATCTCAAATCACTTGGCAGCTTGCCAGCATTTATCAGCCACATCAGCTTGGGGTCATCTTTAGCTGTTGGGGCTCCAATATAATGACCCTTTTGTTTCTCATGTGCTTTCTTATATTTGTACTATAAGAATGAAAAGTATATATTATTTGTTATTGTTGTTACATTATTGACTTGGTTATGAACTGATTGATCATAAGATCTGTGTGTTAGTTTAGAAGTATTTTATATATTTGCTTAAAATAAATGCATCATACATACATCACTAGCAATGTCCCTTGAAGCTCTTGCACTGCGGATTGGGATGGCATCGGCTCTTAAATCATAACCATTCTTCTTGGACGTTTCATAATCTTGCTTATACACTTTCTGTAAAGAACAAAGAATGTTATGAACAACAGACAGAAGGGAATGACAGCCTTTCTATTCTGATGAAGACATGCATACGTATTTATGGGTAGGGTTGTCTTTAACATGGGGCATGAAATAAAACAGACAAGAGCTCATGCATTTTACAAAAGATCTCAGTGGGTGCTCCAATAATGCTTTTTTTATTCTCTCTCACATCCAACAATTGGGCCCATGAAAATGCTTTTGGACAAAATGCATCAGTGGATGACATAAATATAGGTAATTAAAAGTCAGATGATACTGTGTAATTGTCTTGCACTGATGAAATAGAAACTTTAGACCTCTTGACTGTAGCTATCCGTCCATACATGTCTATACTGTCCCATCACCAGAAAAACAAAAAAGAGAGGTGAGATCTAGGCAGTGAGATGTGTAGACACAGAGCGGACCTCTGCTCTAGCACCAAGATGCAGTTATGAAACGTATTCTAGCCCTTGGACCTTCCTCCATGTAAGCTCAGGCTGTGGGTAAGGTAGACCACGTAAATATGGGCTAATGCTCCCACGAGGCTGTGCTCTTCATATTTAGCGTAGCAGCTTTGTATTACAATGTAAAGCAAAGCACCAGTTAGACTTAAAGTTACTCTATCAGCAGATTATGATTTTGTAACCATCATTTGTTGATCTCCTTCTATTCAGTAAGTCTTCTTGTTTTAACTTGAATCAATAGGTAAATGACAAATACTTACTTCACTGATGTTTGCTGCATTGACCTTGGATTGCAACATCTGGGGAGTATCCGATGGGAGACTAAATTGGGTTTTGTCCTTATCCCATGCATCTCTGTACACATGCTAAAGAGAAGAAACATGTGTAAAGTGACAAAATATCAATTGTTTGAAAAAAACTCATTATTTCAATACACAGTCCATTATAGTCAAAAAAATTATATCATAAGTGACTGGAATGTGACTGTCATGGATGCTTTTTTAGTACATTTCCCTCAGCGTTGGATTGCCTTCCATCAACTAATGATGGGATGGTTTAGATAAAAAGTCCTACTGCATTTATTATTGCCGAATTCTAAGGTTTAGTAGTTAGAAATCTTATTGAGACCTTCATGATTATCCATTAAACTCCAATTTGTAGCAAACTGAAATCTGAATTGCAAAACCAGGGTTAAATAGCGAAATCGTGACTTTTACAGATGAGCTAATTAGCTATACTACATATTTTAAAATTTGGATCTTACTAAATATAGCTCATTTTGATATAGTTTTAATAGATATATATATATTTTTGTTTAGCTGCTTTTTATTAATTTTATTTTTTGCTTTTTATTTTTAAACAGCCAGATAGATATATCAGTTAAATTCTGTCAGTTTTTGACATGGATAAAGATGGGTGTTGCCTTAGCTGTGTCTAGCTTATTACAGGTAATAAAACATTTAATGCAGCTGTCCTCAATGTGAAAAATGTTAAACTTTTTCCTTCCCCAATTCTTGGAATGTTAGTCACAAAAGAATACTGGTTTCCAACCAGAGCTTTCTTTATAAAATGCTATCCAAAACTAGGTAAAACTCAACATTTTTCAAACAATTAAACCACAATATTGCCCTTTTAATTACTTACCAAAGGTGAAAAGTACCATTTAGCCATTTAGCAGGTGTCTGTAACCATACTCTGATTGCATTGCAATTAAAGTAAAATATTGCAGGGTACAAAATGAATTTGGGTATAAAAACATTAAAACAACTTACATCACTGAGTTGGAGTGCGTTGGCTTTGGCCAGGACAATGTGTGGGAGGTCAACAATGCTTGTGAATTTGATTGTGTCTGGATTTTGCCTATATTTACGTTCACTTAAGATATCTTGAGCTTTCTTGACTTTATTCACTTCCAGAGAGTCATTAGGAATCCATCCACAACCACGAATCCATTCCATGTCAGACTTGTACAACCACTGGAAAAATAAAAATTAAATGTTTTTTTTACACACCGTACATGTAGATACTAAATCTATATTCTGTAGACTCCCTTGAAACAGCAAACGTTCATTAACCATTTCTATGAAAAGAACCAAAATTTAGTTTAGCTGCACTTAGACAGCTGTCAAGCATTTGTCTACAAGCAAGTGATCCCTGTGCTTATGAATGAATACAAAAACAAATGTTCTAACATCACCATTACTTATAGAGACAGAACTTTGCTAAAATATGTCAGACAAAAGAAAACTATGATGCAATAAATAACGTACATCACTTTGCAGGTTGTAAGCTTTCCTTGCTTGAATGACATCATTTTGATCGGGCAGACATGTCCACTGGTGAAGGTAATGACGATAGTCAATGTCGCTGACCAGTTTTTGGCAGTTCTTGGCCAACAACACAGACAGCATTTCCACAGGGCTGTTGTACTTGGTCTTTAATTTTTCAAATTCCTTTTTGTACACCCTGTCACTTTGGATCTTGGCCACATGTATGGCCCACACAGATTTCGGGTCATCTTGCAAGCTTTTGAATCCAACGTGATGACCTTGCTGCTTGCGGTATCCAGTTTTGTATTTATACTAGTAAAGAGAAATGCATATTTTATTATTTGATTACAATTTTGTTCACGTTTTAAATACAGTATAACATATTACCATATTCATCATTAAAAACCCTTTTTTATATTGCTAGATGACAAAATCCAACATACATCACTAGCAATGTCCCTGGATGCTCTAGCACTCTTTATCGAAATGGCATCGGCTTTCAGATCATATCCTTTACTCTTGACATCTTCCCAAGCTTGCTGATATAGTTTCTGCAGAGAAAATACAAAATTAGTTTAGATAACTTGGAAGTATCAGTCAACATGCAGTTGTTCGGGATACTAATGCTCATATCATGACTCTAACTGGCATACATTATTTTTTTAAAGAGTTCACTTTGTTATTCAATGAGAATGAAAGATATATTTAATCTATAAACAAATATATAAAACAAATTTGGAAGTTAAAATTAAATATGTACATAATTTCCATAGCAGAATATAATTTCAGCAATTATTGTCCAGAAAGAGTTTCTGGATATTTGGAATGTAAAGTATAATAGTGTACTTACATTACTAATAGTCACAGCATTGATTTTAGACTGGACCATTTGAGGGGTGTCGGAAGGAAGACTGAACTTCGTTTTCTCTTTTTCCCAGGCATCTCGGTAAATAGACTAGTAGAAAAATATAAAAAAAGCAGAAAATAATATGTACAGCTTTTATGTCAGCTACCTGAAAGCACTGTACTTTGTCACATTGCAAAAAAAATAAATTAATAATAATAATAAATATCTTACATCACTCAACTGATGAGCATTAGATTTGGCCAAGACAATAGATGGAAGGTCTACAACGCTGGTGAATTTGATAGAATCTGGGTGTTGTCGATAACTTTTCTCGCTTAGGATTTCTTGAGCTTTCTTGACTTTATTCACTTCAAGGGAGTCATTCGGGATCCAGCCACAACCACGAATCCATTCCATGTCAGATTTATATAACCACTGTCAAAACAAGAAATTGAACGGTTTCTAAAGAATATGATTTTAGTGTAAACTATATAGCTCATGTCACAACTGGCTATTTAGCTTCCTTTGTCAGTTAATTTGAGAAATATTAATTTCTAAGTGCCATGAATTATTAAACACTATATGTTTTTTAAGATCATTATTATTAGAAATATTATTGTTATTATTATTATTAATGTGTTATATATTTGCATTTATTAATAAAGAAATAGCAAAAGAAAACTATGACATAATAAATAACGTACATCACTTTGCAGGTTGTAAGCTTTCCTTGCTTGGATGACATCATTCTGGTCGGGCAGACATGTCCACTGGTGAAGGTAATGACGATAGTCAATGTCGCTGACCAGTTTCTGGCAGTTCTTGGCCAACAACACAGACAGCATTTCCACAGGGCTGTTGTACTTGGTCTTTGATTTTTCAAATTCCTTTTTGTACACCCTGTCACTCTGAATCTTAGCAATGTGCATGGCCCACACAGATTTCGGGTCATCTTGCAAGCTTTTGAATCCAACGTGATGACCTAGCTGCTTGCGGTATCCAGTTTTATATTTATACTAGTGAAAACAAATGCAATGCAATACGTTAGCATAAATTATCATTAAAATACATTTTAGACCACTATTATGTATATCTAGACCAGAATTATAGACATACACCGTTTTCAAACAAATGTTCTCAAGGAAGAATGCGTATCGAGTGCATTATATTTATTATTTTATTTGTGTTTAAACACTATACTTTCAAGAACAGAAACAAAACAAAATTGTCCATGCTTACATCACTAGCAATATCTCTTGATGCTCTTGCACTTTTAATGGCGATGGAATCAGCTCTGATGTCATAAGCTTTGGCTTTAGCATCCTCCCATCCTTGAGTGTAAAGTTTCTAAAAGAAGGAAAAAAAGATGGTGTTACTGAAAGGTACAAGATACATAAGTCACTCATACACTTGAGTGGATGAGTAATGAACAAGCCATGGAGACACAGGCCCACCTTTAGACAGGGATGCCAAGATAAATTATGAGTTACATTTGCAAATGACACTACAGTAAAGGGGACATGAAAATTCTTTTCTGCTCTAGGAGGTGCAAGTTCCAGTGCTCATACCCTTCTCTGCTTGTTTTGGTGTTACCCAAAGTATTCCTGAATGTGTACAGAAAGTTGTTTGTGATATGGTCGTAGGGGAGTGTTAAATGTCAGAGCTCATATAGATTTGCACGACAAGGACCCTCCAGTGTAAAGGGAGGCCCTGCATAGATCATGAGAAATATCTGTAAAAATGAAAAGCTATTTCTATTTTATGCTGTAAAATTATTCATTTTAGAGAAAGTACTTACATTACTAATATTTACAGAGTTCGCTTTGGCAAGCAAAATTTCAGGTGTGTCAGGCATGACGTGGATAGTTTGTTTGTCTTTTTCCCAAGCATCGATATATAATTTCTGGAAAACACAAAAAGAAAATTACAGATAATATAATAATAAAAAAAAATTATGCTGAAAAATAATTTCTGCTGCTGAAACTTGGAACTTGACAATTGCTCAGTATTTTAAAAAAAGGAGTACTGATTTATTTTTTAATGCTAAGGGATATAGTAGTGTAAAATGTTCTAATGAAAATGTATACAATTTAATTTTATTAGAATAAAATATGTTCAATAAGACTTCACACATTTTTGTGTGCTATAGGCCTCTCTGAGAGAAATACTAAATAGCTAGATAATTATTAGTAAATATAATTTATATTCACTTGAAATATTGATTTAAAAACGCCTGTACTTTAATATGTGGTTGTGGCAAAGCACACCTAATTATGTGTTATATAAAATACAACATTGTTTAATTACTACATTGTTTAACCTGAATTATTCTACAGAAAAGTCCAAATTGAATTAGAAAATAGATCAATGGATTCACTTACATTATTCAATTGAAGAGCATTATTTTTAGCAAGAACCAACTCCATTGAGTCAGGGATGGATGTAAACCTGAATTTGTCGGGCTTCTGACGATAGAGCTTATCACTTAGGATTTCCCCAGCTTTTTTAACTTTCTGAACTTCAAGGGAACCAACAGGAACCCATCCGATGCCTTTCAACCATTCCAAATCAGATTTGTACAGAGCCTGTGGGAAAAATATATATAATGTGAATTAAATGGCAACATTATCAATAGAAAAGCAAATTATGTCTCTATATATAACTTACGTCACTCTGCAGGTCATAAGCTTTCCTTGCTTGGATGACATCATTCTGGTCGGGAAGACATGTCCACTGGTGAAGATAATGACGATAGTCAATGTCGCTGACCAGTTTCTGGCAGTTCTTGGCCAACAACACAGACAGCATTTCCACAGGGCTGTTGTACTTGGTCTTTGATTTTTCAAATTCCTTCTTGTACTCCCTGTCGCTCTGAATTTTGGCAATGTGCATGGCCCACACAGATTTCGGGTCATCTTGCAAGTTTTTGAATCCAACGTGATGACCTAACTGCTTGCGGTATCCAGTTTTGTATTTATACTAGTAAAGAGAAATGCATATTTTATTCTTTGATTATATTCTTGTTTACATTTTAGATACAGTACTAGAGAAAACACAATTTAAAAATAAACATCAACATTTAAAACCTGAACAAAAATGTAGAGTTTTTTTTATTCTTTAACACAGTATGTGGTATATATATTAAAAATTCTATTTTGGGCGAATGTCATGCTATAAAGGATCTATTTTTGTTGAGTTTTAATAACTCAAGGTTCTTTTGAGTGCCAGCAACAACAGTTTGTCTACTAAATATTACAAAACATTACACTGCTAAATTAAACATTAAGGGCTAAAACTCATCATAGGAAAACTTATTGTGCAGCGACTATCATGCACCGTATCTAACACAGGAGGAGCATGCAATTCATCTTTTGCTGCGTCAATTTGTGCAACTTAAAGGATTTGATTCACAGCAAATTAGTAGCTGAGACGTGGTCTGTGTATAACTGACAGTAGCGGAACTATGACTTCAATCAGTTCATTAAACAGTTCATCGTCTGATATGTGGATCTATAGATGTGGGATAAATTATGTATCCTATAAATAGTTGCTGAATAGGGGTTAATGGATGAGAGCAGCCTCATACACCAAAATTAAAGGCTAAGGATTGGTAGAGTCTCTTCCTGATGAGGGAGGGTTTTGTCTCTACCTGTAGACAGCCTCTCGTAATTAAAGTTTTGCATATTTTTTAGATGTTTGTGCTTTTTCTCCATGTTTACAAAATGTATACGATATTTCAGAAGATTTGTAAAAAAAAATAAGTATTTTAATGAATTCTATGGAAGTAAAAGGCATACTTTTTAAAAAAAATATGGTTTCTGTCTTCTTTATTAAAATGATTAATACTTACATCGCTTATTATGTCTCGTGATGCTTTGGCAGCTTTGATTGCGATGGCATCACTGCGCAAATCATAACCTTTCTTCTTGCTTTCCTCCAATGCTAGTTTGTACAATTTCTAAAAAAAAAAAAAAACAACTGAAAATTTCTCACAAATATTAACATTTACTTAACAAGGTTCAACAATTCCAAACCAAAAAGTGGCTTCCAAACAAACAAAATGAGCTTCATGTGAGTTTCGGAGAGAATACTGGTTTGCGCAAATACTAATTTAATTCCGTACATGGAAATATAACTGGACCACATTAGGTTGTCCCTTTTCACCATTACTACAGAAAATACGATGGCATTAAATACAACAGTAAGAGTGACACATACCTCACTGAAATTAAGTTTGTTTGCCTTCGCAAGTAGAATCTCAGGAGTATCAGGCATCACATGAATGGTTGTCTTGTCTTTGTTCCAAGCATCAGTATACAAACGCTAGACAATAAAAATATTTAATTATACTCTGAGACATGTTATTATGTTCATCAATTATTATTTGATTGAAAAAAATATATTGCCCTACAAAGCTATTCGAGTAATACTTAGAAATATCATCATTAACAGTAGATAAGAATCCAGTGGCCTATTAGGGCTCCTTCAACTATCTATTAAAAGACCACTTTAAAGCCCAATTTTAACCCCATTTCCTCTCTACAAAAAAGCATGCCCCAAGTAATTTTGATTCACTATCCCAAGGACACACAGTGTTTCAACTATCTTTTCCTACAATATGTTTTTAAAAGGTGTATTTGGTGATCAGATGAGTCTATGATAAACACAGCAGTATCCTTTTTTGCCTTTACCTTGTTCATGATCGTGGCATTTGCTTTGGCAAGTTCCAATTCAATAGAATCAGTGACGCTGGTAAATTTCAGGGTATCGGGGTGCTGGCGGTATTTCTTGTCACTTAGAATATCAGCTGCTCTCTTGTTTTTCTCCACCTCGAGTGAGCCTATAGGAACCCATCCTGTGCCTTTAAGCCATTGCAGGTCAGCTTTGTACAAGTTCTGTTAATAGAATTAGAATGTTCTACTAATTAAGTTGCACTGGAAAGTTAAAAACAAAGGAAACCTTTTCTCTGTTTAGTAAATATACACTGCTGGAAGTAATGCAAAAGGAGCAATAAAAGCCAACATCTCCTTTTAAGATAGCAGTTCAATAACCATTTAAAAAAAATAATAATAATAAAAAAACAATAAATACCATATATTTCCATGTATACATATTGCATTGTTACTCACATCACTCTGCAAATCATAGGCTTTCCTGGCTTGGATGACATCATTTTGGTCTGGCAGACAGGTCCACTGGTGCAGGTGTCGTCGATAATCAATATCACTAACCAAAGTCTGGCATTTCTTTGCTAGCAGTATATCCAACATGTCAACGGGCATATTGAAATTTGTCTTGGTCTTTTCAAAGTCCTTGTGATATTCTCTTAGACTCTGGATCTTGGCGACATGCATGGCCCAGACCGATTTTGGATCATCCTGCAGACTGCGGAAGCCAACGTGATGTCCAAGCTGCTTGCGATATCCTGTTTTATATTTGTACTAAAACACAAGAGTTGAGCATTTGACATCTTGAAATGTATATATCTTCATGCACTCACATACAACTGAAAGCATACACAAAATAAAATGTAAAGACAAAAACAATTTTGACTTTTTATATAGCAAAGGTTGAAATGAAAACCTGGGTTGGCCAAGTAAGTATTTTCTTGTGTAAAATAATGTGATATGGTCTCATGCAATCAATGTGTAGCAGTTCATCCAGTACTGATCCGTGGCAGGATGTTATCATTAAGATCCCAATTTTACAGTACACCATTACGTGGGTTATGTAACATAACTTTACTAAAAGATAAATGTCACATTACTGTAATATAATCTGTGACATATATTGTTCCCACCCCTTCAGTGGGATGCAAAAATAATAATTACATAATCAATTTAAAGATAAGACAGAAAGGTGTATGGCACCATTTGTTAGCTGTGGTCCCAGTTCAGCTATTTTGGTATTAAACTTTAAATTCACTATGAATTATCACTTTAGGGAATAACACTGGCTACTGGTCTAGAATGATGCTTCTGTACAATGTGGAGCGTAGCATTGATGTGTTAAGTGTACCGTTGTTACATTCCCTCTTTCTGTGTCTGTGTTTTTCAGAATCAGAATGTTCAGCCTGTTGAATCTAATGTTTCCTAAACCAGGCCATGAAGCACTCAACAAGTTATGGATTATATTAAGAAATTAACTTCTCTTTAAGAACGTACATCACTGGCAATATCTCTGGAGGCTTTTGCTGCCTTGATTGGGATAGCATCAACTCTCAGGTCATAGCCTTTCTTCTTTGATTCTTCCAAAGCTTGTTTGTATAAACTCTATAAAGGAAAACCAAAGCACATGATTATTGACAGTAGTACACATTAATGTATAGCTAATAATGATTACTCCAGGGCATGCACAGAGAGCAAGTATCATCACAGTGAAAGGCCTGCCGTGTAAAGCAAAGAACGTCACAACTGACCAGCGAGCAACATGTGGACTTGCAGATTGCCCACCTCCATCCTCTCTGACCGTCCATGTGAGTTAATGTAGTGTGGCTGAGGTTTGAGTTTCTAGTGCAGCTCCTTATCTTCCTTAATACATAAACCCTGTGACAGTCTTAATAGAGGTGGAGGTTTGACATTACATCATGACCTTGTCCTCTCCCCTCACAGGACTTCAGCCAGCTGCATGAGGTCTAAAGTAAATTATGTCTGCAAAGGAAGGTGGAGAGCTGCACTAGGAACAGACTGCTCACACAGAGTACTGGAAGGTATAAGAGATGGAGAGATCTAACATGTAATAGGGAGAGATCACTTGACGGGGGAGGCTGGAGAGAAATCACTTGGAGCACTTAGGAGAGATAACTACATGGGGAGAGAATAAAAATTGTTGTGAACAAAAGTTTGTCAATATTAGGTAAAGCAACAGATGAGCACTTACTTCACTATAGGGCGCTAAGAACCTTCAATTTCACCAAACCAGCATCACAATCCAGAATGAAGAAAAGTACGCTGTTCTCCAGAATGTAACGTGTGTTTAACTGGTGGATCCATGGAACTCAGTAATGGCAACATTTTGACTAACACAGTAGTCACAGCTCAATACTTAACAAAGACTACTGTGTTAGGGGCTCAGTGCCACGTACTGTCTTCCTGGAAGTGCACCAATAAAAACCAAGTTACATTTTAGAGGAGTGCTGAAATGTTCTTTATTTATGAACTGTTTGTGCACTCCCAGTTAACCATTAAGGCTGGCTAAGCATGATGGGAGATTCACCTCACATTACCTAATTTTGTACTTAGATTACACACTTACAGGAACACTTATACACTTCACAGTGACATTGCACGCAGACACAAACACCAAGACACACAGGTACAGACATTACAGACAGTACACAAATAGGAGTACCAAAATGCACGCATAACGATGTCTTAAACATTCACTGGGGGAGGGGAGGGCTTGTGAAGGCATGCAGCCAGCCAAGGCTTCATAAAAACTAGATTATTTAATTTACATGAAACATCACATCTATTACTGCGTCTGTTTTTTTGTAACAATACATATTCAAATTTTATATATATCTGTTGATGCTACATTTCTTATGCTAGTGAACAACATTTATAAAAATGGATAACACTGCAAGTAAGGCATTGCAATAGTGTGTATTTTTTAAATCATAAAACAGGAATCATCAAACATAAAATGTTGATTTTTAACTTCACATTGAGACACAGAAGCTAATTTACATACAAGCTAAATATTTGATTACCTCACTGTAGTTGATTTTATTCTGTCTTGCAAGGGTAATTTCTGGGGTGTCCGGCATGATGTGAATGGTTGTCTTGTCTTTATTCCACGCATCTGTGTACAACCTCTGTAAAATGGAATTAAATTAGTTCTGCTCGACATATCTATGTCAGTGTTATCTTTGTAGGGTATGTCGGATTATAAAATGGAACTATCTGAGATCAATAGCTCAAATTGGTGGTTCCACATTTTGCTCACTTGCAACCTTTGACAAGATTTTGATCTGGAGATGTTATATCTCATCCAATGAGATGTTATATCTCATCCAATGGTAAGGTATGTCTTTTTGCTGATGATACTAAGATATGTAACAGGGTTGATGTTCCAGGAGGGATAAGCCAAATGACAAATAATTTAGGTAAACTAGAAAAATGGTCAGAATTGTGGCAACTGACATTAAATGTGGATAAGTGCAAGATAATGCATCTTGGATGTAAAAACCCAAGGGCAGAGTACAGAATATTTGATAGAGTCCTAACCTCAACATACTGAGGAAAGGGATTTAGGGGTGATTATTTCTGATGACTTAAAGGTAGGCAGACAATGTAATAGAGCAGCAGGAAATGCTAGCAGAATGCTTGGTTGTATAGGGAGAGGTATTAGCAGTAGAAAGAGGGAAGTGCTCATGCCATTGTACAGAACACTGGTGAGACCTCACTTGGAGTATTGTACACAGTACTGGAGACCGTATCTTCAGAAGGATATTGATACCTTAGAGAGGGTTCAGAGAAGGGCTACTAAACTGGTTCATGGATTGCGGGATAAAATTTACAAGGAAAGGTTAAAGGATCTTAACATGTATAGCTTGGAAGAAAGATGAAAACCCACCCACTAATAGATCAGGATCAGAATCGAAAAAGCATGGACTCTACTAACTGAACATTCCATCTTATTAAATTCTGGCCAGAAAGGTAAGATATTTTTCAAAGATAGTTTAATGTGATATTTGTCTATTGATTCCTATTATTACTTTTTACTCACCTTGTTCATTGTGATGGCATTAGCTTTTGCCAATTCCAACTCTATGGAATCTGTGACACTGGTAAATTTAATCTTGTCGGGAGCCTGTCGGTATTTATGTTCGCTAAGGATTTCTCCAGCTTTCTTAACCTTTTCTACTTCAAGAGATCCGAGGGGGACCCAACCAACACCTTTTAGCCACTGTAGATCTGATTTGTACAAATTCTGAAGTTCAAAACAAAAGTTGTTAGGTTTCTTAAAACAAACATTTGTCTTTTTTTTTTAACCAAAATAGTTATGTGTCAGAAAACAACACAAACATTAATAATAATTATTGTCATACATACATCACTCTGAAGTTCATAGGCTTTTCTGGCTTGGATGACATCATTCTGGTCTGGAAGACAAGTCCACCGGTGGAGACGACGTTTATAATCAATGTCGCTGACCAACACCTGGCATTTTTTAGCCAGTAAAATTCCCAGCATTTCCACAGGGCTGTTGTACTTGGTCTTGGATTTTTCGAAGTCTTTCTTGTACTCCCTGTCACTCTGAATCTTGGCAACATGCATGGCCCACACGGATTTCGGGTCATCTTGCAGGCTTCGGAAGCCTACGTGATGACCTTGCTGCTTGCGGTATCCAGTTTTGTATTTATACTAGTGGAAACAAATGCAAAACATGTTAGCATGATCCATCATTAAAATACATTATAGATCACTATTATAAAGAGAAAGAGAGAGAAAGCGAGAGAGAGACCAGAATTATAGCAATCACTCAATTGTTTTGGATATGTGGTTATGTACTGTGGGGGAATAAAAAGTGTTATGGATTTTATGAATTGGCTACAAGTAATTCTTGTCTTATTCCCTATTGTGGGTAATAAATAAGTTATTTGAATTTCGTGGATAATAAAGGTTTGTTTTTTTTTCTTAATTTTAAACTACAAATTCAAAATAGAGGGGCTGCCTGGAAATCTATTTTTCAATGTAAAACTTCAAAATCAAAAGCAAAAATAAGAGACAAGTAAGGAGTAATAATACAAATTTTGGTTGTTTTTTTTTCAGCTACCCTTACATCCACACATGTTTTTTCTGTCATTTACCATACTTAGTATAGTATGTTGAATGAATCCAGGAACCACCACTGGCGGTTAATGGATCTATGGTTTGTGAATCGCTGTTCTAAAGCATTATTTTTAGGTACATTTAGTTGTACTATTCTTGGGCGTTATGTTAGAATGTAACAGTTTGATTGTACATATTTATTAAGCTAGGAATAAAAGCTGAGTTGACTTTGCTAAGAAGAACTAGCTATGTGCTACCACAGATGGAGTACTAGCCAATGAGCTATCTCACCAGCCAAATAAAATCAAGCGCAACCTACAAAATCTGACCTGTCAAAATAATATAGTTATCTTGCTAAAATGACAGAGAAAAAATAAATGAAAAAATTAAATAATGGAAAAAAAATTAGCCCTCCTTAGCACACACAATAAAAATGATAATGTAATAATAATGTAAAAAAATACATACATCACTGGCAATATCTCTAGAGGCTCTCGCTGCCTTAATTGAGATGGCGTCAGCACGCAGATCATATCCCTTCTGCTTGTCGTCTTCCATTGCTTGCTTGTACAGTTTCTAGATAAAATATATAGTATTGGAACTTTTGTTACTTGCATGTCTGGCATTCCATGATGGGATAAACTTAAAAATATTATTGCCAATGAAATAAAGGAGTGAAATGTCTATTTACTATTATAAGCCATAACAAACTACCATAATTAATTGCCAAATTATCCATAATCTTCATAGGGCAGCTGAAGAGTGTGAGTGGTTGCGGTAGACAGGAGGTCACATGGTAGGAGTAGGAATTCTGAAGAATTGAGGGGCATTCTGAAGAATAGACATTGACTTTCTTTGGCAAACTCTCCCAAAGCACCAATACATTTTTAGGGTCAGTCTCTCATCCAGCAACTATATAAATTTCATAATGCAAACATTAAACAATATCTAAGTATAATTACAAATAATTAGGCACTTGTTTGGCAAAATCAAAAAGTGCCAAAAATGCTGTAACAAAAACTGCTGTAGTGCTGTAACACGTGGCCGGGGAAATTCAGATATATTGCCAGACATCAGTTTGTCCACATAAAGCTTTATTTGGCATATTTTTACCCTGAAACTTAAAACTGGGACAACATTTGGAAAGTCAACACTAATTTAGAACTAAGTAACACAGTTTGAAAACACAGCAACATTTACAAAAGGATACTTACCTCACTGAAGTTGATCTTGTTCTGTTTTGCAAGAAGGACTTCGGGAGTATCTGGCATTAAATGGATTTTAATTTTATCTTTGTTCCATGCGTCAGTATACAAGCGCTATAAAACAAATAAACAAAAAGGAACAAGAATGCAATTAGTTGAATATTTGTTCCCCAACATGTTAACAAATAAGGCTTGCGCAAGTGAGTGTGTGTGTGCGTGCGTGCGTATTTATTTATTTATTTTATGTGTTTTGCACTGAAGTAGAAGATCATCAACAGATAATCTGCAATTTTCTTTTCTGTACCATTTATCAGTCACTCGGTGGTCTTACCGGTGTTAATGCAATATGTCCTTCTCAAGGACAATTAATCCCAAAAATCAAATCTGCAAAAAGTGATTATTCACCATGCATATCCCGATATATTGAAAGATAACTGGTGATCTAGGGCAAGAGAGATTTAAACTTCTACTTACTTTAAAACACAAACCAGTAGTACAGCAGCCATACCTTATTCATAATGTCTGCATTTGATTTGGCTAACACCATTTCCAGAGAATCAGGAATACTTTTAAAGCGGAATTTGTCTGGGTGTTGGCGGTATTTCTTTTCACTTAGAATTAATGACGCTCTTTTGTTTTTCTCTTCTTCCAAAGATCCAGATGGAGACCACCCGACACCTTTAAGCCACTGAAGATCAGATTTGTATAGGTTCTAAAGGAAAAATAATTTGTTGGTTGACCTTTGATTTAGAAGTGTGTTGGAACTGGTAATTTTTTATTTTTTTTTATTTGTAGAGAAGTTAATAAAACCGTACTGCGTTTATCACATATAAATACATGGTGTTGATGGTTGAGATTGAGAAGAGAATCTTTTGGGTTTACACTTACATCACTTTGGATATCGTAGGTCTTTCTGGCTTGCACAACATCATTCTGGTCAGGAAGACAAGTCCACTTGTGAAGTAGGTGCTTGTAGTCAATGTCACTTACAAGTGTCTGGCACTTCTTGGCCAACAAAATACCCAGCATATCAACGGGCGTATTGAAATGGTGCCTCCATTTTTCATAATCTTTCTTGTACTCTCTTTCACTCTGGATTTTGGCTATGTGCATGGCCCACACAGACTTGGGATCATCCTGAAGGCTGCGGAAACCAACGTGGTGGCCTTGTTGCTTGCGATAGGCTGCTTTATATTTGTACTGTACAGACGCAGGATAAAAACATATGGTTAGGAAATTGTTTCATCATAAAACTTGGATTTTTACAGGATTGTGAGTGTTTACATTTACAATTATTAATATGAAGAAAAGGTGAAGAAAAAGAGACATGGAATAGTAAGGCATGTCATTTGCTTTATTTACTTTTTAATGGTACAAATAATATAGAAAATAGTGAAAATAGTGATTTCACTTCCAGAACATAAAACGTTATAAAATCAAATTAATAGCATGTTTTTTTTTTTTTAATGTGAGATCAACTTCTATTTATATTTATTATTATTTATATTTATTTATATATATTTTCCATGTTCTGAAATTTACAAGCAAGGAATGCAGCCCTTCTGTAATGTACATTTTTGCCATAAGTTTTGCAATGAAAAAAAACAACAAAAATACACAATGTTTAATTCCTTACGTCACTGGCGATGTCTCTTGATGCTTTCGCGGCTTTGATTGATATGGCATCGACCTTCAGATCGTATCCTTTTTTCTTTATTTCTTCATAGCCGGCTTTATATATTTTCTATAAATGACAGAGTTACATTAATATGCATGTTTTCAGTTTAATTACCATGTCAGTTCAATATGGCCACGTATTAATGAGCCTTAGTATGGAAACATCCACATGGTTCTCAATGAAGGTATCACTTTAACCAACTAGTAAGTCTTTGTCTGAGATATTCCACAAAGGCAATTTAAAATATCACTTATAACTTCACATACCAGGAGCGGTGCAATAATTAAGAAGTATAAACACTTACATCACTGGTGTTAATAAGATTTGCTTTTGCCAGAAGAATATCAGGTGTGTCTGGCATAATGTGAATTTCTCTCTTGTCCTTTTCCCAGGCTTCTATGTAACGTTTCTACAAAATAAAAGAAAAAAAGAAAAATGTTAAAAAGAAAAAACATTTCTATAAAGTTAATTTAAAAAAAAAAAACAACAACATATTGAACATTAATATAGTATGTAAAAATATAATGCTTAAATATACATTTCTGTAGCCAAGGTTAAAGATGTTTTATTGACATTGTACTTTTTAAACTTTTGTATTTTGAGATTTTGATGATTCTAGATGACTAAATATAAAAATACATATGTATTAGACAGCTCAAGGAAGGAGCTCAATGAAAACATGTATCTTTGTTTGTTTGTATTAAAAGAGACAACACATTAACAGTAATCCTGTGCTTTATCTGATAGAGATTCTAGTCTTTATCTCGTAACCAAATATTTAAATCCATAACTTACTTTATTCATGATCTCAGCGTTATTCTTTGCCAAAACCAACTCCATGGAGTCAGGAACGCTAGTAAACTTGATCCTATCCGGGTGCTGGCGATATTTCTTGTCACTAAGAATATCCATGGCTTTTCTGTTTTTCTCTGCCTCTTGAGATCCATAGGGAATCCATCCAACACCCTTCATGAATTCATTGTAATCTGCTTTATAGTTAATCTAAAACATAAAAAAAAAAGTATGTTATTAAAAAAATATAAATAGTTTCTGTTGTGAGATTTTAAATGATAGTGTGATCATATCTGGCTTATTAAGCAATTTTGTCTTGCAAACTGCTGCAGTTATAAGTTTATTATACTCCTTCCTGATATATTGTTATACTAATCTATTCCTTGGGTACACAATCCAAGACGTTACACCTACTGACATGCACCACTCATGATTCCCTACAACAGAGGTTTTACAGTCAATTTATCTGACGTAGTCGTCATCTCTCATGGGAGCCACAGATCCGTATTGCCAGAATGCACCCATACATACAAGTCCATACTCCCATTCCCATACAAATTCTTACTCTCTTACACACAGTTACCAACTCCAATACACACAGTTGCATACATCTCCCCAGCATCTGTAGCATGGCCAAACTCTTGATGGAAGCTGCTTCCCTGTGCTGTGTGTATCAGTCTACCTCATTTCTGAAGTTTCAGTGATGTAACTACAGAATGCCAGAGCTTTAATATAGAGGCTAAAAGGAGGACATAATTTGCTCAAACACAGCAAATAAGGGCGTGATCACAACCCTTGTGTGGACTAGGCCACTCACAATACAAACATAGAAAGGGATGCCCAGGACTCAGGTACAGCTCTCTCTCACGACTCTCGAGCCGCATTAAACTATTTAGACCCCTGGCCTAAAGCAGACACACACAGGAACTATGACTCAGAACGGTTAGTTGGCGGCTGATGAATTACACAATTTATGCTAAAGGCTACACATTAGTTTAATGAAGGTTTGAATTTTTTTATAAGACCAAAAACCATTTTTCTTGAGCATTATATAAATTATACAAGATTGGTCAATGACAACCAAAATTCCATGGTGAAAGGACTTATAATGTGATCAACTATTGATGAGATTTAGTCTACTTCATAAAAACATGTCTCTTAAAACTTACATCACTCTGTATATCATAAACCTTCCTTGCTTGAACGAATGCAGTTTGGTCCGGTAAGCAGGTCCAGTTATGTAGCATTCTCTTATAGTCAATGTCACTGACCAATGTCTGACATTTTTTAGCCAGCAGGATTCCCAGCATATCTACTGGCGTGTTAAACTTTGTCCTCCATTTATCATAATCCTTCTTGTACTCTCTGTCACTCTGGATCTTGGCCACGTGCATGGCCCAAACAGACTTAGGATCATCCTGTAGGCTGCGGAAACCAACATGGTGGCCTTGTTGCTTGCGATATGCAGTTTTGTACTTATACTGAGAGAAAAAATTAGAAACATGTTAATGTAAAAATAACCAGAATTCCACATATGCATTTAAAATATTTTACAACATATTATTTACAAGAAATAGAAAACAACATGAATTGTTACAAACACATTTTAAAGATTTTTTCTTTTTGTAATCTATATAATACCTGGAATATTAAATTAACTTTATCATTCATCCCACTTACTTAAATATTTAGTAGGTGTCTCTGCAATTTATGAACAGGGTGGGCCAAAATTCAGAGTAAGATTTTACAGGTAAATAACTTATGTGTTAGTAGTTCTATTATTTTGCTACATATTATGACCGAGTCTTGGAGATTCATCATGTGTAATTTCAAGAAGGAACGACGAGTGCAAATAGTGGAATTTTATTTTTAACATGGCAGGTCCATTATTTTAACACAAAGAGCTTACTGCTGCCACTTCGTAGTAAGAAATTAATATTTCAGCTCCCGATCACATCCTCTAAGGGATATCTGAAGGTGCGGGTGTATATGAACAAGCCACGTACACTTGAGCAGATATCTGTGCAGAAATTTAAGCGCTAGATTCTCAAACATTAACAAATGCTTTGAACAATGCGATCGAAAGAGCCCGACTTTGCGAGGTGGCAAATGGAGCTCATTTAAAAGATGTAATTCTCCGTAGCTAGCCAAACAAATCTCCATATGTTAAGCATTCACTGTATGTAATATCTTTGAAATTGGTTCTTTAATTAAAAAAAAAGTTATTGACTCTTCAAAACCTACTCTGAATTTTGGCCCACTCTGTATATTACATAACAAGACATTAATTCTGGTTGTTTGTAGCTGCCATAGTTTTTTTTCCCTGTAACAATCATGGAGCTGCTCTGAATATAATGACATAGAGTTTGCAAATATCAAGAGTCGATCAAGATACTCACGTCACTTGCGATATCTCTAGAAGCTTTAGCTGCCTTTATGGAAATGGCGTCCGGCCTGAGATCATAGCCTTGTTTGATTGCTTCCTCCCACCCTTGTCTATATTGTTTCTACAAGAGAAATGGAGAGTTAGTGACAACTGTAGTAGCTGAACTGGTCTAATCGTATACATTTATTATTCTAGTATACAAAATTTTATATTCAAATGAAACATGTCATAAATAATTAGAATGCCTATGCAAAAAAAAAGGAATTCTAGAGATTTTTAGGTAAAATCACAACTTAAAGGAATGCAGCCCTTCTGTTATATACATTTTAGCCAAAGGTATTGCAATGAAAAAAAACAACAACAAAAATACAAATGATAACGGATAAATACTTGTAATTAAATTTAGCTGGAGCTCTGGTGGGTTCAGATTTTTAGTCTATTGATTTAACGGTGCATAAAACATAAGCATCCCATTTTCTAAATACACGCGCACACATAGAGTATAAATTTTAACACTGGTGTATACCTGGCTGTACGTTGTCTTGTTCTGCTTTGCCAGCAAAATTTCTGGTGTATCTGGCATCACATGAATTGTTCTCTTATCCTTCTCCCAAGCATCGATGTAGGCACGCTGATTAAAAAAAATGTAATTTTTAAGTCAGTAACTATGACATAGGATTATATTGTACAGTTTATTAGAAACCACTACTAGACAGATAATAGATTGATAGACAGACAAACAGAGAGAGAGATAGACAGACAGACAGAGCAATAGACAGACACATTTAAAAAATATTTACATTTTACCATTTTACATATTTATTCACTATTAACAGGCTCTTACCCTGTTCATAACTTGGGCATTTTGTTTAGCCAATTCCAAATCCATGGAGTCCGTTGATCTGGTGAATTTGAATTGACTTGGGTGTTGTCGATATTTGTTATCACTTGCTATCTCGGTGGCTTTTCTACTTTTCTCCACATCGAGGGAACCCAGTGGACTCCATCCCATTCCTTTATACCATGTTTTGTAGTCTACTTTGTATTCATTCTACAGAGAACATGATACAGTTGTAAGTATATCAGTGAATTTAATGTAAGTCATTTATTTATATAAGTATAACTTTAGAGTCAATTGTAAAACAAATAAAGCCGTGTCAATGGCTGACGTAGAATAGCCAAACTAACCAGTGTGATAGTTTCAGACAATTGCTACATTTGTATATAAAAAAAAAGTGATTTCAACAATTTCACAGCCGAGATAGTAAAGTCGGAATAGGCAGCAGACCAAACAAAGCCTTCTTTGGACACTAAAATGGTTCAAAAAATACCGGTAAGTTCCTGAAAGATGTAGTTTTTATTTTGTTAGAAACCAGAAAAGCAATGATTAATGGATTAGTGGAGTAAATTCGAGGTTGAAAGTTCCATGTTCTGTAACTGTTGATAATGGTCAATAAACAATATAGAAAAAAAAATTTACATTGGCAAACTCAGAATGTTAGAATTTATAAACTTACATCACTCTGAATTTGGTTCATGTTCTTGGCAAGCTGTAATGGCATTGCGTCTGGCAGTAAGATATACTTGTGAAGGAGACGCTTATAGTTCACGTTAGACGCTTTTTCTTGGGCTTCCTTGGCTGCCATCACGCTAAACATCGTCACTGGGGTATGGTATTTTGTTTTGGTCTTCTCGTACTCCTTGTGGTACTCCCGATCGGATTGCATCTTTGCTACATTCATGAAATGAACAAGTTTTGGATCATCTTGCAGGTTTCGGAATCCAACCATCTTCCCTTTGTCCATTTCATAGCTTTTCTTGTATTTATACTAAAAAAGGACAAAGGGAGGCATTGTAATCATCTCACAAAAAACACAATTCATTTTTTGTTTCTGAAAAAAAAATAGCTGATAAATACTGCTGTAAGTGTACAACACAGAGTCTGGTACTCACATCACTAGCAATATCTCTGGAAGCCTTGGCAGCTTTGATAGAGATTGCATCCCCCCTGAGATCATATCCTTTTTTTTTAGAATCCTCCAATGCTTGTCTGTATTTTTTCTACAAATTAAAACAGAGATAATTAAGATGGATAATTTAAGGCAATGTTTGATAACATACATATTGGGTAAAAAACATGTAAGAATATTTCGGATGATAGTGGTTGTTTTTCTAAAGATTTTTTCCAGTCACTCTAATCTAGCACAAAATATCTACAGCATCTTGACATTGCTGAGATCGCTACTAAATTATTGGAAGAGAAGCTGAAATGTGAAGATACAACCCAGCAAAAGCAGTCAGGGTTTTGAACAGATTAACGAACAGTTACTAATGAGCTGCGATGCAGACCTGTATTCTAGTACTGAGACTGGGCACAGTGAGATACAATTCTTTTTTACTTATAATATCTGTAGTTTCTACATATTCTTCTCATTACTGAAACATTTCTCTATCTTGATACCAATAAAGAATATGAACAACCTATTGCATTAAATAAAGAAGAAACATCACTATCAGCTCTCATTACTTTCTGCAGGCCAACAAAAAAGTGGACAAGCCAAAAGACTGGGTATCTTTTTTGAGCCTTGGAAAAATATCCATTGCTGACTTGAGCAAAAAGATACTCATTTAATAAGGGAGGTTCTGTATGCTTTATTTTGCATTTGATGAGAGTTTGGATGGAACCAGCATATTTGCTTTATGATGAATTTTTGATTCTTGAGTACCTACTTAAATTTTTACAAGATTGATGCATATTTAATAAACCATATTCCATTGCATTTTTGAGGCCAATTTTACTGCCTAGCTATTTTGAGTCCATGTCCATTCTAATGATAGGATCCACAAGTTCTGCTTTGTATATTTTGATATGACATACAAGACATTATAGAGAGTAAGATTATGCAGCTTACCTCGCTGATGTTGACTGCATTAGCTTTAGCCAAAAGAAACTCGGGGGCATCCGGCATGACGTGAATTGTGGTTTTATCTTTATTCCAAGCTTGAGTATACAAATTCTAAGAAGAAAAAAATTTAAAATGTTAATTTAAAAATGCACATATTGGTAAAATGTTCTGCTTACCTTAGAAAGCACGTATTTGATACTGTAAATGTTTAATTTATCAACAATAGTTTTTTAAATTGAAAACTTAAAAGTTGTATGTTTAACTTTAAGGTTAATCAGTACTTTTTTGCAATACACTATATATTATAGTTATTTTATTTTTATTATTAGTTTATTCACTAAATTATAGTGAATTGAATACTAAGCTGCAAAATGTAGGACAATATAGCTGATTTCGAAATTTTTCAACTGAATTTTGCAATTATTGATTTAATTTACTGCAATTTAGTGTTTGATAAATACATGCCTAAATGTAAACAGTTGTTATACTAAGAAGTTTTCTATTTAAACATGTAGCCATATAGCACCCAAAGGAGTTAGAAAAGAAACATGATGAGTAATTTAATTTAACATGTCTATCAAAAAAAGAAAAAAATTATGACTAAAACAAATGCAGGGATCACAGGTAATATATGTGTAACAAACATTTTGTTCTAAAAACAAACATTTTATTCTAAAGGCAATAAGGCCTCTTCCCTGCTTGCAGCTAAACTCAGGCAAACAAACCAGCAATCACAAATTGAATTTTAATATGAAGATCAGAGAAATAAAATTAGCCACCCAACTAAAAATTAGTAACATGTTGCTGAATATTATAAATCCCTCTATAATTTGGAAAATGATACCGCTATTACCCAATCTTCATCAGATAATATAAAAATGTTTTTGGATAAAATTCAATTGACACAAATTCCTGTTGAAAAGTTAGAACTTTTATCCAAGAATATCTCATCTGTCTGATGAAATTTTAGAAGACCCTTAGAAAAACCCCTAGTGGTAAAGTCCCTGGACTAGATGGCTTTACTTTGCAATATTATAAAACATTCTCTGAAATAATTTTGCCCCATTTTACAAAACTGTTTTGCTATTATTGGTATGTGGGAATTATGCCAGAAGAGGCCTTAAGAGCCAGAATAGTGACTTTGCCAAAGCCGGGAAAGTCACCAGACAAATGTTCTAATTTTCACCCAGTCTCATTAATAATTAATGATACTAAATAATATGCTAAAATATTATCGAACCGATTGGCTTTATTTGTTCCCTTAATTGTTAACAATGACCAGGTGAGATTTGTTATGGGCAGACAAGAACCAGATGGCACCAGAACTTGATCGAACGCCTTCTTTCCTCCAATCTTTGGCTGCTGAGAAGGTGTTCGATAGAATACACTGGGGCTATTTGAGAGAGGTGATGGTCAGGATGAACTTGCCTTCCTCTTTTCTTGATGCAGTTTTTGCACTGTACTGCAGATCATCCGCCGAAGTATATGCATCAGGCTTTGTTTCTGATACGTTCCTGCTGTTTTATGGTACCAGACAGGGGTGTCCATTGTTACAATTATTGTTCATTTTAGCTATGGAACCCCTGGCTGAGACCATACGCAGGACAAGTGAAATTAAGGGAATTAAAATAGGTGATGGTGTTCATAAGGTGGGCCTATTCACTGATAATGTGCTTTTATCTTTTGGAGACCCAGAATCATCTTGGGGCCCATTGATGGACATATTACTTGAATTCTGAAAAATAGATTGATTTAAGAAGATTGAAAAAGATATATATATGTATATATATATATATATATGATCTCCTTATTTTATTCTTTTTTTTTTTTCAGTTCAAGATCCAAAACCAGACTATATTCTAGCCTGGGAAAAAGATTTGGGTCTGCAATGGGACCTGGAGGAATGGCTTGCATTCCCATCATCACTCAAAGGGATCACACAGTGTTCCAACCATATAGAAAATCACTCCAAAATTATATACCATACCGGTGGCACCTGGCCCCTTCAAGACTTCATAAAATGAATACAAAATATTTAGATAGGTGTTGGAGGGGTTGTGGAGGCCTTGGTACTCTTTCACATATATAGTGGCACTGTGCAACATTGATTGAAAAGATAGATCCATCAATTATAACATTCTCTCCAAAGGTGGGTTTATTAAAAAATCTCCCTAAGTCTTCAAGTAAATTAGATAGAATCATGGTAGACCACATTCTTACTGCGGCCATGTCGATCATACCTTGTTATTGGTAGTCTACTTCTTTACCATCACTTAAAGGACCACTATAGTGCCAGGAAAACATACTCGTTTTCCTGGCACTATAGTGCCCTGAGGGTTCCCCCACCCTCAGGGTCCCCCTCCCACCCGGCTCTGGGGAGAGGAAAGGGGTTAAAACTTACCTTTTTCCAGATCCTCCTCCTCTCCTCCCATTCGGCTGAATGCCCACACGCGGCAGGAGCTGCGCGCGCATTCAGCCGGTCTCATAGGAAAGCATTTTCAATGCTTTCCTATGGACGCTTGCGTGTTCTCACTGTGATATTCACAGTGAGAATCACGCAAGCGCCTCTAGCGGCTGTCAATGAGACAGCCACTAGAGGCTTTGAGGGCTGGGTTAACCCATTTATAAACATAGTAGTTTCCCTGAAACTGCTATGTTTATAAAAAAAATGGGTTAACCCTAGCTGGACCTGGCACCCAGACCACTTCATTAAGCTGAAGTGGTCTGGGTGCCTAGAGTGGTCCTTTAAGGAAGCACTGATTTTAGTGCTCAATAACAAAAGGTATGAACTAGCGTTGCGGCAACCCTCACCTTAAAAAGTGAATTTGCAGTTTAATTGGGACGACCTGGGAAAATTATATAAGTCAAGAGTTTCTCCGGCAGACAATTCCACACGCCCTGTTACATATTGATATACAATATATTTAGACATACAATTTGTTATATTACTCTCTGTATTATATTTTGACAGGAACAAATCCACTATTTTATTTTTGTACATTTGGATAGTACCCGTCCACTCCCTTTTTAAATTTTATTTATTTTTGATCCTTATTTTGTTCACCTTCCCTTCTTATTTCTACTTGTTTCTATTGTTAAATGTTGATTTCTTTATATACCAAATCAATGTGAAACATTTTTTTGTGTAAAACCATGAATAGAATCATATTAAATAATCACTAATAGTTCCAGTGAACTTGGGAAGGGTAAGATGCCGGAGGACTATGCAATATTTGAACAAGATGAGATGGGATGATTATGGTCTGCCAATCTGGTTGTTGTTTAAACAATTGTACCACCTGCATACATTTGTTTCTGAATACTTCAAGTGTTGTACATTTGGTAACAAAGTAGACTGCACCCAGTTCTCTAAGGGACATGTCTGCCTTTCCTTATTTCTAATCTTGTTTCTCCACTTATATGTTATTTTTTCTACTTTTTGAAATTTTTACTCTTTATTTTCATATAAAGTGAGCTATACCCTCCAGTTTGTTTAGCCGACTACATAAGACACGTAATTTTAAAAGTGATTAGCATATCAGGACATCTGACAGTCAGATGGAATGTTAATATTTCATTAATTTACTGTAGTATACATATACATACATGATCCATTATTTGGGCGTTACTTTTGGCCAAGACCATCGGCATGGAGTCAGGCACGCTGGTAAATCTAAAGGTATCTGGATGCTGGCGGTACTTCTTTTCACTGAGAATATCCATAGATTTTCTATTCTTTTCTGCTTCTTGGGACCCATAGGGAATCCATCCAACACCTTTGACAAAGTCATTGTAGTCTGATTTGTAAACATTCTAATTATAAAAGAAGAAATATAAATACACTGGTTAAACAGAGATATAATTTTTTTTTTGAAAGAAACAACCTTTATCGTACACTGTCCCAATATTCTGAGATTACATTTTAAAGTATGAAAAAAAAGAAAACTAAATCTTAATATTCCCATTATTTTACCAAAGATAGATGTTTATTCTTTAAAGCAATCTCATTATGGAATGCATTTAGTATATTGTATTAACTGGTCCTAAAAGCACAGTCAAGTTAATCCTGAGGTGTAACTCTGTTCCCAACTGTCAATACATTAAAAGTTTGTAAATGAAACCCATCATATACTTCGTGGATTTCGTTCGGTGACTATTCTCTAAATGACTTACATCGCTTTGTATTTGCATTCTGTTTCTGGAAAGTTGCAGCTGCATGGCATCAGGAAGGAGGTTGTAGTGATGGATCAGGTGCTTGTAGTTAGTATTTGTAGCCACATTCTGGGCCAGTTTAGCTGCTGTAACACTGAACATGTCCACTGGGGTGTGGAACTTGGTCTTTGACTTTTCGTAACCTTTCTTATATTCCCGCTCGGATTGCATCTTCGCCACTTGCATAAAGTGCACCAGTTTAGGATCATCTTGGAGACTGCGGAATCCAATATGTTTGCCTCTAGTTTTTTCATATGCTTGCTTATATTTGTACTGTAAAACAAAGAGGATAGGTAGGCAGATAGGCAAAACAGACTCTAGAGAAATATGGTCAACTCTAGAAGATGGTGATGTGTAAAGAGTGGGGATAATAAGTAGTGTGCAGATTTCCATGACCCCAAATAGCTAGACAGAGCTATCACTCCCTACTCCAAATAGTAGCTGACCCACATCCCTTTCCTGAGCTGTGAAACGCTTGCTTCAAGTAATGAAATGGACAATGAGATAAACTTAACTCCGGTAATAGAAAAGCAGTTCTTTAACTGACTTATGCTATGTTATGCAGTTACATTATCTATGCTTATCTTGCCCAATAGACTATAGCAACCAACTTGCCATTAGCAGAGAACCAAACCAGAGATTGTTCGTCAAGTCAGCAATTACCATTACACAACATTTTTATCACAGCTACCAAAAACGTTGTAGCAAGACATTTCATTAATGAAATTAATAAAATACCAGCTACATTGTAACATCTACTGAAGCTCGTCAAGTGCAATATTAGCTTCAATATATCTAACCCTATGTTTATTCACAACTTGAAAAATATATGAAAATATGGCTAATAATTATACAATGTAAACTATTTCCGAATTGATGGATAAACATAAATAAATTACAGAATTACGCTACATAAAATAGGAATGTGTTTAATTTCATTTTAATATTTTACCTAATTTTAAAATAAAAACTTACATCACTAGCGATATCTCTGGAAGCTCTGGCTGCTTTTATAGAGATAGCATCTGGCTTTAGATCATAACCCTTCTTTTTGTCTTCTTCGTAGCCTGATCGATACAGTTTCTGTGAAGGACATAAAAAACAGATTATTCAGATATTTTGCCTGCAATCTAAAGCAGCAACAGAAAAGCAAAAATATAACTCACTGGAGACATCTAAATGTGTCTAATATTCGATCTGTCTACACATAGTGGTTGATATTAATGAGAAAAATTATCTGTGGCAACCACGATTATTTTATTTCAACTCTGTTGACACTGAGAGACATACTCACTAAATAAGTCTCTCAGTGGTGGGAGATTTGCAAGAATCTGTATTGTAATATATTTAGCTATTATTAATGGTGTCATCATAGCTACCCTTAACCTACAGAGATTTAGATTTTGGCTTAGCATCACCAACCAGTCAATATTGGTCGATATTTATTGCCTCTAAATATTCTTGTGCATTATCAAATAGACCAGTAATAAGATCACCCACAATCATCACAATCTTTGCATATTGTCCAAAAAGAACATTGATCAAATCTATCTCACTGTCTGTAATTGCACAAGTGATTTATTTAATCTATTGATTCTATTTGAAATAAAAATGTTTATTTTTAAACATTAACATACCAACTGAACAATTGCTTACTTTGACATACACAAAAAAAGATGGCTGAAAACATACTTTACGGTGTTATGTCACTTACATCGCTCATGTTAATTTGGTTTGCTTTAGAAAGCACGATTTCCGGAGTGTCTGGCATAACATGTATTTTGGTCTTATCTTTTTCCCAGGCATCGATATACAGCCTCTGAAAAATAGCACACAATTAATTACATTATTGATTTTTTTCGAGCAGGCAGTTGGTTGGAATATACACCTCAGTGTGAAACTAGATTACTTGTATTGGGTGTTACCTTACCTTGTTCATTGTCTGTGCATTATGTTTTGCAAGGACCTGATCCATTGCATCGTTTGGAATAGAAAATTTCCATTGGTCTGGATTCTGACGGTACTTCTTCTCGCTAAGGATATCTTTAGCCTTCTTTGCTTTTTCAACATCCAACGAGCCAATTGGAACCCAGCCGACCCCTTTCAGCCAGTTATTGAAATCAGTCTTATACAGATTCTTTAATTTGATATGAGATATAAAAAAGACCACTATTAGTGCAACTGCTACTTGTACATTGATATTCACGGAAGGGAAATGTGACAAGTCTTATGACCCCAACGTACTAGTAAGTCATATTTTATTTAGCAAAATGGTCTCATAACTAGTTATGTCAAGTCGTAAAGTAAAACACTAAACAAGCAAGGATTTGATATAATAAAAATTATACAATGTAAACAATTTCCTAATCGCTAGATAAACATAACTAAATTATAGGATTTGATAAAGTTATTTATTTTGGAACTTTACAAAAAAAATTTAATTATTATAAATTGTTTTGTCATTTACATGTTTTTGATAACTGGATTGCTTTTTGCCAAAATGATTGCAAATATTCTGTTAGACCAACACAACTGACTATACAGACTATAACTGAACTTGTGAGAGTGGCTTAAATGGAATGATTACTCACGTCACTCTGGATTTGCATCATATTTTTGGAGCGTTCCAGGCTGACAGCATCAGGTAGGAGTGTGTAATTGTGGATAAGCTGCTTGTAATTAATATTGGTGGATGCTTCTTGGGCTTTCTTGGCGGCTGTAATGCTAACCATGTTGACAGGTGTGTGATACTTTAACTTAGTCTTCTCATAATCTTTCTTATATTCTCGATCGGACTGTATTTTGGCAACATGCATGTAGTGAACCAATTTTGGGTCATCCTGAAGGCTACGGAAGCCCACTTGTTTTCCTTTATCTTTTTCATAAGCTTGTTTATATTTATACTGCAAAAAATAAAAAAAGAAACACAAATAAAATATGTAATAAGTTAAAATGCAACAACTCGCTAAATCATGATATACTAAGCATAGAACCCATTTGGTTTAATAAACTTGTCTACAGTTGAGATGGCATTGTCATTTGAGCACATACGATCCCATGATATAAAGTTTGGCTGATATGTTTATGATGAGCTGCTAGTTTTAGCTAAACTTGGCAGGATTAGGAGCAGATCAGTGGAAGTTTTGGTTAAAACAATTAAGGCGGCTTCCACGATAATGAAATTCCTGTGGAATAGAGCGAGATGAATAGACATAGAAACATAGAATGTGACGGCAGATAAGAACCATTCGGCCCATCTAGTCTCACTATGAACATCATCCTCACTACTAAGAAAAAATATATATCTTGACTCCTAAATGGTTTACAACGGTGAAACATTCTAAAAAAAAAAGAACACTTTGAAGGACACACTGTGTAGCAGATATAAAAATACAAAGCTAATACAAACATTAAATTATTAAAGGTGGATAATGTGTTTTACATATGCAGATATTATATATTTATTTTTATATTTTCTATACAATAGTGACGATAACAGAATGTCTTTGTAATATAGTGTTTTGTATAGTGAACTATGCCTGCCATCTAAAAACTATGTGAAATATTGGAAGCATGTGTGATATACTAAATACACCGGGGCTCTCTTGATTAGTTTGATAGATGATAACTGGCCTTAAAGGCATATATCTATCTATTTAAAGGAAGTGGTAGTGTTCCCATTCCCTATGAAATGCTTTTTGGTCTCACCACTTTTTGTGATTTTGGTCCAATTTTCTCCCACTATCACCTTTAATCCTATACATTCCTATATATTTAAATAACCTTGCCCCAACAGTCTAGCTAACTCTAACTTGGTGAAGGCAAGCTTTATATTTTTTTGTAAAAGCAATATATTATTATTTTTATTTTTTTATGGTGTATTTTTATTGGCTTTGATAGCTGTGAATCCTTAGTTTATTTAAATAAGAATGTTAAGTAGCAGAATAGTTGGATTTATTATAATGATAAGAAATAGATTATACTTACATCACTTGCGATGTTTCTTGAGGCTTTTGCCGCAACAACAGATATGGCATCTGGTTTCAGATCATAGCCTTTAGCAAGATGTTTAATCCAGTCGGCTTTGTAGGAGGACTAAATGTGAAGCAAAGTATTACAGTTACCATTAATTTTCAACTCTTTTCATTAAATACAGCATCTTAGAATCTTAGGCTGCAATAAGCTGTTTGAAAGTATCAGTTCAGAAAAATTATATATATAATTTTTTTTATTTTTTTTTAACTTTTATTTAATGAATTGAATTTATATTTAGGACCACTTGTTAAAATAAATAAAGTAAATACAAAAAATACAAATGTAAATTTTTAATAATTTTACACTAATTTGAATTAATAAATTAATAATTTAACTAGTATTCATAGAAACTCTTGGGTAGGTAGACAATACTTACCTCACTAATATTATATGCATTAACTCTCGCCTGGATAAAATTAGGGTCATCAGGATTCAGATTATACTTGTGCTTCACTTTTTCACCATCCGCTTTGTATGTTATCTAAAAGAAGACAGTCGGTATTTTAAATAGGCAGTATTTTTAGCTGTTTAACAAATAGAACATGTAAATGCAGAAAAATAAGTAAAAAATAAAATACAATTAATAATAAACAACAGCATTGTTACTGAAGTACCAAGAAGTAAAAGGAAAATAAATTCATTTGAGCTTCTGTATTATGCTCCTTCATGGATAATCTTCATTAAGAGGAAAATAAAATTCTTTCCAATTCAGTTTCAGGGTACTCAGATTTTGTTTCTCTGGGTATATGATCTATCTCTTTTTAATTAGCCTTAATGCGATGGTTGATTAACTATTCTTATATGTTCAGCACAAAGTTTAGAACTCAAGATTTGGATTTTCTGTTATGTTTTTAGTTCAATCAGTCTCTCACGATTTCTATCCGTTTATCACATTATTTAAGAAAACAAACTATTAAAATCTTTAAAAAAATAATAATAATACTAACTCATGCAAGTATCACTTACATCACTCCTCTGTTTGGTGTTATACTGAGCCAGTGCCATCTCTATTGAGTCAGGGATACTGGTAAATTTGAGGGTATCGGGGTGCTGACGGTACTTCTTCTCACTTAAAGCGTTACCGGCTTTCTTAACTTTCTCCACTTCCAAAGATCCCAAGGGGATCCAGCCAACCCCTTTAAACCAGCTGTTATAATCTTGTTTGTAAACATTCTGAAATGGAATGTACATGTCAGACGGATCACGACAGCTAAAACGTTGAAAGCGTTATATGGATTCATTGAAATATACTTACATCACTCTGGATCTGCATCATGTTTCTTGATCTTTCTACACTTATAGCATCGGGTAAGAATGTATAATGATGGATGGGATGCTTGTAATTGATGTTAGTAGCCACTTCTTGGGATTTCTTGGCCGCACTAATGCTAACCATGTCTAGAGGTGTATGATATTTGGTCTTTGTTTGTTCATAGTCTTTCTTGTACTCCCGTTCCGACTGCATCTTTGCCACAGCCATGAAGTGGACCAGTTTCGGATCATCCTGAAGACTTCTAAAACCAACGTGTTTACCCCTGGCTTTTTCATAGGCTTGCTTATACTTATACTAGGAAACAAAAAGTGATTTAAGAAATTAAATAAGATAAACGTGGCAACAGAGAAAATGTTTTGATTTTACTCTTTTAAATTGACAGAATCATGAACTAGATTAAAAAAAACATATAGAGCAATGTTGATGAATGTGAATACTTTTGAAACTAGTGCAATATTTGCTTATCCTGTTCCCAGTATTGTTCTGTAGCAACAGTTACTGATCCTTATTTCTGGAAATATCACTCAGTATATTTCTAATTTCTAATATAACTGGGTTATTCGATAAGCTGTGAATTGTCGGGAATTCAGAGTAAATTTTAGATTACAGGCCAAAATAGTTGAACTGAAAATACTTTTCAGTTCAACTATTTTCTGACATGTCTGAGATTTTTTTTTAAATTCGACAACTTTGGCCTAGATATTTAAATTAACCTTAAATTAACTATGAATTAATGACAATTCACATATTAATGAATAACCTTGTAAGTATCTCATGTACTAGCATGTGTAAGGCCTTTGTCACTTTTGCACATAATTTTGGAGTTAATATTTTCTAATTTATCTTGCAACATGTCTAGTGGTCTAGTGCTCTAGTGATCTGCTATTATATGCAAATGTACAGTGCTGATTACACTATTGAAATATCTACACAGAACTGCCACTATGAATAAGAGTCCTGCTAACTGTAAACCCAGAACAATTAATAATTTTTTTTTATTAATATTTAATCAACACGTTATATTCTATTGTATGTCCAAACACCAAAACATGCACTAGCTATCATATTTTCTACATTATTTACAGGAGATTAACTAGAAATGCATGCTTTCGGTCACTGTAATATATATCCAAAAATCCAATCATACTTACATCACTGGCAATATTGTTGGAAGCTTTGGCAGCAACAATCGAAATAGCATCTCCCAAAACATGATGTCCTTTTTTGATGGTTTTCAGCCAGTCCTGTTTGTAGTTAGTCTGCAATGGAAGCCAGGTTTTGAATAGACATAAACAGATAAACCCAGCCATTAGTTTATAGAGAATTAACTTTTTAGGTGAGACATTCAACAGTTGCTACAATTGATTATGTAAAATATTACATTCAAACTTTGTTAAAGGGAAGTTATCAAATGAACATTACAAATTATAACAACACATTCTGTATTGTGGGAGATTACTTGGCTCTGTTAAAAGAAATATCCCTGTGTTTTCATGTTTTTAAGATACGATCAAAAAACTGTGAGAGCAAACGAGATGTTCTGCATTAATTGTGTAAGTAATCATAACGTTTATTATACAATTTATGTACAATTTATAAAGTGATAACATACTCCACTACACTGTATGTTGGGCAGACAAAACATACAAGTAAGCAATGGCAAGTCTAGGTATACAGGGAAAAGAGGTAGAGAAAACTGATAATATGTACGTATAGTCTAGAGGACATGTTTACAATCAAGATAACCCAAGTGCACTCACTTCACTAATATTAGCTGCATTACACCTGGCTTGGATGAAATGAGGGACATCTGGGGGTAGATGATATGTATGTAGTATCTTCTCTCCCGATGACTTGTATAATCTCTGTGGGACAATAAGAACATGAAAAAAGTACAATATGGTTAAAATTACATAGATATGACATTCTCTCTTCTCGTTGTGCTTGTATAAGATAGGGTGTTAAATAACAGAAAAAATCTTACTCACAAATAAGAACTACAATGTAACATTCGAACCGCTGTACAATTTCTACACAATGCTAAAAATTAGATTTGTAAAAAGTAAGCTGATGCTTAGTTTGCCTTCAGGTTTCAAGCATTGGTTGTAGTGGTTGAATATTTAATGACTATTGTATCAAATGCTGTAAATGTTCATTTCCACCTTTATGTCTTTTATGTTGAATTTAATGTGTTATTGTTGCTCAATTTTAGTATGTTTAAAGTAGCTGTCCCAGGTTTTGCATGTAGCATAGGCTACCTGACAACACCTGCTAATTTTTCAAATGGCATACATATGAATACGAATCTCTGTTGTGCTCTGGGATGCTATAAGAGAAAGATTCTACAAAAAAATATTTGGCTTTCACACTACAGTTATACACAACAGATTAGATCACTGAGTTCTAAATTAAAGCCTGGGTCTTTGGGTTCTACATAACAGATTAGATCACTGAGTTCGAAATTAAAGCCTGGGTCTTTGGGTTCTACACAAGAGATTTGATCACTGAGTTCTAAATTAAAGCCTGGGTCTTTGGGTTCTAAACAACAGATTTGATCACTGAGTTCTAAATTAAAGCCTGGGTCTTTGGGTTCTACACAACAGATTAGATCACTGAGTTCTAAATTAAAGCCTGGGTCTTTGGGTTCTACACAACAGATTAGATCACTGAGTTCTAAATTAAAGCCTAGGTCTTTGGGTTCTAAACAACAGATTAGATCACTGAGTTCTAAATTAAAGCCTGGGTCTTTGGGTTTTACACAACAGATTAGATCACTGAGTTCTAAATTAAAGCCTGGGTCTTTGGGTTCTACACAACAGATTAGATCACTGAGTTCTAAATTAATGCCTGGGTCTTTGAGTTTTACACAACAGATTAGATCACTAAGTTCTAAATTAAAGCCTAGGTCTTTGGGTTCTACACAACAGATTAGATCACTGAGTTCTAAATTAAAGCCTGGGTCTTTGTGTTTTACACAACAGATTAGATCATTTGATTCTACATGAAAAAAATGAAACATTTGGATCTGTGTTACAGATAGGTCTCAGCTCTGTAATGCATCTTTAATCCTAGATGTCCACATATTAAATCATAGAAAGCTATGTTCTGTGGAATGCACAGTAGTATTAATTCCAATGTAACAAACAGTTAATATAAGAACATTCATCCCCAGCTATTCGTGCTAGTAGCTGTAGATATCTAAACATCAGTTCAAAATGCCAACAATAAAAGTACATCTTCTACTCACATCGCTTAGTTGAAGAGCATTTGTTTTAGCCTGGACCATGACTGGAGTGTCAGCAACACTAGTAAATTTAATGGTGTCTGGGTGTTGACGATACTTCTTTTCATCCAAAGCTGCTCCTGCTTTCTTGACTTTCTCAACATCCATAGACCCAAGTGGGATCCATCCAGTGCCTCTCAGCCAGCCTAAGTCTGACTTGTAGAGGTTCTACAGAAAAATGTAAAAAATGTGGTGGAATTTTATACAACTATCTGAGGTATGATGTACATTTCTGCACCCATTACATGTGGGCATTGGTAAAACTTACATCACTCTGGATCTCCATCATCTTTTTGGACAACTCAACACTCATGGCATCGGGAAGGTATGTGTAATGATGGATCGGTTGCTTATAATGTATGCCACTGGCTATATCTTGTGCCTTCTTAGCACTAACAACATTGACCATGTCTAATGGGGTGTTGTATTTAGTCTTTGTCTTCTCGTAATCTTTCTTGTATTCACGCTCAGACTGGATCTTTGCCACATGCATGTAGTGGACAAGCTTGGGATCATCTTGTAAACTACGGAAACCAACAAGTTTTCCTTTCTGATCTTCATAAGCTTTCTTATATTGCACCTGTCATAGACAATTGAGAAAATAACATTGACCAACAGAAAATAGTAAATAAAAAATTTGTAAGTGCCATGCATGCCTTAATACAACCTGTCATTTATAGTTATCATACGAGCAAATCAGAAAACAAACTTTATAGAAAAATGAATATATTATTACATTTTCAAATCATTATTGCTATATAAGATATTACCTATGCCCTGGATCCTCTTATCATTTTTAATATTTTAAATTTTTATAGCTAAATTTATTAGATTGTTTTGAATATTACAAAAATTCACAGAATATTAAATATATTAAAACAATATTAAAGTTTAGTTTTTTATTGTTTTGTTTGTTCTTTGTGATAATTTGTGAACTCTAGCAGTAATACAACAAAATAGGCTCTGAGGACTATTATGAAACATCTAGGGTCTGTTCTAGAACAAGCTTAGGTTTCATATTACTATGGTCCTCAATAGGCCACACCACTTCTTAAATCTCTAGGTACTATACATTATTAGCCACAGTTTAGTTTTGTTCTATCATAAAACAAAGGATGACGCATCCTACTAAACAGCATAGAGCTGACATGTTGTCAGGATTATATTGATCCAGCACGCAGAATAGTATCACACCCTAGAACTAAGGGCCTTAGAATGACCGGACTTAACATACCCGAGAATAGTCAGAAAACTAGCCAAGGTCAGGGACAAAGAACAATACACAGAGATAAGGAAGAGCCAAAAGTCAAGGGTACCAGAAATCAAAACTAAGCCAAAGTAAAAAAAAAACAGAAAAACATGATCAGGAAGACACTCTCGGATAACCACCTAGGGGAAACCACGACAGAGCAATGAGGTAAGGGAATATGAGAGTTTAAATAACCGTTTTGCAGATCCGATTGGCTGTATCTAGCCCTTAACCCCAAAACGTGCGTATTCGTCTTTTGCATGACATCACCTGCACATCGACGTCGTCTTTACCGTGGATGGACGTGGGGCTATATAACTGCATGGGTCCGCAGCGGCCGGCATCCACCAACATGCCGTAAAAGACAGGCATGATAGCAGAAGACCGCCGAGTGGAACTCCCCTCTATCTTTGGAAGGTAATTATCTCTGTTTTTGTCACATGGAGACAAAGAATACGTGGCACATGTCTAGCCTCTACACTCCAGTTGTGGGGGTGAGGGCTACATTTTATATGAAAAATTAATCTAAGAATATTTTGTTGGACATAGTTCAATAACGTCAATATTGGACACTTCCTACTTAGATCCACCATCCATCACACTACCACATAAATCATGGGGTTCCATATCTTTTACAATCTGTTGCTGCTAGAATAATTAGATTTCTCCCCTGCAGCTCAGATTCTCAATTTAAGATTTTAATAAGCTTACAGAGATGGCTTAAATAGATAAATAAATCTAAACACGAGCAAAATCAAACAAGAAGCAAAATGAAAACAACGTTCAAGAAGTTACATTTTATGTTGTATCATAAAATATCGAAAAGGGAAAACAATGGACAATAATTTAATTTAAATTATCACAAGTCAAAACCTAATCAAACAATAGTAAGAGTAAAAAAGAGTAAAAATTAAATATCTTGTTATTTTTTGATGTCATGATCTTACATCACTAGCTGCTTTCCTTGCAGCTTTGGCAGCTCTTATTGATATGGCATCTGACTTGAGGTCATATCCTTTGGCCTTTAATTCCTCCAGTCCTTGCTTGTAGTAGTTCTGAAAAAAAATAAACCATGGCAAAAAAAGAATAATAAATAAAAAGTACTTAGAGGTGGTCAACTTAATAAAATAATAATAGATAGGTTCTTAAAGAGGAAATACTGACATCACTCAGATTATAGGCGTTAACTCTGGCTTGAATGAATTCTGGAATATCTGCTGGCAGCGAATATGTATGAATCCTTTTCTCATCTGCTGCTTTGTATAGAATCTAGAAAAGTGAAACAACATACAATAAGAACTAAAAAAAATAGACTCTGGAAAAAAAACTAAACAAAACAAATAATAATCATTTCACAATATTCATTTATTGCAAACAAGTAGAAAACATCTCTTCAGTGAGTAAGAATGAAGCTCACTTCCAATTTATTCCAATTAAGCTTCTTTTCTGCATGGTAATTGTCTCCTAGACTTATATGCTTGGCAATATTTATGCAGAGTCTCTCTAATGGTATCTTATATGGTGGATTATGAACCTACACATGGCACACCCTACAGTGTCATAGTGGGACTTTTCTCTGTAGATTATTCATCATTTACAGGGCAAATTAAGTTAAGAAATTTCACATTCTCTTCTATTTTTCTGCACCATGAGGTCCATTGCTGTACCCTGGGTAAAAACAGCACCAGGTACAGCAGCGTACTCAGTGCTGTAATGGCAACCATAATTGTAAATTACATTATAATCATTTTGAAAGTCAACATTAACAAGTCAACATTTAAAAAAATGAATTATTTAATAAGACCAGTGCCAGTTCATTGCTGACTGCACCTCGGTGACCATGGGTTAGATGGGTGTGTGTAAAACATTGAGATAAACTATGTACACCCATCGTTGATAATAATAAACCAACTCTAGAATGATCCCGTTAAATATCTACTAAGGTCATCTTGGCTACAACTGAGCATGACTCAACCATTTAGTTCAATAGAGCCCCTTGGCACATAAGACTCTGGACACTTAAATTTAAGGAAAGTCCATGGACTGCCAACAGTGCCAAGTCTTCCCAAATGAAGGCAGAGGGCGGATCAGGCCAGTTAAAATTATCAGTTTTTAACCAAACTCTCACAGTCAAGGTCAAACAGAATGACCATGAGTTATATGCAAGTTACAGTTATTTTACAGAGCAACTGAAACACAAGGATTTAAAGAAAACAAACAAAGTTTTCAAAACATAATTTGCAATGACACATAAAATAATAACTTTTTTCAAACATAACGTGATGTAAATGGAAAGGTTTAAGTTTACTGTCACGTTTGTTTAAAAAGATTTCTAATCGGTTGGATATATTCGGTTTCTTCAATGAACTACCAAAAAGGAGGAAGACATAAAAAAAAAAAAATCTTACATCGCTCCTCTGTTTCTGGTTGATTTTGGATTGGACCATTACAGGGTCATCTTCCACAGATGTAAACTTAATAGTGTCTGGATGTTGACGGTATTTTCTCTGTGGACAAAACAAATGAAAAATTTCTATGTTCATTTTATTCACTCTCAGATATGTGCTAAAGTAGCACAAATTAAGAATGATTTGTTTTTCCATCCTCACATAGCAGCTTATTCCTTTTTCTTTTCTCCCACATACTCACAGGACATTCTCTACCTTATTCTTTCTTCTTCCCATTAGAAAAGCTACTTCCATCTTTATTCCATTTTGTATCCTCAAAGGAGACCCTATTCCTTTATATCCACCTGCTCCGTTTCTCTCCTCCACTTACCCTCAAAGAAGAATATATTCTTATTTTCTCCATTACCATCTTCTAAGAAGACCATATTCCTCTTTCTCCCCTACTACCATCTCTTTTCATTCCCTCTCCAAACCTTTCTCTCCCATAACAGAACATTCTATTCCTTCTTCTTTCCTTCTCCCATCTATACAGAAGAACCTATTCCATCTTTCTTCCATTCCCCACTCTAACAAACATCCTTCATTACCATGTTCTTCCTCAATTTGCTTAACTTTAATCCTCCCATCCTCACTCCTTCATTCCTTTACCCAACTTCCGAGATAAACATACTTCATAGCAGAAATCCCTTTAGTTCTTTCTTCCTGTCACCTTCACCAATTAACCCATTTATTGTCCATTACCCGTCAAACAATCATATATTTGCTTATTCTTTGTTATGTTTTGTAACAAACATTCTATTGGTTCTGACATAAGAAGATCAGTAAATGTTTTTCCAACTAGGTATAATAATGGGTGTTTACTGTATCAGATTAAGTGGTTAAAACTAAACATTATTTCTAAAGTTCTCACCTCATTAAGGATCTGCCCAGCTTTCTTAACTTTCTCTTCATCCACGGATCCATATGGAATCCAGCCACAACCTTTCACCCAGCTGTTATAATCAGACTTGTAATCAATCTGGAATGAACAAAAAATATATATATTAATAGTGAATTAATCATACATGTTTTAAATAACCAGCTCCAGGGTAAAATTTCAACATTTTGACTAAAATAAAATAAAATACTACTAATTTCCATAGCTGATATTAAATTTGGATAGACAATATAATAGACTGGCAAAATGACAGGAAGTATGCTTAAATGATATTTTGTATAACTAGTAGATAAATTATTTTTATTATGACCTCTATATGTCTTTTTCTTTATACCAGCCATTTTATGATGATGACTTTTTTTAATAGTTTACGTTGAAATTAAGAATCTCATGTGTCCGTCATTTAATATATAAATTGTAATGTTTTTGGTTTTGTCACTGTTTTGTGGTATATATCAAAAAACATAAGGGTTAGGGCTTCTGAACCAGTTGCGATTCAATATATATCTATATTATTAGCATCCGTTTATGGCATCTCCATGATTTTACATGGAGACCAACCTAGGCATGTCAGATATATGACAGGTGCATTGCCATTTACAAACATCTCCAGCACCACTTTACTATTACTGATATACAGTGACCACATTTTTCCTCATGTCACAGTAACATGCTGGTGGAGGATTATGGGAACTGTAGGTCATCACCAAACTGGACGATAACACATTACACTTTCATTACATCAGGTCTCAAAATTCCAACTTGCCCACTACGTATTGGCAAGTTAAAATCCAACCTTAGCAGGTCAAAATCAACCCCTAGAGAATGTGCCATTGGTCCTCCAGATTTGCAAGAGCAAGTAACTTTCAGGCCCGACTAGTAACATAAAATGTGACATTTTGAGCTCTGAATACGACAATACCAAGAATTTTAATAAAACTACTTACATCACTCTGAATAGTGTAAGCTTTTTTTGCTAGTGCGACGCTAACAGAATCGGGAGGATAAAAATATGAATGAATAGGGTGTTTATAATCAATGTTGCTAGCGATAGCCTGCGCCTTCTTTGCACTGGTGACGGCAACCATGTCTAGCGGTGTGCTATATTTGGTCTTTAACTTTTCATAATCCTTTTTGTATTCAATCTGAAATGAAACGGGAAACGATTAAGCCGTTATATTTCACAGCTTTATTTTTAATAATATAATGCATCAGAACATCATAACAATTTAAAATTTTATCACATGATCAAGAGAAGTTTTTTTTTTGTTTTTTTGTTTTTTAAAAGAGGCTGCCCACCCTGTTTCAGCTTGGTGGATTGTCAACACAAGACCTCTGGGATGTGGCACCCAAACAATACTTCTACTGTAAACACTATCCCAAATAACCTGGCTATTTCAATATACAAAGTATATAGCAATTAAAGTGTCCATGTCTTGCAAACATCACATGGTGTCACTTTATGGCACACGCAATATGATAAAACTTAATACTAGCTAAATTGCTTTCAAATGTACATATTTAATTGCATCTGCAAATTATATTCTCAGTAGATTAGTCAATTACATATATTTAAAAGACTCCATCTATCCAACGAAGTTGAGTACCCCGAACGCTCTTTTTATTGGGAGAGAAGGGGTTGAAAAAAAACATGTTTTCTGTATGAAATATGGCTTATATCACATCAGACCAACAAACATTTTCTTATTATTTTTTAATTTCATGTTCATGGTTAAAAATAATCTTTAAAATCGAAATCACTATGGCATCAGATTAGAAAACCAACATACATCACTTTGATTGTGAGCCACTTTAACAGAATGCAGCATCTTGGGGTCGTCATGAATACTAAGTGCTCCGATCATCTTCCCTTTGTTCAATTCATAATCCTTCTTATATGCCACCTGCAAATCGATTCAACACGTCAATCCAAGTAAAAAGAGAAAAATAATCAGAAATGTAAAAGTATTCAATGTTTAGTGTCTTACATCGCTGGCTTTCCTTCTGTTTGCCTTGGCTGCCACCAGTGGAATTGCATCAATTTTAATGTCAAACTTCTTTGCTTTTTGCTTTTCCCAGTCATACTTGTACCATTTCTGTAAAATAAAATATGTTGGTAAGATGACAGTCAATGTTTACAGCCCACAGCCCATGGAAGCCCAGGGTAGCCTGTGTCCAATGACAGCCCAGTTCCCAGATATCTCCAGTGTGATGGATCTTCTATATGTTCCCCCACCACGCAGAGGTATGAAAGTAAATGGTGTAAACCAGGTCTTTCTTTTAGTTTCTAGTGACGCATTATGAGGACTAGGGAGTACAGGGCTTACAATTCCCTCCACATTCCAAATCTACATTCCATTCTTAGTTTTGGGGTTATCCGTTGCTTTGGGCACTAATCGTATACTTGCCGTATGTAACTGGTTGCACTCAATGTATTTTTTTTTATAAAGCTCTGGTTATATTGTGGTCCTACAGACTGGTCATAATATTTGAAATGTTTTAATTTTGTTTATATGTGGAACAACTGAGGGCTTTAATGTTCTTGCTGTTAAAGTACAACTGTCAATAAATTTCCACTTCTCATGTTTATGAACGTGTATTACATTTAATGAAACTTAGTGATTTTTTTTTATTTATTTTTTAATGATGCATATTGATTTTTTTTTTTTTTTTAGAAAATTCAATGTTTTTTTTGATCTGGGTAAGCAACCATGTTGAATTTGATTCTTCTGTCATCAGACCAACTGCTGCTCAACCTAATTTGCCTGCTGCAAAACATGTTAATGCTTTTTTTTACCCTAGGTTAGAATTATGTAAAATCTGTGGCAGTAAAGATTAATAGGCGGCAATTTTATTATCTGTTTTCAGTGTTTAAAGACTGTACCTAGGGCATGGATTGTCTAGTTTTTACAGGATTAAAAACAATATCTAGACACCCAGCAAGGCTTAATTTATTAATACGACACAAAAAAATCAACAAGTATTTTTATTGTAGAATTATTTTTACAGTACACAGCTCATAACAGATGCAGGAAAGTTCAGAGATACTTACATCGCTGAGATTGTAGGCATTAAGTCTGGACTGAAGAATGAACGGAGAGTCGGCGGGAATATGACACTTAAATTTTTCTTTCTCGTGTTTTGATTTATAATTCAACTAAAGTAAAACAAAAAACAACATAAGAATAACCTATAAATTGAGGTGAATTACCCTTAAATTGATAAATAAAAATTCCTCCGCCACCCCAACATATGAAAGAAATTAATAGTATAACATAATTTACAAACACATTGTGTTTAATTAAGATATTGGAAAATTTCTGAACTACTTCTGAATAAAAATTCATCTATTTTAAAAGGTAATTGAGACCGTAACTTGCACAAATATAAACATTACTCACATCACTAAGTTGCTTGGAATTGACTTGCGCTTGGAGCATCCCTGGAGAATCAGCCACTTGCGTGTATTTAATTTTGTCTGGATGTTTTTTGTAGACGTACTAATGAAAAAGAAAATGTCAACATTTTTATGGAAGAAAGTAATTTATTGTAATGGGCTCTTTGATGTAAGTCATTCCATTGGAAATGTAAAAAAAACAAAAAAACTTTTTAAACAAAGGCTGCACAGTTCTCTATGTGTGGTCATATAGACGCTCATAACTCTATGAGCACCATACAGTGAGTTACAGTCTGCAATATAATAGCTCTGCATCTACACTCTTCTTTTGTACAGTTAATTACTAGAGTGCAAACTGGTGGGAATTCAATCGGAAATTCAAATTTAAGGCCCAACGGACAAAACAAAAATATATCTTAGTTAGACAATTCTACAATTAGGCTATTGTGGCTTACAATTTTGGAATTCAGTCTGATATTTAGTTCAGTTACCTGAGAGTGTTTTTGCAATTAAGTAACAAAGCTTTAGCACTATGGGTTAAAGGTTCACCTGCTATAGAGTGATCATATCATCTCCGTGATACCAGAAAGAAATACTAAGCGGATCAACTGCACCAAATGCATAACCGTTTCCTACGCCTTCAAGCAGCTTTAGCACTTCTCCTCAGAGATTGGGTAACACATTTTAAGGTATGGGAAACCAACTTAAAAGCTGATTCTTGGGTGTTTATTGAGACAGAGCTGAGGTCTTCCTTTAATTAACAACAAAATAAAGTTGGAGGTCCTTTTCCTATTTGGCCTTATACAAAGTGTGGGAATCCAACTGATCAGATACAAATAGAAAATGCAATGTTCAGGACTCTGTCCCATGAAACATAATTTTGCGTCATTCTGCTGTGCATTCCAGCGTTTTTGGTCACTCCAAATCTGCATAATTTTATGATGCTTTAACTCTTGCCATCGTTTCTAACACATGTTCACGACATCCTGCAGCGCCAAATGGTGTGAGAGCGGTGTTGCACAAATGATACATGTAGACATGCATTGGAAATTACATGAGGAGATCGAGTGTCATAGAGTGTCATTTGGAGTGACCAGCATCATAATTGATGACGGAATGATGTGGGGACATTGGACTGCGTGGCAGAATAACTCACAGACGTAACAGATACTGTCACAGAAATATAATGACTCAAAAGTCATTCTGAGGCCACTTATCAATATATGTTTGGGTTTTTTTTAACATTTCAGGGCTGTAATAGATTCAATGATGAAAAGATGATGGACCCATCAAGGCTCCAAACAAGTAGTTTGTTTATTTAAAACCAGTTTTAAGTGTAAGAAATAGACTGTTAAGTCCTTTAGAAGAGTGAAAAGAGAAGGAAGGTAGGTTGGGGTTAACTGATCTAGACCAGATATGTAATGTTGCTGAGATGGTGTAATGGATAAGTGATAGAGAGTGTATCAGACCAGGTGATAAACATAGCAGGAAGGACATTGAATAATCTACCAGAAATCGTTCCAAAGTAATCCATAGGTTAAAAAGGATTTTCACTAGCCACAATGCACAAGAGAGGTATTACATGGGTAATATAATAAGATTGGTAGAAAGCCCTCTGTATTTTACAGAAGTGAAGGTAACATGGGTTAACCACAAGTGCTTATTATGCCAGACATATTTACCAACAATATTTTTAAGGGATTTGAAGAAAGAGGTTTGCCTTAATATAGGTACTATTTGCCTGAAATATAAACATTGAATGAAGATGTTCCTTACCTTCATTCATTCCTTCATTCAACTAGATAATGTGGCCAATCTGTGTATTATGTGCTAAAGTTTTTTTTGATAGTTCTCGAATGATCACTTCAACAAGAAAACAAAGCTAGAAGTTCAAAGTAGACCTCCATGTCTATACTATTACCAACACATAGTAAATAAATCCATTAGATTATAATAACAGGAAAACAAATGAAAAGCAACGTGCGGTACTTACATCTTTACACTGATCTAATTTCTTGACAGCATCGTATTCTTGGGTGAGGGTTTGAGGGAAGTAGCAGTTTGTTTTGTCCTCTTCGTAGTCTGCTCTATAATTTTTCTAAAAAGGAGAAGAAAAGTGCAGCTTTATACCTTTTACTTCATATTTTGAAATAAATTAATTATAAGTAAATATACACACACAATATATTTATTTATTTTTCACTTACATCACTTTTAAAATTGGCGACTTTGGCACAATGTGTCAAATAAGGATCCTCGTAGGTGCCAATGTAATGTCCCAAAATGTTCCTGTTGTAATGGTCTTTGTATTTAAGCTAAAATTGCAAAATAAAGAGTGACGATTAAAAGGTTGTAAATAGAATTGATAGATGAAATTAATAAATCAATTTGTCATTAACAAATTAAAGATTATCTAATTATATGAGAGAAGGTAAGAAAAAGAAAGGAAAAGAAAGGAAATCCAAGAATAAACAACTCCAAAATATAAATGTCCTCTTGATGACCCCACCATCGTCCAATAGCCTTTGCCGGAGAGTGTTATTATGGCTATCCTCGGCTCTGCCAATTTTATATTAAACATATAATCAGAAAGGCATTTGAAGGGCTGAAAGTACCAGATTCTCAAAACTTTCTCACTCCAATTTTCACACACCTTTCGATCCGCATCCATCTCATATATGCAGTGATGTGAAAGTAATGTTGTTGAAACCCACCATTATCTTTTCCCTTGGGTATCTGCTTCAAGTCTACATCCAATTACCTGTAACTTTTTTTTACTAACAAAACCATTTATCATGTTAGGAAGTTGCAACTCACTAGGCTGCTTAGGGTGCAGAAACCAGCGTGGGGAGAGGCACCATGTTCTCTACATAGAGAATAGTAGCTCTGTGGATAGCTTTTGAGAGACATCAGCAGAACTCCTTCTTCCAGGTCAAAGGAGAGGAACTAGTTCCTCCATTATTGCTTAAAAGTGTTGAATGCTTGTTATGTGGAAGATGGCATTTGGGCTGCGGCTTTGTTCGACCAGTAAGCATACCAATCTATTAGATAATTTTATGTTGGAAAAAGATGATGGAGCTGGTGGAAGATGACTGATATTTGGTAAGAGTGGTTAAGAGTGTGTGGGGATGAGCAGAGACTTTCTAAGTATAGGCTCTGGGCAGAAAGGTTGGGCAGAGTTACTTGCCTCGGAAATGAATAGTCAAAACCCAGTCCTCTGGGGAAAAATAAGTCTGAGTATGTTTACTTCCCGTATGAATCTAGCAATGGACTGTGTAATGTACGGCATGTGTCTGCTTAGATAATAGGTAGTTGTTGATGTTTTTTGTAAGGATGCAGTATTTTTATTGAGAAAACAGTATTACTAGTGGTAATAATAACAATAAAAATAGTGTAATATAAAATAATTACATCACTGTAATCTTTCAGAACATGATCAATCTGAAACTTCGGAGTATCACAGTAATTAATGCTTGTTCCTTTAGCTTTTTCGTATGACTCCTTGTATAATATCTGAAAAAGAAGAAAAAATTATACATGTTATTCAATAAAATTAAGAATAACACACTACATTGCATGTTCTGAAATCTTCAATGACTCAAACAGGTGTACAGATTGTTTTAATACTATCATAGCAGTAGTATTAGAAAATTACACTAATGTGATCCCTTTCCTACCCTGTTGTCCCTCTCTAGAAGTTCAGAATGTTGTGTGTGTGTATCACAGGCACAGCCATAATACTGACAGCAATATATAATATATAAATGAGCATCACTGAATTCTAAAGTTGTAAAACTCACAGCAGGAGTAGATTCTATGACCCGTCTCGGGATATGGACTACATGTCATGGAACATGCAAAGAACTGATTCTCTTCTCTCCCCTCCCCTAATCACCTGATTTCCTGGTCTCTCAACTGCAAAGCACATTAGTGTATTGCTCTGCAACACTGCAATATACTTCTTTACACAGTGCATTATTGTGATTTTTGTGATACACAACACATTATGAATGTTAGTGCAGCTGAGCTTTTTCATAAAAGTATACGCACTGCACATTACTGTTAGATTTACTGCTGAGGAGCTCTGTGATACAGTCAAATGCACTGAAAATTCCTGCTAATTTTATTGCTGTGGAGCTCTGTGAAACATTCACACACGCTGCACATTACTGTGAGTTTTATTGCCGAGGAGCTCTGTGATACATTCATTTACACTGCACATTACTGTAAGTTTTATTGCTGAGGATCATATGTGTATAAACTACTTTGTGTAAAAAAAAAAACTTTGGTCTTGTACTAATCATATATGTTGCTAGCAATAGCTTTTAAAGAACATATCCGTAGTGTGACCCAAAAAGACAAACTTGTCCCCTAGAAATGTTGCAATTTAAAAATCTGTGAGATTTGTATATGAGAACAATTGGTTTAGTTCATCGTAAAAACATTTAGCTTACATCACTGAGGGATCTTCCAGCTAATTTGAGCTGTCGCAGTAATGGGTTTTCTGTGGCGGGAAGAGTATGGTAAGCTGTAGGTCCCTTGGCCTTTTCATAATCAGCTTTGTATTGTACCTGTGAATTATACAAAATACATTCATTTATAAGATATTAGGAGTAGCTGAACACATTGACACATTTACTACCAACCATGAGTGATTGTTTTTAATATTAATGTTAATATTTTTATAGAAAGACACCATAATTTGCGTTGATTTACATTCACTTAATAGTTTAAATAGATTTGTATATAGAAATGCAGTGTGCATTATCACTAAATATATGTAAAACATTCGTATAAACCATATGAAAGCCATTGATGTGTTAGATGAGTTTAGCATCAACGTAAATAGGAGGTAGGTTAACGTGGGAGAATAGGACATTGATGCTAACATAATAAGTATAAATACAGGTGATCTTGGATTAGAGCCAAGGATTCATCGTGGCATAAAAAGGACTAAGTATTAACTTGCACAAATAATTCATACCGTGCTAGCGTTTAGCCGGGCTTTCTTATTAGCCTTGTATTCGGGAGTATCAGTCTGCATGAAGTAGATTTGGTCTTTTACATTCTCAAAATCTTCGGTGTATTTTCGCTATAGAGAAGGACAAAAAAGTTAGGACAAGTATAATAATGTATTTAAACAGAAATTATCAAGTGTATATATTTGATTAATTTCACAGTGATTTATCATTTATGCGAATGTTCCTAATTCCTAACGAACAAATTGCCATGAGCTGGAAGGACATCCTGAGTCACAATCATTAGGGGCTTAGGAGCCTGAGATTTACTCGCAGTTTTGAGTTTCTCAGCTTTGACTTCAATGAGGACCCAGCACCCAATGCATTACGCTTGTTGACGTAAATTCAATGAAACAAGGAATTTATGTCAAAAGTAGAGGAACGAAAATTCTCAGTGTCTGCCTTTTCAAACACAGCTGTGAATTTAGTCTAAACGTTTTATCCAACAAAGAAAAACCGAGGGGGAGCGGTTGGATCCAGAATGTCCATTGCTTGAGTGTGACTTTTTTTTAGCAAGTTATAATACTGTTCCTCATTATATACTTACATCACTAAGATTGTCAGCGTTCATTCTTGCAACAGCAATTTCATAACAAGGGGTTTGGCTCCATTTGCCTTTCACTTTCTTTTGATAATCCTCGCGATATTTTATCTGTGGTTGAAAATGACGAATGAATGCTGGGATATGGATGGAGTAATGTAACTAAAATCGTAACATGGAACTAGTTTCACAGAGAGGGGAGAGAGAGGGGGGAAAGAAATAGAGAGAAAGAATGAGAGGGAGGGAGGAATGAAGGAATAAGAGGAGGAAGGGAATAATGGAGGAATAAAGGAAGGGAAGGAGGGAGGATAGAATGAAGGGAGAATGAGATGAGATGAGATGGATGGAGGGACTGAGTGTGGGTGGTATGGAGGGAGGGACTGAGTGTGGGTGGTATGGAGGGAGGGACAGAATGAGGGAGGGAGGAACGGAACAAGGGAGGGGGGCGGGAGGGAGGGAGGAATGGAACAAGGGAGAGGGGCAAGAGTGAGGAAGAAGGAAGGAAGGGAGAGAGGAAGGAATTTGTTGACCCTCTGGAGGGAAGATAGAAAACATTTAAAGAGAGCCGCTAGTAAGTAATTTAGTAAATAGAACACACTTACATCACTGAGCTGCTGTGAAACCTTCTTTGCCATTTCAATATCAGGTCGATCGGCAAGAGATGTAAATTGTAACTGTCGTTCATTATATCCTTTTTTATAGTTTATCTGAAAAATAAACAAAAGAGTCATACATTCAAGCAGCCAGATGAATGGTGCAAATAACTGTAGTTTTCTGTACTACCATGTGCATTTTGAGACTGGAGCAAAATGTGTACGACCGCATGTGTGTAATGGCTGCTATTTTCAGTCCTTCTGCAGTGATGTAGAGGAACAGAATAGAATACTTGCCAAAAAATGTGTTACTCTACACAATATGAAATTCTATTCTCTGTTAAAAAGAAGGTGCGTCCCGGTATTTTACATTGTTTTGCCAAGCAAAAGGAAACTCACCCATATAATTTAGTGGAAGGATAAGAGTTAAGCTAACAGATCTCTTGTTATACTTACGTCACTCAGTGCCTTCTGAGCATGTGCAACTCTCTTCAGCTCTGGACTATCAGAATAAGGAAAAAATGTGCTTTTGTCCTCATCCCAATCTGCTGTGTACAGTTTCTTAGAAAAAAAAAAATATATTTTATTTATTTTTCTAAACAGAAGCCAAGGCATACATAGAGTTAAAATCATAATGCGTAACTATGAAAACATAAAACTAGTATTACCAGTTGCTAGAAATTTGGATTTTCATAATATATAGTGAAGCGTTTAGAGAAACATACAAAATTTAGGTTAAAAAAAAGTTAGTAAAGGGGGGGCGGAGTCTGACTGCCAAAGAGGACGGTCGCACGTGTCTGGAGCTCCGGGCCGCAAAGCTGAAAAAACCCTATTTTCTGATACCCAGACGGGACCAACAGGGCCCGACAGCTCCCCCGGGTGCCCTGAACCCAGATGGGGAAAAAAACAAAAAAAGCGAGACCGAACGGGCATGAACATAGGAGAGATGTGGCGGCAGGCTCGTGGCGCACAAGGGCCTGGGATGGCGGCCATTGCTGGGGATTGCTCAGACCTCTCGGACGACTTCTCTTGTGGAACCGATGAGGGCTACACACCTGCTACGGCGCTTCCCCCGCCGCGGATCCCGACAGCACAGCCGGACCCCGCTCCTGTGACGGCCGCACTCTTGAAAGAACTGCTGGCGGATTTACAAAAGAACCTCCAGGCAGACATGGCCACAATACGCCAAGACTTGAAAGGCCTGACGGGCAGGATAGGAGCATTAGAAACCACCTCACTCTCAGCCAAACAGCAGATCACCACCCTCCAGCAGGAGGTCAGAGACCTGCGAACACTAAACGGCTCCTATGAAAGGCGCTTTGCAGCCCTTGAAGACTCCCGCCGTCGGAATAACATAAAGGTCAGGGGGGTCCCCGACAACGTACCCGAAGCGGAGCTCCCGCACGTGGTAAGGAGACTACTTGCGGCCCTGCTCACACCCAAACTGTCCAAAACATTAGAGATAGAGGGCATATTCAGGGTGCCCAAACCTGCCCAGGCACCAACCTCTGCCACGAGGGACTTGATCGTACAATTCGTTAAAGGGAGAGACAAAGCAACCCTCCTAAATGCACTACGCGGCAACTCACCTTACTCCTTCGAAGGCATGGACCTAACCTTTTATGCGGATTTGAGCAGCAGCACCTTGGCATGGCGTCGGGAGCTGCGGCCGCTTACTATCCTCCTACGGAAGCATAACCTTAACTACAGATGGCGACCCTCACGTGCCCTGTCAGTCGCTCATGGGACTACAACTCACATCATCCGAGACCTCCAAGAAGCCAAAACGGTCCTGCAGAAACTGGGCATTCCCCAACACCTCCTACCCACCGAAGCACCGGAGGCAGCACAGCGACCAACCCACGGCTGGAATCCGGAAACTACGGCAGAATTTGTACCCAGACAGGCCGCCCAGGGCTTACAGGACAATACCAAGACCTGACTTTATGAGAGACAGCCTATCATAGGCCCAGTACTGGACCCACACACTCTGGCAGCCCGATCCACACAAGGCCCTTAAACCCACATACCCACTCACAAGCTGAGCATATACCGCTTATTAACCTCCCTTAGATTGGCGGAAGGTACCCGCCACGGTTCCCCCCCCTCAGGAATATAATTTATTTATTTTTCTTCTCCCCGTTCACACTATATACATATATATTGTCTCCCCCGTAGGTATGCAACATCGCTCCTACTACCGGCAACTCCGATCCAGCACAACACCTTGCACAACAGCATCCACACAGGGGAATTGCTCGCAGTGCACTCTCACTTTTCTTTTCTCTCTCCCTTCTATATGTGCAACGAGTGACAGTGACCTAGCAGGGTTACCGGGCCCGGTGGCTTTCTCAGCTACGAGTCACCACTTTTTATCTTCAGGGGATTTATGGGCCCTATCCCAAGCAGATTACTCTAACATGATCACATAACTTTCACTATGTAAGCAGTTTATTTGGGTACTTACAGTTTAGCCTGATACAGTTAGCTATGAGATAGAATCAGCTATTAGACCACATACTATTACTTACCTAACCTATGCCTACCTATAAAAATTGTACATAATCCTGCAGCCATAATACTTTTTGACATGGCATTCGCTTTTTGTATTTGTCATATTGCCTGTGACCTTTCATATTTACTCTTGTGCCCTATATCAATGAAGGCATATTGTGGTTCATCTCTCTAACAATACCAGTCTACTTAGCTTGCCTAAGCTACCCTCTGCGGGACTTCCTAGTCCATGAATATAGTAACGTAAGCTTGAACAACTAACCTGCAATGTTCTCTAACACCATTATTGCCTATCTTACGCTAATACAGTTTCTACTGTTTACCAACAATCAACCTAGATATAACTCGTGGTTAAGTGTTTAACAAAATTTTAAAAAATGTGCAAAGTTTTTTCCACTGCCTAATTAATGTAAACCTTTGTTTAACTCTGCATACCCTGGCTATTGTGGCACGGTACGCTTTATGTGAAATCCCATGCACAAATAAAATAAAGAATTCAAAAAAGTTAGTAAAATAAAAAAATTCTAATTTTGCTATTTTCAAGTAAATCTGTTTTGGCGGTTCTCGTTTAATTGAAAAATTCTAAAGAATAGGCATCTCAAACAAATCACAAAATATTTTGTAATTTTTTGTCAAACCAATCCACATTCTGTTAAACTCACTGCAATTTCTAATTAGTAAATCCCCTGGAATCCCTCCTGATTTACATGAATCAACATCAGTCTTGCAAGTATTATGGTTTAGTCAATGCTAGCTCACCTAACCATATATATTGTTATCACCGAATGCTCACACAGTGATATTTGCATTAATTTCCTATTTCCTACAAAGTTTAACAATCCTTGAGTGCCAGTACCAAAAGCGATGTTTTACAACACGTGGCTTGTTCCACTGGTACAAGGTTCACAGTTATCCTGGGTAATTATCATGCAACACTGTATTCAATATTAACCCTTTGAATGTAGAACTCACTTTGCTGAACATAGATGTGTTTTTCACAGCTTGCACAAGTTCAGGAGCATCAGGGGGTAAAAGGTACTTTTCCTTGGTATCTTCCCAATTCTGTTTATACAAAACCTATAAAATAAAAAAATTGTTGCATAAATTAGCATTATTTTCATCTGTTGACAAATTGGAGCATATTTACCATTGGTTTTCCAGTCCCTATAAACACACTTACCTTGCTCACTTGTTGAGACACCTTTTTCGCGTGTTCAATGTCCCTTGCCTTTTCATCAACGTGACAGTTGGTTCTAGCAACATTACCGTCCATACGGTATTTCACCTAAAAATAATATTGTATGTGTTACTGGACTCCCAATGTTGGGCTTCATACACCGGCACAACCACCTCTACACAAAGCACACAGTATTATATTAGCATGAAACGTGCAGAGATTACCTAGATGCCTCTAAGTAGACATTGCTAATCATGTCTGATGGGCCTTAATAAGCAAGAAACCCCTTACTCCCTTGGCTGATTTCTACATAGCATATTCTAGAATTTGGAATTTGCGGTGATTGGCATGGAACTTACCTCACTCAGCTGGTTTTGGACTTTTTTAATTCTGCGGAGCTCTGGAGTATCAGTTGTGCTGGCATAGGGCTCTCCCCTGTGTTTTTCGTATTTTTCTTTGTATTTATTCTATAAATTTAAAAAGTTAAATAGCAATTGATTAGACACTACATTGAACCCACCAAGAGCTGATTCGCCAAAAACCACACTACTTAGCAAAATTTCTATTAAAAATAAAAAGTAATTTAAAAAAATGTAAAGTGGTTACTAGGAATATTACATTGTTTCCATGGAGATTGTTCAATATTAGCACCTTTAAACCAGAGCTACTCTTTACACATAACTATATAAATTTAAATAACTGAGATGCATTAAAGCATTCCTTACTACAAAACTGAAAGGCTATATAATAATATGTACTCCAAGCTGAATTCCATGGTCCTATTTATATGTGAAGTAACAATTTCAAACAACTACATATATGTAATCATTTTTTTAACGTATCACAGAAGTATATGCATAGTACAGTACTCTGAGTACCAGAACTGAAGGGCATGAAATTAAGTTTGAAGTTGTAAAACTGATGGATAATGAGAAAATGGTAGTAGACATCTTGATTATCTTCTAATGGAAGTAGCAAAGTTTAACAATATTTTAGATGTGCATAAAATTTCATTAGGTACAGACTTGATGATCAGAATGTTCTTATCAGTATTCATGGCGTCAGTCTGTTAGTTTGAGTCCAGGCCATGCTCACGTCTCTGTGCCATAACCAAAATTGTCCTCTAGGTGGTAGCGGAGGCTCATTTGAATAACACATTTGATTCTCGAACACCAAATATAAGGTTTACCTTACCTGACTGAACATGTCTTGCATTTTCTTGCTGTGTGCTATATAAGGGGTCATGAACTTAGACGTGTCCACTTTCTTTCGAATTCTCTTCTTGACGGGCTGTTCAGATGGGCCAACTGGCTCTTCAGCCTTTGGCTATAAAGAATTCACACATTTTAAAATAAGTAAAAGTTTCATTTGTAACTTGTTCTAAAGCTATTTGGATCTTTTTAAATGTGGGAGTTAAACCAGGAATATACGTTTATATACAGATACAGTTTATATATAGATTTAGAGTGCCTACATTGATATTTTATGAGGCATTGCACTGGAAGAGGATAGAGGACATGTGTTGACAAATTCAATATACTGTGTATCAGTGCATAAAGATGACATGGTGGGAACAATTTTAATTTAGTCACTCTTTCTATTTATCTGTCTGTCTATATTTCCATTTATTTATCTATCTATCTGTCTATAATGTACATACTCATCTGTACAGAATTTGTGCTTTCCCCAACATATATCGTGCCAGTTCTTTTTGATGATACCAAAGGTATAATTTGGAGGCAGGCAAGTAACGTAACTCTTACAAACTCTGTCAACCAGGAACTGAAATCAATTTTCAAGTAACTATAATGTCTTTTAAGTAATATCTATTGATTTTCATGCAATATGTCCATCATCGGGTAGGCATGGCACTTGTATACTTGCCTGATACTGACCTGATCAGTCATATTGAAAGAGCACATCCAAATCTCACTACAGGAATTATGAGCCAAACAGTCATGTTGACACAGTTTTGCTGCAAGGTGATATTGCTGGCTGGTTAATTGACCACCTTGTATATTTACTAATGCAAACATGGTTGCAACTTGGATGGATATGCAGGTTATTGTTTTGACTGTGAAGTTTAAAAAAATTAATACAGATCTGCTGTGCTCAGGTATTCATTGTACGAACTAAAAAAGTTGCCACTCTGTTTAACTGGATGGGTAGCTTGCTGTTGACAATTTGGCTAAGTTTGAAAAACATTTTGCAGACCCATTACAAGGTTGATAACGTAGGCCAGATTCCGTCCCCTTAGCTGCACCAAAAGAGGCCTTTTTCAGTAGATTAAACTGAAGGTTTTATAGAATCTCTATATGATACATTTACTTTAAGGGACATATGTATAATTAACCCAGGCCATGTGTAGTAGGCTCCTTGGCAGTGATCCATGCACCACAAGCTTAAAGATCTGATTCTAAGACTCAGAAGACCTCTCCTAATTGGTTTAGTGTTACTCCATGAGAAAGGAGGGTGACAGAGGATATATAGCAGGAGGAGGAAGTATTTTTGATGCAATAGGGAGAAAATGTGCCTGGGATAAGAGAGGCAATGCTTTTGGGAAAATAAATAAGGTAGTTTGGTAGGAGCAAGAGAAGAAATTGGGCTCAGTGAGTGAGGACACATTTGTGGGTTGGTGAAATGTAGATGAATATTTATATTACTTTGTGGTTAGGATGGTGATGGTAGATGACAAACACAGGATGGCCAATACAGAAGAAGGTTGTAGAAGAAAGCAAAAGCTATAAATGACAGGGCAGACCCTGGCGTTGGTCTGTACTGATCAATATTAAGCAATGAAGCGGCAGCTTGCACATATTCTTCAATGGAAAAGCTAATAGCGAGAAATTAATTAGCTTAGCCGAAAAAAATGCTGCATTGCATTTGGCAACATTTTAAGCATTTTTAGAAAGAAAATGATACCTTATCTAATTGCATGTATAAATGGGGTTACCGGACATAAAGCCAAAGACAAATGATTTGCCCCGGACTAACTGTCCCACCATCATGAGAACTGCATGTAGACATTAAATTAGCTGTTTTATGACATGGATGAAGATTGTAACATGAAAAACACACCATTAAACTGAGACAATGTATAACAACCAAAAAGCATGAAATACACAACAACAAAAAAGTCATTTCACACAAAACATATATTTAGAAAACATTCAACAAAATATTTGTTACATGAATGACACAACAAAGATGAAAGACTATACATGGTCTGGAATCCGAGACCTCGGAGTGCATGAAAATATACTCCACTTAGGATGTTCCACAAGCACACACATAAAACACACATGTAGAAAATATTCAGCCATTTTACAGAATGGCTAAAATTTATTACATGAAACTTAAAGCACTAAACTGAGAAAATGTATGCAAGACTCCAGAGCCAAATATGGCCCAATCAAGTTTGTTCCAAAACTTACAAAATGTACATGTAAATAAAAGTATTCAGCCATTCTATGAAATGGCTACAATTTGTTACATGAATGACAAGAAAGAGGACAAACAGAATGTGGAGCATGCAAAATGTTGTAGCATTGTTCTAATAGCTAATTGAAGGATGAAAGGGAAATGTCAGTTAAAAAAAAAAGAAGAATTAACATGAAGCAAGGGAAGACTTAGTATAGAGAGGTCTCCCCAAAATGCTGCTCCGTGCATGGATTTGGCTGTCAATGCAGTAACTGGTCACTAATATAATAATAATTTGGCTTTTTTTTACATGCGAATATTCACTGATTCCTTATAAAATAAAAATCATAATTTGTTTTAAATTAATTTCTTTGCGTAAGACAATTGATTGGATAATGTTACTGCATTGCACTTAATTTGGCATCAAATCGATGCAAGCCTGTTGTAGAATAAGATGAAGAGTTTATAGCATAATAAAAGAAAAAAACTGCAGAAGAAGTTTTGTATTTTTTGGCGCTTTTTGTTTTTGTTTGCATTTTTGTTCATTCACAGAGGAGGTTTTTCCCACCGCAAACATTACTTTGAGTAAGGAAACCAGTAAGATAGTATCAGAATTTAAATAATTAGATAATACCCTGATACTGGTGAAATGGATATTGTTCTTTATTTTACTTAATTGATTTACTGACTAAGAACGAATTGACAATTGATCTCAAAATTTAGTGTGAAATATCCTGATTGTAAAAATATATATATATCAAACCTGAATGAGGGAAAGTGTGAGGGAGTTTTGTTCCAACTTGGTTACCTTAGGAAAAGCTATTAAAGGTAGTCGTTTACTGTGATTTAATTCCTAATAAACAGAGTAACAGACCCCCTTTTGTGGATATTATTTGCAGATGGAGATTCCCTAATCTGGGAAGACTATTTGAAAGCCAGTATTCTAGGCCAGTAACCCAGCTAGTACTATGAGATGATTTTTTATTTTTTATTTTTTTTGGGGGGGGAGGAGGGTATTTGATTTATAAACATAAAACTTGGTTTAAAATTAATATATCATCTATGACTGGAGGTTAAAAACTAACTGTTCAAGTATGTTGGAATTCTTTGTAGCATTGTAAATATTGTAGTATTATAAAAATCATGATTTCCACTTAGATTCCAATAGTTTAAGATGGGAAAAACCCTCCGAATGAAGCACAGGTTAATTGCATGTTAAATGCCGCTGACTCTACGTCCGATGAAATGTTACCTCATACTCAACAGTGTCACCATCTTCGATGATTGTTTCTTCATAATACTATAAGGAAAGGTCAAATCCCAAAGATTAATATACAGTATGGACAGACTTACCTTTCCCTTAAAGACATCACAAGAAAATAAGGAAATATTAGGGGTTATGTATAAAGCACATTTCTGGTGCAAAGTTCTGAAACAACTTCCGAAAGAAGAAGGAACCAACAGAACATATCATTGGTTTCCATCGTGACAGCTCCAAGAATTACTGTTTATACACAACCCCCATTGTATCTAGTTGCACTAATAACAAATAGTGAGGATTTATAAAAGCGCTGCTATAAAATGGACGATAGCTACCAAGACAGGGCAGTCACCATGGAAACCTGGAGCACTCCTGCAGATTCAATTGGTTTCCATGGTGACTGCTGAGATTAGAATTCAGTCTCACTTTCTTGTTAGCCACATTTTGATAATGACGATTTTTTTTTTCATGTGAAGACATTATCTGAGGTTTATCATTGGAAGACTAGAAGAGTGAAAAATTCCATATGTGGCTTCATAGGATCAACATGAGAAATCCCAGTGGTTTCTGTGAAATATTGTTTGTCTAAAAATCATCACTTGTTAAAGTTCTTCAGATTAGCTCTGATAAATATGGTCGGGTAGAATTTGATCTCATTGTTTTTGGTAACACAATGGGAGTAATCTGTAATGGTAAAATGAGAGAACATAGCGATCATATAGTACTGAGGGGTATATTCACTAAACACCGAATTATTATATTTTGTTCACTACAAGTTAGTGTTTAGTGAATAAGCCACTCGTTTGTATTTTACACAGAAGAACATTGCCAGGTCTTTCTGCAAAACGTGGTAACATGACAACTGATATAGAAACCAAGCTGAAAGGAAAACATTTTGTTTCTGAAATAGGTATTTTATCTAACTCAGCTGTTTTTGGCACTCAGTTCTCAAGTCACCACAGTGTGTTGTTTAGTGAATACAGCTCTCTCTGGTATAAAATGATGCTATATTTAGATTTTTTAATTGATGACCAATTATTAAGGTTGGGATTGCAAAGTGGGTATTTAACATTTAGGCCTGTTGTAGGCCTATCCCTTCATACTCGTCGACAATTTTAACTGTTTTATTGGGCTCCTGGCTACATGTGTTAAAACTTATTGAACACACCTATACATCCACATTAACACACATGTACACATGTAGACAAACACATTAATATATACACAAAGACATACACTTATACTAACATTTGTATATCAGCACAGTCCCAGAGAATGGTACAAAGACACATTTACAGATAAAAACCCACAAAAATATATGGACAAATATTTAAGATCATAAACACATACAATATATTTTGTTTTGCTTTTATATTTTTTCTTTTGTTTCTCACTTTGTTTTTTATATTATATTTAGCTAATCTCCTCACTTTGGTTACTCTATTTTAGGGGACCATGCAGGTGTCCACCCCGGTCAAATAATTAGGTGATTTTATTATTAAATCGGAAGTTGTGAAGAACTGACAAAGAAATTATATATAGCCAAGTTGGATTTTTTTAAATTCAGCTTTTTTAGCCTAAAATGTGTTAAGCCCTTGTGAATTATCCAAATTATCCAAATTCACAGTTTATTGACCCAGATTTTTACAATGCAATTCTCACAGTCCAATAGCCAGAGAAGAATTGCGGTTAGTAGAAAGAGCCTATTTTCTATTATGCAGCATAAGAGTCTTTGTGTTTTATAACCAGAATCCAGGAGATAATAGTGCTAAACACATCTGAGAGACCTAACTTCCAGACCAGAATCAGCGACATACTCATGAGACCCACAAAGTCAAAACTGAAATCCTTGGCTGTTTTCTGGTCAATGATTCTTTTGGAAGACCATGCATTGGTTTAAAAAAAGCTGTGTTCAAATATTGCCCATTTCCAAAGGGCATCTGCAGAAATGTAGTATGACGTCTTAAACAAGATGCCTTTCTGTGCTCATTTGCATATCAAATTGTGAACCTTGGGATAGTTGTGGAAACATGATTCCTCGAGTTTCTGAGCCCAAGAAGGATTCCAACATGAGATTTGCAGATGATGCACAACCGTAAATTTTCTATTAAATTATTTTGTAATGTAATGGGATAGTATCTAGCACCCACCTCTCCTTTTAGCACTGAAAGAATGACTAACAATCTCTGCTAGAAAAACTGTGGTGAGGATGGTCATTACTCGTATCTATGGTGGGAGTACTCCTGGCTGCAACTGTTTTGGATACAACTGTTTTTGTAATCTACTCCCACACTTTTAAGCAAAACATATCCCTCTAGATCCTGATGTTTGTCTATTTTCTAAACCTCTAGATAATCCTACATGTGCAGAAAACAAACTAATTGTGAAAAACGCCCTGGGCGCAAGACACACAAGTGTTCATCTGTGGAACTTGAAATATCTTCCCTCTTTATCCACTACCATCTCTCTCGTTAAGGAATCGATAAACATGAATCTCCTGACTAATTTTCTACATGGTATTCCTAAACTTTTCAATAATATATAGGACCTCAGGCTACCCAATCTCTCACTCCCAAACCTGTAAAAACGTGATGACAGTTGTCCTTTAACTGTCTCTTTTTTTGTCTTTTTTTGTTTACTGTACATTCAAGCATAATGTCAAATATGTTTTATACCTCACCCAAACAACTGTTGCACAAAATAAAGCGAGCGTGTATTTTAATTTTAGAAATGCTATCATAGTATTAAGGGAATTGTAGATCACATACATCTGGGATGCCAAGGTTAGCCCATGGATATATAATGACTTGATTGGTTATTTTTGCAAACCGTTCTCATGGCCTACAAATTCCAGAATGATATTTTCCGGTTGCTCAACAGGCAGAAGAGTTGAGGCTCATGTCATTGTCTCTGACATTGCGTCTAATCAGTAAATACTAGTTAAATGAGGCAGCCTCAAACCAATTTGCTAAATTCAAATCAAAATACCAAGATATCTCCAACTTTGCTGATATGCAGTGTTTGCTTTTACCAGCTTGTCTATTTTGTCTATGTCTCATGTTTTAAATGTGATCACAAGTCACTGCGGTACAAGACCAGATCCGATACGCAAGAACAGTCAACGATATATTGACGATATAACTGAGGGACATAGTCATACCCGGAAATTAATTAGTGGGAGGAATGAATGGGAAACGCCAATTTAAACTCAAACTAGAGAAATGTTTCCTTCTGAGCTATTTTTTCAACAAGGTTATTTTGTATTACACTTGCCAATTACATTTTCAAATAAGCACAATTTGCTGTTTGTTGAATTAAACCAAACGTAAAGATTTTTTTTTTTAGGTTATCAGTAACATTTTTAAAATTGGTGGGGGGAAAATGAACCAATTTGGGGCAATTTAGAGGCTATATATTTTCAGGATATCAACTTGGAATTTTGAAAACTGGACTGAATTCATTTAAAAGGTGATCACAAATTCCCTGATTTCCAAGCTCCAAAAAAAGCTGTGGAATAAATACTCAAGCAATTCTTTTTAAATTTATTAATCGATTAATTAGAAAAAATAAATAAACTTATTCACACATTTAAGGCAGCTGTCCTAAATTTTAGCTTTAATTGCTTTCTAGAATTGTAATTCTGAATCTCGAATTTTTAAACTTTGGAGACACATTCTTACATTAGTGAATAATCTCATGATATTTATTTTTGGTTTTCATTCAATAAATTCTACAAAGAACACTAGAGATAGTTGAAAGGTGCATTTTTGGTCGCCACACATTGTGCTAAATTGAAGAAGTGGTGAAATTGTATTTAATTTTTTTCTGGTTTTATTTATTTTAGTAAATAAGTCTGTTGTTAATTTCAGCTTATGCTGTTGATGAAGTATGGGCCATGTCAAATAGATCAAGCAAACCAGGTGATATTCTGGGGAAAATGCTAAATACTATGTAACAGTATAATGGTTTCAATGGCAATTTGCTCCAGAATTGACCGTGTGTTTGTGATTAATATGGCTGTGCAAAAACAACTCCAAAAAAAGTCAATTGTAAAACACAGTGTTTGCCAAATAGGTTAAGGAATTAGCAAATAGCTTTAGGCCCACAAATGGATACTTAGTCTAGGCCATGTCACAAAAGTTTGTGTATCAAATAATTACTATGTAGGCACAAAAGCATTGGATACACACATTCTAGCCTAGAAACAATATTGTTCTATAAAACCTTTTAAACAAAGATTTTTTTTAGCAAATATATTAATACATACACAGGGTTATTCACCAAACTTAAAATGTTACTGAATTAAATCTAAATAGCAAAAATGAGGGTAAACCAGCCACACTGTGACAGGAGCTGAATTGGATACATTTTCAAAAATCTTCCCTATGGATTTCATTCTCTAAAATTTGGAGTTTAGGAAATACATCTGACAGAGACGAATTTTGTCCAACACCCTTTGCAGCACGTTGTAAAGTGATACAGTGGAATTCCTTCTGAAAGAGGAAGTCAAATGCTTCCAGGGTGTTGCAAAACTTATTTTTACACCGCTCTACATATACTGTCAGCGTCACTGGATTCATACCACTTTCTGGAATATTCCAGAATCAGGAGTCCAGCCTATGCATCCAAGTTTTTGCTAGACTCCATTTTACTGAATTATCTGCTAATATTTGGGATTCACTCACTAAAACCTGAATTTTTGGGGGAGTTGCCGCAAACTGAATAGGTAACCTCGAAGTTAGGCCATAGCTCTTTGAGAACACAATACAGGAAATTGACAAACAAATTGAAAATGTTAAGCCAATCGGGCTTATATACTAAAGAGAGAATTGTCAGGAATCCAAAGTGAATTTAAAATTTAAGGCCGAAATATTTGAACAAGGAAAATACTTCCGCTTTCCAGGCGTTTACTTAAAATGTGTATTTTCTTTATCGATTCTCCACAGTACCTAGATTAGTAAATAATTCCATTTAAAGCAGCCCATAATATACTGATATGTGAACATTTACAGTACAATGCAATAAATTACAACACTAAGTCTAAAACATACAAATATGCCTCGATACATATACCTATGAATTCGTACTACAATGACGATAGAGCTTGTCATCAGACAATGGTTGTCGCCAAACAGAACATTTTGCAGAAAAATAAAGTAAAAATGAATTTACTTTAAATTTACTTTAAATGAACACAAAGTCACACTTTTGTGAATAAATATACCATACTATATTTTCACCACATATACAATTTTTATGAAACTACATAAAAAAACTTGCAAGGATATTCCCTAAATTAAGAATTATCTGGAGTTCAAAGTGAATTCAATGTGAATTTCAAATTTAAGGCCGAGTCGGCCAAACTGGAAAAATTCTGCAAGATAACTATGCTTCCAGTTCAGCTAGTTTGGTTTTAAATGTGAAATTCACTCTCCATTCTTGACAATTCTCACTTCAATTAATAGCTTTGTAAGAGGGACAACAGACCAACATAATGAAAAGGTTAATTAACGAGTCAGATCTGTCACTCGTGAACTTGCAGACAGCATCAGAACAGCCTGGGCTCTCGTTACACGCACAGACATCAACTATTTTAGCATACCATTATACCATTTCAGCTTTCACATACAGTAAATTATAGACATACTGTAACCTTCTACCCACACATTCGACAGACTTACTGTGACACATTTTATCAATTATATATATATTTACAAAATGGAATGAGTTCTTCTTTACTCCAAAGGTGAATTTAACACCTACGTTTCAGTCTCATACCGAGACCTTTAACTTGCATATAAATATATATATATATATATATATATATATATATATATATATATATATATATATACAGCTAATATTGACAAAGGGTTTATTCACTTAACAGTGTTGACAACCATAAATGATATTATAAATAAAAATAACATAATAATAAATGAAAAATTAAATTGAGAAAATTTTGTTCCAAATAGCTATTGTTGTCTAATGGGTTTGAATATGTATTTATAGGTAAATGTATAACAATAAGTAAATTAATACATGAATAGGTCAATATATACTTCAGATGAAATCCATCTATACATTGGAATCCATTCTGAAAGAGGAAGTGTATTCTTATATGTATTTAGAAATATATATAAATTCAGATTTTTTTAAAGACATAAATAAATGCATCCCAATTCATTTTTAAAAAAAATTCTATTGAATACAATATTTTGGTGTACTCTAGGTTCATCGAGCACATTACTGATATATTTTTTAATACCAATGTCGGGCCTCCATTTATCTCTTAGTCCCCATCTAAGGATAGAAGGGAGGTATGCTTGTATTTATAAAAATTACATTGCACTTGCACAGTGCTTCTAATTGGGGGTACAGTTTACACATTCCCTGTGAAATATTTAGTTACATATGAATATTTTTGCTTAGAGCAGCATAAATCATAAACACCCAACCAAGATCTGACCATGATGTAACAGAACGTTGTGCTACGTTCTGCAGTATTAAGATTCACAGCATGTTATACAATGCTCTTGTCCAGCATTCCAAAGACAGAACAGAAGAGAAGATGGGTTATTAACTAAAGTGAGAATTCAAAATGAATTTTAAAGAAGGCCAAAGAACCTTACCTGAATGCTTACCTAAATTAGAGAATTTTCCAGCTCGCTTAATTCACTTTGAATTCTCACTTTTGTGAATAACGCTGAATGTGTTTTTAAAACTTCTTTTTTGTTGATATTTTTGTTTACATCATATGCGAGCCTGTCCCATAATGCCATGCAGACGGCTTATTTATGTGCATGCGCACACAGCACCAGTGGAGGGATGTCTGATGTGCAGGCCTGCGCATGGCATTATGGGAAAAAGATATGCAAAATCAAATAAGCATGCATTGCATCATGGGAAGTGCTCAGTAGCTAATATCATTATACTTTCTCAGCTGCAACCCTCACCTCCCCAAAAATACTTCAGCATTGTTTGAGAAGATGAGTGAAACAGGACTATCACGAACTCCATGGTAATGCTTCTTCTTTCTCTCTTGCATAATAATTTTGCTTTTTTTTTTTAACCCCCGAAATCAACGCAGGAGAGATTAACCCCTTAAGACCTTATGACAGTTTAAATTGTATGTTTTTAAACATTCCATATCATAATGGAATATCAAGCTCATTTAGCAAAAACATTTCTGTATATGACTGCAGATTGTAAAATAAGCTTTAAAGTTTTAAAATGGCATTGTACAGCGCTACGGAATCTGATGGCGCTATATGAATAATAAAATAATACTAATAATAATGTCAGTGGTCTTCAAGCAAGGTAAAGTAAAGAGTTCAGGGCACATCACCACGATGAAAAGGGTGAAGTGACTGCAGAGTATGACTACTGTATCATGGGAAGGGTGCATACCTGTCATATCTCTGTATGTGTCCAGAACTGCTGACTATTTAAGTATCAAAGTACAGTCCTATCCTCTATCTGTACTAAACCTATAAGCTGATTTAGCTTGATGATTTTTGCATGTGTTCATTCCCAGCACTCTCTCATTCACTGCCACTAACTTTATATACGTATAAAATAAATATAATCAATATATAATACATAGTAAATTTAATGAACATGTATTATTTATCTATTAATTACATTTATTTGTATTACTGAACTACTGCTTATTTTTTTTTATACTTGATTGCTTTGATAAATCATGCAGGAAATCATGTTAACCCTTGAGCCCATTAATAATACTTTATCTGACCCTTTAGCACTCACACAGTTAAACAGACGCACACGTTTTTCTGCCAATCATTTTAGGGAAATCAAAATCTTGCGGCTGTTTCTTACCTCATACTCCTCAATTTCCTCGTCGTCTGCCATTTTTAGGGTCTTTCACCTACAAACTGATAATATTTGCAGAATGAGATAAATATCATTACATAATATCATTATCCAAAAACGGCATGTTAAGAATATATATGTATAATTGAGTAAAACGTATTTTAATGTATAGTATAAATATCATATATACATATTATTATTGTGCTTGAACGATATATTACATATACAATATTACATTTTCTTAAAAAAATTAGCTGCACTGCAGTAAAGCGATTTATGAAAATATACAATATGTGCACATGAATAATTCAATCGAAGCACTATGCATCTGATAGCTACATAAAGTATAATAAATGTTTATAGTAACCTTAGGGAAAACAGAATATCTGTGTTCTGTACAGCATGGGCGTTTCTTGTAGGTCCCCTTTTATAATTTAGTTTTTCTGCAGCTTTTTTTTGGGGAGTGGGAATGAGATGCAAACCTGAAAAAAAATATAAAAATCCACCGTTTGGTTTCCTGATTTTGAGAATATAAAGACAGTGATTTATATTTCTGGTTCGATGTGGGATGGCTTAGCTGGGGCCTCTGGGAGTAGTAAAGTGAAGCTTTATAACATGGGATCCCAGCTCCCAAAGTTAGTCTGTGATGCCTTACAGCAGCTGTTCTGTGGTCCAAAATATGTGACCATGAAAGCTAACACCGTGCACTGATTGGCTGGATTTGTTTAGCCAGTTCAGTTGTAATACCTTCTGAGGCAAGTGGAACCCACATCAGCAAGTTAAATATAGGAACAAGAACTGTTCCATTTTAGTGCCAGTGAGAAAATTAATGTATCTTTACAATAAATTAATAAAGTAGCTAAACTGAAAATGCATTGTGTTTGTGTTTGTGTGTGTGTGTGTGTGTCTGTGTGTTTGTGGGTGTGTGCAATAGTGTCTGATTATTGCAATAATTCTGTTACAGTGTGTACAAACATGAATTATGTCTTATGCTGGGAAAAGTAATCTTTACAAGACACACTGCACTCGCACACATTTTATCTCTGCTAAGCAGTAATTCTACTGCAATTTGATGAACAGCTGAAATGTCCAAAGGCTTCTCTTGAAGACTAGATAAAGGGGAGTTTTTAGACAGAATAGTCCACAATTCGTAGATAAAGAATGCTTTAGCAGACATGGTCCATAGGCAACTATTATTAATCCAACTGATGTGGACTACAAATCTCAGCAGCTGAGAATGATGACATTTGCAGTCCACAATCTTCCCTTACCCAAAATCAGATGGCTGAGCGTTAGGATCACTGAGCTATGGACCATGCAGGCTACAGAGTTGCAGAGTATCACAGTGGAAAAGGAAAACGAAAAAAAAAAAAAACCTCTTACCAGTAATATTTAATTAATTTCCTTAGCAGCAAAGCCTCTCCAACTCTTCCCTCCTCAGAAACGCTGGGTGAGAGCAAGCAACTGCCTCAGCTTCTAAATTATCATGTGGCCAATGGAGCCAATGAGAGGGGAGCTAGCTCATGTTTCAGATGCTAAATATACCTAGTGACCCCTCTGAAGACCACCTGTTCAGCAAATCCTCAGAGAGAGGGACTAGTCCGCTTCATTGTGGGCTAACACACACACAAACAAGTGAGGGAGTACTCAATGTCTTTTAACATGCATTGGCAAATGAAAAGGCAAGCTGAGAGGGTCTGTTAAAGGCCCCAATTTTGGGACATAGAGGGATTTGCATAAAAAGCAGTTCTAGGCCAGAAATCTAAAAGTGGTGCTGTGACCATGGAGACCAATGGAATGCTCCTGGTGATTTTTCCACTTTTAGAATGTTGCCCCATAATTTCTCTAAAATATAGCCAGGAATATGGCTACATATTCTCTGAGACCAAGAGATGTTTCTAAACTGATGGAGGTTTCAGACCACCAGAAGTCAAACCTCTGAATACCCCATTAATCAAATTAAATGATTCACAAACAATTGGTTGGTAATTTACAATAAAAAAAAAGGGAATTTCAAATTATAGGCCACAATCACAGGACTGAAACTTTGAATTTATTTTGAATTGCTGGCAAGTCACAGTTTAGTGGATATCCCTGTGAATGGTATTGATTCCATAAGTCACATACATTAAAGAAAACAAAATTGGCAGATTGGAAAAAAACTCTTCACGATAGACGAGTTAGAAATGTTGGAAACACGTTTATTTGTAATATATTTTGTGTCATTGATGTAATCACAATTCACTGTTTAGTGGATACACCCCCTGATAAAACTGGACGTGGACCAGTAAGTAGTGATATTTCTATTAGTAACACTACAGATGTTGAGGAAGACAATGTGTGTATTTTTTTCCCGATGACACAGATTTGCAGCTGGGTAGATATTCCTGGAGTGTTAAGAAAATTAGTTTGGATTATAAGAAACTAGACTAATGGATGTTTGGAAAGGGAAACTTATGATTCAATATTACAAATACTTTTTAAAAAAAGATTTGTGTGCAATTCTTAAGACCGAACCGCTGAATGGTGCAGACAGAATACTATTCAGTTTAGTACCTACTGGATGGTGCAAGGCCCGAAATTATTATGTATATCAAGACAAACTAAAAAACATAACTATGGATGAGGTGAAGCAATACAGGTATTCGGGTACCATAATGTAACAGATTATACATGTAGAAGAGGTGACTTTCTCTGCACATAGACATCAGGATAAGCAAGATTCAGCAATGTCAGCTTAGTTAGGAGTTGTGGATACATGGAACAGCCTTCCAGGCAGTGTAGAGGTCAGAGCCTAATACATAAAGTGCTGTAAAAGAGCACTAGCCACAGGATAAGAGTGCCCCATTCCACTGTGTAGCTCCAGAGATGATTCTACCTGTAACTATTTCTTATAAATGGCCTTGAAATATCATTCTTCTACTTTGTGTTTTGAAGAATAAATATAACTTTATAGTTTAGATATAGTAATCATTGCATGTGTTTGTGGTGGTTTCTCGTATGTTTCTTAGTCAATGTGCGTGATTGTTTTTGTTGGACTCTGATTTTTATGGTTTTTCATCGTACCAGTAACTAACCTGCAAAAGAATGAAGGTTAAGACTTCAAGCAAGGCTTCAGATGGGTGAATAAGGGGTTCTGGGAAAAGAGAGGTTTCTGATCATTCACTACACGGTCTGGCAGTGTTAATTTTGGCAGCAAATTTCAATTACGTTTTAGTCATAGTATTTTGACTAAAAAGACATTTTAGTTTTAGTTGTATTTTAGTCATTTGAATTGTTTTCGTTTTAGTCGTATTTTAGTCGACTAAATCTCGAAAATTTTAGTCGAATAAAATTTTACTAAAATTGATAGTAGACAAAATTAGCACTGCTGTTTTGGTTATTCATTAACCATAAATTGTTATTAATGGTTCCAGCTTGACTATATTGGCCGTACAATTGTATTCAATAAACCAGGAAATATCTTGGTTTTTAGAGGGCATTTGAATTTTAGGGCAAAATATGCAAACTAAAAAACAGGTCCAACTTGCTGTGTTTTGAGCTCACTTACTCCAAATAAGTGAGCACCTCACCTACTCCTGAGTAAGCGGCCACAACTGTCAGTGAATAACGAAACGGATAAGATCTAGAAAATCTTCTGGCTTCCTTTGCTGGCAACAATCCCTGCAGCTAGCACTGCTCACAACACTCAAAATGTGGCCTAGTTTGCTTTTTAAAAATCTACTCTACGACAGATGGGAAAATGAGCATGCATGGATAATGACATCAGATTTTATGGCACTGAATTCCACAGTTAGATCATTATGTATCAAGCATTGCTTAGCATGCAGTGGCACAAACAACAAACAAGATCTCTGCTTGGTGGATTATTTTAATTCGGAAAACAAATGTATATCCATGTTGTCATTCAAATGGATAGCCTAACCTGTGCATACCCTAGGGAAAAACACAAACCTAAGCCAGCTAGCATGGGGTAAGGTTATTACACTTGTGCAACTTCAGTTTGGCTGATTCAATTCATATGAAAAAAAAAAAAAAATTTCAGGTGGTCTGATATTGGTCCACGCGGCAGTTAAGCTACAATTAGAACAAACCAAACAAGACAGAAGGTGGGCCAATCAGTGTAATGCAAAATATAAATATTATCCATATATTTTGCTTTACACTGATATTTTCGCCATTTGGCTCACAGATCATGTGAAAAAAGTCACCAATAGAGGGAAAAAGAGTAGGCAAATATATATATATATTATATATATATATATATAAGTTTTTCCTTATATGGTCCACTTCTCACGGTGTGATTTGCGCATAAAATCAATATTTAGTGGCTGGGATATCCCCTAACCAGGGCTGGATTTCCCTCTCTGCTGCCCCAAGGCCAGTTTCCTCAATGCCAATCATTTATATGAAGCTTGGTGTATGTGATTGGAAGGATGAATGTGACTAGTTTGGTGTGGTGTGATGTGATTAGATGGACTGGTTATAAGCATGACTACATGGTAATTATGACTAGGTTGGTGGCTGGATGGCAATAAGTGCAAGGTGGGTGGGGGATAGGTGACATGTTATGAGGCCAAGTGTGTGAGTATGACAGGGTGAGTAGGTATGACTAGGAGGTAAGAAGGTGGCACTATCTGACTAGGTCAATGGGGGAATATGATCAGTTTGGTGTAAGTGGCTGGTTGGGTGGCTTAATGGCAATATGTATGTAAGAGCATATTTGTGTGGAGTGTTAGTGAATGTATGTGAATGACTGGTGTGTTTGTGTAGAGCACTAGTGTATGAATATAGTGGTGTGTTTTTATAGAGTGCCAGTGTAGGCATGCAGGAGCATATTTGTGCATGCATGTTTGGTTATTTAGAGTGCATGTTTGGGTATTTAGTGTGCATGTTTGGGTATTTAGAGTGCATGTTTGGGTATTTAGTGTGCATGTTTGGGTATTTAGTGTGCATACTTGGGTATTTAGAGTGCATGTTTGGGTATTTAGAGTGTTTGTTTGGGTATTTAGTGTGCATGTTTGGGTATTTAGAGTGCATGTTTGGGTATTTAGTGTGCATGTTTGGGTATTTAGAGTGCATGTTTGGTTATTTAGTGTGCATGTTTGGGTATTTAGTGTGCATGTTTGGGTATTTAGAGTGCATGTTTGGGTATTTAGTGTGCATGTTTGGGTATTTAGAGTGCATGTTTGGTTATTTAGTGTGCATGTTTGGGTATTTAGAGTGCATGTTTGGGTATTTAGTGTGCATACTTGGGTATTTAGTGTGCATACTTGGGTATTTAGTGTGCATGTTTGGGTATTTAGAGTGCATGTTTGGGTATTTAGAGTGCATGTTTGGTTATTTAGTGTGCATGTTTGGGTATTTAGTGTGCATACTTGGGTATTTAGTGTGCATACTTGGGTATTTAGTGTGCATGTTTGGGTATTTAGAGTGCATGTTTGGGTATTTAGTGTGCATGTTTGGGTATTTAGAGTGCATGTTTGGGTATTTAGTGTGCATGTTTGGGTATTTAGAGTGCATGTATAGGTTTTCTGCACTATGTTTTCAATTCCCACCTGCTTCTTTTTATCTCTCTTCAGACCCCTCTATTCATTTTTCTCTCCATCACATGTGTTCATCTCCCCTTTTCCTTTACTATGCCCTCTCCCCATAACCTTACATTTCTCCAATTGATCCCCTTCTTCTTGCCCCCTTTCCTTACTTGTTCCCCTCTTCTATTCGCGCCATCCCTCACTTGTCTTCCTCTTCTTCCTCCAAATCCCTCACTTGTTCTCATCTTCTTTATCATTTAAAATACTTGTTGCGTTCTTCTGTTCCCTTGCTCACACAATTCGTCATCTCATTCTCCCCCACACAGGCAGCTGGAAGTTCAGGAGGTATTGCGGAGTTATGAAGCTGATGTCATCTCAGCGCGCTCTTCTGCAGTTTCTTTGGCTGCCGGCTGGATGCTAAGACCTGCCGTTGCTGGTGCCGAGCAAGAAGGTGAAGGAGCTTGTCGTCTTCTCGCCTGAGCACTCCTGCTGTACCACCATCAATAGATGGTTTAGCAGTGCCGCCCCACTCCTGTGAGCCACTCTGAAGCCATGGCTTTGGTAGCCTTATGGGCCTGCCCCTAACCATCAACCACCTGTTTTTTTCCCAACGATCATGTATTTATTTATTTTTTTGGCACAATAAATGGAATCCCAAATTATGAAACAAATGAACATGCTCATTAATTGTCCAATTTGTTTGTTCATGATATGTCCATGTGGCGCTTCGTAATTACAGAATTTGGATAACCCAATGATCAGACGAAAAAATACAGACAAATCCCAGTTTGTTTGAAACTAAATGCACAAGTCTAGTACTTATGTTAAAAATCGTCTCTGAGCTCCATACTTCAGTTCTTTACCAAACTGTTTACGAGAGGCAAGAAATGGGGCCCTGCACATTGTGTTAATGATGCTGAATTTACAGCTACAATGGGTATGTTGCTTATTTTTGTAGTGTCCCATTTAAATGCTGATCTCAATAATTTCCAAGTTATCAGAGCTTTATTCGTTGTTTTTATGGTATTGTATCATAACAACTCTTCTGGAAGATCATAACTTACACTAGTTCTTTAGCTGAAAATTCTTTATTGGGGTGATCTTACATTTTCCATGAAGATTACTTAAAGGCTGGAATGGGGTCGGTTATTTTCCTTAAAATGTTTTTCAAACAATTATGTTTCAACTAGGAGATAAAAAATTAGAAATTAGAAAAAAAAAAGAATGCTTCCTAACGAAGTGCTCCATCGTTTTAGTAAATGGATCCCCCCAAATGCTAATTTGTTTGGAAAAGCAGTCTTAAAGGGACACTCTAGACCAGTAAAGCACATTTGCTTGTTAATGTGTGTACTTTTTTCCATTTTACAAAAAGTGCAGTCTTTGAAAGAAACTGGAATCTTTATAACTTAACCTTGTGACAGCCCTGGCTGAATTAGACAACCTGTCCTGTTACTTCCTGGTTCGGTTAGCTCAGTGGAACTTAATTCAGGAGGCAATAACCCAGCATTGAGCTGCATTGGGAAGTCTGTGATTGGACAGCCACAGAAAGTCTGGGTGGGGTTAGATGGGGAGGGCTTACAAAGGCTTTAGACAAGAGATCTGCAATTTTTGCTAGCTGTTTTTAGATATACCACCAATGAAAACATGCATAATTAAATTGGGGGTATATCTACTAAGCAATGATTTATTTTATTTTTGTACTTTTATTTGGGCAGAGGTGTCCATTTAAACCTACCAATTGATCCTCATTTACATACATATTGTACCCTATTTCATAAGTAAGACCTTCCATATCAACTCTTTGCTGCTCTCATATAAATGGCTATATGCCAGTGTGTAGCATTAAGGATTATCACCATTTAACTGTGTATTCTTAACGTTCTATGACTGAGAAAGTGTATCAAGACTCAATAACACAGCAGAGAAAATGTATCGCATAGCTCCTAATTATAGACCATGAATATGGAAGACTTGTATACTTAACTTCACCCATTCGCACATGATCAATGACAACATCTATGACCTTCTAAAATCCCCAGACATATAAATCTGTGAGCACCACTATCTATCTATCTATCTATCAAATCTTAAATGTTAGGCAACAGACGAAAAGCTTCTGGAAGGACTTAATATGGTTTTGTCACCCATCAATATCGAAAACCTGTGTCCTTAAAGGGACACTATAGTCACCAAAACAACTTTAGCTTAAAGAAGCAGTTTTAGTGTATAGATCATGATCTTGCAGCCTCACTGCTCAAATCTCTGCAATTTAGGAGTTAAATTCCTTTTGTTTCTGTCCATGCCACCCTAGTCACACCTCCCCTGGCTGTGACTCACACACCAGGCATGGAAAAAAAATGGTTTTACTTTCAATTCGATGTAACTTACTTTAAAAGTTCCTATTGCCTGCTCTCTAAAGTGAACTTTAATCATACACGGAATGCTTCTGTGGGGTCTAGCAAGTTATCAACAGTGCAGGGGATAATACATTTTAAATTAAATAGAATTTGCAATGTGTAAACATTAGCTGACTCTTTACAGGAAGTGTTTAGGAAGGCTGTACAAGTAACATGTAGGGAGATGTCACTAGGGTGCATACATAAAGTTATTTAACTCCTAATCGGCAGAGAATTGAGCAGTGACACTGCAGGAAAATGATATACACCAAAACTGCTTCAATAAGCTAAAGTTGTTTTGGTGACTATAGTGTCCCTTTAATAGTGTATTTTTGTATGTTGCTTCCCATAGCAAGTAATGCATAGTTTAAAGGTCCAGTCTAAGCATCAAAATCATTTGAGAGATTTTGGTCCATGGATCGCACCTTTGCAGTCTTGCTGTTACAAACAGTGCATTTTCTGAGAAACTGTACTTTTATTTATCCAACCCCATGCATGCCTATAGTGGCTGTCAATCAAACTGCCACTAAGGAATGTAGATTAATACACATTCCATAATCATTTAGAAACACTTTAAACATATATATGAGGATCTTTGTGGCACTCATATACCTCAACATAACCACTACACTGCGCTCCGAGTGTCCCTGTAAATAGAAGTAATTGTGGGTATTAAGGATAAAACAGTGCAAAGCATGAAAAGAATAACTATAAAGTATAAAAAGTGACACAGCAAATCAAAGAATAGATGCCCAGTGATGGAGTAGAAAACAGGAATATGCAAAAAAGAGGCAACAAGACAGAGGAGGAAGGGTTGGTAGGAAAACATCACAGTCATAAAGAAAAATCACAGAAGAGAAGTGGAGTTTGTAATTAAGTGATAAAATGGCAAAACGTGGCAAATTGCAAATGTTCAGATAGCCTCCTCCACCTGTACTGTAAACAGCAGTCTTGCTCATTCTTTCATAGACCTTCATTTTGTACTTTTACACTAGTACAGCAGTGAAACACAAGAATCCTCAAAAAATGAAGAGAAAGGTAAATGGATAGAATGTGGCAGTGTAGAGGACGAGAGGTAAATGTATCTCCTTTTGTGGACATATCACCAGTAGGTCTTTAAAAAAAAAAAAAAAAATGCTAAGACAACACAAATAACAAGACCAATTGAATAATGTCATGGCCAGTGTGATCTGATGGTCATTATTCATATTTCAATGTCCAATGGTGATTCAATACAACTCTGCAGAGTGTTTACTATAATAGCAGAAGTAATTATGTTTTTTTTTTTTTTTTTTACAAATTTTGGAGTTTCAGACAGAAAGGTTAGTTTGGAGATAACTGAATGGTGTGGCATCTTACCTTCAGATGAAGTGATTTGGACTGTCAAACATGACCTGGTGAAAAATAAATAGATTTATGAATTCAAAGACAGACAAACATAAAGAATGTAAAAAGCCCTTTAGCTTGTCCCCAAAGGCCAACAAAGAGTCAAGCTCATTCCATTAATAAAATATACCTCGCCCTATTCACAGTTTATGGTTTGTTTTTGAATCTGGGTCCTCTCTCTGTCCTCTTTGTATCCCAGTCATTGAAACAGTTTAGTGTTTAGAATTTGTGTTGCTTGTAAAACCTATAGTGCATATAAACGTAGTCTATACAGTGGAATAATATCAGGGATGCATGGTGTTTTAATGCATCTTACCTCAAAACCAAAAATAAAACATTCAATCTTATACAAGTGATTATCTGAGTTATTAATAATCTAATTTTACATAATACATAATTTCAAAACATGATGAGGGTATAGCTACAAAATTGCACTGACTAGTCTTAAGGAACACTCAAATATAGTGAATTTAGTGCTAGCAAGCTGTCTCTACAGAAGCATCTTATCATTTTTTTACATTTCCTTTATTTCAATTATGATCTCTGGCACCTAAGTTCCAGGCCACTAAACACTAATGTGATACGCAGGAGCCAAGCTTCTTCATTCAGCCTTCGAGATAATCTTTTTCACTTGCCGGCGACGTGAACATACACTCACATAGCACAGGTACCTGACCAACTCAAACCAAACAAACTGGTTGAATAGAAAAGCTAGATCAGTGGTTTCCAAATCAGTCCTCAAGGCACGTTTACCAGTCCAGGATTTGGGGATTACCCGGTTTTTATTTCTAAAAGCATCTTTGACACAACTGGGTAATTCCTAAATCCCCGACTGATAGGCATGTCTAAAGAATTGGTCAGGAAACCACTGAGCTAAACTATCCCCATGACATCAGTGACTAGTTGTGTGCAGTTTGACCCCGATAGTTGAAAAATAGAAAAGAAAGAAACTTAAAGGGACATTTTCAGACTTGAGTTTCTCGCCCCTTAATCACTATAATAAGCAGGTTACAGCATCTGGAATCACTCTTTTAATGGGAGTATAATGGATGTGGGCTTAGTAGACAGAATCTACAATTTGGAAAAAATCATTGATTACAATATTTTTATATATAATGTTTTTGTTTACATTTCAATGTTGTCAGATTAGAGGTATCAGTAAACATCTGCGAACATACTCAGTCCGTGGTGGTAAGACTTATAATATTTTGACATTTTGTTCCGTCTGTAGGTCAGTGTTTCCATCTCGCACAATTCCAACTCACTGGCTCTGTACTTACAATAAAATGTACTCAATGTGACAATACCCAAGCCCCTTCTTTTTTATGTCCTGATGACTATGACTCCTAAGACATTAATAGAAAACAGGTCATGGGAGACACCATGCTGATATGTAAGGCTGAGCTAAAATTCATCAGTTTGCTCAGCGCATACAACTTAGCTCCATGTTTAATTTAGATCATGAGCACCAATTTAATCCTTTTTAAAACAGTTCCGTAATCCTCCTGTGGTCACAAAACTTGGGATGACCCCTCAGCTTTATTTACTGCTATTTCTAGCTAGACCTGTAGATGCTGGTAAAGGTCATATTGTTGACAAAACATCCCACTAATGGAGTAGATACACAGAAAACAGGAGGTGCAACTTCAACCAGGCACCCGTCTGTCACCCCTACATTACCAATGTATCCTGGTGGTCTAATATTTGGAAGGAGAAAAATATCACTTGAAATGCTTCCTTGCCGGCAAAGGTGTAGACCACTAGATCTTGAACAAGGCTTTAAGAACAAGCCGTTGTCCAGGACTTAGAGATGATCAATTTCTATTCCATAGAATTATCAATAAAACCAGAAATATTGGTGGTCATTTAAACTGTTTGGAGAACCTCTTTTATAGAATAAATGAAGGCACCATGCATAATATAGCGTTTTCAATCACTAGAACAAAGTGAGACAGTAAGAAAGGCACGTCACTCTGTCCCTTAGTTACACTTTTATTTTAATTAGTTCTCGTAATATGGAATAGTTTAGCAAAACATGTTTGGAAATCAAACTGACCTGACTAACCTGTGCTCAAACACCTATCCTACAGTAACTGGCTTAAGAAAGCAGATTCCACTGACCCATGAACAATTATAAAAGTGTTTTTTTTTGTTTGTTTTTTAATTGTTCTTTTCTCCAAAACAGATGATGACTCCTGTTAATGATATTTTTCAGAGCAAACTGGATTATTTCTTATCATGAACAAACAGGGACGTATTAGCCGCGAGGCAAACAAGGCATTTGCCTTTGGCGGCATTTTCCAGGGGGCGGCAAAAAACGCCGCCCCCAAATGCCCAGGGCAAATGCCTAGTTAGCCTCGCGGCTAACTGACATGCTGGGCGCTGGGCGGCTGGCAAGGGAGCACTTTCCCCTGAGCACTTTGCTCAGCTCCCTCGCGCGCCTCAGAGTGAGGCTGGGAGCCGGAATATGATGTCACATTCCGGCTCCCAGCCTCACTCTGCGGCGCGCGAGGGAGCTGAGCAGAGTGCTCAGAGGAAGAGCTCCCTCGCCAGCCGCCCGCCCGCCAGCCACTGCACCCCATGGGAGAGAGGGACCCCTCGCGCCCCCCCCAGCATTCCCAAAGGTAAGGAGGCTGAGGGGGGGTTAAATAATAATTTTTAAAAAGTGTTAATGTGTGTGTCTGTTTGTGTGTGTGTCTGACTGTGTGTGTGTGTCTGTCTGTATGTGTGTGTGTGTGTATTTAGAAGGTGGGGCGGGGGGAAGGGTTGGGTGGGGGTGGCGCGGGGGGAGCCTGAGTTTTGTCCTGCCTAGGGCAGCACAAAACCAGGATACACCACTGTGAACAAATATTTAAAAAATTGCCATCTTCTTGTTCTCATTTCAGAACTCATTCAGTGTAGTATTTGGACCAATATTTACTTCTTCAACAACTATTCTGTTTTTTTGTAAAGGCTTCCTGTGTATTTTGTATTGCTTTGGCTCTATTTTTCATTGTCTAAAATTACTTTGTAATTAGTATTATTTTTTTTTTATTACATAGATATTTAGATAGATAGAGATAGATACAGCATGAAAAAGTTGCAGATCTCATGTCCATCTTCATAAATTATACATGCAGTCCAAGCAACAAAAAGATGTTAGGTTCACAAAACATTTTTGGTGTATAGATCATGCCCCTGCAGTCTCACTGCTCCATACTCTTGAATTTAGGAGTGAATTCACTTGTGTTTCTCTTTATGCAGCCCTAGCCATACCTCCACTGGGTGTGATTAAAACATTTTTAAACATGAGAGTACTGGTTTTAGTTTTAATCTAATTTTACAGCACATTGTGTTTACTTTAGAAGTTATCTATGTCTCTATTAATTACACGTTAATCACACACAATTACCAGAGCAGGACATAAGAACTTTGGAATTACACAGATTGTGCAATAAAGGAAGTTTAAACATTAGATCTCTCCTTACAGGAAGTGTGTAAAGTAGCCATGTAAGTAACAACCAGGAGAAGTGTGTTAAGGACTGCAGAAACAAAGTAATTAGACTGCAGAAGCATGATCTATATGCCAAAACCACTTTATTAAGCTAAAGTTGTTTTAGTGCTTAGCAGTTATTGGTGCTGGTTTGAAACACAACCCAGACTTTTTTTTTTAATCTGAACCTCCTCATAAAGTCAAATGTATGGGAATTCAACCTTCCTTCCTATCCCTCCAAAAATATGTATATAACCATTTAAATTAACTGTCCAGTCATGAGTATGATACAATGGAATGATATTGTTCACCCCATGCCAATAACTTTAGCTTGTCAAACCTTTGGCATTTGCAAGCAGATATCTGGTTGCAACCAGTCTCTGGCTTTACACTCATTGCCAAACTGTTATCAGGTTTTAATTCTAGCACATCCTCATCATCAGTGCTAACCCCACCATTCCCTCTGCCAACAGTTCGCAAAACAATTATTTTTGTATATTAGTAACTTTACTCATACTCACCAAGTGCCATGAGCTGGCAGTACAGTCCCAATTTGGGACCAGTGTTCCATGGCTTCAGGTGTTTCATGAGTGTCCTGCCTGTAGATGACTCCATACAAAATCTCAACAAATGGCACAATATAAACATCAGCTGTATTAACATATATACACAAGTTGCTTCATCTATTCTACAAAAAAAAGAAAAAACCAGTGTAGTGCAATATATGTACAAAACGGTGTATATGATGTAAATGAAAATAGGCACAGATATGCAATGCTATGAGAGGTTTTATTCCCATTTTATCAGATTTTTCTCTAACTGTGGTTTAGTGTATATCTGCTATGGTCTAAATGAGCGTAGCAAGATACTTTTTTTTTAAAGTCGCAAAGCACTGCTTCCTGAGAGCGGAGTCTTAATTTTCAATCATGTACGCACGTTATGTGACACTGCCTGTCATATGATCAGAGCTAAGGGATTCCCACTTATGAAAACTAAATCACAGTGGGGATCTGCCTGTGTAAAATGCTGTTATTATTTATTAACCCCTCCACTGTCAACGCTGATGGCCATCATCTTTTGTCAATTTTACACCCCAAGTAAAATATCCTGAAATTAGAAATTATATATTCCCTTAAATCATGGTAATACTAGTGAAAATTAAGAGAAATGGGTTGTTTTTTCCCCAATCTGTTTAGCTGCAAGGGATAGAAATTGGTGAAAAATATATTCTATGATAAATGTGTTTTCAGTAAGTGTAGCATCACAGCAGAATAACAGGTGAAAAGTTTGACATATTGTCATACAGAGATTGATCAGTGGGGAGTAACCACTTACTTTGTGAAAAACTCTTGTATATTTCCCCCATTAACATTTTGTACTCAAAGTATTGCACATTCAGTTCTAATGGTCTTATTCGTCTATACAAACTACTTTTGTTTCCCCCTCTCACTGAACTCCAAAGTGCAGCAAAATTAAAATCAAATGGCAAAACATAAGCAATTATAGCTTGTCGCAAAATTATCCAATTGCACAACAGGGAGCAATTTTATCCTAACTTTTGCAATTTGGTTTTCAATTTACTTCAACTTGGTGATTAGTGAACAGAGATCTGCATTTGTATGAAATTCTACATACACTTAATCATACATTGATTTTGCTTTATTGTACATAATAAAATGATAAAGAGAAGATATTGCAGTGCTTGACAGAGGTTAATAGCAGGGCCTCTGCTTTTAACTACATTTATGACCCTTAAATGACAGCAACAGCTGTAGAATGTGTCTCTCTGGAAAACATGACATAAGCAGCAAAGGAAAGGCAACCAATCAGCTAAGAGCAAGACTGGCTGTATTTTATATATAGCACCACTGTCTTACATGCTAAAAACGTGCTGTAAAACAAGTTGTGTGCAGCAATGAAACTTACAATTTTACTTCTTGCTCTCTCTTGCTACATTCCCATCTGTGAGTCGCATGAAGCAATCTTCAAATTTGTGTTCAGGACTTACCAGGTCAAGATCAGAAGACACACGGTATCTTATAGTACTCGAGATTTGGACTGAAAATGATCAAGAAACTGATAAACGTTTCCAAACCAGTGATATCTAAATATTCTTTAACAAGAGAGGTTAATTCACCACCTTGAATAGCATTGTTCCATTAGAATTCAGTGGGATTGTTTGTATTGAAGTACGGTAAATTTCTAGTTGAAAACCCAGCACCTGACCTCTTGGTGGCATGATCTAAAGGCATGTTGGCCAACTATTCTATCAAACGCCACACTATTCAAAAGCCCTTGTAGGGAGAAAAACACTTTAAACAATATGATACAGGGGGTTTTGTGTCGGATGGCGATCATTCATAAAAACAAGAGACATCTGATCATTCTGCTGCTTTTTGGACGATGACTGAAACATGTTTCTCACAAACCTCACCATTGATACGGATTACTCCTTTTTTTCCCATCTTAAATGGTTAAATACATACATGCTGGATAATTGGCAGGCAACTAATAAATGTTCTGAGGACCACAACTATACACTCATTTGAGCCACCATTAGACTCCTTCAGAAATGGCACTAAATCACTTCTTGTTGGTCCTTAGCTTCTCTGCTAGGCTACTAATCTATACATCCTGTCACATGCAAGTCCTACAAAGAATTGTGTTCTCCAAATATTCATTCTTTTCCTCCTCCGCTCATCCACATTTTAAAGAATGTTCTTTAGCGTCTAATCACTACCTTTCCAAACTGCAGTGTACATTCATGCGACTTTAGTCAAACTTCATCTTTTAATATTTTCTCACTCATACCTTCAACCTTTCCTATTTTAATCTTCAATAAAGTCATCCTTATTAGTAGGCTTTCTTTTTCCTGCATGCACCATATATTCATTTGTCTGAACCTCACAATATCAAACTCTAACTTTCAAAGCTTAGACAAAATGCTGGAACTCAACGGTCTCGTTACATAGACTATGGTATTAACTTCAGTATGTATTAGTGAGGATTTACTCTGAAAACCTTTCCTACTTTTTATGTAGGAAATACATTCTGTGGATCCATGCAACATGAATATTTCTGGGTATACAAGGTCTGTCCGGAAAGTATCCAACCATGTAATATGAAAAATAGAGAAATTTTTTGAAGATACAAGATACATTGGACAATGACACCTCAGTTCCCTTTAAAGTAGGCACCTCACAGGTCTCTTCCACTGTTCAAAACACTGCAAAATCTTTTGTTGGAATCGCCTTCAGCTGTCTCATCGTATTTACCTGAATCTCATCCATGGTCTGAAATCTTTTCCCTTTCAAGAAGTGATTTTAGTTTTGGGAAAAAGCCAAAAATCACAGGGTGCAAAATCTTTCAACAGAGTCTCAACCATCTTTGAAGCTTTTGTGCCACACTTTTATTTGCACTGCAGTTGCATTGTCCCCAAAAGCCTTCTGAATCATCTGAATAGCTTCCGTGAAGGAATATTCAAGCTTAACGCAAAATGTACTACTTGCCCAGTCATTTTGAATGTGACAGCCACACAGTACACATGCCCACTTAACGGCGCCTGGCGCCCCTCACTTAAACGAATGTAGAGTTTTTAACTCTTTAAAAACTATTGGCGAACAAAACTGTCATATAACGTATAAATATTCTAAAATGACCAATCTAAAATGAATTAAGCATATATAAGTCATAATTTCTAGGCAAACAGGCCATATGTTGCTCATGTGTGTTGCCATATATTTGAGTGACACAATACCTATGAATTGTTGTCCTTAAAGTGATACAGACTGCCATCTAGTGGTAGACTAATGTGTCACATATCAACGGTGTAGTGCTATTTATAAGTATTTTTAAACACTAGCAGCTATATATACTGGTATATGAAACTGGAAGCTATTTTCTGCAGCAGATTGGCATTACCAAAGACTGCAACAGTTGCTATCAAAACCTTCTATGCCCATGTCCAAGCCACATCTCTGCACTTGAGAAAAATCCATGATTTGTTATTGCAGGTTATTACAAAAGTCCAGTCAACACAGGTATGTAGAATAAATTACAAGAATAAATGCTGCATTGAATTCTGAGCCAAAGATTGGTGGCTCAGCATTATGAGGTAGCAAAATTTAGAGCAATTAATGCTCATTTTACAGCTGCTAAAAGCTTTCACAGACTTGCTGAGTTTTTTGTCATGATTTAAATAATCAATAAGCTATGCAAACAAAGTTAGAAATGACTAACTTTGTAGTGACACCTACATGATCTCAGCTGTTCACAACACACTTCCACTTCGTAATGGAGGCTTGATAAGGTAACATGCATAGTGCAGTTACTGACCTAGCCGAGTTGGACAAGTACTGAAAATTTGGGTGCTTTCTGCTTTAAGAGAGTAAGGGTCGGCAGAGACAGCGGATATAAGGGTTTCAAAAACAATCAAGTATATGTTGCTGCTAATTATCAACAAGTTTTATAATTAACAAAAAAAATTAAAATTAAAACCCATTATGCTTACCTTATAACTCTAACAATATAAATTGCACAAATCTCAGACTTATCAATGCCTGTTCGCACATGAAAATAAAAAAAAAACAGTAAATAGTCTACAGATTATTTAAAGTGAATCAACAAATACTAAATAGACATCTTGACACCCTAGTTTATTATTAAAAATGTAGGTTTCTTCTGTATAAGTGGTTTAGATAGAGCATGGCAGAAATCAAACTGTCAAAATGTTAAAACACGCTTGAGATTTAAAAAAAAAAAAAAAAAAATTAAAATAATGAAATAAATAAAAGACCATGCATATCTGCTTGAAATGAACAAATAGTCAAAATGAGGAAAAAAATATTTACATCACGTAACCCTTTCAGTGGTACACACTCCGCAGTGCATTGTTCAGCTTTCCAGAATAAAAAAAGGGTTCAGTCACCACGGTGCCATTTGATAGTTACCAAGTCAATTTTTTTTTTTTTATACATACAGAAGTACAAACATATGAGCATGCAAGTACACAGGAAATAAAGAGATATGTACATAATCTAGGCTCTGCTTGTAAATCAAATTAAAATACAAAAATAATGATTAGTCCTTATTTGCATAATTTAATTCAGCTGCTAGGTGTTACCAGACAAAAAGTTACATTTTACTCCTTAACAGTCAGACCTGTCTAAACACAACTTAAAAAAATAAATAAAAAAAAAAGAAGGTACTCTACTTTGACTTCCTGCCATTAATGAATAAAACATACAATTATGCCAATCACAGCTTTTTTTTTTTTTGAAAAATGCAATGGAATCTTCAAAAGGGAAATATTAAGTGCATGTAAAAGCAATTTTCCTTTGGGGAAATTTGCCATTTTTCTCATGACAGTGAAACCTCTGGGATTTGTTTATAAATACATATTGGTTAGTTTGCAGCAGACCAGGGATCCATAAATACAGTATGTTGTGAATGCAATGTCTCTTTACACAGGCAGCTGTGGTCATCTCGACTTAAGCCGTGACATCATCCATTCGAGCCCTTGACACAAGCTGGAGCAGAAACACAAAAAAATAAATAAATAGCAAAATCACATAAAAAACAGAAGATATGAATTGCTTTTTCAATCCACTTTCACATAACTTAAAAGCCAAAACCAAGCCTGACAGTTTCAAAGACTACAATTCTAATAATAACTCTTACAATGGGCTGTGTATGTCGACTAACAATTTTAGTCAAGTGCAAGCTGTCCATCCTTAAATTGGACTACAACTCCTTTGATACTTTGCCATTCTTCCATTGTTAATTTTGGCTGCAAATTTTTATTTAGTTTTAGTCATAGTCTTTTGACTAAAAAGTCATATTTATTTTAGTTGTATTTTAGTCATCTGAACTGATTTAATTTTAGTTTAGTTTTAGTCGACTAAATCTCCAGTAGATTTTAGTCAACACGACTAAAATCTTATGGCTTTAGTTAAATTTTAGTAGACTAAATCCAAAACGATTCAGATGACTGAAAGGCAACTAAAACTAAAGTGGCTTTTTATTCAAAAGACTATGACTAAAACTAAATTGAAATTTGTCGCCAAAATTAACACCGCATAGAGGGGCTGTGGAAGGTGCAAATGAGACAGAGCGGGGCATTAACTAAACTAGAGAGGCTGGGAGGACACAAAGAGACACAGAATGGCTGGGGAAGTGGCAAAACAGACAGACAGAGGCATTAACTAAACCCCATCTGGAGATTTAGTCGACTATAACTAAACTAAATCAATTCAGATGACTAAATTACAACTAAAACAAATATGATTTTTTTTTTTGTCAAAAGACAGACTAAAACTAAATAAAAATTTGCCACCAAAATTAAGAGTGGTAGTATGGGAAAGGATCAAATGAGTTGTAATCCGATTAAGGATGGACAGCTTGCACTTGGCCACTGACTGCTCATCAGCATAGAAAGTAAAATGGTAAAGAAGTAAAATCACTAAAGAATTATTTACATAAGTGTGTGCCCAGTGTGATTGCTGCTGCATTCCAATAGGGAAGCTTGGATGTGTGTGACGCTCACCACTGATGCCAGTTAGGTTCCAAATGCTGCTCTAGGAGTAGCATTGAACTGGACCACACTGGAGGAGACCATGCCTTCTCCATGACATTGCTGGAGGAGGAGAGGTAAGCAGTGCATTGGGAGACTGTGCTGGAAAAATGGAAGTAAAAATGTATTTTATTTTTAAGTTGAAATTTATGGCAAACCCCTATAGCTAGGGACAGAGACACTAAATGATTAGGAATACCAACCTGTATTCCAAAGCTTTAGTTTATATTTACATCCTCTGGTTACTGCTCTTTAATTCAAGATAATCATATATGCTCACCCTTCTCCAGTCAGCGCACAGCAAGCCTGTATATGCCATGGGTGATCCTTCACAGACGTAAGCTTCAAATACTGTGAGATTTCAGCTACCGTCATACACTCTTTTACATCCTGCTTGTTTGCGAAGACTAGCAGACCAGCTTTTTTCAAATCCTTAAATATAAAACATAAATCAGTAAAAATGTAGACCTTGTGGTAGTTAGCACAGGGTGATAGGCTCTCTAAACGGTGTGAGAAGAGTTCTTTCAAAGAGAGTTGGGACCTGGGTTTAGAACACACGGTGGCACAGCTCCAAATGGCTATGCTGTACTTCATGACATGGACAGGGACTCTGGTTTTGGACTTTCTAGAGACCTGCCCACTTACCACTTGATTTCATTCCAAACTAGCTTGTCCTGGCTGAATTTCCACTTGCCTTTTTGCAAGGGGTGAATTGAAATTGTACAGAGATATTTGGCAGAGATGCTGAAATGCAAACTCTCATAACTATCCCATGATTGCCCTTCATTGAAACTGAAGTCTATATGAACAGTATATATAATTGTTTGCGAAGTAATAGTAAAAGCAACAGGAATTTTGTATAATCAAAAAGAATAAAATAAATGTGTATTGCTTGCATCAATATATTACACACATACATGTTTTAGCAAAATTAATCAACAGTATAGGGGGAAAAAATAAAATATTACCTCATGTGACAGCATTTTATAGAGTTCTTCCCTAGTTACTGAAATCCTCTCTCTGTCTGTGCTATCCACAACGACAATTACAAACTGTATAACAAGAAAACGAAAACACAATCCATAAGAGCTTGTTCAGAAATGGAAATAAAAAAAGATAGAATGCAAATTATAACTGGGCTGGGCTCTCAAACTTGGTATCTGCTCATTTTGGTCTACCAATCTTATGATTTTACATTTACAGATGGGAGGGTGGTGAACCAATAAGGGTTTAGTACTGTAGCATTAAGAATACAGATATGTATTCCTAATGCTACAGTGTTCCTTTAAAAAGGAACTCTTAGTTCATCATACCAACTATATCAGTTTATTTGATTTGGACCTTGAAAGGAACACTTGCCTCAAAACAACTTTTGCTTTCAATAAAGAGGTCACTGGACTCGAAGTTCCTAGGTTCTGTCATATTTTAATGTGTTAAACAATTTTAGTTAACTGATACTCTCACATGCTCCCCAATTATTAGAGCAGCCAAGGGGAAGGCAGAGTAAGCGTCATGACAGACACCCAGAAACAGAACTTTGGTGTTAAATTATTTGAAAACCCGGGTACTCTAGGCCCCGTAACAATTTCACTTAAATTAAGTTATGGGGCTGGAATGGCACTTTAAACGCATTGCCATCTATTAAAAAAAAAGTTAAATTCTCACTTTTAAAGAACATATATACTTTGTATTTAAAGAGACTCTACAGCACCAAAACAACGTTAGCTTAATAAAGCAGTTTTGGAGCAGTGATCATGCCACTGCATTCTCATTGCTTAATTCTCTGCCATTTTGGCATTAATTCACTATGTTTATACAGCCCTAGTCAAAACTCCCTGCATGTGACTTGCACAGCTTTCCTAAACACTTCCTGAAAAATAACCTGGTTATTTTAGGTTCCTGTAATGTAGAGTCTGTTTAATTCTAGAATTTCCTATCTCCTGCTCTGTTAATAGCCTTTAGAAGTCTCCGGTGTGTGATTAAAGTTCAATTTACAGAGAAGGAGATAAAAACGTTTAAAGCAAGTTAAAGTCTGATTGAAAATTAAATAATTTTTATTCATGCTGACTGTGTGACTCACTGTCAGGGGAGGTGTGGCCTGGGCTGCATAAATAGAAACAACAAGTGAGACTACAGGGGCATGGTCTATACACCAAAACGTCTTCATTAAGCTAAGTTTGTTTTGATGCCTATAGTGTCCCTTTACAGTTATGTGACACTGCACTTTTTTGGCGTAGAGAAACAAAAATAACTAAAAGGGAAATCAGTAGTTTTTGATTAAGAGTATTTAAAGCGGCTGTCACTTTTGAGTATTTCAAGAAGATACCATCATGGTACTCATACTGACTGCAATCAAATTCCAATATAGTCAAGAGATAATATAAGACAAAGAAGGGACTACTTTATCTTATGAGCAAGAAGGATATGACTCAAAAGTTCAGGGACAATAGTTAAAAAAAAATGCATCAATGTTCGTCAAAACTCAGCAGCTGTCCCAATAAATGTCTGTGTGTCATTGAGTCACAATGAAAGATGTAATCTACAGAGGCTCCTGCGCCTCATGGGATCCTCCATATACCTTAGTGTTGAACTCATGCTCATACACAGGAATGGAGCACTGACACAGCTCCTAGAAGACAAAGCATCAGGAGCTGATTAAGGTCCCCAGGAAGATGATGGTGGTGGCTCTAAAGGACTGCTGCAGGCAATAATAATAGCCTTCTACTGCACCCAATGGCCACCGCACCCTAAGTAAAGAATTTCAGTTTCAGGGTTCTTTGTAAAATCACAAAGACCACTGAAAATCAGAAACAAAACAAACAAACAAAAAAACAACAACTATGAATTGTGTGTAAATACACAAAATGTCTTATTAATACAAAACATTAAGTCAATTAAAATTGAACTGTTACTTTTGGAGAATTTTTGGAAAGGTTTGTGGTACCCATTCGTCACAGGTTTCATATAAATGTTACTTTTCCTTTTATAAAAACTATTCTTTAGTAAAGGGGTTAGATGGAACTATAAATCAGAAATGCTTACTTCTGTGTTTGTATAATAGGTATTCCATGAAGAACGTAAGGATTCTTGACCACCAATATCCCACATCAGAAATCGTGTGTTATTGACAACTATCTCTTCCACATTGCTGCCTATTGTAGGTGACGTATGCACAACTTCATTCATTGAGCTAGGACAGGAAACAGATTGTCATTTCTTATTACACAACTATAGCTTTCATTGGATTACCAGACTATATGATGACTAGATAAATGGTTTACACCCCATACTGTGGTTTTATAATGTCTTCTGTTATCCCACTATCTATTTATAAAGGAAGTCCAGTGCATTACAAGCAAAGAATGCTAGACTCCTCTACATTTTATTTCGGACATGAAACTGATCTCAATATTAAATGCAGTGCTGACAAAACCCAATTTGGCAAGAGAGCTGTCCACTCCTGCAAACTTGTTCACCGAGATATGAATCTGTGTTAGGACTTAAAAGCTGTTTTTTAAAGCAGCAAGTCATAATGAAGATAGCGGCTTTAGAAATCATAGAAAGAACAATGCCGTCCATGTTCATTTACATGTGTTGAACTGTATTTTGTTGGAGTCTTCAAGCAAGTTTCTCTTAAAGGACCACTATAGGCACCCAGACCACTTCAGCTTAATGAAGTGGTCTGGGTGCCTGGTCCAGCTAGGTGTAACCCTTTTTTCTATACACATAACAGTTTCAGAGAAACTGCTATGTTTATATTAGGGTTAATCCAGCCTCTAGTGGCTGTCTCATTGACAGCCACTAGAGGCGCTTCCGCGCTTCTCACTGTGATACGCCAGCGTCCATAGGAAAGCATTGTGAATGCTTTCCTATCAGACTGGGTGAATGCACGCGCGGCTCTTGCCGCGCATGCACATTCAGCCGAGGAGGATGAGAGGAGGAGGAGAGCTCCCCACCCGGCGCTGGAGAAAGAGGTAAGTTTAACCCCTTCCACCTCCTAGAGCACAGCGGGAGGGGGACACTGGGGGTGGGGGCACCCTCAGGGCACTATAGTGGTCCTTTAAATATGTAGATGATATTTCACAGTAATATTTTAAATATATTAGTTAGGATATCGATTATTTAGAGTAGTAAATCATGTATCACTTTTTAATACCACTACAACTTAAATAGCAAATAGAAAGTCATAGATCTGAGCACATCAGATGGGAACTGCAGACGTTAATAGGAAATAGAGTAATAATGTTTCCACCACACAATGTGAGCATTACAACACAGAATATATATACAGATATCAATAAAATCATTAAACAATTGGCGCTATCGTCGTAAAAAATTAATTAAGGTGCTTACACGATCTTTCTATGGGATCCATATCACTCACTAGATAAAACAACATTGTGTGGTCAAAACATTATTCGATTTCCTATTAAAATCTGCAATTTCCATTGAAAGTGATCAGATCCATTAATTTCTATTTGCATCTGCAAAGGGTTTTGCCAATCTGGGTGCATTAAGACACCGGTGAGACTTTCATTAACCTACTGGAAGTATGCAGTCCATTAAATTGTGAATTGCAACTTAAATGGTGTGATAAACAAACACACGCCCTCACCCTTAAATCCATAAGGACCACATGACAGTCAAAGTCCTGCACTGCATGAAGGCATAAACACCCAGGAACAGCATAGAATGCCATTGCTCTAGGGTGCCAGCAGGAATGGATCCCATTCGGGTACCGGGAAGCACCAGTTATCAATTGATACCCGAGGGTTCTTTCTGTCAGCTGGGGGCCACAATTAGTGGCATCAGACTGTTTGATCCGCTGTTTGCAGAATTTAAAGTGATGCCCCCCCTGCTGGCAGTGATCAGCGCTGGGCTATGCCAGCTTCCAGCACCAATCATTGTGTGATCAGCAGTGACTATATGCAGGAGTTGCAGCATAAAAGGAAGATATATCTCACATGCGGCAATCAAACAGAGCCCTCTGTACTGTGTAAGGTCAGAAATCCCACTGTTGATGTCAGTACTGACCTTAGCAAAACGAATCCGTCTGAGGTAGGGTTCTGGTTAATGTTAGGTTTAGAAATAAGACTATTGTTTGAGACCGTTCAGTACAGTGACACAGATAGTATCACTTTACCAAAACACATCCCAAGTAAGTAAGTAGACATGTCAAAATTAGGGCATATCTGTGACTTATAAAGACCCTCAAACATCCTGCAAAGGTGTATTTGTGATGTATCAATGTGCTCTAACAGTAGCAGAATACAAATACGGTGTCAATACAGTAGTGGGACACGAGGTTTGAAACACCCCATTATATTTTGTTTATGTTTTGGTCTTTATAGCAGCACCACTGCTTTAAAATGCATGTTCTGGGTGCGCCCCCCAATTCCTATTTTTTCCTGTTGAAATACCCCATGAAAATTAAACGTGTGGAAAAAAAAAATAAAATCAACAATGTTATTCACTAAAGTGAAAATGCTCAGGAATTGAAATTTTAACAGTTTGACTATTTTAGCTTTAAATTTGAAATTTACATTGAATACATTTTTCCCCATTTTTAATATTTAGAGTTGTGTTATCCATACACAAAGGCAATCAAAAGAAAATACATATTTCCCCTAAAAAATATTTTATATGTATGGGTGCACTTAAAGAGAAAGGTAGAATTAACTCATTGCAAAATTGCCAAAAAGGCACACTACATCTCAAAGAGCCTTGGCCCTTAACGGTTTAAGTCCAATTGTCATGGTCTATTCAAAATCAAAAAGCAGTTAAAGTAAAATAAAATCTGCATGCAATTAAATACTAGAAACATAACAACTTACAAAAAATAAAAATAGATACTCACAACTGATATAATATTGTCGTTTTCCCTGCATTATCCAATCCCACAATGATTACTTTGTGCTCTGAAACATAGAGTTAAATAGTTACTTATTAAACTAACAAATGATTATGGAAGAGTCATATAGGTGTGTTTTTGTTTTTACAAACTGCTTGCTTCATAGAGATAGCTACATTCTATAGAAATGTTGTATTTTAAGATGAACACATACACAGTTCTCCTTTTATGCATGTGTAACAGATTAAGTTTCCAGAAGATATTTTAGACACTGGTATAACTTACAGTCTAACGAGGGAAGTACAGTTGGACTGCTCTGGCACAATGCTGCAACATTAATATTAACACAATAATTGCACAAGAGCTGTGAAAATGTGGCCTCTGTAATATGACACAGTTACACAAGAAAGTTACATTCAATTTGTTTTATCCATCATGTTCTTATTTATAAAAGGCTATGACTGGTTAACAATAATGATCTTTATTAGAAAGCACACACCATAAAAAGAAAAAAGAAAAAAGGAAAACAAATTATTTAGGGGATTAACAATGAATAATAATAATAATATTTAACAATTTAACCAAGAACATTATACTAAGATTGTCTGTTTCCAAGTACGTAATGAGGTGCAGATGTTATAACTACCCACCTTAATGTTATTAATTTTATCATCCTTGGAAGGGTAAAATACTGAAATGACCATGACAGGAATTAAACCTGTGACTCTAAGATACAGTTGGCATCCTCAAGCACTCCCATGGTGCCTGGAGTCTGTATGTGCAGTGAAACTTGCACATTAGAGTTTCACACCTCCCCCTTTGCTGCCAGAGCTCTAACTCCACCAGCGACATTGGGGCATATTTCTATGCAAAGAATGTCATTCATTGGCTAATAGTGCTTAGCTGACGCACTCAGCCAGTGAATGGCAGATCGGATCAGCATCCAGATTCTGTGGCTCTGTAGAAGCCGGATGCAAGTCACTGGTCATAGAGGACCCTGCCTCCTCGGCTGAAATTATCAATCTCTGCCAATCCAATTCTTTACCATAGAAAAGCATTGGAACCTAGAGTGTGTGTGCATGGCAAAATTCCACACTGCACCAATCCAATTATTATTTATTATTATGATATTTATAGAGCGCCGTCAAATTCCGCAGCGCTTTACAATGAGTGGACGAACAGACATGTAGTTGTAACCAGACAAGTTGGACACACAGGAACAGAGGGGTTGAGGGCCCTGCTCAATGAGCTTACATGCTAGAGGGAGTTGGGTAAAATGACACAAAAAGGTAAGGATAGTATTAGACTAGTGACAGTTGCAGAAGAGGAATCAGTCAGGAGCTATTAACAGTTTAATTGATACGCTTTTATGAAGAAGTGGGTTTTTAACGATTTTTTGAAGGAGTGGAGACTGGGTGAGCATCTAACGGAGGAGGGAAGCGAGTTCCACAGGAACGGTGCAGCCCTCGAGAAATCTTGAAGGCGAGCATCAGAGGTGGGAGTACGGACAGAAGATAGACGTAAGTCTTCAGCAGATCGTAAGGGCCTAGATGGGACATACTTGTGTATAAGGGAGGATAGATAGGTGGGAACAGCATTATGTAGAGATTTGAAAGCAAGAACCAGAATTTTAAATTGAGCTCTATATTTAATATGAAGCCAATGTAGGGATTGACAGAAGGGTGAAGCATGGGAGGTGCGGGCGGACAGGAAGATGAGCCTTGCCGCCGCATTCATTATGGACTGTAACGGCGCAAGTTGGGAGCACGTAAGACCACTGAGAAGCGGATTACAGTAGTTAAGGCGAGAAAGGACAGTGGAATGGACCAACACCTTAGTCGCATCAGGCGTTAACTAGGGGCGGATGCACGCAATGTTTTTGAAATGGAAATGACAGGATTTGGCGATAGATTGAACATGAGGCTTGAAGGAGAGGTCGGAGTCAAAGAGAACACCTAGGCCCTATAAGACCATATGATTGAAATAGTCAAGTTTTGCCTGAATATTTTGGCAGAAGCACCTCTAGTTGTAGAAACACCTCTAGTTTCTGCAAAACTGCAATGATTTTAGGTGCACAGTTAAAACTATAGGGACATGGCACCCAGACCACTTCATAGAGATAGTGTAGTAGATAAGTAGATATGGGTCTAACTAGATACAATATTTCCCAAATGCATATGGATTTAACACAATGTATATAATAACCATCTTTCTATGCAAAAATACATATATTAAAAAGGGACACTCTAGGCACTACAAGCACCTTGGTCTATTGAAATGATGTAGGCTCTAAGATATTGCATCATATCCACTACAGCCTGTTCTAGTGTTTACAGAGCCAGGATTACCAAGGCGCTGTTCTCAAGTTTTGGGCAAACCATTTTGCAACAGCTTGAATATTATCTGGGTCCTGCCAGGCCACCTCTCATGCTGACTAAACCAGCATGTTGTTTCTGCAGCTAGTCCTGCTGTTTGTTTATTGGCAGAGAGTATCAGCCAATGAATAAACCTCTGTGCACAAAATTTACATTAGACAGCCTGGAATTCTCGTTTCAAACTCATTAATGAATGCTGGCGGAAGGTGGAGTTAGACATAAATATAAAATATCCAAACATGCGCAGCACTACTCACTGAAATGCCGCACATAACAGTGTCTTTGCACCATGACAATTTGGTCATGTTGGGTGGATTATCCCTTTACAGCAGAGCTCAAGGCCATGGCTAGAAGTCCTGTCAATTCATATTACACTTCCCAGCTTGCATACCAATAAGTTGGTACAAGAGTGCGGTCATAGAAGGTCTTGCTCATTTGAAACATGTGATTACAAGATCAAATAGTTTTCCTGTTTCTGTGGAACTGCTGCTTTGTGATGCAATACCACTCAGTGAAGACAAAGCTGGTAAGGGAATTAAAGAATGTCTAGGTCTTTAATGGACAATTCTAGGAACTAATTAGTTAATTATACACGTGCAATATGGGCAGACTTTAAAGGGACTCTCCAGGTCCCCTCTCCCTCCCAATCCCCGGTTGCTGAAGGGGGTCACCGCCGCTCCTCCTCTTCATTACGTTGGCCGGTGGGCGAGACTGATCCCTTCTGCCACGGAGACCTGCTGCGCATGCGCATTAGAGCTCTCCATAGGAAAGCATTAAAAATGCTTTTCAATGCTTTCCTATGGGGAATTGAGCGACGCTGGAGGTCCTCACACAGCGTGAGGACGTCAAGCAACGCTCTGGCACAGGTTTTCTGTGCTATGGACCAGGAAGTGCCCTCTAGTGGACTAGACAGCCACTAGAGGTGGAGTTAACCCTGCAAGGTAATTATTGAAGTTTATAAAAAAAAAAACTGCAATAATTACACTTGCAGGGTTAATTATATCTTAATGAAGTGGTCTGGGTGCCAGGTCCAGCTAGGGTTAACCCATTTTTTTTTATAAACATAGCAGTTTCAGAGAAACTGCTATGTTTATGAATGGGTTAAGCCTTCCCCATTCCCTCTAGCGGCTGTCTCATTGACAGCCGCTAGCGGCGCTTGCGTGCTTCTCACTGTGATTTTCACAGTGAGAGCACGCCAGCGTCCATAGGAAAGCATTGATAATGCTTTCCTATGCGACCGGCTGAATGCGCGCGCAGCTCTTGCCATGCGTGCGCATTCAGCCGACGTGGAGGAGAAGAGGAGGATCGGAGGAGGAGAGCTCCCCGCCCAGGTACGTTTTTACCCCTTTCCCCCTTCCAGAGCCAGGCGGGAGGGGGACCCTGAGGGTGGGGGCACCCTCAGGGCACTATAGTGCCAGGAAAACGAGTATGTTTTCCTGGCACTATAGTGGTCCTTTAAGGGTCTTTCGGTTCTTATCTGCCATCACAGTTTATGTTTGAGTGGTCCTATTCAATAAGAGCATGATAGCCAACCCTTCACATTCCAGCTGCTGTGAACTACAATTCCAATGATGCTCTGCCAGGCTACATTTTATTGCACTGGACTACAATTCCCTAGATGCTCTGCCAGGCTACATTTTATTGCACTGGACTACAATTCCCATGATGCCCTATAAGCTGCATTTTGAATACATAGGCCCTGAATACAGGGCACATTTTGACAGCAGTGGACTCCATCTCCCAGGACTCTCTGGCAGACAGTGGGCTGGCTGAGGGTGATGGGCAGCGCAGTGTGGGCCTTCTTACCCTGATGGCTGAACAGCCTCCATATCTTGGAGAAGAGGATTCCCATGCTCACACTCACAGAGGGTGACACGGTGTTACAGTGTGTGCCTGGGGGCCCACTGCGCCCCGCCGAGCATGCCTCACACACAGCGCCTCTCCCAGCTCCGCACGGCCATCGCTCGCCCAGCACCAGCTCCCGGCGCAGCGCTAGTGACGTCACGCCGGCCGGGCTCAGCCACACTACGTCACTTCCCGGAAACGAGTTCTAAACACTGGAGAGAAAGTGCCCCCCACGGATCGCCCAAAAATAAGCCGCACTCCTCATACAGAATACAAAGAGGACGGAGTGAATGAAGGGGGGAGTGGGCTGAGCGAGAAGCCTGGTGTGTGTGTGTCCCGAAGGAGTTCCAGCACCATGCACCGCGAGCTGTTTGTTTTGCGTCTCTAGTATTAGAGCTCTCGTGCGTGACGTAACGCGAGGCTGGATCACGTGACAAGCCAGTCAGCTGACCCAGAAATGTGTCACTGTACACCTGGCAGCTCTGGAGAGAGCAGAGATCTCCTGCTGCTGGGTGACGCCAGGAGGGGGGCGGGGCTTACAGGGACTTACATTAACCCCTTAAGGACTGGACTGTTTTTGTGATGTTGTACATTTGCGACCAGGCATATTTTTACACTGTTTGTGTTTAGCTGTAATTTTCCGCTCTCTCATTTACTGTTCCCATAAAAATTATGTATTGGGGTTTTTTCAGGACAAAAAGGGGCTTTCTTTACATACCATTATTTATATAATCTCATGTATTTTAATTTAAAAAATCTGATGAAAAATTTTAAAAAAATACATGTTTTTTTTTTTACTTTTACTTGAAAAATCTTTTACTTATCTACAAAAACGTATGAAAAAAAACTGCTTAATAGAGTCAAAATTTTGTCCTGAGTTTAAAAATACCCAATGTTTACGAGCTTTTTGCTTTTTTTTGCAAGTTATAGGGCAGGTACAAGTAGGATATTGCGGTTTCAAAACAAACATTTTTAAAATTTATCAATAGTGACATTGTAACACTATTATCTGTCATAAATCTCTGAATAACACCCCACATGTACATATTTTTTTTTAAACTGGACAACCCAGGGTATTCAACATGGTGTTTGTCCAGTCTTTTTTAGTAGCCACTTAGTCGAAAACACTAGCTAAAGTTAGCATTCATATTTGTAGATCCAGGTATGCCTAATGCAACACACAGAGCTGAGGGAGTCTGACTTGTGGTGGGTTGCTCAAAAACTAGACAAAGACAGGAATTCACCCAATACCTGTCTAAGAAAATGTAATTCGAAAGGGGTAACACCTTGATTTGGTGTAATATATCCAGGAGCTATTTCACCCACAAATAGCTGTTATATATATAGTTATGCCAAATAGGGTGCGAAGAAGAAGTTCAGATGTTGTAAAAGAGTGATGTAACAATATGTATGGTGTATATGTCTTTAAATCTGCTAGAGGCAGATTAAGTATTGTATGCTCCTGGATATATTACACCAAATCAAGGTGTTACCCCTTTTGAATAGCATTCATATTTGTTTGTGTTTGAAAAAACTGAATTGAACGCTAATTTTGGCCAGTGTTTGTGACTAAGTGGCTACTAAAAAAGATTGGACATACCCCATTTGCAATACTTTGGGTTGTCTTCTTTTGCAAATGGTATGCCATCATAGGGGTAATTCTCATTCCTGGGCTACCATACGCTCTCAAAGGCAACGTAACCAACCTGGCCTTTTTCAATGTAAAAATATTTGACCCTGTAACTTTCAAAAACGCTATAAAACCTGTACATGGGGGGTACTGTTATACTCGGGAGACTTTGCTGGACACAAATATTAGTGTTTCAAAACAGGAAAACGTATCACAACAATTATATCATCAGTAAAAGTGCTGTTTGTGTGTGAAAAATGCAAAAAAAAGTAATTTTCACTGACAATATCATCGCTGTGATATGTTTTACTGTTTTGAATCACTAATATTTGTGTTCAGCAAAGTCTCCCAAGTAAAACAGTTCCCCCCCATGTACAGGTTTTAGGGTGTCATAGAAAGTTACAGGGTAAAATATAGTGCTAGCAAATTAAATTCTCTGGACTTTCGGCCTGGGTTGGCAGGCAGGTCCCTCAAATTGCAATCAATAAAATTACTTAATTGTGTAAAAATATTACATAAATACGCACGTAGAATTTAAATATATATGCATATTTATATATTTGAAGTCTACGTGTATATTTATATCATTATTTATGTAATTTTGTATATGGACATATGTATATTTCGTATTATTTGTATTTATTTATATATACATAGATATATATACAATTTCATTCTAAGTGTATTTTTATATAAATATATATATATATATATATATTACTATCAAAATACAGTTAGAATAAAATTTCATATAGATATATTTATTTTTATGTGTTTATTTAATTTAAATTACTTATTTGTATTTTATAATAATATTTATATACAATATACATAGTTATTATTATATATATATATATATATATACGTGTGTAATTTAATTATAAGTGTATTTTTATATTAATATATGTACATATTAATATAAAAATACACTTAGTATGACATTATATATATGATATATAGACATACATATATATATAATTTTTTTTTTTTAATTAACTTTTTTTTATGATTTTACACTAGCAGTCCCCCTGCAGGCAGACACATGGACACCTATTGTGACCTCTGTTGAGCGATCACATGGCCACAGGGGTCCTAATCTGCCATGGGGAGACTGTCTGGGCTGCAGGCAGTCTCCCCACAACGGAAGCAACACCGATCGCCGCCGGGGGAAACGACGGCGATCGGGTAAGTACATTGGACCGTTAGGACGGTTCAGGACCGTCACCGGTCGGCAACGCTAAAAAGCCGATGACGGTCCTGAACCGTCCTCATTATTATTATTATTTTTCTGAGCAGAGATCACATTATTATTATTTTGTTAATATTATTTTAATCACTGTCTGAGCAGAGACCTCATTATTATTATTATTATTATTTTATTATTTTAATCTCTGTCTGAGCAGAGACCTTATTATTATTTTATTATTATTATTTTAATCACTGTCTGAGCAAAGACCTCATTATTATTATTATTTTATTATTATTTTAATCTCTGTCTGAGCAGAGACCTTATTATTATTATTATTATTTATATAGCTCCAGCAAATTCCATAGCGCTGTACAATGGACAACCTATTGTTCCTGTAACATTGTGTAATTGTCCCATTTAGTGTTAAATTCCCCCCTTTTCTAATATTGTAAAGCAATCACCTGAAAATCATTGGACCTGCTGACCCTCTGTATTTACAATATTGCAGTAACCCCTATTGTATAGTTCCTCGATCCATTTCATTGATCACTGTCATTTCTAAAAGGCTTCCATCTAGCACAGTTGTTTGAAGTAACATGGCCAAACTATAAAACTATATATTTGAATTTTTTTTTTTTACTTGCATAACTTTCTTAACTTTATTTTATTTTTTTTAACTTACACTATTGATCCTTGGTCTGTGCCACATGTTGGGGCATGTTAGCCGCTCATAAATTTAAACTACATTTGGAAAAGTAGACACCTCAGGATATCACACAATTCAGACCATTTTTGTATCACATATCCATGTAATATTGACTTGGGATACAACCACTGGCGTACATACCAGGGTCGCAGGGGTCGCGGCTGCGACCGGGCCCGGCCCACCAGGGGGTCCGGCCGCCCCTGCGACCCGGTATGTAGCCACAGGGCCAGCCTCTTCCCCTGGGGGGCCCAGGAGGCGGCCACCCCAGGGCCCCCCGAGGCTGGCCCTGCTGACATCATCTTCCGGCGCCGGCATCCCTATGCGGCGCGCGAGGGAGCTGAAGAGGAAGCCCTGAGTGCTCCCTCGCGCGCCCGCCTGCCCGACCGACCGGCCACCTGCCCAGGAGCCCAGCAGCACCACTGGACCCCAGGGAATCCCCCCAGCACTCCAAAAGGTAAGGAGGCTGGGGGATTACATTTAAAAAAAACAAACAAACATGTGTTGAGTTAGTGGGAGTGTTAGTGTGTGTGTTAGAGGGAGTTTTAGTGTGTTAGTGGGAGTGTTAGAGTGAGCGTGAGTGTTAGAGTGAATGTTAGTGTCTGTGTCTGCTAGTGTCAGTGAGTGTGTTACTGTGTGTGTCTTACTGAGTGTGTGTGTGTGTTAGCGAGTCTGTTTCATGTCTGTTAGTGAGTGTGTGTTTGTCAATGAGTGTATGTTTTGTAAGTGAGTGTGTATGTATGTCTGTCGCTGAGTGTGTGTCAGTAAATGTGTGTCTGTTAGCTAGTGTGCATGTGTCTGTAAGTGTGTGTGTGTCTTCAGCACTTACCTTGGCGCTGGGGATCCCTCAGCCTCTCAGCTCCGAATGCGACCGAGCACGCATTCAAACCGCCCATAGGAAAGCATTACTCAATGCTTTCCTATGGACGTTCAATGTGCTCCTCTAGCAGCTGTCAGTGAGACAGCCACTAGAGGCTGGATTAACCCTCAGTGAAACATAGCAGTTTCTCTGAAACTGCTATGTTTTCAGCTGCAGGGTTAAAGCTAGAGGGACCTGACACCCAGACAACTTCATTGAGCTAATGTGATCTGGGTGTCTGTAGTGGTCCTTTAAAGGACCACTATAGTGCCAGGAAAACATACTCGTTTTCCTGGCACTATAGTGCCCTGAGGGTGCCCCCACCCTCAGGGACCCCCTCCCGCCCGGCTCTGGAAAGGGGTAAAACTTACCTTTTTCCAGCGCTGGGCGGAGAGCTCTCCTCCTCCGATCCTCCTCTTCTCCTCCCCATCGGCTGTATGCGCACACGCGGCAAGAGCTGCGCGCGCATTCAGCTGGTCACATAGGAAAGCATTCATTATGCTTTCCTATGGACGCTGGCGTGCTCTCACTGTGAAAATCACAGTGAGAAGCACGCAAGCGCCTCTAGCGGCTGTCAATGAGACAGCCGCTAGAGGAAATAGGGGAAGGCTTAACCCATTCATAAACATAGCAGTTTCTTTGAAACTGCTATGTTTATGAAAAAATGGGTTAACCTAAGCTGGACCTGGCACCCAGACTTAAGCTGAAGTGGTTTGGGTGCCTAGAGTGGTCCTTTAAGTGTGTGTGCATCTGCATGCACTGGCGTACATACTGCGGTCGCAGGGGTCGCAGCCCTGTAACCCCTGCGAACAGGTGCCCACCGCCATGTGTTGCGGCCCGCGCGCGGGGGGGGGCCCACGGATCAATTTTCGCACCGGGGCCCCATGAGACATGTGTACGCCACTGGATACAACAATGTACCCACTTTTATCTGTTCTAGGCCATTACAGTGGGACGAGTTAAAAGGTTACTCCAAGCATCACAAACCACTACAACCTGCTGTAGTGGTCACATTGTTGAGAGTAACCTTCTGCCATTCCCCACAAATGAAGCAAACCATTTCACAACAATTTGCCTCTTTTCACACAACCAGTTGCCAAGCCTCCTCTTGTGTTGGCTGAACAAACACCAGCTTCTGAAGAGCTGTCCAGAAATTTAGGAAACCAGGGAACAAGTGGTGAGACAGGACCATCAAATCTGTCAAACCAGGGATAGTTAGGACACCTGCACTGTACTGAAAGAGGGTTTAACTGTTGCTGAATCCATAGGGGTGTGCCCAGGAAGAAAAAAAAAAAAAAAAGTAGGACAAGGCCTGCATCCAATTTATTTACTGTAACGTGGTGCTGATTGATTTGAACAGCACCATGTGTATTAGTTAATGCTGCTTTACTTACTGTTTGGGGTATAGTGTAGCATTATAGGCAGGCTTTGTGTCTGCCTGCTCTCCTTGGTATTAATTTACTGAGCGGAGCTTGTAAATAGGAGGGGTAACACTGCACCCTAAATCTTATAATGTGAAGCTTTGTGTTTTATTGTTGACACCTGATCTCTTTCTCTCCTATCTAACCACTCATCCCCCTGTTCTTCCCCTATCACTCTCACTCATGACACTCCACCCATTACTGCAACGTATCCCTCTCCACTCCAATCTCTCTCACTCATCCCTTTCACTTCATGCTCCTATTACCACAAACGTATCCCTCTCTCACTCCCACCCATTCCTTCCTCTCACCCCATACTCCTTTTATTGCCACCCAGCCATCCCTTCCTTTCACCCCTTACTCATTTCAACCCCAGGTATTCCTCCGTCTCCCCTCTACTTCCTGTCACCCCGCCCATCCCCTCCTTTCTCTCCATCCTCCTGTCACTCCAACCCTTCCCTTTCTTTCACCCCATCCTCTGCTCCCTCCTCTATCATTCTGTCCCTCTCAGTCCATCTCCCTACCACTCCAAACCTATCCCTCTCTCTCTTTTAATCCTCTAGCTATCACTTACCATCATCCCTCCATCTCTTCCATATTCCTGTCATTTCCAACTCATCCTTTCTTCTCTCCAACCTCTGATCATTCCCACTCTCCTCAACCTGCTTTCACTCCAACTCATCCCTTCTTCTCTGTAGACACCCATCACTCCCAACCATCCCCCACTCCTATCACTTTCTCACCTATTGTTCTCTTCCCACGCATATCACTCCCATCCCAACTTCCCCACTAATCCACAGCACACTGATCTACCCACATGGCCCTCACAGCTACCCACACACATCACACACAGCAATACTTTTCACTTACAGATATTCAAACTCATTATTTACAGCTAGCCACACATCATGCACTGCCCCATATCACTTAATGTTACCCAAATATACTATCATATGCTCACGCAGCCTCACACATCACATATAGCTGCACCTGCTGTGTTCTTAGGTGAATACGTTAAGTTTAAATTTAATCATTTTCACTAAGTTATAATTCGAATGCTAAGTAACAATAAAGGAAATGAAAATAAAAAACAAAAGTCTAAAGACACAAGCAATTAGTGTATGTTTTACTTTTAAAGTCAATAGAATATCAATAACGAAAATATGAATGTGGATATAAAGAGGTATAGGACAGCTAGAGAATGATGTTTATGTAACTTATGCAAAACAATTAAAGCTTCACCGTACGTTGTTTGGTTCAGAATACGGTTCTCAGAGAAAGTTTATTATAGTTACCATAAGTGTTCTTATCACATACCGTTCAGCCACATGAATTATGTTGACCAACACACAAGTAAAACACATGACACGGTTCTTACAAGGTTTTTCATTTATTATAGAAAAAAAAAATGTTAATGCAGTTAATTTTTACACTTCTAAATTCCATAAAACAAGTCCAGAGAAATTAGGATGCTGTATGCATGCAGTCTGCATTGTCTTTGTTAAATGTTCCTTTTTCACGAAAATTACACCACTTGGTTTCTCTGTAAGCCACTAAAGCAGAGGGGAAATTAGAACATGCAACACTGTACGCCTTTGCATAGTATTTTTTTTTTACCCAGCATGCCTTGTTAAGTTGCTACACATATCCAAAGAAGTAAAGTAGAAACGGTTAATCAGCATAAAACATATACAAATTTTTGACTGTTTTGGTTTAATAAAGGCAAAATCAGCTTCACAGTCCAGCTTTGAATGTTCTGCTTTGGGTATAACTGTTTGAACAACATCATAAAAGCATAAATACATAATTTTCTGAAATTCCATTTTCTTTAGTGGCTTAGCCATTTTTGTACATAATCCTTTTTTTATTTTGAAGAACATTTCTTTTGATTTTTCATTACACATTTGCTAATGGACTCTGTTTATTTTATGGCCTTTTTTGAAAATAAATTTTTTGCACTTTAAGTTATTTTTTTTTTTTTAAACTACTTACTACATGTGTGCTCTCCTTAAATAACCAACCTGTGTTCACAAATTTTCCATAGGGCAATAACAATCAAAAATGTAAGCACGTAACTTTGTACATGAGAGAATTATAAGACATCTCATCATTTATTTTTATTTTTTTTTTGTATTTTTTTGCTACTATGTCATAATAAAGAAAATACACATCTGTATGAAAAAAAAAATCTGTAATTATCCACAAACTGCAGTCACCGCAAAATATCATTACAATGAATGTTTAATGGAATAAAACATCCTAAATATATCTATACTTGACGTTAATAATCGACAGATATTTCCTTTGTAAAAATACTACCCTTTTTTTTTACTGTAAACTTGTGCTAATTAGTATAAGTGTGCTTCCTTATGTCTTTTCTCCCAAATCTTTACTTGCATTGGCAAAATATATGTTTTAGTATTATACATTATTTGGTCGATTTGCCAGAAAATGATTTGGCTATAAATGTGTACAAAAGGTTAATATTGCAAGACAGCGCCATATTAATTGGATGAGAAAGGCTCACCCTATTTTGTTATAGTACTTCTCGTTCCCAACTCACTCTACATGCAAATCCCAGTGGATCATTGTTTTCTTAATATGGAAAAGATTTGGAGTTCCTATATCATAGCCATTGAGGGGGTAGGGGGCAGTTTGAGGACAAGGAAGGAAACCCAATGGACATTTAGATTATTAACAAAGTATACTTGTGACTTTTAGCAATCAGATAAAACTGAACATGAAAACATTGATGACTTTATAGATCAATGTTCTACCCTTTCAAGTAATAAAAAGCATTAAAGGGATAGATGAAATTTGGTCTCATAATTGAGAACAACTTTCTCCAAACACCTAAAGCACAGAGTGTGTCCTCTCTTTTATCATTTTACAAAAGTGCAGATTTCCTAGTAGTTTAGCTCAATGGAGCTATACTCAAGAGGCAGCCATTGCACAGAGCACCTGCCTTGCAAAGAATTCTCATTGCGCTGCATTGGGAAGTTTGTGATTGTACAGCCACATAAAGCCTTGGCTGGGAAAGAAGGGGAGGGCTTGGGAAGGCTGCAGAAAAGAGATCTGCAGCTTTTGCAAATTGTTTTTAGAATTTTGCTCAATTAAAAAAATGCATATTTGAAAGCATGCATGTTTTCATTGGGGTAGATATACTAAATAGTGATATATGTTTAAACACTGCCCTTGCCAAATGTAGAGTTACATTTTTATTTACATAATAAATGGAAATCACCAGTGTCTATCTTATTGAAATCAGATTTGTATTTAATTATTCTTGTTTTTTTTCCTTATTATAAATTTCTCCATACTGAAATCTTAGTGTTTCAGAACATCACAGAAAGGTTACGCACTACGTTATTGTCAATATACGAATAAATATGTGCCAAAGCTAAAAATGCCCGAGCACCTAAACGTTAGGTAGACACCACTAGATTGTATCCTGGGCTTAAACCCTTGTTAATAGAAGAGCTTTCGATTCAATAGTAGAGGAAATACTCCATTGTCTGAACTCTCCCTCCCTTTAGTGATTGTTATTGTCTATATATCTGTTTAAAAGTTCGATAACTATAATTCTTAAGATAACATATTACAGTTAGGGACACCAAATAGCACAATTGTTTAGTTGTTTTTTTTTGTTATTGATTTTTAGCTTTTTTTGTCTTAGGTCTTATTTGATACACAGGTAGTGAATGTAAAACCTGAGTATTTTTAAAAAAACTATTATTGTATGATCACATCATTACTTTTTTTTTTTTTGCTAAACATAAGTCTATATTTACCGGTATCGTTTGATTTGTAACTGTACATAAAAAAAAAACTAAGAACTGCTATGGTTTTATTTGGCAACATAGAAAAATAGGGAATTGGGGGAAAACACCCAGAAACTGGCGTAAAGACCATAATATAAGAAATACAGATTAAGAAACAGCGTACACACACAAAAATATATATTTTTAAACTTTGTATTCACCTATCTTAGTAATTCTTTATGTGTGCACTGTTCGTTAATCTGTATTTTATTTGGCGACATAATAGCAGAGATACTCTTAGCTTCCTGAAAAAAGCCTCTTCCTTAGAGGGTCAGTTATGCCTGAGTATTAGTGTATTTTACTGCTTAAAGCAGCTCTGCGTTTTAGTGAATGAATGCAGAGAGATCTAAAACAATTTTTAGCTAGCCCAATGGAAATAAAAGCTGTACTGTGATTGGTTGAAAGGATCAAACAGGCAATCAGAGTGAAGTTGAATTCCATCCACTAAAGATAATTTAGTGGCAGCTTACTGTATATTGCCAGTTTCTTCTGACTGCAAAAGTTTAAAAAAAGCAAAGTTAAAGACTTTCATACATACATTTCAACATATCTAGATACGCTTTCCTATTAACCATATTTCAATTGAAGCATTACTGTTTAACTGCTATTTTGATTTATGGCAGAATACGTAAGTGGAATGCTTGTTTTCATTAACCCCTGTGAGTCTTGCCCTGTGTGTCTTTAAAGAGGTCTCTGTAAGGCATATGTTAAAATACAGCATATCAGTAATAACTGTTGAAGTGCATTACACAGCCAGTTATTTAGGATATTTGACATCATCATAGCAGTAAAAAATAAAAAAGTACACAGCCTCAATTTCTACTACTGCAGCCAAATAAAGGGCCTAGTATCTAATTTACTATATTCTTTTAATTTGTTTTCTAGTTTTTTTTCTACACTATATCTCTTATACACAAATATTTTCTCTCATTTCTTGCAAATAAAGTAGAATACATATAGTTACATACAAAAATTAAAGTGTTTTCTAATATTAATGGATTTCAATGACTGCTATTTTTTAAACAACTATATGTGATACATTGTAATCTGCAAATCTCGGACACACATAAAAAAAAAAGTGAGTATTTTAGCGTGTCAGTTAGTGAACAGGCATAGCAGAACTATTTGAACACAAAATAGAAAAATTGCCTTTTTTTTGTTTTGTGGGATATTCAGAGTTTCAGTTTATTTGTTTGTTTGTTTGTTTATTTATTTATTTTTTTACATCACCTTGCAGTTAGATTTGCAATATAATAAATGTTTAAACTTTTTTTCTGTGTGAATAGCATTGGGAACCTATGTATCTTTTCACTTGTCATTAGAGATTTTTAGCAAAATATCACAAGATCTTTTAAAAGTTCTTTTCCACCAACCTTGCAGCCTACAGCTGGATTTTTTTTTACAATGTATGAAAGCAATCTGAGCAACTTTGAACCTCACAAGCATCCTAAATATCAACCTTGAACCTCACAAGCATCCTAAATATCAAGGAATCAATTTAAGTATATCAACTATATACATGGTTAAATAGGAACTATACCACATATTGCCAGAGCATTAAAAGAAACCCCCCAGGGAATATGTAAAACACATTTTTAATGTTATTTCTTTATGATCGCTTACGTTAGGGGTTCCCAACCCAGTCGTCAAGTACCCCCTACCAGTCCAGGATTTAGGGATTACCCAGTTGTGTCTAAAGTGTTTTTTCTTTTTCAAAAACACCTTAGACACAATTGAGTAATACTTCAATCCTGGACTGTTAGGGGTTACTTGGGGACTGGGTTGGGAACCACTGGCTTACGTGATCCTTGCACAGTAATTTCACACAATAAACTAAATGAGATGGCTCTGCTATTCACAAGTAGTCCATATTCAGAAACCATCACTAATAACTATACTCTCCCACATCTGTGTTAAACCATCTCAGAGCCCATCAAAGAATGTTCAGTTTCACTTACATGCAAACAGCGAAACACAAAAAAACATGCAGCCTATAATCACAGCTATAAATAAATAATGATATCCACTTATGGATGACAGCAAGGCTCTTACAATTGTACCAAAATTCACTTAATGATTCCCGTGGAAGGCTCAAGACCAGGTCTAACAGGCACACAAAAAGTTGGCAAACAGAATCCTTGACTTCCATCTCTCTCGTGTATCACAAAAAAACAAAAGAACAGGTTATTAGTGATACCTAGCAAGGTTATAACTAAGAGAAGAGAACAAAAAAGCCAGAAAGGGAATAGATAGATCTAAACACTTCCCCTTCAAGCTTTAAGAATATTAGAGCAACCCCATCTACACTAGTAGAAATTAAATAGAATAAAATATAACTTTTAATTGTCTTGGGTTAAAATCCCTATATATTATAATGAAAAGTGAAAGAAAACAGGGGAAACAAACAAAAGGAGATAAATGATAAACAGTGCTACCCCTGTCAGGTAATAGCACCTATGGCACTGGGATTTCCAAAATAAAAATAAAGATATAGTTTCAGTATACCAAAAACCTCAGTTAGATAACTAATCCCCCAACTCCCATCACCCAGTGCCAACGTAATAGCAAAATCTCCTATCCCCCTAACAAAAGATGTAGCCGAAACTACCTTGTAGCTACATCAAAAGGTCTGTTAAAATAATATAGCAGGGTGGCTAATCCGGGAAAGAAATGTAGGCTGCAGCATAATCCCCTGTCACCCCGCCACCCTCTGCTACTAATGTCCCGATGCGCGTTTTGCCGAGTATTGGCTCTTCCATTGGATAGGAGATTTTGCTATTACGTTGGCACTGGGTGATGAAGTGCCAACAGCGGTGGTGAAGATGGTAACAATAAAATATCCTAAATGAAAAGGAGGAATTCCGCACTCTTTTTAGGATCCTGGTGCTGCCAGACCTGGGGTTGGCTGCCCCTACCGTAATATTTTGTTCCACTAATAAGATGTCCTAGGTATCTATTGCTCAAGATGTGGTGGTAGAAGCTCTACCCATTACCTCATTATGTATTCCCTACTTTATTTTACATATAAAGATTATATCTTTATGAAAAGCATTCAAATTACAATGCTACTTTAATGTCCCTCGTTCCTTGTAGGTTACTCTTGAAATTTTGAACATAGAGCATTCTCTGTTTGTGCACCACATACTGTAACGGTTATGGTGCCAGATGTCCCCTGGCACAACCCTGCAGTAAGCTGGTAAATAAATTATAAATGGTTTGACAATTAACTGGATCTGCTTTCTAACTGTAACCTTAAACCTCTAACCCAAACCATAAGCCTAACCTAATAACCTTAACCCTTTAAGGACACATGACGGAAATATTCAAGAAGTTGTGTCCTTAAGGGGTTAAAATTTACTAATAGCCATTACATTAAAATTTCAAAATGTTGAAATTATAAATTATAAATATAAATATTTTGGGGAATTATGCCCACTTTGCTAATTTAGACTAAATGTCAAAATGTATGTTTTTGTTAGAGAATATACCACTAGTTCTGACTCTAGTCTTCCAGTTTCTACAGATCTATTCTAAAACAAATTCTGTTTTAACTCACATGTTCCAAAGATACAGCTTTAAAACATTTTCAAAACAAAGTCAATTGAGGCTGTATAGTAATTCCCCAGCTGTGGTGTAGTAATACATACTGCTATATGACAGGATTATACAATCGATCAGTCCCTTTCTTTGGCTTCCACATGAGTTCTGATTAACGTGCTAATCTTAAACAAATACAACAATAGCTGTTAAATGCATTCCAGTGGAGATTGATATTATGACACATAGTAATACACAACAAGCAGCCATTTGGGTATTTAACCGCCTCTGTCATGCAAATAGCAATATACATAGTAGCAGTCAAATTACTCACAAATGTACAATGAAAAATATAATCTTCAATCTGCAGGATTTTGCTTTAGAGGTGAACCCTAAGAATTGCACAAAAAAATGAAAAAATGCATAAATTTATTAGCTCTCAAAATACCTGTTGTGTGGCCAGTTAGCCAACTCTGATGGGGCTTATTTGCTGAATTTTGAATTGTGGATTACCGTCAAGGGAATTTCAAATATTTGTCAAAACATCACAATAGTAAGCATGTTGATTTTTCTAGCAAATTTTGGACAAAACCACAATTCCTTTGTCGATTCTCCACAGTTCTTTTTGTGATTAACCTTAAAAGTTTTACAATCTGAAAAACACAAGGGGTGTTTTGCTAGTATATTGCTAAAGGTTTGATCTGTAGAACCCAGGGTACCAGTGTGATGTGTTTGTGTGTGTACGAGTCTGTATGTTTAGGATTCTGTGTCTGATGCCTTATTACACTTTGTATATTTAAGGGACAAGATCTGATGAGGCTCTACAGCAGGCTTCCCCAAACTCTGGCACTCCAGATGTTGCTGAACTACAACTCTATGATTCTATGAATGAAATAGATAGGATGAGAATCATGGGAGTTGTAGTTCAGCAACATCTGGAGGGCCGGAATTTGGGGAAGCCTGCTCTACTGAATCATACATTTGTTCATTACATCAGGAATTGTCTGAATCAATAAGAGAATTTCATATTTTAGGCATTTATACCTCGAACTAAAATGACAAACAGAAGAGAATATTTCCAATTTAGCTATTTTGGTCCAACATTTTAAACTCCCTGGAGTATTCATGATAATTTCCCATTTTAGGGATTAACCCTGTATGCCAGGATTATCAAAAAGGCAGAGTGGGGTCAAGGAAGGTACAAGGCAGCATCAAGTTTTGCTTCTGTCTCAAGCACCAGTTACTTTTGGCTCCTCAAAAAAACCTCAAGTCTATTAGTTGTAAAACCTATAACATTTCTGTAGATGTCCAGCCCTTCAAAGACATCTTCACCTCACTCCACAAATATAATGTAATCATCTGAACATGATAACGTAAACATCTCTCTATGCCCAAGTAGACCATGGAAGATTTTTATAAAGGCTTCAAAATTATTATTATTCATTTTTTAGATTATATTGTGATAAAACAACTTGATAGCTAAGAGGGTAATGTTAGAACTTTTCTAATAGTTAATTATTTCTAAAGCTATTATACAATCAAACTTAATATTATACATCTCAGTGCATTAATTTTAGTATACTTATTACGTTCACCACAATTTTTTTACATATTGGAACTTTTTTTTTCACACTTTTTTGCTATGTAGTCAAAATATCTGCAGAATCAAAGGTTTGACGACCCAATACTCTTGATTTTGTCAAGGTTTATGTTAAATGCAATGACAGCATACTTGAATTGCTCAATTCTGACAAACTCAGCAGTGTTTTAGCTATATCACTGTCACGCTGAACTTTTCTTGACATAAGACAAAGTAGGGATTTACTTTGTCTTATGTATTTATGTAGGTAAATTAAGGATCCATTTTCTAGGGCCCTAGTTCTCTTAAAGTGGCACTGTCTCAGCAAACATACATTTCTCCTGTTGTTTCCTCTTCTCTTCATCTCAGAATCTGGTCTTTTTTTGTGATCTAATTTTCTTTAAAACACAAGACAAAGTATGGACGACTTTGTCTTATGTATTTCCCTACACTTGAATTTCTTTGACCAAAGGAGGAACTTACGTCAGCTCCTTATCCATCACCATCAGAGAAAGTACTCACCCTTCTCAATAACACAGGAAATGGAGCTGACGTAAGCTCCTCCTTTGGTCAAAGAAGGTCAAAAGAAACAGTTGGAGAAAGGTACGTTTGGTGTGACAGTGCCACTTTAAGAGAAGTAGGGCCCTAGAAAATGAATCCTTAATTTACCTACATCGCTTGCAGCTACCTGTGGGTGTCATATTATACTGCTATGATGTAAAGTCAGAGAAGGCATGAAACAAAATGCAAAAAGTATGCATAACTCCGGATCTTTGCATGTGTTAGCATTCCTAATGGTCCTGCAATTCAATTCTACTTCCTGTAAAGTGATACCAAGTCTTGTTTAACCTGACAGGTGCACTTTAAATGTGCTTCAATCTCAGCTAAAAATTTGCTGAATTATACAGTCAACTCAGTACAACTCACTGCTTCGCTAAATTTAAAAAAAATTTAAAAAATAAATACCCAAAAGATAAAGCACTTTGAAAAATAAATAAAAATAAATAAAACTTCGCAAATCTCCACATCTTTATTAAAGATCCATTAGCTGTTACAATTCAACTGTCAATTAACGAAACAGTTCAATGTGGACTGTTTCTATAGAATCTGACAATTAAATGGAATATATCATCTCTTACCGAGTCTAAAATGTTTTTTTTTTTTAAATGTACATATAAATGATCATATATTGGTTCACGTCTGTTCTTTCCATATTACTATTACTGGTTTTATGTAATTTGTGGCATAATCCTATCTATGTGTTCTGAATATTGGGATTCTATGCTTAAAATGGGTAAGATCACAAGCATGTGTAATAGGTTTATAGGGAAGCTATAAGCACCGTGACCATTTCAACTAATTGCAGTGGTGGTGGTGCAAGAAAACTATTGGTGCAAAAAATGGAATCGTTCTTCTCAAATAAGGGCAGGTAAGCCTGGCATCAGTAAACATCAGACTAGCTCCACGCTGTGCCGCATTTGTACAGAGCACCATTAAACCGTCCTGCCCATAGTTTAAATGCCCCCAGATGAAATTTTGCAGTGCAAATGCGACTAATGATATGAGCGCAATTCACTTTAGACTTAGTCTCTAGGGTCTCCCAAAACGAGAAATCATAGACCAAAAAGCAAGACATGGCCTCTAATTTGGGACTGTCCTGTCAAATCTTGGATTATTGGGAGGTATGTGTGTTCTTGCAAGGCTGGGTAAGGAAACTTCCAATTTCTTATCACTTTAAGAGATGTTTATAGAACAGTCAGGGGTGCCTAATAGATAAATCCCCAGATGTTGTAGAAGTTCAGTGATGCTTTGCATGCCTTTAGAATGATTTTAGAAGTACAAAGCATCATGGAAGCTGTAAAACATCTGGTCTAAATGCTGGAGAGTTAGATCTGTTTCTGCAAAAGCAGGGTTCTGTTGTCTCAATGGATACAACAGAGGATCGCACTAGAGCATCACCATTAATGAGATCAACAGGGAGCGATGCGGGGCAAAAATAAAAATGCTCAAAAACTGGAGCAATTTGAAAGTGAAATTTAAATACAACTACTAATAGAGGTGAAATTGTATTTCATATGTTACAGTCTATCTCATGCACAAAGCATTTTTACAAAACAACTACTGCGAAAAAATCAAAAATCTAAGCTGAAACATATGACAAGGCTTTTCAAAAAAATGCAAGTGATACAATGCAATGCTGATCTAGCTCTTTGCTTTTGTTATGAAAACACTTTTTTTTTTTTTCATGTCGAGATAGACATATACAGCTTGATTACAGGTATGGGCTAAAGGAAAGGAAATATATATATATACATTTTTGTTGCTGTTGCATGCTTTATCACAGCCCGGAAATCACAAGGCCTCAACGAGAAAACAAGCAAACAGAAAAATCAACCACATTTGTTTAGAAAACAAATTCCATATGGTTTAACCCCTTAAGGACCAAGCTTTTGGAATAAAAGGCAATTATGACATGTCACACATGTCATGTGTCCTTAAGGGGTTAAACTAGCATAAACGGATGTCGTGACAAGTTAAAAAAAAAACATTCTATGAAAAGAAAGCATGCATTTTTGTTTTGATATGAATTTCTTTAATCAAAGCTTAACTCTTTCATGGATACTTGAGAAATTGTACCACACCCCCTGTACCTCAAAGTGCCGTGAAGGTGTCCAAAGCATTTAAAAGCAATACTTTATTCAACCCGCTTCGACCTCCAAAGAATTCTCTCTGTTCAATGAAGTGAATTTATCAGGGTTATTCAATAAAGTTACAGTTAAACGTGAATCTCAAATTTAAGGCCAGAGTAGCCAAACTATTACAATAGCTTACTGAGAGAATTTTTCAAACTCGACTATTTTAACCTTAAATTTGAATTTCACTTTGATTTCTCATTGTAGTGAAAAACCCTGTAGGTATTCCTTATGATTAAGGCAGTGATATTTTATATATATTTATCTGTATATACATTACATTACAGTAGTGAATTATTATTTTTTTGTTCTTTTTTTAACTTAAAAAAGATTTTGTTATTATCAAGAAACTCTTGGGTGTATACAGAAACATCTTTAATAAATAGCGATTGGTATACAGCGCTTTTAATGATTTCTGTATAAATGTAAACATTTGCCTTTTTTTTTAATTACTCTATTGCACCTTAAAATACTAGATAAAAGGCTACCTCTTGCATTATGGGGTATGTAATAGAAACAAGCCATTAGGGACACACTAGTCATGGATTCGGGGTACCGTGACTTGACTTCCTGTATTAATTTACACTGACAGATCTACCATGAATTCAGGGTACATGTCACTTTTTTGCGCTGATGGGCAGAGCATGAAAAGAGATGCCACTACAGAATGTAGATAATTCAACAAATTAAAGCAGACCTTAAGGGGACTTTATTTAGTTAAAATATTTCTCTTGGTATTAACTATTGAAATACTACACAGTTTGGGTATTAATTTTCATACACTGCTCAACAGAGTGATATGAGTCTGGAAGATCTGGTGGTTCTGAGAACGCAACTTTTAAATAAGAACTCCTCCAAAATGTAGGTTAAGGAAGACCAATTTTGGAATTGCTCAGCTTAAATAAAGCTGGCCTTACGGTTACGTTTTTAACCCCCTGGGGAACGGAGCACTAAATACATAAAAATAGTTGTGATTGTTAGTCTGACCCTAAAATTGCCATCTTTTTTGTCACATACTGCGTTAATTAATTCTTCTCTATTATATAATAAATGTGAGTAGTACTTTCATAGTACTTTCATAAATATGTCATCTCTCTATTCCAAAAACACTATTTATTCCAACACGCCATTTATGATTTCATTGAAAATAAATAGTGGAGAACACAGATATCTAAAACACGTAAGATATTGGTTCTTATGGATATATTATGGACAGCTACATTTTTATTAAAATCCTAATAAAACATGCTTGCACGTGACACAGGGTGCTACTGCCTGTCAATGACAGAGCTGCCTTCTTAGAAAAGTTCTTACTGATAAAACAAAGGGACAACAATATTCTTCTTGGAGATAACTGCAATGAGCTTTTGTGGAGAGAATGAGTTTAATCTACAAAGTCAACATTGTATCATTTCTAGTGAGTCCTAATATTCTTTTTTTTTTTTTTATTGTATCATACAATACTAGAATGGGGATTCTACTCCTTAAAGGGACACTATAAGCATCCAGACCACTTTACTTAATTGCCATACCTCGGTTGTTTTAACCCTGCAACTGAAGGCATTGGTGTTTTGTAGATACAGCAATGTTTACATTGCAGGGCTAAAATGCATGTAATGGCAATCACACTGAGTTAAATTTGGCTATTTCAATCAGATGGTCTCTTAGAAACATTTAATTGCCACACATGTGCTCTAGTAGGGTGAAGCATTGGATTGGCTGAGATCATCAGGATTGATGATCTCAGCCAAGGATTCTGGACTGGCTGCATGCTTTAGGGAATTGGGGCTGACCTTCACATGGGGAGGGGGACAGGGTACCCTAAACATTGAGTAGGTCACTCTAGTTTTAGGAATACATGTTTGTTTTTCTAACACTATAGTATTTAATTATAACCATTATTCATGGAGAAACAGGTCACTATAACAAAAAACATAAAAATATATATTTTTGGAAAGGAGACATTAAAGAACAATATATCGGTGAAAATACTTTAAAATGTAAATTACTTCAAACTTCAGTTTAAAGCTCTATAATTAGCAAACATAATACACCTGAAATCAAATTGCCAAGAATATTAAAATACTGCAGTTTTTTGCTTTTTTAACAGACGATACACAAGGCAGTTCTTGCACAAACATTGCTAAAAGGCACCAATCTGGGCACAATCACAACTTTATTAAAATTAAGTTGTTATGGTGCATAGAGTGTTTCTTTAATAGCACTATCAGGTGTAATCTGCTAAAAAAAAAAAAAACAACAACAAGGTTACTCTATTCATATTCTGCTGATATTGTTTGCCTACAAGGCCAAATGTCCCTTGGCTACTGTGCCATTTTTTTTTTTTCCTTAGAGTATCCTAGGAGTATGCCGATTTAGCCTAATGTTTGCGCCATCCTTTCCCATTCATACTCTGCAAACCATTTGTATTTTACTTTTGGGGAAAAGGATAATTTGCAGTTTTGTCCCCAGGTACACTTATAACTACACAAATCCATAGAAATGGGGGTTGACCCAACACATTGTGTAAAATGTTAACTGTCTAAATTATTTTCTGGATGAAGTTGCACCTTAATAAATCTTTCTCAGTTATCAGAAATAGTAAAATCACAAATTTTCTTGATAATTCTAAAACTTTACAATTATCCCAGCAAATTTACAATGTGACCATGTGTCAGTCAGGAGCATTTAGGCATTGGACTCATATTTGTTGTTGAACTACATTTTCAGTACTTTCCTGCAAAAATGACAAAATGCTGGGAGATGTTTTACGCCAATCCTTATCTCTAATATTCACAAAAGGGAATTTTGCAATATAGTGGATCAAACCTGTTGAAATATTTTACTATGTCCAGCAGCTGATATTGAGAAAACAGATAGATATAGTAAATAACACACATACAATTCTTCTATTAAAGGAACACTATAGTGTTAAAACCACCGACTAGCCCCCTGGCTCCCTCTTGCCTCCCTGAATATAGTAAAATCTTACTTGTATTTAAGTCTGCAGGTGCTGCAGGCTCTGCTCCCGATCTGCCTGCTTGGCTGACATCATCAGAAGTGATTCTCTGAGCCAATCACAATGTTTTCCTATAGAATTGGCTGAGACTGACAAAGAGGCAGATCAGGGGCAGAGCCAGCATGATTCAAACACAGCCCTGGCCAATCAGCATCTCCTCATAGAGATGAATTAAATCAATGAATCTCTAAGAGGAAAGTTCAGTGTCTCCATGCAGAGGGTGGAGACACTTAATTGCAGTGCTGCACGGCCCCAGAAAGCACCTCTAGTAGCCATCTGAGGAGTGGCCAGTGCAGTTATCACTAGACTGTAATGTAAATACTGCATTTTCTCTGAAAAATTTTTTTCTGGTGGCTACAGTTTCCATTTAATTCTAAGTAACCAAACTGGCTGGTATGACAGTTAAAATACATATACTCTTGTTCTTAACTCTCTGTTAAACTCTCTACAGAGGCAATTGAAAAGAGGAATAAGGTAGGAATGAAAATCAAAATATTAAAAAAACAGCAGTTAATGGACTATATGCACCTATTTGAAAAAAAAATTCTGTCATATTTATAACAAAAAGAAAATTGCGTGTATAGAGTCTTACTTTCTCATCTGTCTCTCTGAGAGAAGTATAACTTTACATAATTTATAGAGATTATAAAATATATTAGATTACACATATTTTAACTAATAATACAAAGTCTTAATTACATTTTATTTTTAAGGATATTAAAACTACATTAAAAGGGCTTTTTTTTGCATAACATTAAGGTCCGTTTAAAGTTTCAAACAATTTCATTTAGTTCCATTCTAGCCTAAACAGTAGCAACACAAAAGGTTTGTGTGCCCTTGTGTCTTACCTTTGAAAAACAAAGCATTATGGAACCCAACAAACAGGATGTTGGGTAAGAAGCAGGCAGGCTTAGAATATACTATACCTGTCCAGTCATGGGTTAATCATTTAAATGGCTAACAATATATACATGTGGCTGCCTATGTATGACAAAGTCTTTTTAACCCCTTAAGGACACATGACATGTGTGACATGTCATGATTCTCTTTTATTCCAGAAGTTTGGTCCTTAAGGGATTACAGTGTCTCTGTCAACGCCAAAAAGATTTCATCTTTATGAAATGCTGATAAAACGATGTTGGAATTTTACTGAAATTGTAGCACAGTCAAAAGTTATCATACGACTAAGTAAGGACTACTTTGTCTTATCCTCATCTTGACAAAATCTGACAAAATGAGAGGCTGCATCAAATTTTGTCTCTTCCCCCAGTGGTCACTCACGACAGCTGTGGAAATCATGTATTATTTTGCAACAAAATATCTATGGAGGCTCGAGTGGTCTCGGGGCAGATGAAGCAGGGGACAGCATCAGGTAAGTATAACTCACCTGCACTGCATCCAAGGGCCACTGCGCATCTAGCAGAGATGTCACCATTGGGGGTCTTTGCAAAATATGCAAAGACTCCAGAAGGTGGCAGAGCCACTATATAGAAACTGATTTTCTTGTAGTAATAGGGGTGTTTATTTTTCTATTTAAGTTATGTTCATTATTTGCCTAAAGATACTCAGGCATTCTATATCTATATGGCCACCCGTTGTTAAAAAACAAATTTTTTCTGTATCAGATTATACAATCGTTCTACAAAAACCCCCCAAGAAAACGTATTTATAAACACGAATCCTGTAAATACATATATTTAATAATCTTACTGTTTTATCAGTAGGATAGGGTAAACATGTATATTCTCTGCCTGATGCAAAAAAACTTACACTTTTCAAATACACCTCATGTGTGACTGTATGTATTTAAATGCTCTTACTACTATATCGGATATAATTACCATTTCAATAAATGAAACATTGATATTATTGGTGATAAAAATAGTGCCCTGATTGCTTCATACATCAATACCAAAACAGTGGTACGTTCCTGTAATTATCTTTCCAAAAATATGTCTGACTTCTAATGTACTATTTTTTTTGACAACTACCAAATCATGTCTAATTAGTCATTAATAACAGGTGATGGTGTTCAATGGAAAATCATATTGTGGTTTATATGCTGTGCTTTTCCTCAAAGCATGTGACTTTGAGTTAAATATTGCCCCATAAAAAAATATTGCCCAATCAATCACTCCTACAGTTAATTAAATCTACGTCAATCAACAATAAAATTTTGTGCAATTTTTACTCTGTATGGCCCTCTTCAAATTTAAATTGTCAAACACTGGAAAATATGTGTTGGTAATATTAGTGTCATTTAGATATACATTCTGTAATATACTAAGACAAAATACCTCCTATGATCTAACAAAATAAACGTCAATAGAGATTATTTTTTTTCATTTTAACATTGGCTATTACTGTCCTCCAATGTTATTATTTGTAAGCGAATGCAACATGCTCAAATAGACTTTCCAGTCAATTTACCCAAATTCCAACAGGAACTGGCTTATAAATTGGTTCCAACTGGAACTGTTCATTTGAAATTTCCTAGTTCAGGAAATTGTACCCATACTAGGGTGAACCCATCACTGATATAATCAGGGACATTTAAAAATAAATAAAATCATTCCGCAGGGCTAAAACGAGTCAAATGTAGATGGTACTTTCAATCTTAACTTTACTTAGTGCTTCCCTGCAGAAATGTATTAATTTCTGTAAACATCCTTAATTATACAAACAGTGAGGTCACCCCGACCTGTACATGCCTTGACAAGTACCCTAGAACAGGAAACATTAACTCATCCTTAAATCCCCAAAATTTATTTTTGTAATATCATCCTGTGAGGATACATGTGAATCAAGCATGAGGGAAGCCATTTTGTGAGATTCACGTGTTCCAAAGACTCAACCTACATGTAGTCTACATGCAAGGATGTCTTCAAAAGTTGCCACATTGGGGGAATTCAAGGACTAGAGTTTGAAATGCCTGTTCTAGATTACAGATGGATATGTTTAATACTCTACACAAAAAAAGATACTACTCTAATGTTAATGTCAGTAAAAGATTTGTGAATAGGGCACAATAAATGTCTACCTACACATGTATATGCATATATATATATATGTGGGTGTCAACTATTTTACCCGTGATAGAGCATCACAAGATGCCTTTATCTGGCAAAATAAAATGGTCTGTAGTTCTATCTTCTGTATGTTATGAGAAATCACATAAACCCCTTGTGGATGCATTGATTAACCAACAATGCATAAGATAATTAAGCATTGCTGGTGGAGTCTGGAGCAAGTAGGTGGATGATCGTTACTCTATATCAAGTTCCCAAACTCAAAGCCTGTGTCTGGAGTCATGGCTATAACCTCCAGGAGATCCACGGTTTCTGTGAGGCTTGTAAGTGTCCACATACGAGTCAGAATACTCTTCTTCCACAAGGGGATAATGGTCACGACTATGCTGGGAACTGGAAGACAAGCGATTCCTGCTCTTCCGAGCTCTTTCGTTATGATAATTTTCATCTGAGGTCATTAGACTTCTTCTTTCTATGGGGGAGTTTTCTGTAGAATGGTTGCTATGCCTCATGCGTTGACTCTGCAACAAGAATATAGGATTGAGAACATGTCAAACAATAGACTTAGCCAAGACACCTTACCACTAAAATGGTCATTGAAAAGCTGAACTTGCCATATCTTCTAGGATTTACCAAATTCCAATAAAAATTTAAACTTTCCTTATTTCATAAAAACAGATACAATGGAGGGGCACAAAAAGACTAAACAGTTAAAGAAAATGCTTGATGTTTCTATATAAAATGAGTATCAAACATAATAAAAACGATTTAACTGTTTAGTATATGCATATATATATATGCAGGGACATTTTAGCTGCGAGGCAAACAAGGCATTTGTCTTGGGCGGCATTTTCCAGGGGGCAGCAAAAAAAGCCGCCCCCAAATGCCCAGGGCAAAGTCCAGGGCATTTGACGTCATATTCCGGCTCCCGGCATCACTCTGCGGCCAGCGCCACCCGCCCGACCACCCAGCAGCCCCACTAGACCCCAGGGAGAGGAAGAATCCCCCCCCCAGCATTCCCAAAGGTAAGGAGGCTGGGGAGGGGTTGAATTTAAAAAAAAGAACCACAAGTGTGTGAGTGTGTGTTAGTGAGTGTGTGTGTGTCTTAGTGAGTGTGTGTGTCTGTTAGTGAGTGAGAGTGAGTGAGTGAGTGAGTGAGTGTGTGTTAGTGAGTGAGTGTGTGTTGGTGAGTGAGTGTGTGTTGGTGAATGTGTGTGTGTTAGTGAGTGTCTGTTAGTGTGTGTGTGTGTCTGTTAGTGAGTGTGTGTGTGTGTGTTAGTGAGTGAGTGTGTGTCTGTGTGTTAGTGAGTGAGTGTGTGTTAGTGTGTGTGTGTGTCTGTTAGTGAGTGTGTGTGTGTTAGTGAGTGTGTGTGTGTTAGTGAGTGTCTGTTAGTGTGTGTGTGGGTCTGTTAGTGTGTCTGTAAGTGAGTGTGTCTGTTAGGGAGTGTGTTACTATGTGTGTGTCTGTTAGTGAGAGTGTATGCGTGTCTGTTAGTGAATGTGTGTGTCTGCTAGTAACTGTATGTGTCTCTTAGTGAGTGTGTTTGTATTTAGAAGGCGGGGCAGTGGGGAAGGGTGGGGTGGTGCGGGGGTGGGGGGGCGCACAAAACCAGGATACCACTGTATATATGTGTATATATACACAGAGACAAATATATGGAGAGCACATTCAATATGTGTCACATATGTAAAGCCTTGGTGCTATTCTCGGCCACCAATAAAAGCCGTTGAAAGGGGGTAAATAGCTGCTGTTAATTTTATTGTGTTTTATTCTATTTATTTTTTTTGTACAAATTTAAACCAATCATTCCAATCCTCAACCGGAAAATATGTTTATAATTACAATTCTTTATTCAAAGCAAATTACTGTACAGCAATAAGGGAAGGTGGCCTTCAACAGTATACGAGGAGTAGAAACAGAACTCGAGTACCTTGACTATATTTAAAAAAAAGGTAAAAAATACAAACCTGAAACCATACTACATACAAACACACATTAAATATAAAAAATAAAGAAACCTACTTTCGCATAAAGAATTGCAAAGATACATTTGAAGTTTGTCGATGCCAAGTGTCCAACAATTTCTTATAAACCAAGACTATATGGTGTACAATGGCAGATAACTTATCCCTTAACAATAACAGGACATTGTTTTTTTAAGGAATACATTCACAAAATGATTAATAAACATATTAGTCAATGCACTCTGAGACCTGGCAATACCTGTAATCCAGAGATAGCTGTTGGGTATGATGTAAGTGCAGTTGATCCCAGATTTCTGCCCAGGAGAGGGGTCATTGGCGTACTACTTGTGGTATGCGTAGCCCTCCAGTAAGCTTCTAGATACTCTGCCAGGTGCTCACATGCGTCTTCTAACTGGTTCTCATCCAAGATTACATCAAACATTTCCTGGTTTAACAAAAATGAATAAGTAACATACTTTTCATTCACAAACTGAACAAGGTACACGTGTATGAAACGCTTGTCATCTTTCTGTGTACAAGCAGATAAAAGGTAAGTAGACAGAGTTATACTGTAATATTTCACGAGCAGAATACTAATCCATATGTTAGCAGAGAGTGCTACAGACATGATTAGCATTTTGCTTTATCATAACAGAGTATTATTTTGTTGTTTATGTGTTTGTATCCTAACTGTAGAATTGCTACGTTTATGTTGAATAAGTTGGACCTATATACAGTGATAGTAAAATATAACAATAATCATAATTATTAGAAAAGTTTAATGTTATCCTTTGGTGACATCTAGAGGCAAAATTATGTATTGCACCTCTAAGTCCAGTATCCCTTATTCGTTTTTGTTAGTTTTTAGGAAGTGATGTAATACTGCGTTGGGGTGGAGTCTATCTTAAAACATCACCAGACCTCACTGATGGTATTCTTCTACAGCTCACTGTAATACTCTATGTTAGAGTGTATTACATTATAGATAAGAGTAGTACTCTTGGTCAAAGGATGGTATTCGATAGATATTCGACATGTTTAGCAATAAAAAGAGATAATACAGAGCTTATAAGAGAATAATTACACATGGCCGGTTTTCTACACTAGGGGTGGACAAAAGTTAGACCCATTTACCTGCTCTAGAACAGCAACTGCCATGATTCGTGAGAGCCACCATTTTTCTACAATAATGAATTAACATTTATATTTAGTACAAGTGAGGCACTGGAAGTTGTATTTAATAATGTGTAGAATAATCCCTGTCATGATAATTAATTATATCAATCAGGCCATTCTAACTCTGCTGCAGAATTTTTACAAATCAGACCACCACAATCCAATGCCTTCCAGGTTTCCAGTGAATGTTTACAATGGGCATTCTTTATTTAATGTGCAATGCTTTTACATGATGTTGGTCCATTTATGGAGTGTTCTGGCTGCACTTCACATTATCAATATGAATAAACCGACTTACTAAAAAATGTGAAGCGTGATTGGAATACAGCTAATGTGAGCCCATAGTACAGTACTACTGCTCTATTAAATGCTGGAAGGCCTTATATGATTAGTCTTATGGGAATATAAAAACATAGGGATTTGAAATAGCGCGTAGATAACTTTTTCGTTTTTTTATTCTATGTGTTGGGGCTGATGAGTACTATAGTCATTTCTGCCGCCCAGGAGTAGTGGGAGTTTAAGCGCAGGGCTTAATTTTGTATGTTTGTATTTGCTTTTGTATCGCACAGACATGTTACAGTGCTGACACCCACCCCATGTGTTCCCTATTAAGGGTTAATAAATCTATAGGGGTTTCTCTGTCTCATTAGAGATTTTGTGTTTTAAGCTTAAACAAGAAAGGTGAATTGTTAGTGTAAGGCTCACTTAAGAGGGTGATTAGTCAAAGCATTGGACCTCCTATGGAGCTGGAGCTAAGCATGGCTCATTGGCTGAGAGTGTCAGCGGAGTGAGCCAATGAGCTATACCTTTTTGTTCATGTGATATCACGTTATATTTATATTAATGATTTAGCCAATGACATTCCGGTTTACTCCAGAGAAAGAAAAATAAACATTGTTACATTATTATTCTGTGTGCATTCACATGTCAGATGCAAAGCACAGAGTTTATAATAGTGACTGTCCGAGAGCCAAGATGCTAAAAAAGTATAATAATAAGGTGTTTTCGATATTATTTCGAGAGGAGTCAAGAAAACACGAGAAAACATGAGGCAAATAAGCATTGGAACAAGTTAAATGAGGGGAAATATTATGTTTACTTACTGGAGGACACTGTGCAAGTTTATCGGCAGCCACTAACTGTACATTTAGATGTTTACTTTGGGATTTTCCTCTGGACTTAATGAGCCGTTGCAACACCTACAAAAACAGAATCATGTTTTTTGTTAAAAATATTTATTTTCACCTCAGAGATGGATGCCTGTAGCTATAAGCATTTATTCGCTGTGGGAGTTGGTAACTGAGTTGCAAAAATAAGGGCACGTTGAGACAAAATTAAATATTTTTTTTTGTAAATCAATTTTTATTAAGCTTTCTTCAGAGAATACAAACATCGGTCACTGTATTAGCATTAATATATTTTTTTATTTTTTTGTTGGTGTTGTGGTATAAAATGTATAATACAGTTGGCAACTCACCACAACTTTAGAAAAATAAAACCCATAGACTCAAAATAGTTGCAGCAGTTATCACAACCATGAATCGCAACAATTACAATTTCTTTGAAAGCGCTAAGCCAGGCGTTGACTAGCTTCAGCACTCCAGATATTGTGAACCACATCACCCATAATGCTTTGATAGCCATAATGCTGGCAAAGCATCAGGGAAAATGTAGTCCACAACACCTGGAGTGCCAAAGGTTGCCCTTAGCCATAACGGCACCATTCATCATTTTATCATTTTCATATGTTCTCACTGCTTTAGGTCAACAACTCCACTTAGCTTCAAATGACCTATGCAGTGGCGTACATACCGGGGTCGCAGGGGTCGCGGCTGCAACCAGGCCCGGCCCACCAGGGGGCCCGGCCACCCTGCGACACGGTATGTACCCACTGTGGCCAGCCTCTTCTCCTGGGGGCCCAGGAGCCGGCCACCTCAGGGCCCCACGAGGCTGGCCCTGGTGTCACCCGGCGGGCAGGCTGGCAGACGCGCGAGGGAGCACTGTCCCCTGAGTGCTCCCTCTTCGGCTCCCTCACGCACCACACTGATACCGGAGCCGGAAGATGACGTCATCTTCCGGCTCCGGCATCAGTACACCGCGTGTGATGGAGCTGAACAGGGAGCACTCAGGGGACAGTGCTCCCTTGCGCGCCCGCCAGCCAGCCAGCCAGACAGCCAGCCCACAGGACCGGCCACCCAGGAGCAACACTGGACCCCAGGGAATCCCCTCAGCACCCCCAAAGGTAGGGAGGTGTGTGTGTTAGAGTGTGTGTGTTAGTGTTAGAGTGTGTATGTGTTAGTGTTAGAGAGTGTGTGTGAGTGTGTGTGTGTGTAGCATACAAACCGCCCATAGGAAAGAATTACTCAATGATTTCCTATCGACGTTCAGCGTCTTCTCACTGTGATTTTCACAGTGAGAATCGCAGAAGCTCCTCTAGCGGCTGTCAATGAGACAGCCACTAGAGGCTGGATTAACCCTATGTTTTCAGCTGCAGGGTTAAACTAGAGGGACCTGGCACCCAGACCACTTCATTGAGCTGATGTGATCTGGGTGTCTGTAGTGGTCCTTTAAGTGTATGTGTATCTGCATGCACTGGCGTACATACAGCGGTTGCAGGGGTCGCAGCCCTGCGACCCCTGCGACCAGGTGCCCGCCGCCATGTGTTGCGGCCCCAGCCCGCGCAGAGTGAGCGCGTGAGGGGGGGGCACGGATCAGTTTTCGCACCGGGGCCCCATGGATTGCGTGTATGCCACTGGACCTATGGCTGGCTGAGAATGGTAGATGCTGCAGTCCCAGAGAAGCTGGAGAGAGGCCACAGAGCCACAAATCTTCAAATATGTTTGTCTTTCAAGAACAAGCTTTCATAAGTAATTGTTTTAAAGTTAAAAGAAGAACTGGATGGTTGCATGAGAACATGTTCGACAATTTATTTCAGTTTCTACTTTACGCAATCTGAATAATTTTAACAATTTATACAAATATAGGATATTTGTTCTTATTTACCCTTACAGGTGATCAGTTTGAGACATATGATATCTGAATATGCACCCTTTCAGCCAATCAAGGCAGACTTTTAACGTAATGTCTGTCTGAGAGGTAATTGTTCTCACGGTTAAAGTTTGTAGAGTTTCACCCAACGCTAAATAATAATGATCTGGTAAACTGAATTGCAACATTTTGGCAAAATTAGCATTTGTGGAAATAGCTAGTTTCCAATAGCTAGTTGCAAATTTTTCTAGCTAAATTCAGCTATTACATTTTAATTCACTACAAATTAATTTTAATTGAATAAATCATTGCTGTCTCATATTTCATTATCTCCATTTTGAATATAAACATTTAAAGAATAAAACAGCTTTTAGATCCTGCTTTCTGCTTCATATTTTAGAAAACAACAGGTTCTGGGGAGGGAAAAATGTGATGTATGTTTAAAAAGCACAAAATATAACAAAATAGGGAATAAACCTCCCAGGGTCACTTGGAAGGGATATTTAATTTGTTCTTTAACCCCGTAAGGACCAAACTTCTGGAATAAAAGGGAACCATGACATGTCCTTATGGGGTTAAACAACTGTCTCAAATATAGGGCACAATTTAATATTGTCGAATAAGCTTTCCGAATTATTTAATATTTCTGTAAAAATGATTTAATAGAATGAAGAATATCTAAATTATTTAATATTATGATATATTTTATATATTACATTTATGTGATATATCTTTTCATATTTTTATATGTTGAAAAGGTAATTTGAAAAGTTTATCCAAAGATATTAAATTATTTGGAAAGCTTATCGAACAATATTAAATTGAGGCCCATTTGTATGGTAAGTGCTAGTTATATCTCTCGCTGCAATATACTATGGAACCTTTGAGAATGGAGATTCGTGTACGGTTCAGAGATACAATTATCAATGAAAAAAAACCTTCTATAAAGACATAGAAAGAAAAAATAAAAAAGAGTTACCTTTGGAGAGGACACTTTAACATGTACGATTATAGGCGCTAATGATGTCTTGATGAGTTGTGCTGGATGGTTAATTGTATCTGCATCTAAAATAACCAATTGTAACGACCGGGCTAATTCGAAGATTCTTTCAATTTCACTTTGAACTTCAGCTAAAAATAAATACGGAAAATAATTGTTATAAATTATATAGAACCCTATCACCTGGGAAACATACAAAAAACATACAAAAAAAAGGCAGTGTTGACATTGCTGCTTAAATCTACCTCTAGCTGTCACTCGGACAACCACTAGAGAGAGTTTCTGGATGAGCTTGTACAATCTTACCTGGAACTACATTTAGCGTCTCCCATAGAGACACATTGATTGAATGCGTCACTATAAAGAGATGCTGATGGACAGTGTGACAATTTGCCACACATGTGCACTATTCCCCTATGGGGAGGCATTGGATTGGCTGAGATCATCAACATTAATGATCTCAGCCAAGAAGGCAGAGTGGCAGAACTGAGAGTGGCGCGGTGATTGAGTAAAGGTAAGTAAATCTGCTTACTGTCTTAATTTAGGGATCCCTATAATCTAACTAGGTACTAGGACGCTATAATGTTATGAATACATGTTTAAATTCCTAATGATTTAGTGTTCATTTAAGTAAACATTACAATAGGGAAGATGAGTGATCTGAGCTTCTTAGTAGATGTGGAAGATGTGTACCAGCCTCCCATAATCTATGATAAATCAGTAAAACAATCACTCACAATTCGCTCTATAAAGTAAAATCAGTCAGGACTCTTACTTGCTAGAAGTGAGGTTGAGGAAATCTGTACATAGTTAAACTTTTACATGGTTGAACATCATGGCATTTGTAGATTAAACCAACAGATGGAGATCTTGCTATTAACCCCCCATGTGATAGGTGGATTTTTGTGAACTGCATATACCATAGTGTGTATGTATATCTTTGGTGACCGATGTATACTAGAAAGGATTTTGTCATCTTTATTTACATGCAAGGAGAATGGTATAACACTAAATACATAGATTAAACAAAGTAGAAACAGGAAAGCATTTAAAATTACAACATCTAATTGTTACCATACTAGTAAGATTTTCTGGCACAAGAAAGAAATTGTTTAAATAAGGTTGTATACACGATGCGTTCAGTGTTAAGTGATTGATTTAAAAAAATACAACTAATTTTAAAAAATCATCACATATGGGGAAATAAATGTTGAACCACACATATTTTAATGTAGCGGAATTTAAATTAAATCATTAAATCTACAGCATGAGAATAAATAAATTATGAATTAATATATCCTCTGGAAATGTAATAGTATTAAATCTGTTTGTACCATTTTGCGTTCCACCATTTTGCGTTCCACTGGTTCCTTTTGGTTAAAAGGAATTCTGTAAGAATAATCTGCCGTTCCCAACAATGGACCTTTGTCAACATATTTTAGACTCATTGTAGCATGTCTGTGGTCAGACTCCACAACTCACAGTCAATATACCCCTATAACTGCCCAGTGCTTATAAGCAAGACCATCTCTCCCACTACTCTGTGTAAAATAAACACGCTAGTCGATATTCCAAGTGTACATCTTAACAAACGTACTCTAGGTGCATTTTGTCTGCACCTTATGCTAAGGACAGAGTTTATAACAATTATAATTATTTGTATAGCGCTGACATATTCTGCCGCACTGTACATTAGGCAACCAAGATTCATATTTCATACATTTCAACAAAATAATAGGTTAAGTGTCCCCTGACAAAACTATTTTACAATCTAAAGGATGATTGGCAGCAAGCTAAGATGGAGGTGTCAGTTGCAGGATAACGAGGTGTTCGATATTAATTCAATTTAGAGATGAGTAAATATAATATTAAAATCCTGGGCAGTGAAAGTTATTCTTTAAAGCAAAATTGTTTTATAAAACATAGAAACATAGAATGTGACGGCAGATAAGAACCATTTGGCCCATCTAGTCTGCCCAATTTTCTAAATACTTCTCTGGCCTTATCATATAACAAGGATAGTGTTATGGCTATCCCACACATGCTTAAACTCCTTTACTGTGTTAACCTCTACCACTTCAGCTGGAAGGCTATTCCATGCATCCACTACCCTCTCAGTAAAGTAATACTTCCTGATATTATTTTTAAACCTTTGCCCTTCTAATTTAAGACTATGTCCTCTTGTTGTGGTAGTTTTTCTTCTTTTTCTCCTCCTTTACTGTGCTGATTCCCTTTATTTAAATGTTTCTATCATATCCCCCCTGTCTCGTCTTTCCTCCAAGCAATACATGTTAAATTCCTTTAACCTTCCCTTGTAAGTTTTATCCTGAAATCCATGAACCAGTTTTGTAGCCCTTCTCTGAAAACAATGTGACAGACGTCAGAGGATTGGCTACAGTACTCATTATGAATTCTGGCATGAATTAAAAACTTCCAAACTGTATATATGTTCCTTTCATGTTTGTGTAACCGCCAATACATTAACATGCAGAGATTATCTAATTTATTATCTAGTTTATTCAGTAAACTGTGAATTGAAATGACTAACAGATTGCAAAACCTTTGGTCGCATAGCTAAGCTGTGACTATATCTGCACTCGCCAATCTTTCCAGAGCTGAATATATTTCCTATATTTTACAATGTGGGTTTTGATTCAATGCAATCTGCTTAACCCCTTAAGGACACATGACATGTGTGACATGTCATGATTCCCTTTTATTCCAGAAGTTTGGTCCTTAAGGGGTTAAAGTCCTAAATGTAGAATATATATAATCTGCAAGAACCATCTTCACATGGCATCTCATTATCATCTTTCCGAATTAACTAAGCTATCTATAATTCTCAATCAATTATCACATTTCCCAACAGAAAAATCTACACAGAGTTTCACTACACACAGATTACTATGTGAGATTTTAAAAATAGCAACTGCATTCGCAAGTAAATATAGCAACTGCATTAGTTCACATTTTCGTAGTTTTATTTTTTTTTTAACATTAAAACTCTACACATTTAGCATGGGTCATTATTCTGTATGCGATGCCATACGTGTTAAAGTCAGCGTTATATCATGTTTATTTTTAGTTGCGATATTTTCGCATTATAACTTATAAATTAATGCAGCGTACCTTGGCAGCTACTTAAGAAAGTGCAAAACTAGCATTAAAGTTCAACGCCAGCTTTGGTGTGCCAATTCTTTCATCAGTACAGCTCCAGAGATTAGCTCCTAGAAGATTATCTGGGTAATTTATGTGACTGCTGGAAACTCCACGCAAATTCAGATTGAATCTCAAATTTTCAAAGTTTCAAAGCAAAACTGACACATATAATTTAAATATGTGTAAGACAAAAGAAAGGAAATCGCAGAAGACAAAAGAAAGGACAAGACACACGAACAGGTGAGTAACATGGAAACACTTCCATCCCATAGTGACAACGTTTCAGCCTTTGAAACAGTCTTTGTTAAGCAATTAATAATAAAAATAAATTACTTTTTCCCAGTTTTGCTATTTGAGTTTAAAATGTGAAATTCACTTTGAATTTCTGTCGATTCACACTTTTATTGAATACTTGTGTCAGCATGGAAGAATATGGTATAAGATCAGAATATATTTGGAGATTACTGAGTTAGTCGAAGTTGATACACAAACCGACTACGTTATTCAAACAGGGAGAGTGATTTTTAATGCCCAGCCAATTCTTTCCATTTCAACAACATTATCAAATGTCACAGTTTGACATAATGTGTTGACTTGTACCCAGATGGAAAATTTATATAGATGAATAGTTAATATGACATATGATACATTATATCTGGCATACATTTGTGGGTGTAAATTAATAGCCACTTTCCAACACTTAATATTATTTAGTTTACAGATCAATATATCAATATCTGTTATCAGATATTATTTTGGCACTTCCTGAATGCATACAAATATTTTAGGGCACCTTCTATGAATTGGGGAAAAACAAGCACTTTGAATTCATACTGATCTATGAAATTAGAAAGTTATGTGGATCCATCTGTTTGACAAAGCTTTGAGATATTGCTGAATATGCTAATACTGCTAATACTAGACATGTGCAATTCGTTTCGGTCCGAATGTGAATTCGGCGAATTTCGGGCAATTCGGACTTTCGGGTACTTCCAAATGTCTGAATAGATGAATTACCGAATTTCCGAAATTACCGAATTTCCGAAGTGTCGAAGTGCCGAACTTCCGAAGTGCTGAAGTGCCAAAGTTCCGAAGTTGCTGAAGTTCCGAAGTGTCGAAGTTCCGAAGCACAGTATTGCCTTAGAACTAATATACTTACCCAGTGAAAGATTGAAGAATGTTACAATGTATACAATTTTAAATAAAATGTATACAAACATAGCCAGGATTCAGCTGTAAGCATTTGCAACACTTACAACAATCAAGTAACATACATTCATATAAAATGTAAGTTATTTAGCCAGTCAATGTAATGACAGGAATGAATAAGTAAATAACTACCTAATTCCCACAGTATTAGGGAGCTATTTACTAAAAGGCTGAAAGACCTAAATTGGTCTTTCAACCAAATTTACTAATACTAAATAAAGATTACTTAATATTAGTAAATTATGCCCCCACTCGCTATGCCGTTATGCCTGTGGCTGCTCACTGTTAGAAAAAAAAGGGGGGGGACCTATTGCCCCCCATCAGCCCCCACCCCTGAGCGGTGGGTGGGGGCCCTAAGATAAAATAATGGGGGGGAACTATTGTCCTCCCCCCCCGGCCCCCACCCCTGAGCGGCAGGTGGGGGCCCAAAATACTAATAAGGGGGGACCTAATGTCCTTCCCCCTGGTCCCCACCCCTGAACGGTGGGTGGGGTCCCTAAATTAGAATAGGGGGAGACCTAATGTCTTCCCCCTGGCCCCCACCCCTGAGCGGTATAGCGAGTAGGGCAAAATTTACTAATACTAAGTAATTTTTACTTAGTATTAGTAAATTTGGCTGAAAGACCCTATAGAGCCAGGAAAATGAGTTTAACATAACTAAAATGTGTAATTCTCCATTTGCAATGCTTTTGTCTGATAGAACTGTTTCAATGTACCATTCATAAATTATTCTCATTGGTTTCTTAAATCTATAAATTTAAACAAACATGTCTAGTTCCTTACGTTATTTTGAGGTAGGATTATATATTTTTTGTAATAATCACATGGTTGGTAATCAATAAAAGTAAGTCGAATACTAGTAAACATGCTTCTTAATAAAAATGAAAAATATGACTACATTATTTATTTATTTATTTATTTTATTTTTTTTACCTTTGGTATTCTAACAATTTCTATTCACGTTTGTTTCTAAGAGTTGTGTATGTAAAGGGACAGATGTAACCATTCGCTGGTCTTGCAACCAGTTATAAACAAAAATCAATACAGTATAAAAAGTTAAACATGCTCGGCCTGAAATTTTACATCAATTTCTCATGCACTGACATCTAAAACATTTCTGTCATCTGAAATATTCTTTGCATAAATTAATTTAAAACACCAATCCCAAAACAACAATATACTTGTCATCTAAACTACAGTAATTTAACTCTAATTACCACTTGAAGATCTGACAGTATTTCAGTGTGAAGGTGGCCATCTTGTTAATGCGTCACAATTTTTACACTCTAATCCACATGATTAAGCAAAGACTAATTATAGCATGTGATGTCAGCTGTCAATCACATCACATATCATAACCAAGAACATTTCTATTGCTTAATTGTTTAGCTCCTTTTTTGGGGACTGACCAAGCATTGTAGACGTCTATCCCAATTGCTGCACACAACCCCTATTCACTAAGCTGTGAACTAGGCTGGGTTACATTGGTTGGCATCAGCAGCGGAACTACTGCAATTTCAGGTGGCCCACTAGGGGTCTCTTGCACTATGGGCCACCCAATGTGTATTCCTGAACAGGGACCCAGTCGGGCCCTGCAGACCTTTAACAGAGTGACCGGGCCACTCTAGTATTGGCAGCAGTGGGACGAAGTGATAACCTGTAAAAACATGGGTTGTGTATTTATAAAAATACTGTTTTTTGTTAGGAGTAATTCTTTAATGTATTATCTATATAATGCCACAATACATTTGTTACTGTAGTTGATTTACACACGCAGTTGCCTTACTTTGATACATGATAACTAGATTTTTTTATAGCACATATAGTGAACTTTGCACGTTCTGCATAAAGTTCTTACCCAAACTAGATCTGGTGTTTGATCGTTCAATTATCGCCCTCTTGCTGGGATTATTCAGCACCGACCTCTTGGCTAGAGAAATGTCAGCCGTCACTCGAGTAATGGATATTCTGAAAATAAATTATCATTTTACAGGTTAGAATACAATGTCGTGAATGACCACTTTTACAGATAAAATGTATGGTCTCCAGTGGAACTCTTGAGGGCAACCAAATCTATATATCGCCAACTATAGAAACCCTTATTGTTACAAAATAACACTATATATGAATAGAGATGTCGCGAACCGTTCGCGAACTTCCCGCGAACAGCTCGCCGCGGTTCGCCACAAACCGTTCGCGGCGAGCTCCGGTCAGCTGACACATCCTGGCCAATCTCCAGCAGACCCACCCTCCCAGACCCTTCCACCTCCTGGACAGCATCCAGGAGGTGGGAGGGTCTGGGAGGGAGGGTCTGCTGGAGATTGGCCGGGATGTGTCAGCTGACCAGAGCTCGCCGCAAACTGCGGCGAGCCGTTCGTGGGAAGTTCGCAAACGGTTCGCGACATCACTATATATGAAGTGTTTGAATGGATCATTGTTGCTACATCTGTTTTACCTGTCAGCTGATTTGAGATAAAGAGTGACAGAGAGAGATTTCATATTTAAAAATGTTTTAATTGTTGTAATCTCTAATTACCTTCAGAGCTGTGACATTGGCATTCATTTAGCAAATAAAAAACAATATTTCTTAACACACTAAGGTAAACTTGTACTTTCTAGAGATGAACATACTGCATCAATCAGACACAATCAAAAAGTAATATAGCAAACACCAAAAAGAGTAAACACTAAAAAATGTTCACAAATATCAATGGGTATTTTATAATCCAGTGACAGTTGTCGATTGACCATTTTTTCTGAACGACAAACAATATCACACATCACATTTCGAACAGACCACAATCTGAAATTCACTGAACATTTTAATTCCAGTAACGCAACTGAATTCAGAAAACATTATCGAGTTAACCAGGCCTAAATCGTGATTTACTTGTTAATCTCACAATGTTGAACTCGATAGGTTGATATCGTAATGGTAATGAAAAAAGAAAATATGACTTTTGCAGGCAATTCAATTACATCACAGGTTGGAGCTTACAAAAAGCCAGGTGCATTGATGAGGCTAACAGGAGTGTATTTAATTATGGACGCTGCAATGTGAGTATGACAGTTTTTTGTAAGATAGTTAAACTAGACATTTCTGGTATTGACACCTATATGTTTGTTATGTCATTCAGTTTGCTATGTTATATTGTAGTTTCAGTGATTAATTGGTACAATCAGTTAACAAGATATCAGTAGTTTATATTCCTTGAACACGTCGTCGAGAAAGGGGTGTTTGTAGCATACACAGAAACTTAGAAATATTATAGATATAAGTTAATTGATAGAAAAGTGTTTCCAAATTATTTCAGGTGTTAAATTTGTGAATCCATGGCAAATAACGTGATTTTTCTTGCAGCAAATGAGTACTAATTCACCATTTATATATATATATCTTGTGTCCCTCTCTGACTGTTTGTCTGTCTGTTTATCTATCTATGTCTTCACTGGGGAAGGAGATTTGGTGGCTGTTATTTACAGTCTCTATTCAACAGGCAGAAGCACATCCTGACTGTTGAGCAATAAAATATCTGTATTAAGTTGCAATTGATAAAATCCAGCATTAGTGCTCAAACCTGTTTTATCAGAAAGAACTGACCATTGGATTGAAGCAACTCTGTACCGGAATGTAGGTCAGTATAGGACAGCGTCATAAGACAGAATCTTTCATTATTATTTTTTTTTCTGGGCCTCTACTTTTTAGTTCACGGACGCCTAAGGGCCAAAGAGTAATGCAATCATTCCTCACCTCCCATCAAACCTGTGCTTCAAGAAGTCAAAAAGGGCTTTCTGCATCATGTCCGTCACCTTCCCAGAACAGGAGATAAGAAGGTCAAGGTGGACAGAAAGAAAGAGAAAAAAGGGATAATGTGAGAAAAACAGAAAAGAGGAAAAAAGAAAGACAGTGTTTGTTGGCCAAATGTTTTCGGAGACCAATGGGAAAAGGTCAAAGGAAACCTGCTCAATGATTCTGTAAGAAGGAAAGACTCTCTACCTGCTGATAATCAGTGACATTTTCTAGTCTTTGCTATCTGCTTTGTTAACGAATCAATTAACACCAGCAAATATATACTTACATGTTTTCTCTCCTATAGGTTATTTTTTAACTGTGAAACATGCAAAACATTAAAATTCTGATAAAGACACCTTTGATTCCCAAGCTCAACAAAAGTAACGCTGATATCGTCATTTTTACATAAATCAGTGGGAGATGTGCGATAACTCAGTCAATCAGTTTGTGGAAGAGATTTGGGCCAATATCGTTTTAAATGTTATATGTATAAGATTAGCAGTCTGGTCATGCAGTACAGTTTTGTAGCTTCCGAGTGAGATTTTCTCTAGATATTTTAGAAAACCTAGCTAGCGGAATTACAATCTGAAAAACCTACATACCATCTCGTTAAAACAAAAATGTGATGTTGTAAAGAACATAAAGATACATTCAACTGTGTCAGAATGCTCTATACAGTTATATTGGTCCATTAATTTATGTCTGACTGAATGGGAAAAAATAGAGCAATGTGATTGGTTAGGTTTGTCAGAATGTTCCAAACACTTTTCAGTATCTTTTCAAAAAATATTTGGAGAATCGGCGCAGTTAAATAAATCAATTAGATTTTTACATCTGCTTTTTTGAGAGTGGACCTTCATTTGTTAAGAATATTCAACATTTTGCACGATGCAATTAATTTCAGAATTTTTCCTCTAAAAGAAAAAGGACAGAATTTTCCAGTAAATACCGGTATATACATTTATGGGTTTTCTGAAAGGCCTGAGAAACATTGCAATTAACTATGTATGTTTTCATGCCATCTAATGGGTCCTTGAGTTGTATTTTTGCTTAGATGGATGTGTCTTCATCACAATATCTTTAGCTGAACAAATTTTCCAAGGTTTTCTGAGGTTCTTGTAGCCTTACTGAATTATGGATTATCAGAAGGTAACATACCTCCCAACTCTGGTGTCCTTTGAATCAGAATGGGGATGGGTCCCTCCAAACCATAGACAGATCAACCCACTGAGGGCAGACACTGCAGGAAGCACTGTTTCAGTGGTCTCTGATGGCTCCTAATAGTCCAAGCAAAACACATCTAATGATGCACTTGCTCTATGCTTGTTGGGGACAGTTCCCTGGTGTTGGGACAGCGAGACTGTACCTGAAAATCGGAACTGTCCTGTCAAAAGCAGGACAGTTGGAAGGCCTGGATAAATCTGAGCCAGAACCTTTAAATGGAGATACATACCTCATAACCCTTTAGAGATGGACCAACTAAAACGACTGGCCTCATGGAGGGTACAACATCATAAGGAGGAATGTGTTCTGTCTGCAAGTGAAATGATATTAAATGAATTAATATCAGTGGAATTTGCAGGAGGTTTGGAGAATAAAAATGAGAAAATGACTCACCACTTTCTGCTTCTGTTTGGCTGCAAACCAAAGAGAGTAATGTTAATTTCACCTCTAAAGAAAAATCCAATCGTTTATAAAACATGGGCTACATGCATTAACATATTCTGTGTCAGAGGTGCCCGCAAACACTGCTGTTAAATGTACTCTTTGTGTGCGTGTCTGCCAGAGACACAGACACTGATAGGACAGAGGTTCAGAAAAGGTAAAGGCACGGTTATCATGTACCCATTATAACTCTTCCCTTGCTTCATTCCATTGTAATCAACAGGATTACGATAGGAAGGTTATTAATAGAACAGTAAAGTGTTGGCCTAGTGAGGAAAGCAAGATCTGAAGTATGCTCTTCAACGTTCCTGCAAGCTTGGATATATTTATTTAAATATAAATGGATTATTTTGATAGATACTCTGAGCACTTGTAATTATAATATTAGAACAGAACTTCCAGTCCTTTTGTGTGTGTCAACAAGTTCAACAATTCACACTTTAGTGAATATCTCATTGTGAGTTTTGTAAGCTTTCCTGGCCTTTGTTAGTTGAAACACATGAATTCGACTTGGGTTGAAGTTGCGAGACAGCCTCTGAGTACTTCACTTTCCTTGGTTTCAAAAATGTCTTAATAATCTTTAACTTCAACTAAAATAGGAATACATATCTGCATGTTCAAATAGGGCTCACCGGCAGAAGGGGGCGTTGCACGAAATGTCCCAGATACCATTTCCCCAAGACTTGAAGAAGAATTTCCACTTGATTTACTGTCAAAAGAATGGATATTATTAGCACAGTAAATTATAAATATGTTGCACAGTTATTAAACATTAGAACATTAGCTTTCTTTTTTTTACTTTCTTTCTTTTATTCTTTCTTTTATGTCGAGGGTGGGACACAATCAACTCTCACTAGACGATGACTCCAATGATGCACTAATATATTAAATGCTATATTAGTATGCTATATATAAAAATAATATCACATATATATATTTCACATATTGAAGATGACACAATATAATAAAAAATGCAGTTAAATTAAACCCATGACCAATATCTTCTATCATGCTACATAATTTGTATATTTCAACATCTATTCCCATGGAACTCTTTGAAACATGAAATATTAAAATAAATGTTTTTCTTACCCTCCATGAAAACGACCCCTCTTCTGCTCCTGCTGGATTCGAATATTCTCCAACCTCAGAGGACTTGGAATGAACCCGATCTCACAGCCTTCTTTGACGAGTCTCCCTATCCACCAATCATTGTTGTATTTCTGGAAGAGTGGTGTTTGTTTCAGTAGGCATCACTTTCAGAGCAGCATTTCTTTAAAATCATCTCCCCCACCTCTGCCTGTAACAGAGGTATACAATCTTTGGCACCCCAAACCTGAACTATATCTCCTACAATGCATTTACAGACAAAATGCTGGCAAAGCATCAGTGTAGTAGTAGTCCACAACTCCTGGAGTGCCAAAAGTTGCCTACTCCTGGTCTATAAGGATGAGAAGCACATGTAAACAGAGAGAGGTGCATAGGTTGACTATAGTGAGGACGGAGACGGTAAAATGAACATATACACATTGTATCAAGTGTATGCAAAAATTTGTCATCAAGGATAATGTTATAAAGTTGATCATGTTGAGGAGAGCTAATGAACTACATCTCCCAGCATGTACATCAGCCAGTCAAAAATTTTGCCTATCCAGGTAACAGTACACTTGATAGTAGCTACACATTTCCTTGCGATGTATATACTGTTAGGATGGATAAAACTGAGCGCAATAAGCGTAGCTACACTTGAAGCAGTATCTGCTAGTGTGTGAATCGCTATCTGTACACATATTGCCAGCAATGAGATGTGTACCATGCTCCGTTTAAAGGGGATCCATTAATTCCTAAGATGTCTCTTTTATCAATGATAGGAATTTATGAGACTGTAACTGATACTTTTCTATGTAATTTTTTGGGGGGGGGACTTTTTGGTGTAAATCATTAAATCTCTTGTGTTTCGTCTTCTTTTTTTCACTATTGCAATGGATTTATGACTTTTTTTTCTGGCTACTTTTTCAGACAGAAAAGTGTTGGTATTTTTCCAGCTACTGTAAATGTGGCAGTTCTAAAATGGAAATGGAAATGGAAATTTCTATGAAAGACTGTCGTTTTAGATCACTTTGATAAATATGGTCAAAATAATGATGGAATGAAACCGTCACTTTCTATTACACTTTTATACATATCTCCCAGTGTTTTTGTTTCTCTTCCTCAAAGCATCAAGTTCCCTAGCTTTACCCGAACTGAACTAAATTGTACAGTCAACTCCTACATCTTCGATATACCATGCACCAAACTATAGGTGACTTCCAATGTTTTATTAAATGTTGCAATTTCCAGATAAGTGACAGATCCTTTTTAACACAGACTCAAATGCATTTTGTCCAATTTACCAAGCAATTTCACCTATTTTCCTTTAAAAAAAAAAAAAGCAATAAATTAGCCTATATAGAGTGCAAGCTTATACTGAGAATACACATTCTCAAGTTACTCTCATGTGTGCTGTCACAGAGAGACCCTACACACACCTGCTAACAAAGCGACACAGGGAGCAAAAGAGTACAGAGAACTGACAAAATAAAAACATAAATACATAAAATAGCTGACACCTTAAGGGTTAACAAAAACTGTGCAGCGTTTACCCCTTTGGCATTTCTTTGGTGCCAAGAGTTCTATGCAAAGCAGGTATCACTTTGGCACGCAGGAGGTAGAGGTTAATCAAATAATTAAAAGTCCTGAGACCTGGTTAGCTTTCCTTTTAGTTTTTAACAAGATGTCGCCTGACGGATGTATTTCTTTTGAGCTGCTGACTGGTGCCAGGAGAAATGAATCCTACATTTACCTCTTTAATGTGTAAAAAGTCCTTGGCGTCGAAAGAGATGGCAGTGCTGGGTACGGGAACATCTTCATCTAATGCTCCGCAGTAACTTACATTCGTCTTCACTGCAAATGCCACGGGCTTGGTCTGCAGAATACACATATACCCATCGTTATCACAGAGTAACGCTCACTATGCACATTAACTCCATAATGTCATACTTTTAAAAAAAGGTGCCCACTAAGGTTGATACTGTAATTGTTCTATATTTTTCTTGAATGTTCACAAGCTAAAGGCTTGCTAAGGATCATGGGAAATGAAATCTACAAGCTTCTGCAGTACTAGGCATCAGTGTCATAAAATACACAAATTACTTTATTCAATAAAGGGGGAATTGTGGAAAATCGACTAGAGATTCTGACATTTTGGCCAAAAATAAAGGAATTAAATTGTTTCTCCAATTCAATAAGTTTGCCAAATCGACTACTTTGGCCTTGAATTGCAACTCTCTTATTAATTCTCATCAAATCCTGTTATAGTGAATATTCACCCCATATTTAGATAATATCATATCTCACCTTCCACTAGAAATAATTGTGTAAAATGCATACTGCAGACTCGCATTAGCGTCATTGTTCTCCTGCAGAATTTATCCTGTTAGATTTCCTAATTAAAGGTATGGTCAGTCCAAATATTGATTTTGCGAGATCCTCCCTTGCAAAGGTTGGAATTTAATGAGTGCTCGCTTGAGGTCTGTCCTTATCAGCATCATCTAAATTAACTATTGCATGTCTAAAAAGGTTCTTTCCTTCTGTGGAGCTCAGAAGGTTACAACCATTAATTTGTATTTTTTTATTTATTTAGAGATGCACCTTCTATCAATGCCAGATTTGGTGGCACAATAACTAAATTAATTTATTGATCTTATAATTTATGATTGCATTATAAGTTAACTTTAAAAGGATAGACTAAGCAATATAACCACTACAGCTCACTGCCAGTTTGTTGTAAACTGGGGGTCTTCTGGTGCCCCAAAACTACCCCATCTTGGCTGTGTTCATAATGTGAAATTAGCAATTCAGCTTTATCAGTTTATAAGTCAATATCATCCCACCTGAACAGCTAGATGAGTAATGGCACCCAGAGCAGCCATCATGGGGCTATAGGCAGTACCCTTGTAATGGGCCCAGCCCACTTGAGGCATTCGCATCGGGCCTTGTAGCACTTATTGGTGCAGTAGGTGAGAAAGCTATGTCACCATGAACCAGACGGCAATGGCAAGCATATAGACTATTTCTAAAGCCAAAAACTCAGAGGTATGGGGTACTTGAAAAAAAGTTAACCCACTGGGATAGCTGGAAGGTTGTGGGTTCTGTTTAAAGTTCTCTTTGGCTCTGGATTTAGTGCATGGTATAGGTAGATATTTCCTCATCATATTTAATGCTAATTAATAGGGCACTGCTCCCCAGCGTACCCCTTTTCAGCTTCTGCTGTTTCTGGATATTGGGGGCTCCTACTTGTTTCCTTAACTTGAGAGGTGTTTTTATGAATAGATCTGAAGTTGGTATGGGATCAATTAATTGCCTCACAAATACAATATATTTGGGCACATATTTAATTGCTTTCCTCCTTTCTAGAGAGAAGGGGTATTTTTGGCCAATTTGTGAGCCAATTAGAGGGCTAATTAATTACATCTACCCCCTGATTTGGTTCCCTTTTTTATTCACTGTCCACCGCAACAGGCGACAATGTATACTACTTTATGTAAGAACCGGAAACATTGTAGCAACTGTGGAGAGAAATACTTGTAAACAGACATGTAATATTGTTTGACGAACCTGAAGCACTGTAGCATTTAAAGTGAGAGCAACTAGTAAATTGACATGCGATAGTCTCTACCTAAACCATTGAAGGCAGCCGTACCTTTACTACACAGATTGTATCTAGATAGTGCACAAAAAATAGACACTTCGGAAATTAATACGTGCAGGCACAGATACACCCCATGGTCAGGTCTACACTACATAAAATTGGATATTATATAATTGTAAGAAAGCCCTTCCTGATCCTCTACACTATTGTAATGGGTAATTTATGTGTTTTACTTTTTTGACTGATTTAAAGGGACACTATAGTCTCCAGAACAACTACAGCTTATTGAATTTGTTCTGGTGAGTAGAATCATTACCTTCAGGTTTTTTGCTGTAAACACTGTCTTTTCAGAGAAAATGCAGTGTTTACATTACAGCCTAGTGATAACTTCACTGGCCACTCCTCAGATGGCTGTTCGAGCTCCTTCCTGGGTCATGGCTGCCTAAAATGCATTCAAACATTCAGTATCTCCTCCCTCTGTATGCAGACACTGAACTTTCCTCATAGAGATACATTGATTCAGTTCATCTCTATGAGGAGATGCCGATTGGCCAGGGCTGTGTTTGAATCATGCTGGCTCTGCCCCTGATCTGCCTCCTTGTCAGTCTCAGCCAATCCTATGGGGAAGCACTGTGATTGGATCATGCAACCACTTCTGATGATGTCAGCAGACTGCTTTGTTTTTCTGAGTCTAACAGCATGCAGAGTTACAGCTTCTGGCTTGAATACAGTAAGATTTTACTATATTCATGGAGGCATGAGGGACCCGGGGGAGGCTAGATGGTGGTGTTAACACTATGGGGTCAGGAATACATGTTTGTGTTCCTGGCCCTTTAGTGATCCTTTAAGTCCCAGCTTATTATAATTATCAATAAAATTATTTGCTTCCTTTTTTTATCTTTTATTTTCCTTTTTTTCCTCATGTATTTTTCCATCTACTCAATACCTTGGAGTTTTTGGACTTGGTAATTGCCTATATTTTGCAATTTGGGTTATTCCCGATGTACAAGTCCCGGTAACACTACCCATGGCCCTGTAGGCTGGGGGACCTATTTTACATAGGGCAATGGCCCTATGTGTCTGTTTGCTCCATGTGTGTGTGACACTGTGTGTCTGACAGCTGGAATCTGTTTCTGTGTTTCTAACACTGTGTATGTGACTGTCTGTGTGTGTATGTGACTGTGTGTGTGTGTGTGTGCCTGATATTGTATATTTGTGTTTGGCAATGTGCATATGTATATATTCTGAAAGAGTGTGTGTATGACTGTTTCTACATATATACATATGTGTGTGGCATGGGGTGTGTATCTAGGTGCGGGAGACCAGGCAATATTTTTTAAGGGGACCTGAGATTTCTTATGGAAGATCTGCCCAGGAGACTACAGTAAACGTTTGTGGTTATGTTGATTAGACTAAAACTTTAAGGATTGTTTTCACTAAACTGGGGTTTGCTGATAAATGAAGTGAAAACTGAAAACTGTGGGCTAAATAGCCAATCATAAATGTTTCCAAATGCCATGAATTTTCTAGCTTAACACAACGTGAGACTTACCATTCCCTTGCCAATTCTCATCAATGCCTCAGTGAATAAACTCTATAGTGTACAAGGCTGCAGATGTATATTGTTACTAATCTAAACCAAATCAATTAGTTTCTAAATCAAAAAACACAATTTGCTTAATGTATTTTACAAACAGAAATTGTATGATTCTATAATGATTGTTGCTTGTCGCACACCCCATAACTGGCCCTGATCCCATTCCCGTATGCTTCCAGTAAAGGTATACGCATTACTTTGGCTCTCTCGAGTTGGACTGAGGCTTGCTGTTCCTTCTCTTGCCGAATTGCTTCTCTGTCCTCTTCCAGAGATACATCAGAGTCTGATGGTCTGCTTGTGTAAGAATCTGCTGAACCCTACAGAAACAAAGAATTTGAAATTGGTCAATTTAGACTTTAGAGCTACATACAATATGCATGTACCTAGTGTGTGAATTCATGCCTAAAGCAAATAAAACCACGGCGACCACAGCTCTGGTCTGTGCATGTTGCCACCAGTCATATCAGAGCTTGTCTATGATTTTGTTACCAAATCCTCAGACCTGTCAATTGACACCTCAATGGATTCAGACTTATAACCCTATTCTTATATCACATTTACAGAAAGTAATACACAGATTAATTGCTTCAATAGAGAATACATAATATTTACATCCCTCCCAACATTTGACATGGACAAAAAGGGACACTTTAATTTTAGGGGTGTGACTCGAGTGTGGCCAGGGGCAGGGCAGTTTTTAAGAGATTTACTAATAACAGTTTATGCTAAACTAAAATGTAATTTAGAACAAGATCAATGTATCTTATTTACACAGACTGATTTCTAATCACATTTATTGTAATTTAAAAACACATTACTGGGAGTATTATTGCTGTGGAGCTCTGTCATACACTCAGACACACCAACAATGCAGAGCTCCTAGAAAAGAGGGGCATTAGGGTAGAAAAGAGGGACAGAGGGAATTAGGACTAAAAAAGGGAGTGTCCCTGATAAATAGGCACACTTCGGAGGGATGCATTAATTTCGTTACAATAATGAAGAAATATTACTGCATAAGGCAGCTCACTTATTAGCTACTAATTTTATTTAAAAAAGAAAAATTATAAATTGTAATATATTCTATTAAAGGTCATGTTTTTGTCAAATGCGCAGGCCGAATGCAAAGTGAATTTCAACATTAGGGCAAGAGTTGGAATCATAGATGACTAGGAGAACGTTTCCAGTTCAACTACTTAAATTTAGAATTCACTTTGAATTCCAATAATTTTCACTTTAATAAATAATTGTATACATGATGCATTGCCGTGCAGGTGACTTGCAAAACTTAAGGTGAAATGTCCAGAATTAATGAAAAGGTCCAACCCAATAGCAAAATAAATGTTGGCAATGGGTTGTGGTATTTTTATTATTTATTTATTTACTTAATACAGATTTTTTTTTATTTGTTTTTACTCACACTGTGTGCCATAGCTCTGGCATTTTGCTACCGGTCTACTCTTGAGGGTGGGATCAGTTGGATATGTTTATGGTATAAGTTCTCTGTGTAATGGCACAAATACGCTAAAACCGGTTTCAGACCTAAGCAGGGGACAAGACAAGACAAGGGACAAGCTAATGATTTTTGTCTGCTGCCAGTGTTCTCGTGAATTTCGTTTTTGTAATGGCATCACTAGAGTATAAATTGTAGACAAATGTAATAACCATGGTTTTACAGACGTTGACGTGTGAGGGTACATGCTGCATAGGACATGCTGGAAGTATTCCCCCTGCACTCATGCATTTGTACAGCATTCTACTATTAGATGCCTGAACACAGAAATATGGCGATCAGCCCATTCACAAACATACTCATTATAATGTCATAGAAATTAGACTGCCAGGGTTATTTACTAGAGTGAGAATTTAAAGGGAATTTAAAGTGACATTCAAATTTAAGGTCAATATAGCTACTGGAAACATTCTCTAAGTCGAGAAAAAAAAAGAGTTACCTGTACACTATCCCAAATCCCTACACATATTTAAATAAATGGAGGTCATTTAGCTACTCCAATGGCCATTAGATGCATTCCCACCTGCCACGTAAGGGCAAACCTCTTAGGTGGGTCCTACACTGACTATTCACCTTGCTTCTTTGAGCTTCAGACAAATAAATCTCTAATGAGAGGGGTATTTTATTTATAAACACCTACATACATATTAACCCTTAATAGGGAACACATGGGATGGGTGGCAGCATTGTAACATGACTGTGCGATTCAAAAATGAATATAGTTACACAAAAAAAGATCCTGCACTTAAACTCCCACTACTCCTACTATTCTCTTGTGCGCTTTCATGCTGTCGTGTCTAAAGATAGTTATTTAGTGTCATGGAATGTGGGACACCAGGGAACAATTTAGGGACAGCAGGACAGGACCATAAAATTGGGACTCCCCCCCACCGCCTGAAACTGGGACATTTGGGATTCCTGCTTGGTGACAATGTTCATCTAGCAGTGTTTGAGTAGATGTGAGGGTAAATCAGCAAAGACTGGTTCTGATAGGGGACATACGTGGCTGGGCTGATGGTTGTAAAAAGGCTATAGACATCAATGACAAAGGCCAGAATAAATTACACAACATTAAAACCACCTGCCTAATATCGTGTAGGTCCCCCATGTGCTGCCAAAATAGCTCTGACACGTCGAGGCTTGGACTCCACAAGACTTCTGAACATGTCCTGTGGTATATGGCACCAAGCAGTTCCTTTAATTCTTGCTGATTGCTCTGACCCTGGTATCTAACACTTGGCCCTAATCAAAGTTAATCAAATCGTTTTGCTTGGCCATTTTTCCTGCTTTCAAAACATGAAATTCAAGAACTGACTGTTCACTTACTGCCTATTATATCCCACACCTTGACAGATTCCATTGTAATGATATATTCAATGTTAATCACTTCACCTGTCAGTGGTTTTAATTTTGATGCTGATCAGTGTATACATGTTTTTCAGATCCTCAAAGGATCATTTTTTATCATTTGGGATCACACTGTCTGAAAAAGAATGTTTCTCTTAGTAATTCCAATGTAAGATGGCAAAAGTGTCTTGTGGAGCACATGTTGGAATTGTCAAATGGAATTTTAGACGTTATCAGTGATCTCTGGCAGAAACTGAAGCCAATAACTGTCAGGTGTCCACCTGTCCTCATATTATGTGTGCACCTCAACTGTTCAGCCAAATGCCACATGTAGGAGTTTAAACACATGCTGGATTTTGTCACTTGATTCACTAAGGAAAAAAGTATTTAATCAGCTGCCATTTAGGGGCTAAGTAACAGAATATAAATATGTATTCATGGCTGTACTATTCCAGATAGGATTCTTTTTTAATGTACTATATTAATTGTAAATCACTTTAAGACAAATCAGATCCAAATTTGCAAACTGCAAATTTTGGCTAATCAGCATGTCGCTCAAATTCCATACCTTAAAACTGCCATATGCATGTATTACTGGGGGGGAGAGGAGGGGTGGAACAAACAACATGGACAATGGCCTGATAGGTTTCTTTGTGGAGGAAGGGAAGGACATCAATCAATCAAACCTTAAAATAAGCACCCAAATGCTCAAAAGTAACTGTACACACAACATAGAGATTAATGGACTAAATTTGAATGGTAACATACCATTTGGTTTGGTCGACTGAATTCTGACTGATTAGCTTCATTCATGAGCCTATCACTGTACTGCAAACTTCTATACATATAAATATTATGTATATGTTTTGCAGTACAGTGATATGCACATTTTTCATGCTTTTTTGGTTTGTCCAAACAGACTTTCCTGAATCGTCTGCATGGACAATATTTAGAAGAGCTGGACTGCGACATAATGAAAATTTGGTCGTCTGAACTAGTTTTTTTTTCGTTGGATGAATTTATACGTCTGAACCAAAGTTTCCACCAATTTTAGTTGTACATAGCCAGCCTGGGCCATTCGTGGATAAAATATCATTTAATAAGATACATTTAAGCTTAGATTTCAGGCCATTGTCAATTACATTAGAGCTGTTTGCAGGTCCCACAACGTACAGCAGCATACAGAGCATTCTGTGATGGAACCTTGAGCATTATGGCCCTCCACATCCCCAGTTCCTGTGCGTCCAGCTCGTCTTGTTGCAAATGTCTGTATTTATGGGAGGCATACAGGTGCTTATGTATCCCTGAATACACCCAGAAAAGCTATATATATATACTTTACTTTATTCATTCCCAGCTCAACTTTAATCTATTCAAACTGGAAACAAATTAAAATTAGAATAACCACAATTTCTCTGAGTACTGTTTTAAGACCTGTGTAATCACAATACACATCATGTTAAGTTGTAATAATAATAAGTATTCATACAAATTAAAGATAAAGTCACAGTAAAATAATTATATGTATCCAGCCATTAAAATATTCTTAGGACAATTACAGTCCACATTTTGCCTAATCACAACCTTATGTTCACTAGGCAGCATCGAGAGTGACGGGAGTGATAGTACAAGATATCCAGTGGACAGTCAGCTGACCGAGATTGAAATGAGTTATAGGTTTATAACACTTACAGGGTTAATCACTATACTGGGAATTAGTGAAAACTTACCAGGGGATTTAAAATTGTAAACTAAAATAGCCAAATTTGAAAAAATCTCAGCTTTTGCTATTTTTCATTTTGACTGTTTTGGAATAAAAAAATTTTTTTAAATGTAAAAAACTTCCCGGTAATTTCTGGTTTAGTGAATAACCCTATAACCCTGTAAATCTTTATTAGCTGTCCCTATGAGTTTTATTTGGCATCCCATTGTATAATATGTACTATTCCGAACGTTATTGCATGGTGGCTCTTAAGCAAAGTGCAGTTTTATCACCATTATCACCATTTAACGCAAATACTTATCAGAAAGACACAGCATGTTTTATTGACGTTTTACAACATCACATCTTCCTATTTCCTTCAGTGATCGTATACCATTATAAGACACCAAACTGTCACTTTGACTTTTCAATGAGATGCTATTATCACTCAATAACATGAGTTTACAATCAAAAGGATTACACTGAACAAAATTATAAACGCAACACTTTTGTTTTTGCCCCCATTTTTCATGAGCTGAACTCAAAGATCTAAGACTTTTTCTATGTACACAAAAGGCCTATTTCTCTCAGAAATTGTTCACAAATCTGTCTAAATCTGTGTTAGTGAGCACTTCTCCTCCTTTGCTGAGATAATCCATCCACCTCACAGGTGTGGCATATCAAGATGCTGATTAGACAGCATGATTATTGCAAAGGTGTGCCTTAGGCTGGCCACAATAAAAGGCCCCAAGCAGAACCGGTGCTTCCTATAAGGGAGTAAGAAAAAAAAACATAAGGGAGTAAGAAGGGCACAGGGAGGGGGGAGTAAGAAGGACACAGGGAGGAGGTAGTAAGAAGGACACAGGGAGGGGGGAGTAAGAAGTTCACAGGGAGGGAGGGGGGGGAGGGTAAGAAGACACAGGGGGAGTAAGAAGGACACAGGAGGGGGAGGGGGAGTAAGGACACAGGGAGGGGGGGGTAGAAAGACACAGGGAGGGGGGGAGTAAGAAGGACACAGGGAGGGGAGGGGGAAAACAAGAAGGACAGAGGGAGGGGGGGAGTAAGAAGGACACAGGAGGGGGAGTAAGAATGACACAGGGGGGAGAGGGAGTAAGAAGGAAACAGGGGAGGGGAGTAAATAGGACACAGGGGGGAGGGGAGTAAGAAGAACATAGGGAGGGGGTGGGGGAGGGGGGAGTAGTAAAAAGATCATAGGGGGAAGGAGTAAGTGAACTTAAACTGTATGGCTATGCTGTGGTTCCTGTAGGCTTTGCGTGCATGTGGGGGGGAGTTTGAGGGGGTCTCCATGTCCATTTTGCATGGGGCGCCCAAATTCCTTCAAATGGCCCTGACAAGCAACACATTCCTCAGTTTATATATGTTTAATAAAAGCCCCAAAAAAGCCCTTTAGAAAAACCAGCAAAGCTCTTCTGTTTCTCAACTTGTCCCCAACTTATGTCTTCTGTCCCTTAAATCTATTTTTTAAATCACACATAAAATCAACAGACCACAATATTCTCAAATGCTCATATCTGAAACAGTTTTTTTCTATGATGTGCAAATAAATTAAATGAGATCTCAGATAGCCCACTTTATTCCATAACACACAGAGGAGGAGCCAGATAACAATATAGAAAACAGACTGGTTTTGTACCCGAATTCCTTACTCATAGTGTCTATCTGTATGTGCTTTGGGGCACAAAATGTCATTCTGGTCTATGGCTTCCCTGGTATGTCTCTATCACTGTTATGGATGACAGAATGAAGATTTTGTGAAGCAAATATCATGCTTGAGATCCCATTTCAGCATTCAATGCCAGAGATCTCATGTTTGTTTTCTTAAAGCGGCACTGTCATGCCGAACTTACCTTTCCTCAATCTCTTCCTCTTCTCCCCCTCTCTCAGGATCTGTTATTCTTTTCTTCCTGTTTTCTTTAGTTTTCTTTAAAATCATGACAAAGTGGGGACTCTTTGCCTTATGGAGGATTCCTCCGTTTGAACAGCTCCGAACAGCGGAGGAGCAAAGTGTGCTTCATTTCCGCTGGTCAAAGCAATTTTCCCATGATCCCTAGCTTTCCTCTGTGATCTCGCGATGCTTCCTGTCATTTTAGCTAAAACTGCCGAATTGCGTTCTAACTGAATAAGAACAGTATGTTCGTTTCTTTTAGAATGCAATTCGGCACTTTATTCGGATCGGAATTTCATTCTAAGGAATGAAACTCTGAGCCTATTCATTGCCGCGGCTGCATCTTGCAGCCGCTTAGTAGATAACTCCCTAATTCCCACGGTATCAGGGAGTTATCTACTAAAAGGCTGAAAGACCTAAATTGGTCTTTCAGTCACATTTACTAATACTGAGTAAAAATTACTTAGTATTAGTAAATAATATGCCCCTACTTGCTATATTGCGAGTAGGGGCATGTGTAGTAAGCAGTGAGCTGTAAAAAAACCCAAAAAACTAATAACCCCCCCCCGCCCGTGGGGGCCCTAAATAAAGATAGGGGGACCTACTGTCCTCCCCCCCTGGCCCCCACCCCTGAGCGGTGGGTGGGGGCCCTAAATAAAGATAGGGGGGGACCTACTGTCCCCTCCCTGGTCCCCACCCCTGCGCGGTGGGTGGGGGCCCTAATAAAACAATAAGGGGGGGGACCTACTGTCCTCCCCCCCTGGCCCCCACCCCTAAGCGGTGGGTGGGGGCCCTAATAAAACAATAAGGGGGGGGACCTACTGGCCCCCCCTGGCCCCCACCCCTGAGCGGTGGGTGGGGGCCCTAATAAAACAATAAGGAGGGGGGACCTACTGTCCTCCCCCCTTGGCCCCCACCCTTGAGCGGTGGGTGGGGGCCCTAATAAAACAATAAGGGGGGGACCTACTGTCCTCCCCCCCGGCCCCCACCCCTGCACGATTGGTGGGTGGGGGCCCCAATAAAACAATAAGGGGGGGGACCTACTGTCCTCCCCCCCTGGCCCCCACCTCTGCGCGGTGGGTGGGGGCCCTAATATAACAATAAGGGGGGGGGACATACTGTCCTCCCCCCTTGGCCCCCACCCCTGAGCAGTGGGTGGGGGCCCTAATAAAACAATAAGGGGGGGGACCTACTGTCCTCCCCCCCTGGCCCCCACCCTTGCGCGGTGGGTGGGGGCCCTAATAAAACAATAAGGGGGGGACCTACTGTCTCCCCCCCTGGCCCCCACCCCTGAGCGGTGGGTGGGGGCCCTAATAAAACAATAAGGGGGAACCTACTGTCCTCCCCCCTGGCCCCCACCCCTGCACGGTGGGTGGGTGGGGGCCCCAACACACACAAGGGGACCCACGCCTCGGCCCCTCACCCCCGCGCCGGGTGGGGCCCCATTGAACACACAAGGGGACCCACGCCCCCTGGCCCCCACCCCCGCACGGGTGGGTGGGTGGGGGCCCCACAAACACAAGGGGACCTACTGTCTCCCTGGCCCCCCACCCCCGCGCCGTGGGTGGGGGCCCCACAGAGGACTGTCCTTCTGCCCCCACCCCGAGCGGTGGGTGGGGGCCCTAATAAAACAATAAGGGGGGACCTACTGTCCTCCCCCCCGGCCCCCACCCCTGAGCGGTGGGTGGGGGCCCTAAATTAAACCCCCCCAATCAAGGTGACTAGGGGTCCCAAGCCCCTAGTCACAATCTTCTTTCTTCAGCACCCAAAAAGGCCAAATAAAAATCCATCATACCCGTCACACTTTAAAAAAAAAAAAAGTAATCCATGTTCGCCCTTCGAGGGAACGCCGCGTACTGAGCTCCGCAGATCGGGTCAAGGCTTATAAAGCCTTGCCCCGCCCTGCAATTAGGCTTAGAACACTCTGATTGGTGGGTTTAAGCCAATCAGAGTGCTTTGTGTCATTTTACACAGCATGGGAAAATTCAAAAGAACTTTCCCACGCTGTGTAAAATGACACAGAGCACTCTGATTTAGTAGACATGCCCCTACTCGCGGTATAGCGAGTAGGGGCATTTGGGAGATTTTAATCTCCCTTGTGCTATTATGGGGGTCATATTGACCCCCATAGAGTGAGAGGGGGACCTGGGGGGGCTTATGAAGAGGCGGGGACCACTGCTCCCTGCCGCTTCTATCTTTACATATTACAAGGAGGGAGCTGCACGCCGGTAGCTCCCTCCTTGTAATAAACTGAACGAACAAACTAACACTGATACACAGATACACTGATACATAGTGTTTGTTTGTTCGGCTGATCTTTCTGTTCGTTCATTCGTCTGTCTGATGAATGAATGTATAGATGAAATTCCCGTTCGCATGTCCAGGTGTTGAACTGGGCATGTGCGGGAATCTCACAGTCTATCTAGTGTGGGCTGATGACGTGTCCCTGAGGGACTTCACCTACCCACACAAAGATGGCGGCGCCCTGAATATAGATCGGGGCAGAAAATAAAGATTTAAAAAGAGGTAATCTGGGGGCCTTAGGGGTATTTGGGGGTGACTAGTGGGTCAATTGGATGTAGTGGAGGCGGGAGGGGGGTTAAAAAAAAACGGGATTCGGCATGACAGTGCCGCTTTAATATGTCCTACAGAAAAGGATAGAAACATAGAAACATAGAAACATAGAATGTGACGGCAGATAAGAACCATCTGGCCATCTAGTCTGCCCAATTTTCTAAATACTTTCATTAGTCCCTAGCCTTATCATATGTTGGATCATATGTTGACTGGCTAATGGCTGCTTGGAGACCTTGAAGGATCATATGTTGACTGGCTAATGGCTGCTTGGAGACCTTGAAGATTAGACCTGTATTTCACAGCCTACTGATACATTCTGGCATGACCTGACATTTATCTAGATTATTCTACATTGTCCCCCACATTCTGAGTTACCAACTGTATTTTCTCCCTTACTACCTTTTCAATTCAGATTATCCCTTTAGATTGTACAGCACTTTGTATAAAATTACTACAGGTAATAGAGTAACAGCCACAGGCATGGCTTGCCCTGCTGACATTACCTATCATCTATCTGAAGCATAACGTGATTAAAGGATACATTTGGTAAAGAGCTCTTGATCCAAGAACTATATAAGAACTGTTAAAAAATAAAATGTAAAAGTAATAGATAAACTGTGATGATGTTTAAATCACCAATGGTATACATACCATGATGGCCTTTTCTACATTTTACATGTTGCTTAAATGTACACAAACATCTGTAGTGTACAAACTTGGCAATACAGGTGTACACCAGGCCTCCCAACTGTTCCAATGTCAGCAGGACAGTCATGTCTGTCCACCATCATAACTTTTTTCACTGGTGCCCTTCTTTTAAGGATAACAGGGATCATCCCCCAAAAAGTGTAGAAAGAGCACATCATTAGACGTGTTTGCAGAACACTCAAGGTAGTGGAGGTCAGTGCACCACCTCCTTTTAACCCGCCCACTGAAGTCCCAAGTTGTTGGGAGGAATGGCACACAATGCATAAAGGAATCGGAAAATGGACATGTATTCATGTTTTTTTGACCATATCGCACATTTATGCAATTATGAAAAAAATGCTATTTTGATGAGTGATCTTTTCAATGGATTGTTTAACTCACTAAATCTCACTAAAAATGCTACACCTGTTTGCGAAATCCAAAATAACGGTGTGTGTGTATTTATATATATCCATTGTACAGTTTATTAACAACCTACAGCATATGTCGGTTCCGGCACACCTCAGCTGACTTTTTCCTATCTCAGGTTTGCTAACTACAATCTTATTTCATGTCATATTCCATGTAGCCCCAAACACAAATATATATATATATATCCACGAAGAAAGGCACACGCTGGGCTTTTTGAAGAAAATTATTTGTCTTTATTCATAACTCATGGGTTACAGCAAATCGACGTTTCAGTCATACATATATACTCACTATTACTCACTATTATCACTGGCACTGTACAATCAAGAAAACAGACAGTACAATACACACAAATAAACAAAGATATATATATATAAACTGCCTTGAGACAAGTGTATGTTTCTTCTAGCTCTACCAGCAATGAAAGAGTTAAAACCTATATATCTAGATTTCTATTGCATTTTTGTCTTCTGATGCCTGGGGAGAAAGGGAAGGGTTGCTATGAATGACTGCAGATCTGCTGTTTAGCCAAAGAAACCTTTTTTTCCACAGAAATGGTATGGTTCCACGTGACACCTCCAGTGTATATTCCAGGCTCTTATTCCTGTGCGTGCAGGACTGCCTGATAAGCACAATTTTCTCAGTGGGGGGATGGGGCAATCTCATTTATTAGAGTGCGTAGTTTTGGAACACATTTGGGAATTTGTTTTGCAAACACGGCATACTGTGCGTTTGGCCCTGTTCTGAAGATGATTTAGTGGTACAATCCCTCTTGTCTAACTAAGTAAGAAGCAATTTCTGTAAAAGTGCTGGCGTACAATAACAGGAGTTACAATCCACAGCCGAAGAACAGGATCCGGCAATGTTAGGATAACTTTAGCAGGACATGTAACTGTGGACTACGGTCTCATGTTGGTCAGACAGATAGTAAAGACGGGCACTCGTTACTTCCATTGCTATATACTCAGATTTCCATTACGCAAAGCTTTTTCACTTGAGCCCAACTTAGCAAGCATTTGGCAAATTTGGGGATCTTACAGGACTTTTGACCAAAGTAGGAATTCAAAGTGAATTTCGAATTCAATGTAAAAATATCAGAACTGTAAACTTTTTCTAAGCCAGATATACTTCCAGCCTGGCTACTTTGACCTTAAAGGCACACTATAAATATAGGGAAGCCCAAATGCTTGCGCATTACATCTTTGTATCCTAACACTATAGTGTTCTCTTAAATATGAAATATAAAATTGACTTTGAATTATTACCTTAGTAAATAACCCATTGGTGATGACAAACCACTGAAGTCTGCACAATTGATGACATAGGCGTGCGCACGGGGTGTGCCAGGTGTGCCTGGGCACACCCTAATCCCCGTGGCACGCCTGTGGTTTGAGTCCTGCAGGAACAGTGTTTTTTTTGAGCAGGAATGCTGTTCCTGCAGACACTCAGAGCCCCCTGTCTCACCTCTTGCCCCTGTCATGGGGAGGGCAAGAGGTGATGGATAACCCCCCCGCTGTCTGCTCTCTGCTCTCTGATTCCTCTCGCCGCGCGCTGATGCCGGGAGCCGGAATATGATGTCATATTCCAGCTCCCAGCTACAGCAGACAGCCCGCGCGGCCAGAGGAAGCAGAGAGCAGACAGCTCCCTCGCCTCGGCTGAGCTGCAGAGAGGCGCCCGCCCCACTGGACCCCAGGGACAAGTCCACGCCAGCACTCCAGGTAGGAGGCTGGGTGGACATTTTTTTTAAATTAAAATATAATAATTTGTATGTGTGTGTGTGAGTGTGTGTGTGTGTGTGTGTGTGAGTGTGTGTGTGCGTCTGTGTGTCTGTGTGTGTGTGTGTCTGTGTGTGAGTGCGTGTGTGTGTGTGAGTGTGTGTGTCTGTGTGTGTGTCTGTGTCTGTGTCTGAGTGAGTGAGTGAGTGAGTGTGTGTGTCTGTGAATGTGTGTGTGTGTGTGTGTGTGTGAGTGTATGTGTGTGTCTGTGTGAGTGTGTGTGTGTCTGTGTGAGTGTGTGTCTGTGAATGTGTGTGTGTGTCTGTGAGTGTATGTATGTGTGTGTGTGTGTGTGTCTGAATGTGTCTGTGAGTGTGTGTGTGTACGCATATATATATATATATATACACACACACACACGCAGAGCCGGCGCTATCTGAGTATGCCATGGGAGATAGAAGTTTTTATTTCCCAGTTCAATGATTCATATTATATGGACAGTGGAAGTTCTGCCAGGAAGAAATCATATGACCCTGAAGTTTGAATAGCAAATAGAGACACTACAGGACCAATCACGGAGCTACTCCATCACCCTAATTTAATTGAATGATATGATTAAGCGCTACTTTTACACTGCAGAGAGATGCTCAAACGAGCTCACAATCTAATAATTAGAATTCTTTAAATTGGATGAATCTTGGAAAATGTAGTCTGAGCATATCTGGATGAGAGTAGAAATACAAATAAACAAAAGTTGTTGTTTTTTAAAATCAGTGAGCGGAATACACAAGTGCAGATTATCAAGATTTAATTACATTATCTGTTATTTTGAGAGAATTCCAATTTTTCCATCTATTTTTACAAGCCATCTTCTCCTAAGATAGACAGACAGATTGTATTGCCTTAAATTAGTATACTTTTATTCATTTGTAGTAAATAAACGTATCAAAGTTCATCGATTCTTCTTCCATCCACTAATCTGCTGGGTTGTCCATTGCTATTGCTGGTTAAATCTTATCTATTACCCTGCATTAAATAAATCATGTCATTTGACAAATACAAAACCACAACGTATCTTAACTGAAATGATGTAAACTTAACAAACACCTCGGCAATTTGACAGTACCCTTCCTTACGGAACAAAATATATTTCACTGCATTGACTCTCCAAAATATGTGAGTGAGGAGATCTGGTGAGCAGCCAAGACCAGTTTATTAAACAGACTGTTCTAACGTTCTTCGCTGACAGGCTATGTTAAGGTGATTACAAGCTCAAAGAGATAGGTTGGACATTGTCCATCACTAATAAAATACCAGCACCAGAAAAATGCTAACCAAAAGTCAAAGCAGACCTTAATGAACATTTAACGTGTACATTAGCGAATAAACTTCTTCTCAATAAGCTAATACTGGCTTGATGAAGACCCTAACTGTGGGTCAAACAGTTGCCTATTTATGGAACCACAAGAAAGGGATCACAAGACATTAAGAAGAGGTGTGCTAATAATTTTATTTTATCCTTTCTAATATTGGTCATCAGAGATGGGACTAGAGGTCTTTGCACCCTTGTGGAAATTACCTCAAGTGCTGGCTACATTTTAAGCATTTGAATGTTAGAATTATAGCCAAAGGCATTTTTTTTTGTCCTTAAAGGGATACTGTAGGCAACAAAACAGCTTGGGACGATGGCCTGTATGTGGCTTAAGACCGGGGACAGTCTGTGATGCCAGGAGAGCCGATGCCTGCAAACAGACCTCGAGGCCAGTTGGCATTCTCTCTGATGACTTAGAAGTCTTGGGTTGGTTGGCAGGGAGACAGGAGGTCCTTGCCATCTCTCCCCTGCTCTGGCATAAAATTATTCTGGCAAGGAGTCAGATAGCGTCTCAAGACACCTCCTAACAGTACAGCCTAGCATGGTGTTGATGTCCTTCTCTCTTTCTTTGAGATGTTTTGTTTTTATCATCTTCCTCGTTTAAGAGTTTTATATTACACCCGTGAGAATACTGGCTTATGTGATAGACGGTCAGTGTTATTTTTGCGCAGATAACATGTCAAGGCTTAGCCTAGTTCTACAATAATGAACCTGCTTAAAGACTCCTTAGGATGTTCACTATATGCCCAGTGAATGTTATTACTGTTTACTTTTATTTATGCATAACATTTTCATTTGTGTCGAAACATTAGTGATTATTCTATTTGGATGACTTATTTGCCTTGTAATGACATACATACTTGCAGCCATGGTATATGGCCTATGTTTCATTATATCCACTCAATAAAAAAGTTGATTGACAAAATTAAATAAAATTACATATATATTTATATATATATATATATTGTAGTATAAGTTCATTGTTACAAAAATGTTGAGGTTGCTGAATTTGCTAGGTTTTCAATTGTCCTGTTAAAGTAACCTCTTTGTCAGGACTGTGATCGCCTAAACCTCAGTGTTTCACGTAAGGTTTAGCGCCCTTTTTCAATGAACCGATAACAGTAAAAAAAAGTATCAGAACGGTGGGATTGTGATCACTAGGGTTAAAACAACAGTTAAACAATTATGGCTATGTTTTTGCTGCCATTGAGTCCTAGATCGCTACCGGGGGGAATCCAGTGCTTAACTAATATTGTTCAGTGACTGTGGTGGTTAGACATGGCACACCAGCTGTTTGTAAACCACATATCATGCTATAAAAGTCTAGTCTGGCAGGGCATCATGTTTATGAAACATGGTTTAGAAACATCTCAGAGGAATTTGGGGTTCTGTCCTTTTATCCCAAGTATGTTCCTGTATGTTCTGCAACTTGCAGTTCCACACTTTTCAAGAAGAGATTTCATAGTCCATGACCCCTTCTAATATTATATATTATATTATGCAAGTGGGTATTATTTTACCCCTTACATAGTGCACATGGAAGAGATACTACTATAGAAAGGAGGGTGGGAAGTGGCCGGCATAATAATTCTACTCTAAACATGCTGCCACAATTGGCACAACAATTCCTTATAGCCTCTACAATATATTCCCAAACAGTCACAACCCAGAGAATCACCAGAGAGAATAATTAACGGAGTCAAACAATGCCAATCAACATTATTAACTAAAAATCTAAGGTATTTTCAATTTATAGGCCATAACAGCCAAAAAGGAAACATAGCTGACTTGAAAAATGATTTCTGATAATTCACACTTTACTGAATAATCTTGTAAGAGGTTACTTTGGTGATCTGTAGGGCTGGCATTTCAGCAAAAGACATTCTGAGATGATATTTAAGATTCCATCAGCTCCTCAGGATGTAGCCTTGCAGGAAGCCATCTTAGTACAGCCTTCTGAAAATCATGTGACAATTTAACTTGTTTCAGTTGTAACAGAATAGAGACATTTTTCTTTAAAAAAAGATAAAAAATAAAAAGCTGCAGAGCATTACTGTTTTATATAACTGAATAATCTGGCATTTTCATGTTTTCATGTTTAACATGATTTCCAAGATGTAGAATGGTATCACTCAGTATGTTATGTTGTTTCTAGGCTTTTTAGATTTAAGGAATAATATAAACATATCTCCGTCTTCTCACCATGAGCTCCCAAGCTACACACCTATAATTTCGCACGTAGTGTGTTTGTGAATGCAGCTTTTTGATGACTAAAAAAGCTCTACAGAAATGATCTGAAAATGTTGTTAACCCCATGTTGTCAGAAGGGACTGGAATCTGAATGGCCATATCTGAGTTTAATACATTAATGGGTATAAAATGTAGTGTGTACCATGCCCTGCTTCTCCCCTCCCTTCTTCTCCCAATCTATCAGGGCTTTATCATATCCTGCTGATTATTTGTATAGAAATCTCTTCCTGCAAGCATTATAAAGGTCTTTATTGGCATCCACTGCTGAGTAACTTGATACTGAAGTCAGTCTGAGATGCCTCTACAGTCAAGTAACAGTTGGTGAATTGCTAAAAAAAAATGAAGGCACCTTGAGTGGCTATTTAATATTCTAAAATGTACTTAAAGTGACACTATAGTCACCAAAACAACTTTAGTTTAATTAAACAGTTTTAGTGTATAGACTGTGCTCCTGCAGTTTCACTGCTCAATTCTCTACCATTTAGGAGTTAAATCACTTTGTTTATGCAGCCCTAGTCATACCTCCTTGCATGCGACTCACACAGCCTTCCTAAACACTTCATGTAAAGAGTCATCTAATGTTTACACTTCCTTTATTGCACAGTTTGTTTCATTTAGAATTTATTATCTCCTACACTTTTAATAGCTTGCTAGACCCTGCAGGAGCCTTCTGTGATTAAAGTTCAACTTTAAGAGCAGGAGATACAAACTTTTAAAGTAAATTGCATTTGAGTGTCAGTCACATGCAGTGGAGATGTTGCTAAAACAAAAGTGATTTAACTCCTAAATCACAGAGAATTGTGCAGTGAGACTTCAAGCATGATATATACACAACTGCTTCATTAAGCAAAAGTTGTTTTGGTGACTTCAGAGTCCTTTTAACTCATCTTCAGAAAGAAGGGTCATAATTAAAGATAGTTCATTCATTACATAAGCAGTCATTTTAAAATATTACTCACTGTGCAGAAATTACTAAAATATAAATAGCCAGATTCTGATAAATATGTTATTCTTCTAATAAAAGTATAACAGACTCACATTATATTGATCCTTGTGTTCCGTCAGAGCAAAAATGGGCTCAGGGCTTACCTTTTGTTTAAATTTTATATAATGTCTAGAGCTGTATTTTTACAAAGAAAGTTGCTCAGAACACAATCACTGTGAGGACCCACAATGGTCGTCTCCCAATCTTTACACAATCAAAAAAGTTGGTCGAACTTTTAACTCCACCTGAAGCCATTATTTGCATCTGCACCCAACAGATGGGCATTGACGGCACTGAACTGATTGTATTTGAATACCAATAAATCCAACCTTCTTTTGGTTTAAGGGCAGTCTGAGCAGCATAACCACCAGAGATCAGTATAGTGGTTATGTTGTTGAGAGTCTATGTGGGGCCTTCTCCAAAAATTAGGGCTCTGTCTGGCACCCAGAGATTTCTACCCTCCACATTACTAATGTCAATTTCATCCAATCTAAAAAGCAACAACAGGCTGAGAGTCTGGGCTTAACAACATGGATCCACACACTGCTCCTAGACCACCTCATCACCCAATATGCACATTATAGTCTTAAAAACGATGGGAAGTTTCTCTGCCTGGTGAGCACAAATAAGTGAATAAGTGTATATGCCGTGCATTAGTTTCTCTGTCTGTATTTTGACATCCTTTGAGCATCCATCTGTGAGAGTGTGTCAGTATATTTGTAGATATGCGTAAGCGTAAGTCAGTATGTACATCTGTATGTATATATTTGTGTTTGTAGGTGTGTGCCCATGTATGTGTGTATCTATGTTTTAGTTTCTATGTGTGTGTTTGTATGGTTTGTACGTGTGTCAGTTGGAAGGCCAGCGATCCTGCAGTAAGAAACCAGTAAAAGAGATTGTATGGGGCACCGAGCCACCAGCCCTGGGTTTATACAAACATCTGCCAGCCCTTTAATTACACTGTCTTTAATGTTGATTGAAGTTTTTTTTTTTTTATACACATATATATATATATATATATATATATATAATGTTATCGCTATTTTTCTTGTTTAAAGGGGGGTTCGACACATTTTTTGTTGTTTGCTCTCCCTAGCTTTTATGAGGTTAATACCAGGAGACGGGCTACCTTGTATCTATCTGTGTTTCCCAGTCTGTGTCAGTATGCAGTCCACCTCCCACCCCCACATTTCATCAGCATATCCCTTTAGAATACTGCCCACTCTATGGGAGTGACAGCAGCATGCTGCGAAGATGCTATGAGATGGCTCATCTCAAGATATCTCTCATATAATTATTCTGCAAGCATTCCGTTCCATAATCTATTGGGATAATTCTACCATTCAAAGTGCGTGTTTCACATTTAACTCCTGGAGGAATGAAAACTGAGCATTGTTTAATACACCGATTCCCTAACCAATTTAATGTTTAGAAAATGAATCATGAAACCAAGGGGTACTAAGGGGTCTCCTAATTTGAAGAGTAATTATTACCGGGTACTCCCCTTTGTTCCTAAGATGGCATGTGTCCTTAAGGGGTTAAACCTGCAAGAATAGTTTTTTAAAATTTTTATTTTAATGTTTAGTTATTTTTCAAATCAATAAGAAATCAGGGGTACAGAAAGAAAAAAAAGGGAAGACATTATACATATATAAGGTGATGTCAAGCCATTATACAGAGCATATTATACACAATTTGATTAAAATTTTGGTTACAATCAGGGAATATGATCAGGCAGTGAGTAGTGGGTCTAGGGTGTCAACTCTATTTCCAGACTCCCTAGTTTGCTTTGCCGGTGTCTGTCCAACTGCCCTCTGGATCCTTTATGATGGTGTATTAGCCAGCTGTCCGATATGGGGAGCTATGTAGGTTCTAAGTGTGTGAGTTTGCATATCATGTTATCTCCTTTCCCATAGACCTGCTCCACGGAGTCAGCCCAACTTTACCTCCTGCTCTATATGTAATATTCTATTGGTGAGTCAGTAATCCTACTCAATCTCATGTTACTTCTGCAATGCCGTGGCTTGGTATAGCGGATGGGGTAGGTGAAATAGAGTGTGGTGGGGGGAGGAGGGGAGAATGTCCTATATCTCATGTCCTATGTGAGTAAACAGTTATTTCGCTATTGTAGTGCTGCTCGACAATTCCTTTATTTCCAATGTTCTAACCAGGGCTCCCATGTTCGGAGGTATGCCACACCTTTAACATCTACTGACCAATGTAGATCCTCTAATTCCCTCATACTCTCTACCCTGTTTAGCCATTGTTCCTTGGTGGGAATTTGGGTCTGCCGCCAGAATACCGGGATTAATGCATTGGCTTCTTTCAGCAGAGGCCCAACAGTTTTTGAGTGTGGCAGTTCGGGAGTGAGTTCGGCCAGCCTAATAAAACCTGGGATTGTGTCAGTTTATTTGTCAGAGGAAGTGGTACCTCAGTTTACGAATTTAATGCGTTCTCCAGGACGTTTCGTATTGCGGAAAATGAGCTGTCATGGAAACCAGCCCACAATGCAGAACACACAGTAAAAGGCATGCAAATGACAAAGCTCAGCTCCCTACCCTTCCACCACTTGAGAAATGCACCAAAAAAGTTCCAAAAAGTCCCAAAACCACTACAATAAATTTCCAGAATGGCTCCAAAACTTGATGCAAAAACTCCAACACCTGCACACTTAACACCACGTGCTATCCACAGACTCCAGCATGCACGGGGCGGTGCTATGAGCATCTCAGGCCCAATGCATCCTGGGGAAACTTGCTTCGTATCGCGGAAAAAAATTGTAAACCGAGGAATTATTTTCAATGGATTTTCATTTGAAAACCGAAAATTATGTTAACCGAGATGTTTGTAATCTGAGGTACCACTGTATGTCTTCTATGGTCAGTATTATTTGTCCCAGGTAAGGTCTAATCAGTCTGCAAAACCACCATATATGTTCCATGGCCCCGTTCCTCCCCACATCTCCAACACCGGTCGCTAAGCGCAAGCCAGAACCTGTGTATTTGCATGGGGGTTCTATACCACCTAATTGCCCATTTGTAAAATTACTCTCTCCTGGATAAGCTAGTGGAAAGAGTCATCGCCCATACTCCAACCGTCAAATGTATACGGAGGCCTTGCATCCATTTCATCTGGAATGTCATATCATTGTGTTTGGCAGAGTCTGCTTGCAGTAGTTTATACATTTTGGATAGTGGGACCCACCAGAGGGAGAGGGACCCACCAGGCCCATAGAGAGTCTCAAAAGGAGTTTGGTCACTAATCTAGCTTAGGGGTATTACCCCCTTATGTAAAAAGTTCTTAAATTGGGAGAGTCTCATGACTTCCAATAGTGTTTCTTGTCTGTCTGACCTCCTAAGGTCCATGATTTCCGCAGGGGTGTCATTGGTTAGTACCTTGTCAATGGTCAGGTTGCTATCTGCCGTCAGGAACGCTAGAATGGCACCTTGTCTATTGTTAAAGTCCGGGTTTAATGCCATTGTAAAGAGTGGGGACAGGCCAGGGCCAATTTCCACTTGGTTTTATGGTGTCTCAACTTCGCCAGGATATGGTGTATGAGCAGGTGGGGAACATGGGAGATCCTGTTTAAATGGTATGTTTGCAAGTAGAGTGTGTGTAGAGGTACTTTAGCAAAACTCTGCTCTAACTCATACCATGATTTTTTTCTTGTCGTATGTCGTCCACTCCAGGACTCTCGTAAGGAGGGCTGCTATATAATACCTATACATATGGGGTAGTCCCAGGCCCCCTCTGCTCCTGTCATTCATCAGTGTGGTGTATGCCAACTGTACCAGTTTGGATTGCCATATATAGGAAGTAAAAATCTACCTGAGGGACTTGAAAAAGCTGTGTGCTAATGAGATCGGTAAAGCTTGAAACAGGTAGAGTAGTCAGCCTGATATCATCATTTTAATTATGTCAGTCCTACCTATCATGGAGAAATGCTTAATTTTCCATTTTGTCAGATCTCTACGTATGTTTCCAAGGAGAGGGAGGTAGGTCAGTTTAACTAGGTCATTGAATGTTCGGGTGAGTCGTATACCCAAGTAGGGGAGTCCGGTCTCATTCCACTTATATGTGAGTGTGGTCTGTATGTGAGCCTTCAGTTTCTCTGGCATGGCCACCCTGTCGAATGCATTCTCAGCGTTGATTGAGAGTTATAGCATGGGTGTTTTGGTTACAGTCACTCCATGGAGCACATTCAAGACTTTGGTGGTTTTGTGCCTGGCCTCTCGGCCCAGGACAAACCCCGCCTGATCAGGGTGGACCAGTCCAGGTAGAAGAGGCTTGAGTCAGTTAGCAATAAGCTTTGCGAACATTTTCAGATCCAGATTATTAAGGAAATGGGTCTGTAGCTACTGCAGAGTGTTGGGTCCTTCCCTGGTTTAGGAATCACAGTTATAGCTGCACGTAGCATCGGAGGGGGAAGTTGTGCTCCAGGAGCCATAGCATTTACTGCTTTTAGGAAGTGAGGGCTAAGGGAGGATTCGAATAACTTAAAGTAGCACGCTGTAAGGCCATCTGGACCCGGGCTTTTCCATTTTGGGGGAGTTTTGATTACTAATGCCGGTTCTGTATCTGGGAAGGGTGCTTCCAACTGCTCTTTTAAGTGACTGGATATTGTACAGTGCAGGTTGGATGCAATGTATTCAGTTACGTCAGCAGGGTGGCCCTGGGGTGGGCCGAGGTTATATAGGCTTTGGTAATAGTTTTGAATGTGGTAGCTATAGTGTCTGTGGTCATGTGCGGTGTCCCATCATTCCCCTGTATCTTCGAGATGAAAGCTTTCTGTTGTTTGGCTTTAAAGGCTCTGGCCAAGAGTTTTCCACTCTTGTTCCCATGTGCATAGAAAGTACCTCTAGTCAGCTGTAATGCTCTATAAGCTCGTAGTGTTAGAGTGTTGCAGAGCTCTACTCTCAAGGCTGTCAGTCGTCTGAGAGACTCACTAGTAGGGTCAAGTTTATGAGCAGCTTCCTCAACTTTTATAGCATCTGTCAGGGTATGTATTTTTGCCATGCACTCTTTCTTAATTCCCCCCTCCCCTATTTGATGAGAATGCCCCTTATTACACCTTTATGCGCTTCCCATACCCAGGGGTCACTGCTCTCACCTTTTGCGTTCATGGACATCCTCCACAACTCGTAGGCCATCCAACAAGGACTCATTTAGCCTCCAGCCCGTACTCCGTAAGATCTCCCCCTGAATTGATATGCTTAAGAAAACCGGGGCATGGTCAGACCACATGATAGTTCCTATCATGTTCCATGAAGAACATATCTAGCCTAGAGTAACTGCGTGCAACATGTGAATAAAAAGTGAAGTCCCTTTCCTAGGGGTGAAGTAGCCGCCAATAGTTTGTCAATTGGTGCATGTGTAGTATATTTGAAAGTAAGGTTCTCTGTTGGGAGAGTGAATCTTTAGTTTTTGTTGTGCTATTCTCTGTGTGATCTAAGACTATATTGAGAATGTTTACATTGTAGAGTAAAGTCCACCTCTACTGGCTTTAAGTATGACAGCCACTAGAGGCACTTCCACTGCACTGACTGAGTAAAACTAGGTAATGTGACACATAAGCTCCATAGCAAAGCATTGATTCAATGCATTCCTATGGGAAAGTGTGAATGCGCATGTGGTGTCTGCGGCACATATGTATTAGGTTACAATACTCCCCTATGGGGAACATGGGATTGGACCATGCTGGAGAAGACCCTGCCTACTCTGTGACATCACCTGAGAAGGAGACGTGAACAGCGCCAACAGAGCCTCGGTGTAAATCTGTATTCATTTTTTTTTTTTTGCACTGGTCGAGTGAACTTGCCAACAAGTAGGGTCTGTGACACTACAGCGTTAGGAAAACAGATTTGTATTCCTAACGCTATAGAGTTCCTTTAACTCTGATAATTGAGTAGCAGTTCTCCCATTGACATCTACATGGAAACTGATATTCAGTTACCATTGGTCTGACACTATAGTCACCAAAAGAACTTTAGCTTAATAAAGCAGTTTTGGTGTATAGATCATGCCCCTACTGCTCAGTTCTCTGCCATTTAGGAGTTAAATCACTTTTTTCTGTCCATGCCCTGGCCACTCCTCCCCTGGTTGTGACTCACACACACAAAAGGGTTTATTTTTTGATCAGATGTTAACTTACTTTAGAAGTTTTAATGTCCCGCTCTGTAAATTTAACTTTAGTCGCACACAGGAGGCTCCTGCAAGGTCTTGTAGGCTATTATTGAAGGAGATAATACATTCTAAATTAAACACACTGTGCAATAAAGGAAGTTTAAACATTAGTTCTCACTTTACAGGAAGTGTTTAAGAAGACTGTGTAAGTCACATGCAGGGAGCTATGCCTGGGGCTATGTGAACAAAGTGATTTAACTCTTAAACGGTAGAAAATGAAGCGGTGAAACTTCACCAAAACTGCTTCATGAAGCTAGTCACTTTGTTGACTATAGTGTCCCTTTGATACAATTTATCCCACATTATCTTCACGAAACCTCTACATGTGTCAAAACATTACCACGTCCACTTCGCTGGGCAGTGGAATAAGAATCATTAATTGATGGAGCACAGTGCCCTTACCATAATGTATGTGCAAGAAATCACTTGAGTGAGCTTTCACATTATTCAAAACTATTTAAAAACATAAGTACTCTTTTTTTTTTTTTTGGTATTGAAAAAATGGTCCGGAACACCATGTATTTATGAGTGTTCCTGTTGTGGTACCATTTTAGGTTACATTATGACCTAATGATGGCCATTTGTGTAAAACATCTTATTTAGAAAAATATATATTTACATACATATACATACAAACAGAATGCTGAAACATTCACTAATTATGCCTACCTCCCAACATTCCATCGGGGTGAATTGGGATGGATGGGTGGGGCCACAAGGGACAGCTATCAGGATCATGCTGAAGTACTCCCTGTATGGTCCTCGAGCCTGCTGCACAGCAAAAGTGCATCTAATCACGTGCTTGCACTGTGCTGCCCGGGGACAGTTCACTTGTTCCCCCAGATGCAGGTCACCAGGAGACTGAAGCGGGACCATGGGACAGGACCACAACCCAAAATATACACTCAAAATGTAAATTTAGGCCAAATAGGTATACTGTGACTATAGCTGAGCTAGGGCATCTTTCAAAACTAACCGGCTCATTTACTAAGGTGAGAATTAAAAATGAATTCCAAGTGAACTTAAAACGTAAGACTTTACAATCACACTTTAGTGAATAAGTCTGTAAATGTTTCTTCATAAATGTTAAAATTTGGTGTTTACTTTGCCACTATGGAGCACTCAGCCCTTCACCCTTCCAAGATCAATAAATGAGTACCATCAATTGAGTAACAACAATAATTATTCAGCTGCCGATTCGGTTAATTCCGAGAGCATGCGCTGAAAAGGGCTTTGAGTCTCACTGTGTGAAAGAGAAAGTCCCTATATAAATACTAGGTATTATTACCAAAATAAAGAACTGACAAAATATTGTATCGTTTATTTGGAAAACCAAACCTCTTTTTTTAAGCTCTGCAATTTGGGCCTAAAACTCCAATTTCCAATTTCAGTTCTGAACATTAAGTGAATAAACCCCAAAATTTGTCATTCTTTTCATTTTACACCAACAGTGTTTAACCTCCTTACCAGCCACGCTGAGTGTTTCTCAACCCAACACGCAACAAAGAAGGTGAAATGCCATATGATTTTATACGATTGTGATATTTACAGCTGCTCCGACAGAAGCCGGGAAGCCATTAAACATTTAACAATTCTCCCTATGTTGATGCTTTGCACAGAGTGAGGCCTGCTTTCACAGCCTACGGAATAATTTGATTCAAATGCAACACAATCGCACAGGTAAAGATTAAAGTCGAACCCATACTTACTCCATGGGATACTGTTACATATGAAAGCTAATTGATCCTCTTCAATTTGTAGAAAATAATATTCCCAGAAAAGCTTCCAAATTGCTTGAAAATCACACTAAGTATTCTGCTGGTTTTCAGGCGGAGAGCTTATTGTCAACATTACCTTCTCAACATCCCGTCCTTTCCCTGTTACATTGTGTCAAAAGGAGGGATAACCTAATGTGTTGTACCTCTAACTACACTGGAGTGGTATGTAAGCTAGTAAATAGAAATACAAAATGTATGCTTTGTTGCTGAGACCTTCAATTGAAACTGTAAAATCTCTGGAAATTATACCATTGAACGGGGCATTGAAAATAGCCTGTGACTAATGTTAAAGTGGCACTGTCACGTCATAATTACCTTTTTACAATCACTTACTCTTTTTCTCCTCTTTCCTACTCTGTCTTTTTTTTCATTTGAAATCTATTTCTAACTAAAAACATTAGACAAAGTAGGGACTACTTTGTCATGTATTTTTTCTTTGTCTGACTTTCTTAAACACTGAGTGGAGTTACAGTGTCAATCCTGACAGCCGTCACCAGTGTCACTCAGTGTCACGGGTCTATGGGATCCTCTGTACACCTCAATGCTGTATCAGTGACGTTAGCTACTGGCACCTAGAATTGCCAGAAGAAGACAGCGGCACTTGTGTGGGACAGGTTCAGTCAAGTAGAACTCAGTTTTCCCTGCCCCCCTCTCCACCAGCGGCAATGTCACCGTCTTATGGGAAAGCATTGCATTGGCTGGGATTGTAAATTCTGATGATCTCAGCCAAGATGGTGGTGCGGAGGCAGACCCGCATGGCGCTGGAATAAAGGTGACTTTTCACCCTTTTTAAGGGTGTCCACCTAAAATGGGTTTTAAACACAATAGTGACAGGAAAACACATTTGTAGTCCTGACATTATAGTGCTCCTTTAATTTAGCTTTGGGTAAGTAAATATAATATGAATCGTGACTGTAGATTATATTCTCCATAGCTGGGTTGCCTTACAATATGCTCACTCCAACCAATAACCTATGAAACCCTCTGAATTTGTTAAAGAGGCTGGTAGTAACGTTCTCCATTCCAATGTCCTTCCTGTTTAGAATTAACGACAGCTCTATACAGAATTGTTGTCTTTAACTGAGTGTGACATTACATTTTGAAATAGCATGTTCAAAGACCAAATTAATAGTGACATAAGCTGTCTTTGGTCTTTAAAAGGTTAAATTAAACTTTTGGCAGGAAAGTGTTGTTTGTCCCCAACCTAGATGTCATTCACTATTTCCTGCCAATTTTAGCTACGTCCTACCCTCAATCCTGGTCACCCACCTTCATTCTGGAGCGGCTCCAAAGAACGTCTGCTATATGTCCCACTGATATCTACATATTGACATGACATATTTGTCATCTGCTTCTCACAAAGGTGACATAGTCTATTGTTGCTTCGTCATTTTGTTTCATTTGCTGTTTTTGGCTCCAACCATTAAAATGCTCCCAGGAACATCAGACTAATTAGTGACTTCATCTCTTGTGTTTCTAACATAAAGTAAAGCTCCATAATGTGCTGATTCCAACAAAAGAAAGACAGAAACTATCAATGTAAAAAAATACACGAATGCCTCCTATATACTTAAACAACACTCCATCCACAAACACCATTTTTGTGCAATTTACACCACTGGGCCTAATAATAATTTTTGCATGCTGATGCTTGTACATTTTGTGAAAGAAAAAAAACACAAACAAAACAAAAAATACCAAACTTTCTTTTTGTTGGTATGTATAGCTCCCTCATAATGCATATCATCAGCAAGGATGATATGCATTACGAGGGAGCTATACATAGCAACAGCTCCCTGAGAGTGGTAGTTTTGAAAGCAGATGACACCTGAACTACATGTCCCAGAAACCCATGCTGTGCGCTGCTGCGCAGAACTGCACATTAACTTTTGCAATGCTGGGTTCGACATGCCCAAGAGTTCAGATTTTACAGACTTGAATAAGAGGCCAAGCTACTTGCTGATGAGATCAGAGCTCAAGACTGATGATTAATTTGTGTATATTTGCACTAAACTAATTCATTTTAAAAATGAGCACCGTTTTTATTTTTTTATTACTTTATATCAGTTGGCTTGCATGTTTGTTTAGGCATTATCTATACAAGGGCTTACCATTCTGATTCCTATATTGCTAGCCAGACTTTATAAGTTACTGGGGGATACATGGAGCCGGAGGTTACATGGAATCATGAGGATACATGGAATCTGGAGGATACATGGAGTCTGGAGGATACATGGAGTCTGGTGGGTACATGGAATCTGGTGGGTACATGGAATCTAGTGGGTACATAGAATCTGGAGGATACATGGAGTCTGGTGGGTACATGGAGTCTGGTGGGTACATAGAATCTGGAGGATACCTGGAGTCTGGAGGGTACATGAAGTCTGGAGGATACATGGAGTCTGGATGGTACATGGAATCTGGAGGATACATGGAATCTGGATGGTACATGGAGTCTGGAGGGCACATGGAGTCTGGAGGTTACTTGGGATCTGGAGGGTACATGGAGTCTGGAGGGCATGGAGTCTGGAGGTTACATGTAGTCTGGAGGTTACATGTAGTCTGGAGGGTACATGGAGTCTGGAGGGCACATGGAGTCTGGTGGGTACATGGAATCTAGTGGGTACATAGAATCTGGAGGATACCTGGAGTCTGGAGGATTCATGGAGTCGGGTGGGTACATGGAGTCTGGTGGGTACATGGAGTCTGGATGGTACATGGAATCTGGATGGTATATGGAGTCTGGAGGGCACATGGAGTCTGGAGGTTACATGGAATCTGGTGGGTACGTAGAATCTGGAGGATACATGGAGTCTGAAGGGCACATGGAGTCTGGAGGGCACATGGAGTCTGGAGGGTACATGGAATTTGGAGGGTACATGGAATCTGGAGAATACATGGAATCTGGAGGGTACATGGAATCTGGTGGGTACATAGAATCTGGAGGATACATGGAGTCTGGATGGTACATGGAATCTAGTGGGTACATAGAATCTGGAGGATACATGGAGTCTGGTGGGTACATAGAATCTGGAGGATACCTGGAGTCTGGAGGATACATGAAGTCTGGAGGATACATGGAGTCTGGATGGTACATGGAATCTGGAGGATACATGGAATCTGGATGGTACATGGAGTCTGGAGGGCACATGGAGTCTGGAGGATACATGGAGTCTGGAGTATAAATGGAATCTGGTGGCTACATAGAATCTGGAGGATACATGGAGTCTGGAGGATACATGGAGTCTGGTGGGTACATAGAATCTGGAGGATACCATGGAATCTGGAGGATACATGGAGTCTGGAGGGCATATGGAGTCTGGAGGTTACATGGAATCTGGAGGGTACATGGAATCTGGTGGGTACGTAGAATCTGGAGGATACATGGAGTCTGAAGGGCACATTGAGTCTGGAGGATACATGGAGTCTGGAGTATAAATGGAATCTGGTGGCTACATAGAATCTGGAGGATACATGGAGTCTGGAGGATACATGGAGTCTGGTGGGTACATAGAATCTGGAGGATACCATGGAGTCTGGAGGATACATGGAGTCTGGAGTGTACATGGAATCTGGAGGGCACATGGAGTCTGGAGGTTACATGGAATCTGGAGTATACATGAAGTCTGGAGGGTACATGGAATTTGGAGGGTACATGGAGACTGGAGGGTACATGGAACACTCACCAGGGATGAATTCCTACTTGCCAGGGCTACATGTTCACTCGCCAATGGTTAGTGGCAAGTTGCAATTTTGAGCCATGACGTATACAATGAATTAAAAAAGTCATTACTAGTCCGTCGAGCCCTATTTACCATTTCATATCAATAATTTCTATAAAAAAGAATCCAGAGTCCACAACAACTTGGAAAGTAAGGAATACCCTGTACTAAGTAGACCACTTATATATACTCCAATATTGGCCATTTATAAACTATTTTTCATAAATGCAATCAACGTGCTTCTAAACAATTCAATTATATAAAAATAGTGAGTTTGTGAAAAACATTTTCAGGCAAAAGAGCATCTAATATTGAAATGGAATGTGTGAAGATGATATAAACAAAATAAAAGCATTCCTACGTAGAATTGCCACAAATTGCTGCCCTCTCTCTATTCATCTTTCTGATTATCTTCCCTGCTTCGTGGTGCTTTGTTTGCAGTTTCAATAAATACAAGGTTGCGTGTTGCAGAACACATGGTACACGGCTGACAGCCTCCATCTCTCTTAGACAATAAGATTGAAACAGATAAAGAGTAATAAAGTACCCACAGTATTCCATGCTTTTCTGACTCCCACTCACTCAAGTGCCCAGAGAAAGCCAGCCCTATGTCCTAAGTATAGTGTGAAATAGCCAACCAATGCCCACATATCCTCAAAATTGGCTAATAAAATGAGGCGTCAATGCAAACAAAATAAATACTGATATACAATTTTTTTTAAAAGTGAATGTAAAAATATATATAGATACACACAGACAATTAATATATAGAATCAATTTGAATAATTTCTTGTGGGTAATATTTTATTTTATTTTTAAGATTACTGTTGTAAGTATAATTGATGCTGTGTATATATATGTTTTTTACACATGTTTTATGTTTGTGGATGCTTTCCGCTTTGTCAACGAGCGGTGGAACGCATATTAGGTGGAACGCAAGGATGTGTATTCGGATCCGATCTGGAAGAGATGCTTGAGCCGCACTTCCGGTTGCGTCATACGGACGCACACGGAAGTACTACGCATAGACGAACCCGGAAGTGAGTTGCTAACTGGAGGACAACCTTCGGCGCGCCAAAACCGGACGGATTTAAAGCACATCATAGCCTTATGGACGATCATGCCTGCACATAGAAGGACTTTCACCTTGTGCCCCTGAGGAAGTTCAAGGACGTTTGAATGAAACGCGTAGGGATGTTGTATAGTGTTTTAGAGTTTGTTTTATTGTTTTTTATTGTTTGCTGTGTTATGTTCCGGTTCCATTGATCATGTGATTGATCCTGTGATCCTGAGACTGGTTCATTTTATATGCCTGCTTGCCACTTCAATCTTGTAAGTGTGCCTTATAATTAAAGTGTTTATTTTATCAAGATACTCTGCACTATTATGCATTTTTGTTTCCTTCTATATATACCATGACATCTCACCAATTTTGAGGTTTCCACCGTCTTTACGATATGCCTACAATCAATTTTGGTTTGTGAGTGTGAATAGCTATTTGTATTTCCACTCCTTTTTATTAAAACAGTATTGCGCTATGTTTTTTCTGTTATTATTGTATTGTAGATTATTTCTTTTTCCACACACAGACAAGAGCCTACACAAAATGGGTTCTCTATCGTTAACAGCCAATCATATTACTACGTTGCTTTTCCAGTTACTAAAGTGAGAGTTCAAAGTGAATGCAAACATAATTTAAAATTTCAGGCCAAAGTAGCTGATCTGAAAGCATGGCCTTTTTATTAGATTAGCTAGTTTGGCCTTAAATTGTAAAGGGAAACTATAGGCACCCAAACAACTATAGCTTAATAAGGCAGTTTTGGTGTATAGATCATGCCCCTGCAGTCTCACTGCTCAATTCACTGGCATAAGAGATAAATCACTTTGTTTATACAGCCGCTATGCATGTGACTTGCAAATACTTCCTGTAAAGAGACATCTAATGTTTAAACTTCCTTTATTTCACATTCTGTTTAATGTATTATCTCCTGACCTGTTAATAGCCTTCTGAATTTTTCACAAAAGTGATATAGCTCTTAAATGGAAATAATTAGTGAGAATGCAGGGACATGTCTATACATCCAAACTGCTCCATTAAGCTAAAGGTTTTTGATGCCTACAGTAAAAACAGTGAATGTCTGTATTAATTTTTTAAACAAGCTTATTTAGCAAAATATGTATTCACTAAACTCTGATTTGTTGCACATTAAAATTCAAATGACAAAATTAAGGTTAAAATAGCCAAGTTATAATTGTATCGGTTGGACAATTATTCAAACCAGCTGCTGCCTATTCAGATTTCAATTTGCTAATAGAATTTGGAGTTTAAAAAAATATATATGAGAAGGCACACACAAAGAGAGAAACACCCAAGTGCCTCCAGCACGGAGCAGACATTACACCAAATATCGATACAATAAATGACTGGGCACCTTAGTAAATATCCAAGGCAGGTTTACTGAATTGTGAATGACGTTTTGGCTCACAAAATAATTTTTGTCAAGCTGAAACGTGGTTCACTATTATTTATGGAACCTTGCTTGAACCTTTTGGTCAGGATATGGGAGGATCCAGACCAAGATATAAATTAGCAATCTATCAAAACACACAGCGGAAAAGCATATTACCGGACGTAAGGATGGCCAGACGTATTGCTCTGGATAGAGATAGACGTAATAGAACTAATTTAATAAAATCCAGACCAGGAGAAGAACACAAACCTAGATACCAAAAATGATCAGGCTAATCTCAGAGTCAGGGATGGACCACCATCTGGAACTGGAGTCAGAACAAGGACAAACTCATGGTCAGTAAAGGGCCAATTACATAATAACTAGGAATAAACAAGGTTGGGGTCAAAAAAGTAGCCAGATCAGGAAGAGTAAACAAGGAACAGTGGTAAGACTCGCTTAAGGGCTATGAGAAACCACAAAAGGACACTAGTACAAAGAATGCAGGAGTATTCATAGGCTTTGCATCAGTTGGAGCCAGAATTATGCAACCACGGCTTAATATAAGTAACTCTGCATCTAAATTTCTGTGATTGTGCCCAAATTGGCACAGATGCATCAATATTAGAGGTAGGTCGCTAACTTGAATGCGTGAAAACTGGAATGAATACCCTGGGACCTTGGCAGAGATGACGCAGATCTATCAGAATTGGTGAGTGTCCTTGCACTTTTCCTAATGTGCCAAGTCCATTATTGTATAGATACAATTATTAGTTCAATGAATGTCCCTGTAAAGTGAATTTCAAAATGTAGTCAAAATTAACTGGATTAAAAAAAAAATAATAATCTCCAATTCAGCTGTTTTACAGTCAGCTATTTTCTTTCAGAGTTATTAAAGGGACACTATAGTCACTTGAACAACTTTAGCTTAATGAAGCAGTTTTGGTGTATAGAACATGCCCCTGCAGCCTCACTGCTCAATACTCATTTAGGAGTTAATTTAGGAGTTAAATCCCTTTGTTTATGAACCCTAGTCACACCTCCCTGCACGTGACTTGCACAACCTTCCATAAACACTTCCTGTAAAGAGTCATCTAAAGTTTATACTTTCTTTATTGCAAGTTCTGTTAAATTTAGCCTTTCTTATCCCCTGCTATGTTAATAGCTTGCTAAACCCTGCAAGAGCCTCCTATATGTGATTAAAGTTCGATTTACAGAGCAAGAGATAAAATAGTTTATGGTAAATTACATCTGATTGAAAGTGAAACCAGTTTTTTTCATGCAGGCTGTATCAATCATAGCCAAGGGAGGTGTGGCAATGGCTGCATAAACAGAAACAAAGTGATTTAACTCCTAAATGGCAGTGAATTGAGCAGTAAAACCGGAGAGGCATGATCTATATACTAAAACTGCTTCATTAACCTAAAGTTGTTTAGGTGACTACAGTGTTCCTTTAATGTTTGGAAATGAAGCAACAAAAGTTGCTTCTTACTAAAACATTAAATATGCCACCGATATGTATTCCATGGAAACACACACCTTGTATCTTCAATGAGAAAGCTCTTGCAGAAATTGTTAAAGTCTACAGTTCATTACATCTTGCTAAATGTATTACACTGTATGTGAGCACACTCAGAAAATCTCAATCAAGGTTATTCACTAGCAAGTGAATTTGGAGAATTTGACATTTAAGGTGAAAATGGCTGAAGAGGATAAATTCTGCAAATCAAGTAATCAGCCATCACAGTTGTTTTGCCTCAAGAAGGTTGCTCCAAGCATATTAACCATTAAAGACGTGAGCTTGTAGGGCTGGGGTGCATGCTTGGTGATAGTTTCACAGGAGGCAGGTGGTCGGACGTAGAATCAACCCTTCACATCAATTATCTGTAAGTTCTGGCTGGAGCTGTCGTGGTCCACAGTTGGTCTCTGACTCACTCTCCATACACAATTCTTCTGAAGATGAACAACATGTTGGCTATCAGATACATCAACCATCTAGGTGGCACGAAAACCATTAAAGCCCGCTGTAGTGGTTATCATAATTCCCAGCTAATAGGGCAAACCATTTTGCAAAAGTTTGCCCCATTACCTAGATTCTACCCGTGTCAAGTCTCTTCCAATGTCAGGTGACGCAGAAGCCATATTCTGATTATGGTTGTCATTCATTAGTTGAGAGCATCATCTGAGCCAATGAAAGACCCTCTGTGCAAGTAATATGCAGAGAAATCAGATTAGCCAGCCCGGAACTCTCTTTTTTAGCTTTCATAAATGAAAATTATATATATCTGATAGAATTTAGTCCTGATTTACCGCTTTTCTTTGTGCTATGGAGTCCAGTGGAATTCTTGCCTATTGATAAACTACAAAGTAACTTAATTGCTATGAGAGTATCGCACGTCACTAAACTGAGAACTGAATTCATACTAAACTCAGCTCCTCCACAATTTGGAAAAAAATGCATTAACAAAAAATTATCTCAATTTAGGTGTTTCTTTTTTAAATAAAAAAATGTCTCCCAAATGAGGCTCTCGTTACCTTTTGATTTGTGTAGATAAAAATCTTTGCAACCCATTCATAATATGCAGCAATGCAGAACTTTATGTGGCTTTTAAAAAAAAAAAATACTAATTTATATACTTTAAATGATTCGGTTTTGTGTAGTGATACTGATATAAGACATAATGTTACGCTACAATAGCAGTGGTTTGATTTAAAGGGAAAAAAATGTTAAAAAATGTGTTTGATACATTTTGTGCATCTTTGCATTCATTGTAGGATTTTGTTGTTCCTAATGCAGTGCATTCACTGTAGGGTTTGTTTTTTTCACGCCTGCATAATGACATGTCTCCATCTACCAGAGAAAGAAATCTTTTGGGGGTTACTTACTAAACAGTGAATTTTAATAAAATAAAATGAAAATTTGGACAATATTTCACAGAATGAAATAGCAACGCAAAAGAATATTTTTTTTTATGTCCAATCCGCTACATTGGTATAAAAAAATATAATTTGGTTTTCAATTCTCCGCAGTTTGCTATTTAGAAAACACTGTATTTTTTCTCGTCCCACATATCTCTTCCTTCACTTCATCCACATTAATCATTTGGTCCACTGGGAGTTTTAGCAAAAAGAAAATCAAATGTTTTTTCAAGCTAAACAATACATAGTGAAGCAAATGTACACTATTCCTGGAATACAACACATTCCCCTCCTTTGCTCTTAAAATTAGTGTTTCACACATGCTTTTTTTTTTATTTAGTTGAGTACCTATTCTGTTAACCCCTTAAGGACCAAACTTCTGGAATAAAAGGGAATCATGACATGTCACACATGTCATGTGTCCTTAAGGGGTTAAAGTAATAGCACTTTTTATCTTTCTATTGATTTTTTTAAAAAAAGCCCCTGTTTGTATCTCATTCTGTAAGTTTTATATTATTATTATCATCATTACAATTAAATATCGTTCAAAAACAATACACTAATTTACATTATTCAAGGGATTCTCTAAGCACCACAACCACTACAGCTTATTGTAGTGCTTATAGTGTTATGAGGCTATGGGCAACAGTCCCTGATTTTCTATGAAACTGTGTTGGAGTGGTCAGTTGCACAAATAATGCAGACATTATATTACTATCGATATTATCAAGTGAAAATCTATCCAAGTTTGCATGGTAATAACACAGTAAAGGAGTAGAGTATATTTAAAAGAAGAAAAACTACAACAACAAGAGGACATAGTCTTAAATTAGAGGGGCAGAGGTTTAAACATAATTTTAGGAAGTATTACTTTACTGAGGGGGTAGTGGATGCATGGAATAGCCTTCCAGCTGAAGTGGTAGAGGTTAACACAGTGAAGGAGTTTAAGCATGCGTGGGATAGGCATAAGGCTATCCTAACTATAAGATAAGGCCAGGGACTAATGAAAGTATTTAGAAAACTTTTAGCAAACAAAACCAGATGTTAGATAACTAAATGCATTTTTAATTATTTTTAGCTGCAAGTGTGATGATTAGTAAACAACCTCCTCCCCCCCCCCCACCCATATACCATATATCTTATCTGAGCCTCCGCAAAGTACAGTAGGCATAAAAGGGCACATCTAACACTTTTGTAAGGAAATGCTAGAGTATAGTGAAAACCTTTTGCTAAAAATTTTTTTTTTTTAAATGGTGAATGCCTCTGCCTTTTTAATGGATAGCCTGCAAAACAATCATTATAATAATCTTAATAGTCACCCAGACCACTTCAGCTCAATGATGTGGTCTGGGTGCCAGATCCCCCAGGTTTTAACCCTTCAGATGTAAATATAGCTGTTTCTCCAAAACTGCTATGTTTACATTGCAGGGTTAATCCAACCTCTAGTGGCTGTCTTCCTGACAGCCGCTAGAGGCGCCACTACGACGCTCAATGCGAAAATCGCATTGAGCACGCAGAACATCCATAGGAAAGCATTGGTTAATGATTTCCACTCGGGAGCTGACGTCGGAGGGGGAGGAGAGGTCACGAGAGCCGAGGGAGCCCAGCGCTGGATTAAGGTAAATGGCTGAAGGGGTTTTAACTCCTTCAGCCCAGCGGGAGGGGCTCCCTGAGGGTGGGAGGGACCTAAGAGTATAGTGCCAGGAAAACAAGTTTGTTTTCCTGGCACTATAGTGGTCCTTTAAGAATTATGTAATCTTGCTAGTTTGTTGTCATTTATTTCTGGTGATGATAGTTGTAGACACAGATGTTAATTTTGTTGCAGTTTTACTGCATCTGTTACAAACACATTTACACATCTTCCTTACATACATAATATATTTTTTAAGGATTGTAAAATATACAAGATTGAAAACATAACTCACCAGGAGAAAATTTGATTATTATAAATTTTGCATTTTGCAAGAATTATTTCTCCAAAAAATTAGGAAAAATATAATCCATACCAGAGTCAATAACAAACAATAAAGAAGTACATATTGGTCAGTATTTGTTTCCACAGAAAAGGTAAAATGTAAATTCTGCAGTCTAGGTCTGCAGGCCGCTCTTATAGTGAGTAAGAAATGCTTTTCTGGCGGGTACCATATTAGTTGTCAAATGATTTATTGGATGTATGTATCATATATTATATACTAAACAGGGAACTGGCAGACTTTTTTGCAGAATCACTTACTGTGACCTAACAGATGAAATGCAAAGATCAAATCCCAAAACTCACTGTTTAGTAAATAACCCAATCAGGGAATCTCACATTTAAACCTTCAAGTCTAATAAAACCTGTGATGAGTTATCAAAATTTGGCTTAATCCCCCAGCCTGAACAGCAATGTTTTCTCTACAGGGTTAAACTTCCTCTAGTGTCTGTCAATATGTCCGCCACTAGAGGTGCTTCCATAAAATTAGCGCGTAAAACTCTGCTTACTTTAATCAGACGGTTTCAGAGAGACGTCTGACCGGTACAGCGTGGCATTTTGCCGCGCATGCGTGCTAGCCTCCCAATGCTTTCCTATGGGTCAATATTGAATTGGCTGAGATCATCGATCTTAATGATCTCTGCCAAAGAGGTGGAGCTTGAGCAGAGAGACCATTGCGGTGAGGGAGAAAAAGGTGAGTTTACTATCTCTTTTAACATGGCAGTGCTGGCGCAGTGATCTAAACGGTGATTAAGGCACTATAGCGTTTGCAATACATATTTATATTCCTAACAGGACAGACCTCCTGTGTCTGACGTCGACACGCTGTCTTCATTGACGGTGTGAATTTGAACGGAGTGACATCATGTCACTATGTTCCTATACTCCGTAGCAGCGCAAGTAGCATCAGTTAGGTAGTTTCCATAGCAACCAGAGTACATGCGCTGTGGTTGCTATTTGTGGAGAGCAGAAGGACTATGGTCAATGGGAGGTCCTTTCTGTTCTCTCTACTCTGTCAATTCTTCGGCATTGAGCAGTGATGGCTATCCTTGACACCATAAAATGTTTCTGGACTACATTTCCCATGATGCTCAGCTAGCTCCTAGAGTCGAAAAGCTATCTGAGCGTCATGGGAAATGTAGTCCAGAAACAATTTATGGTGTCATGGTTAACCATCACTGGCATAGAGTCTATGCTGAAGATATGACTAACAGGTGGAACACAGGCCTATTTTTTTAATAGTTTAGTTTTACTCAAACTATACATTTGCTAGAACAGGATTGAATAGAATGAAATTGGATGCTCTTTTGAAAGAGCAAAAGTTACAGGAGGCTTGACAACTACTTTCTAAATGAACTGTGAATTCCCAAAAACGTACACTTTAGCGATTAAACTGGTCTTGGGGTTACACTATATAGAGGGTAAGTAAAGAAAAGATTAAAAAAAAACGTGGAAAATAACAATTGTCCTTTAATAAACTGACAGTATATTATAAACTAAGCACAGTTCAGCAACATGGCTTTATTTGTGAATTAAAGTAACAGACTGTCATTAACAAAAAATGCAAACAAAATAATGTATGAATACTAGCAACATTCTAACGTGACAGACACAGACAGACAGAGAGACAGACAGACAGACAGGCAGACAGACAGATAGATAGATATAGATAGATAGATAGATAGATAGATGATAGATAGATAGATAGATAGATAGATAGATAGATAGAGATAGATAGACAGACAAACAGATAGATAGATAGATAGATAAATAGATAGAGTGAAAGATAGATAGATAGATAGATAGATCGATAGATAGACAGACAGACATATAGATAGACAGATAGATAGATAGAGTGATAGATAGATAGATAGATAGAGAGATAGAGTGATAGATAGATAGATAGAGAGATAGATAGACAGACAGACAGATAGACAGACAGATAGATAGCTAGATAGATAGCTAGATAGATAATAGATAGATAGATAGACAGATAGAGAGAGAGAGAGATAGATAGATATATAGATAGACAGACAGACAGAGAGACAGATAGATAGATAGAGATAGATAGAGTGAGAGATAGATAGATAGATAGATAGATAGATGATAGATAGATAGATAGATAGATAGATAGATAGATAGATTGATGACAGATAGAGTGGTGATTGATAGAAAGATGATAGATAGATAGATAGATAGATAGATGATAGATCGATAGATAGATAGATAGATAGATAGAGTGATAGAAAGATAGATAGATAGATGATAGATAGAGTGATAGATAGATGATAGATAGATAGATAGATAGATAGATAGATAGATAGATAGATAATGGACAGATGGAGAATTGAATAGCTAGAAACACGTTATAGTAACAGGCATGGGTGGCCATTCCTATAACATTAGAGTCAGTGTGCTCCTTTCTGATTTTCCCTCCAATGTGAGTCGCTGCTTTCACACAAAGAATACATCCCCCTGAGAGGAGTGTGTCTCTTCCGTTACCAGCAGCCCTCCTCCTCCTCTTCCACCTCCAGAAAGGATGGAATTAAATGGTCTCTAACAGGCTCTGCACATCCTCTGCAGGCAGCTTACAAGGAGCTCCCTGGGCCTCTCGACCTGAGCTGATACACTGTAACTGGAACCATCAAACACTGACACAGGCATTGGATGGCAGAGAAACTGGGTCATGGGCACCCTCTCCGCCAGCAGCACTGCCCATATGGCTTTTCTTGTGCGAAAACACGGACTAGGTCTGCAATCAATCCCTCTGTCAAACATGGTATCAGCCAGCCACATTTACAGTACATCTAGCCACATTTACAATATGGCTAGCTAAATTTATAGTACAGCTAGCCACATTTACTGTACAGCTAGCCACATTTACAATATAGCCACATTTATAGTACAGCCAGCAACATTTATAGTACAGCTAGACACATTTACTTACATCTAGCCACATTTACAGTACAGCTAGCCACATTTATAGTACAGCCAGCAACATTTATAGCACATCTAGCCACATTTACAGTACAGCTAGCCACATTTATAGTACAGCCAGCAATATTTATAGTACAGTTAGCCACATTTACTGTCCAGCTACCAACATTTACAGTACAGCTAGCCACATTTACTGTACAGCCAGCCACATGTATAGTACAGTTAGCCACATTTACAGTAAAGCTAGCCATATTTACTGTACAACCAGCCACATTTGCAGTACAACTAGCCACATTTATAGTACAGCTAGCCACATTTACTGTACAGATAGCCAGATTTATAATACAGTCAGCCACATTTATAATACAGCTAGCCATATTTATAATACAGCTAGCCAAATGTATAGTACAGCTAGTCACATTTATAATACAGCTAGCCAAATGTATAGTACAGCCAGCCACATTTTAGTGCAGCAGCCAACCAGTTACATATTTCAATTTCAATAGCCAGTCAGCTATCCAGCCAGTCACATTTTTAGTATAGCAGTCTGCCAGGCTGCCAGCCACATATTTCAATAGGAGGTAGCCAGTCAGCTAGCCAGCCAGTCACGTTTTTAGTATAGCAGTCTGCCAGGCTGTCAGCCACATAATTCAAAGGAGCCACATGTTTTAGTACAGATAGCCAACCAGTCGTAAAATAGCTAAAGCAGGAATGACTAGCTATTACTTAACTACAAGTTCCATGATGCTTTGCCAGTATTAAGGCTGTTAAATCATCATGGGAGTTGTAGTTCCCTGTTGTACAATGAGTAACAGTATGAGATTCTAAGAACTGTCATAAAACCAGCCCTATCAGTTCCCCCTGTGATGATCAAAGCACAAGGTTTGCACATCTGCAATGACGTATTACATGGGGTTTTTCATGATAACCCATTGCATATTATATAATAAAACTTGTTTATGACAATGAGTCACATATATAGGTTTTTCATCTCAAATATTAGACCAACTGTATGCAGTTAGAATTTTAAACCAATCCTTTTCTATTGTCAAACACAATACCCTTATATAAGGACCCTCCCTGATAAAGTTACACCAGTACAAAAAAAAAAAAAAAAAAGATTTTTGCCAATATTTCACCCTGATGTTTCAAACACCTGGCCAAAGGTGAAACACATTCAGGAACAGAATGCTCAGGATTGCTGTTGAGTGACAATGTAACACTAAATAAAATGAATCTAGGTTCCACTGAATCCATCCAGGGTGTGAGCTCAGTTATTATGAGATTTGAATCCAGATTTTCTATCCAATGCAGCAGGCTATTGCACTGCATGTAAACATAATCAGAAAGCACATTGATTTAAACAAAATATCCTTTGGGATGGGATGGGGGATGCATTTTAGATGGATATGGTATAATAAATAGGGAATTATTTATGATTATGGTGTAACCTCTGAAGCACCATGGGTAGAAAATCACATTGCACTACACAGCTCTATGGTCTTGAAAGGGTTAATATGCCTGGTGTAGAGCAAAAAAAAAAAAGGGATATTTTAAGCTTTTAGAAGACAGCATGTACCTTCAAAATGCAGCACAAAAAAATCAAGTCTCTGTATCATTCACACATCTGTCATTCTCCTGCATCACCTGAAATGCTAAAATAAATATTTTGCACAAAAAAAGATAAATAAATATTATTTAAAAAATGAAAATTGGGGGTGGGGGGTTGGAGGGAGGGATGGGGGTACACAGAATGCTTACCGCCTCCGAATCTTCAAATCCATGCAGGTACAAATTGTCATACATGGAGGGCTACAGATCCAATCCACCTCTCAATGCAGAAAGCAGTCTGACACCACCACCACCACTGCTGGGAACACAGGCAGAGAGGGCCAGGGAGGGACACAGACCAAGCCTGCCTGGCAATGCTTTCTCTGGTTTGTGGTTTTGGTGGATTCCCCAGCCAGAAACACTGTTCATTCACATTATAGAGGGGAGCTGATCCCTAGAGGCATTTTAACTGTCTTCCAAAATCAGTGCATAAAGCGAGCCCTCTCTCTCTCCCAGGCTGATCAGAGCCAGCAATGTGAGCCCTGCGATAGGCTGCATGCACTCAGCTGGAAAGGCATTCGCTTTGATAGTAGATGACGATCAGGAGCCTCATACTGTACAATGCAAGGAGCCTCTCTCTCTCTCTCTCTCTGCTCTGTGTGTGTGTGTGTGTGTGTGTGTGTGTGTGTGTGTGTGTGTGTGTGTGTGTGTGTGTGTGTGTGTGTGTGTGTGTGTGTGTGTGTGTCTATGTGTGTCTGTGTGTGTGTGAGAGAGATCTCTGCTAGGGATTACTTAGAAAGCATCCTTATTAAATGTCAATACAAAAAGTTAAAGTACATTAATATACTTATATAGCTACACACAGACATACATTCATACTTACATATAGAAATATATATACATACCTAGATCTATACATTAACACAATGCACACACACATACATATATACATATACACACATACATACACACATATGTATACATATACACACACATACATACACATATACACACATACATGCATAGATATATACATTCACATAATGCACACATACATACATACAGACATACAAACATATATACACATACACATACATATGTGTATTCACAGACAAATATACATATACACACATACATACACACATATGTATACATATACACACATACACGCATAGATATATAGATTCACATAATGCACACACACATATACATACACACACATACATGCACATGTACACACATACGCATAGATATATACATTCACATAATGCACACATACATACATACATACATATATACACATAAATACACACATATGTATTCACAGACATTTATACATATACACACATATCCTATGTAGACTATAAGCTTGTTTGAGCAGAGCCCTCTTAAACCTATTGTTCCTGTAAGCTTTTGTAATTGTCTCTTTTATTGTTAACTCTCCCCCTTTGATAATATTGTAAAAGACTACGAAATATGCTGGTGCTATATAAATACCATTAATAAATAAATAATATACACACATGCATATATACATATATACACACATGCATACTCACATACATATATATGTATACACACAAATATACACACATGCATATATACACATACATGCATACTCACATACATGTATACATACACACACATATATACAAACATGCATATATACATATACACACACATGCATACTCAAATATATATGTATACACACATATATACAAACATGCATGTATACATATACACACATGCATACTCACATACATTTATACATATACACACACATGCATACTCACAAACATATATACACACATGCATTACACATATAAACACATATACATAGTCACATACTTTTATATATACACATACATACATACAAACATACATACATTTATATACACACACACATACATAGTCACATACATACATATATACATATACCCAACAGTATCCACTCAGGTTCTCATCCTTCCGAGTTCAATACATGAGTACCATCAACTGGGTAATAATAACATCTATTATACAGCTGCTGATTCAAATAATTCCGAGAGCGTGCGCTAACAAGCGCTTTGAGCCCCACTGGGAGAAATGTGCTATATAAGCACTAGTTATTATTATTATTTTATTATTATTATATTCGCACATACATATATAAATACATGTACACATACACCTATATACATACCAGATGACGAGTATTGCTGTATCTTGTAAAACCTTTTTTAGAAGATTAACATAATTATATTTATAATAAGTTAAAAACATGTGAAACGTTCTACCCATTCATAATTACATTTTTATTTACAAATTTTGACGTGCTGCCTCTTGTTGCCTCTAGTCATGTGACCTGGATTTATTGCTGCTTAAATTAAAAATCTCCCCTTATGGTGAATACAGTTGTGTGTGTTAAACACCCATGTGAATCATATTTTATAAATAGGATATTTTTACTAAACAATAAAGTTTATTCACTAAATAGTGCCTTGCAATACATTGACAAAATATGTTTAAGCTGGAATAATAAAGCTCCGTGAGTGTAGCTGAGTTGGAGATTTTTGGGAAATAAACTATTTTGCCAAGATTTTGCGATTCTGGTTCAATTCCCTACAATCCACTGTTAAGTGAATAAACCCTCTTTGAGGACCAGATTCTTAAATTTAGGCTACAATACCGGAGATAAATAGTATAGGCTTTTTGGAGAGTTTCTTTCAGTGTTACTCTTTCAACCTTACTGGGCCATTCTAGACGACATCACCATTTGGTTCAAAATATTGGAGTGGTTATGGTGTCTGGAGTGCCCTGGCAACTCCTAACTATTTAGTGTCAAACTACTCTCGATCAGTTTGACGCTGAATGAGGATCGCTGGTATGAGATGGTATCGTTAACGTGGAGTGCAAATTAACTATACCTTCCAGCAGGGGGCAGAGCCTCAGATTCTTGATGGCCATCATTCTGTTTCAAACCAATCAAGGACAGTTTAACAATGACTGATTTAAGTGGGATGGCACCAGGTGACTGCAGGCACTATAACCACTCCAATGAAATTAAGTGCTCATGGCGCATAGAGAGTCCCTTTAATTTTCTATATTGATTTTGAAGTCATGAATGCAATGCAATTGTAAAATTAGCAATGATTAGGCCTGGGGCCCATTGGCAGTCTGGGCACCATGAATATGTTTGGCCTGATTGCTATCTCTATAGTTACAGGATTATTTACTAAAATGAGACGTCAAAGTGAATTCAAATTTAAGGTCAGAAGTAAAAGGCCAAACTGAAAATTAAACTAGAAAACTTAAACTTTAGCTGCTGTTTATCCATTTCTAAGTCTCCGGGTTTTTCTCAACACAGTTTATTGTTGTTTATTAATAATAAATTGTGAATTTATATCAAATTGACTACATGGAAACATTCTCTAACTCTATTTTTCCCGTTCGTCTATTTTGGTCTGAATTTTCCAATTCTATGCAACTATCCATTGGAAGTGTTGAGGTGTGGGTTTTTACTGGACTTGTGGGAGATCAGGAAAGCAGTACTCTATATAGCAATGTTCTCCTCCCTCTTGATATACTGCACTTTACATCAGACATGGATGTTCTGACACCCTCACACACTCCCTGTCATTTGTGGGCCCATTCATAAGGTCAAGAATGGCAACCTCTGTTTTTCATCACAAATGTCTTTGCTGATCCATCCATAAAACAGCCGTGCTAGATTATGGATTGTAATGGCTTGATATGAGTTTAGTCTGAAAGGTTTTAGCTTGCAAGTTAGTCCAAAATTTGGAGCACAGCTGCAGATTCACCACAACACTCTGATCAATGAATAAATGAACAACTCAGGATTTTAACCCCTTAAGGACACACGACAGAAATGTTCCATCACGCCGTTCTTTTACTTCTGAAGATGTGGGAGTTAATCATTAAACTTCAGTGAATTGAAACCAAATTCCAAAATCTAGCCAAAACAGCAGCTTTTGTAATATTCTCCGCCTCTGCGTTAACTTGGCTATTTTCAAATACATTTTAGAATGTGCTTTTTTTCTCTCTGCAATTTTTTTCCCAGTAAGAAAAAAAACTTACATTTTTAAATAGACAGAAAAATGGTAAACCTGTTTATTTACTAAACAGTGAATAGTCTGAAACTGATTGGAGAATTTCAAATTCAGGCCAAAATAGCCAAATTGTAAAAAATAATTTTCGTCACCTATTTTTCCTACCAGAGATATGATCTTTTATGGTCTAAAATATGCAATACACTAATGACGGATTTGAGAATATCACTGAATAAATCTTTACCTATAAAAAATAAATAAAAAATACAGGTGTTTATTCACAAATACGGCTATTATGGTCTAAATTTAATTTCTCCACAGCTCCTGGTTTCCTGAATACACGTTATTGTCTCCACCATGTAACTCACACATTGTTACTACCTTCTCTAGTGGAACTACATCAATCAGGGTAATAGAGGTTCTATTGCTGTAAATGTGTTATTATATCACTTTGTACTTGGCATTTCCACTGGTTTCCCCACCAGGACTTCTTTAATTGTAAAGCTGTCTGGAAGAGATAGTTCCTCACTCCAGTAAACATTGTTAAACCATTTACTTCTATATGTTACATACTCACCTCCACTGAAATTCCTTGTCCTACCACCCCAAAATTTCTCATAGCTCCCAACCTTTCCACTTTCAGGGTCCTGTCCCAATGCCCCACTTTAGTTCATTGGTTCTACATCCGAGGACAGTCGGGAACTATTCTTGGGCAGCCATGTTCAAGCGTATCATTGGACACCTTTGCACTGTGGACCTGGCCCTAGTACTTTAGCAGCACTCTTTGTATGGTCCTGCTGGTAAGGGTCCAACCGTTCAACGGTCGGGCATGCTCTTTCCAGGCAAATCCGCCCATTATGGGTGCCGCTTGTGGAAGCTTACACGTAAATATCACAAGTCACAGTTTCTCTTTACTATTAAAATAGAATTGATGGCATAAATATAGAAACTTCTAAAATAGTATAGATGGGATATACACCATGAATCTGTGAGGAAACCAATCATACATCCCTCTCAGTGAGAAACATTTATGTTTTATTATTAGCGTTATATTTATTATCAGAATTATTGTCATTATACATACACAGACGGACAGAAATTTAATTTAAGGGGGTACACCAGGTTGGAACTGACTCATTCTTTTTTAAGTCTGTATAGATATTTATTTTTCAAAAAATATGCAAAAGCAATCAATCCAAAATAATGAATGACAGAAAAGAGATTTATGTTTAAAGTTTGTAAATTCAGAGCAAATCCTGGCACATGACATCATCAGTCTGAGCACTGCCCACTCCAGGAAGTAGCTTGACCAATAAAGTAGCTCTCATTCTGGTCTATTGGGTTGTGCAGTTGGTCATGTTTAACTCAGAACTTAAAGTGTATGGGAGGCGAGCTCATTTACAGAAATGAAAGTTCTCTGTGCAAAGTCTCAGCTCTGTTTAGATGTTTTGTGCAGTTGTTTTTTCTTTTTCATTTTCTTTTAATAGGATGTTTAAAAGCAAGAAACAAATGATTTATAGGTCACTATATACATACTAATGCACCACAATTTACAGAAATATGTAATAGGTACAGATTATGATAACTAGGGAAGTCAAATATTTTGACAATTACCTAAGAAGGTGAGTTCTACGGTTCATAATAGTCTCTGTAAAAGTAACTGTAGAGGTCCTAATTTCATAGGGGAGAATTATACAAGGTCTCTACAGCATAAAATTTACCATTAAAGGTTTATTATAAAATAATTTAATTACAAACCTGGAGTGATGTATGGGCAATTTAAATTACTAGGCCCAGGGCGAAAAATGTGTAGTCCTAAGCTACTAGCCAGGCCTTAAAAGTTTGACGCCACTGCAAGCCATAGTATACCCTCAAGGGGTGCATTTCTACTCGCCAGGGCTAAATTTTCATTTGCAAATGGCTAGTGGTGAGTGGAAATTTTGAGCCCTGACTGGGCCCCTTCTTTTACACTAAAATAAAGAGATTACTTACTTTAATAGAGTATCCGACCTAGTGCATCCTAGAGCCTATGTAAAAAGTGCTGATCTCTTTTGAAGCCTTCACATTTATAAAGTAAGACTCTGTAGTTCCTCGGATCTTTAAAATTCTTCTTCTCTGTCATCCAGAACCCAACCAAACAAGGCTGGTTCTATGTGTATACCTCCCAACTGTACTGGATCTGGCAGGATCCTGTCCGGTTTTCCCAATTTAGTTGATTAGAGGTTTTTATATACGTCTTTAATAAATGTGTAACTGTTTGCATGTTATCTGGTGTCCACGTAAGCTCCTCTAAACTATATCTCCTGTTAAAGGGTTTGTGGCGTTCCTCCTTATATACACACATATTTTCTAATTCGAGCCAAATAAAACAAGTTCTAACACAGACTGAGTGCACCATTTTTTTAAATATATATATATTTCCTTCATATATGTGTCAACCATTTAGAAAATTATGTCAGTATCATATAATGGATTCAGTGTTAGCTGCTTTGAAGTACTAGATCAGGGTTAGGCAAACTTGGGCACTCCAGATGTTGTGGACTACATCCCCCATAATGCTCTCACAGTCATAATGCTGGCAAAGCATCAAGGGAGATGTAGTCCACAACATGTCGAGTGCTTAAGGTTGCCTATCCCTGGTCTATATTAGTATTATATTGGTATGAACATAGGCTCATTAAAATTGTGAGTGTGGCCCTGTTATTATCAACAAATATATTTTTGTTAAATGTAGTTGCACTATGATCAATGTATGTTTTCTGTATTTTGTAAGGTATCAATGATAAAATACTACAGTTATTGTAAGTTGTAGAAATAACAAACACGCATATTGCACTTTATTGGTTTGTTTTATTGAACTATATAATTTCTAACCATTTGCTTTGGAATATACAGGGCTCGACGCTTTTAAATTGAAAAATCTTTTGTATCTTTTAGCATATTGGCTGACCTCATGTTAAAAATGCATGTACTTAATTATTTTGACAGACTATTTCTTGTGGTGCCATTATATTCTTTGTTATTTTGATTTTGGGCCGATAAATAAGAAAAATGAGGCAAACATAATCAATATTGCAACTTTTTTTTCATGCACTTTTCATTTTTTACAATATTTTTTTTCTATTAATACTGGCAAGTAGATGCCTGCTGGAGTTTTTTTTATTTTTATTTGGACTGGTTTGTACATAGAGCTGTAAATTTTTTCAGAAAGAAAATGTGTTGTTGGAGTAGGCAGAAGGTTTTGTGAAAATCAACCATAGCAATGTGCTTTAGAATGCCTAAAATTAGTTCTGTGTTTTTAGACCCTGCTTATCTTTAAAATAGCATGGCTGAGTGTGGAGTGCAGACTTTATCTTGTGTCAAATTCCTAGTCTGTTACTTGGTGTTCTTTTGTTCCTATGAAATTAACTGATTAGGTACCGGGTGTTTCAATTGCAGTTACTTATTCATTGGCGTACCTTCCCCAGCAACTTTTTATTATCAATCAGTGCAAATTTCCATTCTTTATCGCTATCATATGCTGCTATGCGCCTTTCAAATCCAGGAGAATATCATTTTTTTCCAGCCTGAGTGTAGACAGAGTATAATTTAAAAGGATGGTTAAGTAACCCCATGCTAAAAGTGACAGTAATAATTCTAATAATAATTATTTGAACCATGTGTGGCACCATGTGTGGCACGCCGCAGCCCAGTTAAAAATATTGTACATTTTATTAGAGGCCAGAGTTAAAATGTGTAACAGGGTTATTTACTAAATGGAGAATTTAAAGTGAATTTAAGTTGAATGTTAAATTTAAGGCCAAAGTAGCCGATCGGAAAGCAGAACTCTGGTGATGAACATAGAGCTGGTCTGCCATCTCTAATAACATTGCAAAACTCCAGGAAATGTATTATATTGGAGATTCACATTTACATTACTTCCCCACAGTAAATCTTAAAGGACCACTCTAGGCACCCAGACCACTTCAGCTTAATGAAGTGGTTTGGGTGCCAGGTCCAGCTAGGCTTAACCCATTCTTTTATAAACATAGCTGTTTCAGAGAAACTGCTATGTTTATGAATGGGTTAAGCCTTCCCCCAATTTCTCTAGCTGCTGTCTCATTGACAGCCGCTAGAGGCGCTTGCGTGCTTCTCACTGTGAAAATCACAGTGAGAGCACGCAAGCGTCCATAGGAAAGCATTGATAATGCTTTCCTATGTGACCGGCTGAATGCGCGCGCAGCTCTTGCCGCGCGTGCGCATTCAGCCGCATGGGAGGAGAAGAGGAGGATCGGAGGAGGAGAGCTCCCCGCCCAGCGCTGGAAAAAGGTAAGTTTTTACCCCTTTCCCCCTTCCAGAGCCGGGCGGGAGGGGAACCCTGAGGGTGGGGGCACCCTCAGGGCACTATAGTGCCAGGAAAACGAGTATGTTTTCCTGGCACTATAGTGGTCCTTTAAGGACTCTTGAAAGAGATTGGCTGCATTGTTGAAGACGTGTTAAAATTATTGAGCTACCCAATCAGAGGTCTGTAACTCAGCTGTACAATCAGCAGAGTCATAACAAGGTGGTGGGACATTTGATACTCAAATGAGCATTGAACCATACTGAAATATGAACATGTATTGCATTAATAGGGGGTCATTAATATGGGGTCATTAATATGGGGTCCTGCTAATGGACACTCATGTCATTTTACATCAGCCCCATCCTACAGCCTGGGGGAGAAGTTGGGTGTCCTCTTTGCTCCGTGTTTGTAATCCTTATTAACACTTATGTGAACAGTAGTTTCAGGACACCCAATTATTTTATTTAGCTGTTGAGCTGTCAATGGGCTATTTTTATCATCCTCTTGTTCAGGTTGGGACGTCAGGTGATGCAATATATAGGGTTTGTCCAGCTTTGGGAAATAAAAACAATACAACATAGTGCAATACTGTGTAACCAAACATTGGTGTATATTAAGTGCGAAATTGGCCACTCACACTTTATAGCCAAATAAAGAGCCTTCGGAATTTTTTTTTTATGTATATCGTCTTAATTCTTGGGTTTTATTGATGTCAGTCTCGTTCATGAAAGAAAGGCAAAGTGCAGCCAAATAAAATAACCATATAGATAAAGTGCACAATGCAAAATGTATTTACTTACACAGAAGTAAACAATAGCAGGTGAAACTGATATCAAGAGATTCACAGGATAAGTCCAAGTCCTAGGCGTTTCATCCCTATCAGGGACTTCCTCAGGGACAGTCTCTCAAATGAAGACAGAATGTCAAATACAAAGTGCATACTTGACTATAACTGACCCGAGGATTTTTTTAGTTGTGAATATGTAACTTTACAACTGACCCAACTTTGAATTATAGTGGACAATATTTCTGTCAAACAAAAACTACTAGTGTGTGGACAGGAAGATTATTTTCTCTGCCAATTTAATTTAAATTACTTTAATTGATTGATGCCAAAAACTCTTATCCCTGTAAGACTCTGCAACATAGAGCAACATAAATGTATCAATTTAAGTTTAGCTTTTGTAAGAGCCTATAAACTAAATTTTATTTACTGCATTGTATGAGCACATATAATATCCGTGCATTGCTTGCTACACTTATGTCACATAGTAAAATGAAAGCTACATAGTTACATGGTAATCTACTCGAGAAAAATACTCAAGTTCATCAAGTTCAACCTTCAAAACCTATTCCTTTATGCTGTTGATCCAAAAGAATGCAAAAAAAAAAACAAAACAAAAAAAATACAATTCTAGTGATTTCCAATTTTGTTACAAAAGTAGAAAAAAAACCTTCTTGACTCCATAATGGCTGTTAGGTCTCACATTGGATCAACAACCTGTTAACATACACAATAATTATATTATTGAATATTCTGATTTTGCAAACAAAAAAAACAATCCCCATTTAAAAAAAAAAAATATCTACAGAATTTGATGCCAACCTCTTTACATACCTCCCAACATCAGCAGTCCCAGAGTCTAGATGTTGGTGGGGGTGGTGGTAAAGGGGGGCGAGCCAGCGATGCTACTGCATTCCTGGCTCTGCCCAAAATGAGGCAGAATTACATGAAAAGGGGCAGACCTGTCTGCAGTGGGGGCATGTTCGCCCACACTATTGGCCGGTCTGCCTAGTGTGAATAAAAAAAACAATCATTTTAGCCTGCTCACTGTGGAAAATGACCCTCCAGGGAGCACTGAAACAGTGCTCTTTGCAGGGTCCTAGTGCCCTGATGCAAGCGCATCTTATGATGCACTCACACTATGATTGTTGGGGACAGTTCCATGGTGTCCCCAAAAGTGGGACACCAGGAGATTAACGGGGGACAGCTGGACAGCACCCAAAAATCGTCACTATCTCACTAAAATTTGGACTATTGGGAAGCATATCTAAGGCAGAGCATTCCACATCTTTCTTGTTCGTACCCTTTCCTCTGCTGTAAGTGAAATCGCCTTTCTTCCAGTCTCAACTCTACATCTAATGTATACAAGTAGTTTGTGGGTTCCTTATTCCAAAATGCATGACTTTACATTTACATCTAAATCTCATCTGCCACTTACCTGCCCAGTCCCCCAATTTATCCAAATCCCTCTGTAATTAAATATCATGTTCAACTTGGCCAGTTTTGTGTCATCTGCAAACACTGACAAATGACTTTCAATGCCCACTTCAAGATCACTTCTAAACAGATTAAAGATATAAGGAATTGTATTGTCACCATAACAACTTCTTCAAAATGAAGTTGTTATGGTGCTCATAGGTCCCTGTCACTTTCTCACCTGAAGGGGTTAAACCTTCCTCGAACAGTTTTATCCAAAAGGTTGCTCTCTAGTGCTGGATGTCCCTTTCTGCAGTGGCATCCGATTTCTTCTGTTTCAGGAAGTATGGAGTGCCACCGGACAAGGTCACCGCTGATTGCCCAGAACAGTCAGCTGATGCTCTATGCAAATCAGTAGCTTCCCATTGAAAACAAATGTATGTACCTTTTTTTTTATGAATGCTGGTAGGAAAAGGTAGACCTGGTGCTGGATTACAATTTTTGGGGGTTAAACAGTTTAACCCATTCAGGCAAGAAAGCGCCAGACTCCTCTGGGCACCATAACAACTTAATTTTGACTTGACCATACAGTTCCTTTAAAGTTCCTCTTTAAATAAGAGTATGAAGAAAATGAACCCTTACAGCAGTCAGTGGGTGAAAATTCATCACTTTTTGCCGAGTGTAAAGAGGGAACATAAACCATCGGTCACATTGAATGTAAAGGGTGGGTTTCTCCTGTGTGTAACCCACTTAGCCGTTAGCTGCTGGGATTTGAAATTCTGATGCTGGGTAGATATTTAACTATCGATTATATTCTTTTACACACATTGTAGCTCAAGGTATAATTGAAGCCTGGACTAATTAACTTTATGAGACCATAAAATGACTTTTTGAAGCATTTGTCATTTTTTTTTCTGTAGCAGATTAATTTTGTTTTGTAGCGGCCGCGTACACTGTTGCAAATACCGTTTTTGTTGCCTGAAATATTAATATTAAGCCTGGAATGTAGGAAACGTCGGTTCATTTTTCTCCGATAGTGTCAATATCAGGCTCATTTTAGAAAGACAGTGACAAATGGAATTGATGATAGCCACGCAGGAAGAGAAGCTGTGGGGATTTATAGACACACCTCTGAAGTCATAGGGTCATTAGCTGGAAAACTTTAAGCACGCATTTCACATCCAGTAGGGGGGCTAGATGCATAATTAATCTCATTAATATTTTAAAGATGCCTTAAAAGAGGTAAAACTGAAGCTGATAAGGAACCTAGGGCAAGCAACATTAGAATCTTGTACCCTTTCTATACTTCCCAACTCTTTCTGACATAAAGCATCAGAACAAATCTGTTTACTGGTATTACAAAAAAGTTATTATGTTTTTAGGGAACATTAAAAAATATGTTGCATGTTCACTTAAAGGAACACTTCAGCCACCACAACAACTTAATTGAAAAAAAGTTGGTGTGGTGCCAGGAGGTTCCTGGCTTTCTCTTACCTTTAGGGATTAAACCAAAGTTGGCTCTCAAGCACTGTTCACATCCAGTGGCATTCCTTGTTGTCCCCATCCACACAATAAGGTAAGTACCTTTCTTAAGCTGTTTTTATGAACGGGGATCTTTAAGCCAATCAGCAGTGCACCTGCCCAGCTGCAGCCCATGGCTTCCTCTAGCTGATTTTCTGAAAGCAGATATGTACAAGCACAGAGAGGAATGGCATTGAGGGGTTGAACTGTTCATGAATGGTTTAACCCCTAAAGGTAAAATGCACCAGGGACCAACTTGCACCATGACAACTTTATTTCGATGAAGTTGTTATGGAGGCCTGACTGCTCCCTTAACTCTGACACTAAGAGGTTTTTCATGCACTGGACGCAACTCTGAAATGTAAATTTGTACATACTTATTTCTTCTGCCCTGTTTTAATAAATGTTTGCTAATTGTATCCTTTGTTTTTTCCAAGCACTATGTCTGTTTTACAGGCCATACCTTCTCCTACAGCTGGTTCCCTGTCAGAAGTTTTCACTCCACAAAGACTGGCATCCTGTGACCTTTGCCAAATTAGGAGCCCATTGGGCCTGGTGCTGACAATTATGAAGGGCCTAACTGCAGAAAATTATAGACAGAAAACACTAAAACAGTTATACCTCCCAAGCATCATATATCTGGTGGAGATGGTGTTGGAGGGAATCTCACAGGATTTAGTTATCAGAAAACATATACCCTATGCTAATCTCTCACTTTCATCTTTCAAGTTAATCCATACCCCCTAACAGCAGGTTAAGTGAAGCAAAATGTCGGTGGGCGGGGTAAAAGGGTGGGCCACTGACATGAATCACATAACCAAACTGCCCAAACGAGCGAACATGCCCAAAAAGTGGGCGTCTCTCCCTGAAGAATTAGAAGGTCAGCCTAGTGTAAATTCATGACAGGTTGCCTGCTAATCCTGCAGGCTTGCCAACAAAGAGCATACAATGCAGACAGCTCTCTGAACTTGGCATAAATGCGTCTAATGATACCCTTGCTTCACGCTTTCTATGGACTGTCCCCTAGCATTCACTGGTCCACTCCTCTCCTAACCTTCTTACTAACAGGCAGAAGCTCCTGTTATACAGTCTGGGACAGAGAAAAGGTGTATGTAGTGAGTGTAGAAGAAAGGTAACATCCACAGTGTTGGAGAGTCCGAAGCAGCAAGAGTATTTGCATAGTGCGTAAAGTCAGCTTTACCATAACTAATTTCATTGTCAGCCAGTCCACACACTTTTTGTTCCCCTATATCCCTCTTAAGTTTCCATACTTAAGCAAGAGCATGTGAAGAATGGAAAAAAAATCTTTACATTTTACAATACGACTATTCCATGGGCATGGGCCTGGAGCTGCAGCTCCACCAGCCCCTATGTTAATCCAGCCCTACCTTTGACCCAGTAAAGCCTGTCACATGACAATCCCTACAATCCCAGGAGTGAATAGCCAGCTGTATGCATCCTGCTGTACAATATGTCATCTCAGAGAGGTCCAAAGGTGTAACTTAGAAGTAGTTAGCATCCATGGGTGTCCATGGGCAGCTTGTTCTGCTATTTTTCTTGTGAGATTGAAAATACAGTGCAATACCGGTGCCGAAACAGGGATAGGAAACTGCATCTTATCCCTGCTTCTCTCTGACTGAATCCACAGGGGAGCAACACATACAGCCAGCAGAGACAGCCTACAGTTCAGGGAAGTGAGGCATGGGGGGCAGAGATAGCCTACAGATCAGGGAAGTGAGGCATGGAGGGCAGTGATAGCCTACAGATCAGGGAAGTGAGGCATGGGGGTGCAGAGATAGCCTACAGATCAGGGAAGTGAGGCATGGGGGGCAGAGAGGTAAAGTAGGAGAATGAACATAAAGGGTCTGCAAGGAGCAGAAAGAGAAAAGAGCAGAAAGGGGAGCACAAAAAGCAGAAAGTAGTAGAAAGGTAAAGGAGCAGAAGGAGCGAAGGAGGAGAGAAGACAGTGTCAGAAGAAAAAGAAGACTGTGTCAAATGATGGAGAAGAAAAGGAGATCGGAGCAGGAAGGACAAGTGAAGTGAATTCTCCACTTTATTCTGTACACCACATCATAAGGCTTTGGTACCTGGGCCTGGCAGGGAAACTTTGGACCTTCTCATCTCTCCAGGTAAAAAAACATATCAGTGTTAATGTGTTTACTTTTATTTACTGAGTGTCAGGAAGCACAGACTGCCGCTGGGGAGGGGTGTCATTGATTGGCTAGAGCGGTCAGCTGGCACTCTAAGCCAATCAGTAGTTCCCCATTCATAAAAATGTAAAACATGTATTCCTGACACCATAGTTGTGAAAACGTATTCACCCTGGCTTTATGTGATAATGACTATGCTCCTCCTCTTCATGACATTGTCAAAAAGGGACCAAGCATGGATGTCATTACAATTAAACCCCCCCCTGGAAAAATTCCTGCGGACACCCATGTTAGCATCGCCACCAGTATCACTGCGTAGTAAACTGCCTGCACTTTAATTGAATATATAGAATCTTATAGGCCACACAAAGAGGTCTCAACCATAATACTGCCTCTCACCATACAACAGGCCGTCACCAGTTCAGGCATGGAAACTAAAGCATGGCAAAGCATCATAGGAGATGTAGGCCAAATCAGCCTTAGTGCCATCAGTTTTCCATGTCCCATGACAAGATGGGATGTCTGTGCATATATAAATAATATTTTTCTAACTATTAAAATTGAGAATGTCAAAAACCAAAATCAAATTATTTCCAAAAACTATCCAGTTACATCAATCTGTTACATTTTCTTGATTACAAATAAGCAAATGTTCAGAAGAAGAAAATATTAGATAATATGAACGGGCATAATATAAATACAATTAATAACATGATGTAATCTTATGACATGCCACCATATTGCAGGTTTGCTGCCAGTTGCAGTTGCTGTTTCACATCCCATTTTATGATCCATCTCAAGTTGCACACATTCTGGTTAAGCAGACCGGATGTGGAATTGGAGATGGCATTAATAAGGAGCATCTTAAAATAGATGGGCAAAGTGCCATGTGGACCATCTCTTAGAAACTCCAACAAAGTTTCACACATTCTTTTGAGCCATTTTTTTGTTTGTCTGAGTTTTTTGGTGAGTGTAAATCCACGGCATGTGAAGTGCCAGAATGTGCGATGGGGGTTAATTGGTCTTCTCCAGTCAGGATTAAGGATAGTTCAGTGATGGCACCTCAGATAGTTCTGACTTACAAAGGACAACTTGACAGCCAATTCTGTACAGTCCTGGCCATGGTTTGTACTTTACTTTTCTTTTTCATACCTGCATCATGAAGGTATTTTAGTTAGTCAGTTGGTTCTTCTACATGTGTCTAGTTGCCCCATAGTTGATAACCCATGATATCTCGCACAGTTTAGTTTACTCATTACTCATTACACATCCAGTCAACTCAGATGTATTGGCTAGATTGGTACACTGTGACCTGGAATATGCCAGGATCTATTCATTTTAATATGTATAGAATGTCCATATCTGTCGAAAAAAAATATTTTTCTCAAACCTAACTGTTTACAAGAAAATTTATAAAGTACTCTGTGTGATCAAAAAGGCCCTTTACCATTTAATTTGTATATATACAACTAAAATGAAATATTGCTACTACACTCTAGTGTGTATCTGTGTCACCCAGGGAAGGAAAACAACCACCAGTCTATAGAATGAAGCGTCATGGTATATATAGAAATCTACCCTTAATCGGGAGCAGGAATGTAAACTATAACAATGGTAGTAAAAATATATATTTCATCCCATATAGTATGCACCATTACTCTCCACTTTATAGGCTGGTGGTCATTTTTTCTTCCCTTAACCATTTTTTCTGGTGCTAATAGTTTACAAGAAGGAATTCAAATTATTATATAAAATGTGTCTGTGTATTGTACGGAAAGCATTGAAAAAAATTTAACTTGATTTTTAAGTTGCTTCCGAAGTCTGTGTTCCCATTTCAAATTCGCTGAAGACTTGTTACCATGGAAATCAGTGCAAATCCGGTACCAACTCTATTCTATAATGTTGAATATTTTTACACAAACAGATGAGCTGAATTCTCACTTTCAATGACAGAATCCCAGCATTAACTCTGATGATTAGAAATGAGAAAAAGACTTTGCAAGCGTTGTCTAACTTTAATACGTTTTAAATACTTAAGGGGACTTTGCCACTTTTCTTTGTGTTACATTTTAAATTAGCTGAGCACCTTGTGAGTTGCAGTTCAGAAGCTAGAGCACTTCATTTGACAAACAGTTATCCAAAGGGGTTGTCCACGCTCGACCTGCCTGTTAACAAAATACATTTCCCATAATTCTTTGAAGGAACTTTTGGAATGGGAACTGTAGTCAAAGATAAGAATGGCAAGGATTGGACACCTCGATTAAAAAATTATTATTATTATTTTTATTTCTGCATTGTGGCTTCCTGGAAAAAAATGCTTCAAAAAAATCCAGCAAAATGTGTGGGAGTGAGCTTTAAACACAAATATGAGTCATTGCTCCTGTATCTTCAGGGAGTTGAGAATGCATTCAGGTCTTACCATTCTTACAGCTGATTAGTATCTTTGACTACATGTGGTAATCACTGGCTATTTAGGTGAATAAATCCGCTGCGGCATTCAAAATATAAGCCATGTTTATATGTGATTTGCTAATTATATGATAATGTAACACTGTGATACAAGGAGATACAGTGGCAGAAGTGAAACTCCATGGATGCTAAGCTAGCCTCGCTGATGGGGGTTCTCCCTGATCATTACATTCATCTAAAATCTGGATAAACAAAGTATCACTAATAGGTGATGGGGACATTATTTACAGCGGCACTGATATGGCCACATCCTTTATTTTTAACCCCTCTCCTGATCATCTACAATCACCCCCAAATGCCTCTAGGTCCCTCATTTCCCTTTTTTACTGCATCATTTCTTCTTCATATCTATTTCGTAAGCACATCCATCTTAGTGTTCCTGGAAACTATGTTTATCGCATCACCTTCCTCTATCCTCCGCACATGCCCACGTCTCAGGGCAGTTGCAAAGGGCGAAAGGAGCCAACGTGAGAATAGAGAGGAAAGGTGAGTATTCTGGGAAAACGTTCCTAGACACAGGAAGTGGAACTCAAGCTCCACTCAGAGTCTAAGAAAGTCAGGCTACTGTCTTAGGCAAAGTCCCTACTTTGTCTTATGTATCTAGTTAGAAATAGATAAAAAATGAAAGAAAAAAAAGACAGAGAAGGAAAAATGAAGAGAAGTGGAAGCAATGGGGAAAAGTTAAAGGGACAGTAAAGTTACCAGAACAACTACAGCTTATTGTATTTGTTCCACTGGCCACTACATTGATTCAGCGCATGAGGAGATGCTGTTTGGCCAGGGCTGTGTTTGGCTCTGTCCCTGATCTGCCTCTTTGACAGTCTCAGACAATCCTGTGGGAAAGCATTGTGATTGGCTCACAGAATCACTTCTGATGATGTCAGCCAAGCAGGCAGATCAGGGGCAGAGGCTGCAGACTTGGATACAAGTCAGATTTTTACTATATTTAGGGAGGCATGAGGGACAAGGGGGGCTAGATGGGATGGTGTTTCTAACATGTTTGTGTTTCTGACCCTATAGTGTTCCTTTAAGTACTGTGTGACAGCGTGACCTAAATAAATTGTTTTCTAAAACCAGAAATCCCCGGTGTACGACCCTGCTACCTCCTGCAGATTGCTCACTGCATAGCTGATTGTTTTCAGAACTACACTCTGGCAACATAATCAAAGACATGTTGTTATAGTATATTTACAATAGGCATATGTACACTATGCTCTCCTACTGTAGCTAAGGCCTTGATTTGCTTTTCAAATTATTTAATATTTTTGGCAGATCGTGTAAAAAGATTTTTTAAACATATTAAAATATTTTTTTAAAATATATCATATTTCGAAACATATATAAATGCATCAACAAATTTAAAAAAATTGCAAAATTAAAAGATTTTTTTATAACCTTAAATAATTTTAAATAGTTATGTAAAAATATGATATTGTTTGGAAAACGTATCCAACAATACTGAATCGAGACCATTGTTGAATAAGCATTTCAAATATTTTAATATTTTTGGCTAAACTTTCAAAACAATTAATATTGGGAAAAATATTTAAATTTTGTTCTATTTTCATACTTTTTTTATATATTGATATATTTTAATATTCTTAAAAAAAACAAAACCTACACATCTTAAAAGTTTATCCAAAAATATTAACTCATTTGAAAAACGTATTCTATAATACGTTTGGATAAAATTGGATTAAAATTGATTAAAATTGGATAAAATCTGATCCTAGAAATAAGCTACAATAAAACAAAAATGACGTGGCCATTGTGTGTAATTTTAAGTGCCGTTCGCACATTTTCACATTCTTCTCTGCTCCTGTCTTTGCTATTTGCATAGACATTTCTGATCTTTTTCATCCAAGCTCCTATGGTTCGGCTGGGGTGGGAATGTCACTGACTAATACTGCTATTATACCTGTTACTGCAACTGGTTGCTTTGGGACTTGCTAATTCTGTAAGTGTTGTACTTATTGGACTGCATTCTAATCCATGACCTGAAATATCAACTTTTGTTTGCACATTGGACTCTTAAGATTTCCCATTCCTGCTTGTGGTTCCTCTGAGTTTATTGAGGGAGTTATGGGTGCCATTTGTTTAACATGTGACTTGTGGGTGCTTTGTAATTAATGGGCTTTACAGAATCCGGCACAACTTCAAAACTCATAAAATGTAATAGATTATTTAAAAACACCCGACTAAGGCAATAACAACGGGGATTTGGTTACAGAATATGACCATACATTGCATAAGCCTACCATGACACCAGGGTAACCCATTTTTGGCAGATCCTTTTGTAACAACCTAATGCTTGCTTGTATTTAATGAGTGATTACATGCGCCGTGTGTTTATGTGTAATCTGAGGGTGTCAGGGTTTTATAATTAAGGAAAGAATCCAACACCTGACTTATTTACTGATCTTGGCACAATGAGTAATGTTTGAGAAGAGGTACTTTTATTTTATTATTGATTAGCCAGATGAGCACCCTCAAATGGAAAAAGAATCTGGAATATTGGAGTATCTGCCACATTTATTTTTCACTGTCTGATTGACGCATTGATCCGTTGGATCTGAAATGTGATTTATTGGAGGGATGCATTTAGTACATCAGTGTTTTGCAACACTACTATTGTCACATATTACTGATTACTGCTATACATAATGATTGTTATACATTATTGATTAAAGGGACACATCACTGCCCAAATAGAGGCTGAACATCATTTATGGGCAGATGGGTGTACAAAGCTGGGCATTTCACCCTATGATGTGCTGCGATGTCTCAGTTGAGACGCAGTCTAGTTATAACTTCCACATGTTTTTTCCAAACTGAAAGGAGTCCTCTATACAGTCAGTTTCTAAAATCTCCCACTTTGTGTTCCATTAACTTCCACACAGAAAATACTACATTATCAAACATTTAAAAGTAACATCAAGATACAACTTCCTGTAAGGGTCTTAACACTTCCTGTTAGAAGCAAGAGGATCAAAGGGGTGGGGAGAGTGGTGGAGCTATAATACAGGGCGTTTGTTCTGTTTTACTTACTTCTGAACCAAATTCTTACATTGCATCATGTAAATAATCAGATTCATGGTTGCAGTTTCCTTAATAATTTCTGAACCAGGTGTGAAACACATTTACATACATTTAAAATGAATAAATAAGCAGCCTAGATGGAAGTGGGGCAGGTGCATGATTGGAAATATCATGAACAAAACACATAGTTAATGAGAAAAGAATCAGGTTATTATAAATGTAAATTTGCTGAAACTTTTCCCCTATTCTACCAGTTTGGCTTCTTTTTTGCTTAAAAAAGCAGACTATGGGTGCAGTGCATTGTAATGTAGTATTTGACCAATGACATTGTTATACTGCTGTCTATAAAAGCATTTTAAAAATGCCGAAAAGTTATTTAAACTGTACATATAAAGGTATGTTTTGTCGTTTGTTTAATCGTTTAAGTGTAGATGATTTTAATAATTCTACATAGATTAAACCCAACACAGTTTGTTAGGAATAAAGAAAAGCATAATGCCACCTAGTGTAAAACATTGGAAATGCAGTTATTTCTCTATTTTAAAATTTGAATGTCCCAATTTATGTATCTGCTAAAAAATATTTACAGGAATTCAAGACACACATTTTAAGTGCAGGATATCAGTTAGATTACAGTTAGGTATCCTGGTTAGACTGTTTTTCTAAGAATGTCTTTCTTTCTTTCGTTTAATTTGTTGTTCATGCAGTTCTCATTATTTTTTATATTAGATATCGGTGCACAAGACAATTTTGCACAAACATTTCTATTAATGAGCAATTATTAGAAATGTATGTGCATGCACACATGCTGGACTTAACATTTCAAGTTCTTAGTTACTAGCCAAGCTTTAAAAGATACTTGCCACTACAAACCTGGAGGGTCCATGGCACAGTCACCAGGCAGGTATAAATTTATATTTGCCAGGGCTAAGATTTCACTGGCCAATGGGCTAATGACCATGCTCTTGTCTTCCCATTCAGGAGAAAGGAGATGAGGATTAGCTGAGATAATCCAGCCAGTTCCTGAATGAGGCCCGCTCTGGAAGGGGGAAAGGGGTAAAAACTTACCTTTTTCCAGCGCTGGGCGGAGAGCTCTCCTCCTCCGATCCTCCTTCTCTCCTCCCCGTCGGCTGAATGCGCACGCGCGGCAAGAGCTGCGCGCGCATTCAGCCGGTCACATAGGAAAGGATTCATAATGCTTTCCTATGGACGCTTGCATGCTCTCACTGTGAAAATCACAGTGAGAAGCACGCAAGCGCCTCTAGTGGCTGTCAATGAGACAGCCACTAGAGGATTAGGGGGAAGGCTTAACCCATTCATAAACATAGCAGTTTTTCTGAAACTGCTATGTTTATGAAAAAATGGGTTAACCCTAGCTGGACCTGGCACCCAGACGACTTCATTAAGCTGAAGTGGTCTGGGTGCCTAGCGTGGTCCTTTAAAGGATCCAACGTGACTGATTTCACTCCTACAGGGGAGCACTTCCAAGAGAAGCACGGCAGCATACAAATGTGATACACTGAGTAAAGGGAGATTTTAGTTCATATAAGAGGATAACTTGGTAAAGGGGACCTATACTAGTATTGTATAGGGCTCAGTAAAATGCGGTCAGCCAGCCTTCAACCAGCATTACATGAGCAACATAAACATTATGGCTTCGATTAAATATTTTTGGATAAACTTTTAAAATGATTTATTATTATGAAAACCTATTTTTTGACATATTGATAGATTTTTTTTTACATATGTATATATATTGATATTTTAATATTTTGAAAAACTAATTTTAAAAGTTTATTTAAAAAGATTAAATCATTTGAAAAACATATCGAACACTATTAAATCAAGGTTGTCTTTGTAAGATACGGCTCACTTGGGTAGCATATAAATCGGAAATGCCAGTTCTCATGATTTGTAATATTATGCTTATTTATTCTTTATATTTAACAAACATGTATTTGTGAGGCCTAAAAAATACTAAATGTAGAAATCCACACAGCTCTATAGTGGAACTAAATGTCTCCATTTTAGTTCCCTGTACATTCCATCTTCGTTCCCTGTCAATCATTATTATAAGCTAGGCCCAAGGCACCTGTCAATCAGCATAGAGAAAGCATAGAGAAAGGAGTAGAAACAACGTTTCTCCTCCAATGCAACATGTGCCTTAGCTGTACCTGGTCCAAACTGGATTGTGATGCCAATTCCTAAATCTTTAATATCTATATATATAAAAAATAAAACTGAACATCATATGAAAAAAAAAAAGGTTTCACAACTTAACGGCAATTTCTAATGTGTTATTAATTGGTGTCATTTTCTGAGAAGTGACTGTCCCTCTTTAACCCCTTAAGGACCAAACTTCAGGAACAAAAGGGAATCATGACATGTCACACATGTCGTGTTCTTAAGGGGTTAAACGAATATAGCACTGTTAAACGACTTGCTCTTTTGACACACTGTGCATTAATTCTGTGATAACGAAATGACCTTTGTCCACAAGGTACGACCCTTTGATAATTTGTAAAATTTCTATACAATGTTCTACAAATTCTGTCTTCCAGCTACTGATACAAAAGTAGACTATGTACTAGGTAGAGCTGTCACATCCCTTTAAATTATTGTATAAAATACATTTTTGAAGAGACACTACTAATGACAGAGTATGTGGGAAGTTTCTCTTCAAGCTATGTTACTTTCGTTGCAATGTTCTTTGTGCCTCGCACGGCTTATACCAGTGGTAAGCGATTGACTCATGTTCTCCCCCACACACCGGGATATTAGTTTGTTTCACACATTCTTCATTTTGTATAAATACCATTATGCGTGACAGACTATTTAAGATTTTTAGTAAAGTTGAATAAGAAAGTTAAACTCAGATAATGAAGTGATGGGTTTTATCCACTAACTAGTGAGCGCCTCCGTAGGATGCATTCAATATCCGTCTTTGAGTGTATTCTACAGATAATGCATAAGAAAATTATTTGACATGCTCAGGACAAAGGACAAACTCTGTGATACAATGACAGTCCTGGCACGTCACTTGCTATGACGGGGCAAATCCACCATTTATTTATAGGATAACATCAACTATTGGCGCTCTGTTGCACATTTATAGAATGTAAATAAGTATAGGGAAATTGGGCATTGTGGGCGGCACAGATCTTTCCAAGTCCCTCTATACACGTGTTGTATGAGACAAAGGGTGAAGATGTCACCAAACTAGCCCACCATGATTTACATCTCCAAAAATCACCCTTCTGATGCAAACATGTAATAAGCAACAGAGGTATTTAGCCAATTAATATTAGCAGAGTTATTAACTGAAATGAGAATTGTCGTGAATTTAAAGTAAATTTCAAATTTGAAGCCAAAGTAGCCAAGCTAGAAGCATGGTTGACTTAAGGATTCTTTCCACTTTGGCTAATTTTAACTTAAATTTGAATTTACTTTGAATTCCTTACTTTAGTGAAGAACCTTATTGTTTCCTAGTGAGAAATTAAAGATTTCAAATTTAAAATAGCAGAATTGGAAAAATTCTCTAAGTCAGCTATGCTTTGAATTTGGATACTTTGATCTTAAATGTTAAATTCACTTTGAATTCTCTCTTTAGTAAATACCCTGATCTCATTTACCTTCTTCTCCTATGCTTTATCCATGTTGGTGTTTATCCCGTAGAAAAAAAATATGAATATTTCTAAAACCTGACTTTGTTCAGTCTGTCCAAAACACAGTAAAAGACACCATATTTTAAATTAAATCTTTTTCCTCACTTTTCAGGAGTTTGTAAGACTCAAATACAATGATACATTCTAGTAGACAAGGAGGCTCTATCAGATGTTGTGGACTACATGTCCCATAATGCTGTTACAGCCATATAGCTGGCAAAGCATGATGGGATATGTAGTCTCCCCTGATTGCTGAAGGTTTCCTGCCCCTATATGGCTGTTAGCGCTAGACGCCATAGATATCCCTACGGTATGATGGAAATTTGTTTGCATACAGGCATTATGTATATATTCTGGTAGCATTTTTGGGAAGTTGAATTCCTTACAAATAAAAATAAGTAAGGTATTTGACATTCGAATTAATTATTTTTGCCACACTCACTGTATGTGACAAAACCGAATTTCTAATTCTAACAAATAATATGTACTATGCCAGATTACTTACTCTACATGGTTAATTCTCTAAACAATTAATTCAGGTACAAAGGATTTCCAAATTTTAGCAAAAATATCTGAAATGGAGAATTTCCCAAACAATTTGCCACAATCTACTGTTTAGTGAATAAAGCCCTATGTGTACTAGAAGTGGAAGGGGCTGCAATTCCTAGTACATTGCCGTTACCACTATTTCTGTAAAGAGGTTAAATACCCTCTTGTACTCTATTCTAAACAGATTCCATGTTAGTAAACTATAAAGCGAAAAATAAATGTTATTATTTTCATGTGTTTTAATTGAAATAAACATGATCAGTACGAATCAATTAAGTCTGGATAATATGTAATAATTATAATGTTCAATCAAAAAGAATTCCTTCCCGGAAAGAAACATGTCTGGTTTCTCAGTCGTGTCTTTTAATTTCAGGTCATAGTGGAATGAAGGAATTTCTGTTTCCATGGAGACCGGAAGCAGGTCAGCTTTTCAGTTACAAAGGGGAATATTTCTTAAAGTCAAAAGCGAACATCATTATAAGAGCCTTATAGGCTCTGGCAAGTTAAAGGATGAATTGTTTGTGAACAGATTTAATATCAGTTAACACTGTTTTACCAGACATGTTCGCAAAGTCACCTTAGTATAAACAGATCTCTGAGAGATAATTTATCCTGCAAGACATCATGCTATTAAGAGGGAGTTGCTACAGATTATGAGTGAATTAAAATTACATTTCAAATTCTCTAGGAATAGTTTACATAAAGGGACACTCCAATCACTTAAGCACTTTAGCTTGATGTAATGCTGCTGTGTGATGAGGCCTCTTTTTTTTATTTTACAAAATGTAAGATTTTAATAGATATTGTCACTTTTATAGATTATCCTGGTTACACCCCCCTGGTTGTCAATCAGACAACGGACCCTGTTACTTCCTGGTTTGCTTAGCTCAATAGAGCTAAACTCAAGAGACAGCAATTGCCGAGAGCACCTTCACTTCTCATTGAGCTGCATTGGGAAGTCTGTTATTGGACAGCCATGTTTTATCCTGCATACAAACATTGCACAAACATTGCAAGCATAGTGATTAAACGGGAAATGCAATGTACTGATATATAAACAGTGTAGGATACATGTACAATAGGATGTGACATGGCATTCAGGACAATGATTGTGTGTTGGCCACTAGACTACGGTCCACAGCTCCATATATTCAAAATATGTCATCCAGGAAGGAATTATAAGTATATGTTTGACCATTAAGAGGGCAATGCATTTTACTGTCAATGAGAAAGAACAGGGATTAACACAGAAAAACAGAATATCCAATAGTCAGGTAATTATAAAGCCATTCAGGGTACATGGGCAGAGTATACATTCCATTATAATCAATGACGAACAATGGAAGCATTATAATTCTAGAACTCCTAAATTCCCTTTGCAGGTATGTCACCTCGCCATCACTAGGCTCCGGAGAACTGTAAGTTTGCACGCACATATAGTAGTCCTGCCTCAATGTGAAGGCAGTCTAGAAAGGAATTAGAGAAATATTGTGATTTGAATAAGCACATCATTAAGAATAAAGGAAATAAGTGTTGTGTTTCATTATGGGCAGGGTTGATGGACACATAATTTAAAAATATATGCGTGGTCACAATCTTTCTCAGTCACAGTGTTTCTACAATTTCTATGAACTTACCTGGAACATAAATGATCTAACAACATCTCAACCATAAAGGAGGTCCATCTCTGGAAATTTGACCACTGAATAAAACATTGAAAACCACCTATAACGTCTGCTAAACTTTGTCCACATGACGCTCAGTTTTATCTAAATGTATATTAAGATTTCTTAAATTACATCACAATCCAGTTCCGCCCAGGCACAGCCTAGCATCTGATGGTGCAACGAAAACAATTCAGAGCATTGATTGAGCCTAGTTCCAGAATAGAGCTTTGTTGATTTCTATATAGCCAGTGATAAACTCCCCCTCCTTATAAATATTTGATGCAGACTGTGGGTGGTCGCTATGCTGACTGACAGGTGCAAAGGTTGCTTTGTTGCAAAATAGCTAGGTGCCAAAAAGATTGTGGTGAGGCCAAACACAATACAACTCCTCACAGTGCACTTAGAAAAAATATTGTTGTGCATGATCTGCATATATGAAGTTTGACTTTGGAAAGTCCTTCTTGGGCACAGAAACTCAATAAATCATATTTCCATAATTTTCCCAGAGTTCCCAGTTTATATGCAAATTGCCACAGACAGGCATTGCATTTTAAACTTCATTTTGCCTTTCTGCAGATACACTTAGCAATGAACACTGTTAAACACAGCTTTTTAAAAGAAAATGACAGCTAAGGGCAGAGTTTATAGTGATGATTGACAAGGAGCCAAAATGGAAGCACTGCATGTTCCTAACCAGCGATCAATATAGAATTATTGATTTCTACCTTTAATTTTAATTTACCAACATTGCTAACACATTTATTTTAAATATCGGTGATATGCAAACACAAGTTTAAACTCCTGGAAAACTGTGACTGTTCCTATTTAAACTAGACCACAAGCCTCCACAACAGATTTCTCCTCTGGACTGTAAAACAACGATATCAATGTCAAACTCTGGGGTAAGGAGGCTGTACCTTTTGTACCTCGAAATAGATCAGACGGATCTACTATTGAACATGTCATGAGGTGTTTTGCATTGTAGAGCTCAAGTAAAAAAATTTTTTTTAAGTATTGCATTGTGAAATCAATAATATTGGAGCCATTCCTTCTATACAAAGTAAAAAAAAGCAAACAGATATTTAGTGGCACAAAAATGAGTTTAACCCGTAAATAATTATAGACACAAAAGGAATCAGAGCTATTCTTGCAATGAAAGGGATTTTGCTCTGAAAGGGATGTCAGGTCTAGCACTCTAGAAAATATCTAGCATGCTATAGGGTCTAGACGGTCTTAAGACGGTCTTAAGACGGTCTAATAAGGCTCACAAAACTTTCAAGGCGGGAGCTACCATAAGTTAGCACAGGTGGCTGCCTTACGGCAACACCAGCCCGGGGGCGCAGTGCTCCCCTCCTGACAGTCATTACTTGTACCGTGCATGAGCTATGAGACACATGGGGGACTGGGAGTATGAGACACATTGGGGGCTGGGGACTGAGACACATGGGGGGACTGGGGGAATGAGACACATAGGGGCACTGGGGGAATGAGACACATAGGGGGCACTGGGGAAATGAAACACATTGGGGGCTGGCATAATGAGACACATGGGGACCTGGGGGAATGAGACACATGAAGGGGACTGGGGGATGAGACACATTGAGGGCTGGGGGAATGAGACACATGGGGGTGACTGGGGAATGAGACACCTTGTGGGCTGGGGAATGAGACACAAGGGGAGGGGGAATTAGACACATTGGGGTTGGGGAATGAGACACAGGGGATATATTGGGGACTAGGGAATGAGATACATGGGGGACTGGAGAGAATGAGCCACCTTTGGGGCAGGGGTATGAGACACATGGTGGGAAATGGGGGAATGAGACACATTGGGGGCTGGGGAATGAGACACATGGGGTGACTGGGGGAATGAGACACCTTGTGGGCTGGGGGAATGAGACACAAGGGGGGCTGGGGAAATTAGACACATTGGGGGTTGGGGGAATGAGACACATGGGGGGATATATTGGGGGACTAGGGGAATGAGATACATGGGGGACTGGAGAGAATGAGCCACCTTTGGGGGCTGAGGTAATGAGACATATGGGCACTGGGGGAATGAGACACATTGGGGACTGGGGTAATGAGACACATGGGGGACTAAGGGGAATGAGACACATGGGGGACTAGGGGGAATGAGACACATGGTGGGGAGGGAATGAAACATATGAATGGAGGTGCTGTGGGGGTATGAGACACATGTGGGGCAGAGGAATAAGACGCATGGGGGTGGGGGAATGAGACAACTCGTGGGGCTAGGAGAATGAGTAACATGGGGGAGGTAATGAATTTAGGTGCTGGGGGAATGAGATGCATGGGGTGGGGAATGAGACAACTTGTGGGGCTAGGAGAATGAGTAACATGGGGGGAGAGAATGAATTGAGGGGCTGGGGGGAATGAGACACATTGGGGACTGGGGAAATGAAACACATGGGACAATATTTGGAATGAGACAATATTTGGTTCTTTCGAATACTCCAATAAATGTAATTGCAGCTCTTGAATATTTCTAAATTTTAAAAGACATTAAGCGTGCCCCCTCCACCCCCCCCACCAGTATAGACAACACAAGATGAGCTGAGTGTTAATATCACTTCAGATTGTACTTCGCCAATGACAACAATTAAAAAGTGAATAATAATTAAAACTGTAAGAAATTTCAATGTTATGCACTAAATTGTGAATTGACCAGATTTTAGAGCCATCTAATCAAATTGAAACACATTCTCCAAGTAAGCTATATTTTTATTCACCTAAAATACCTAAAAAATGTAAATCGTGATTTTTAATTGTGTGTTTTTATCAAAAATGGATTAATGTATAAAGTTACTTATTTTGACACAGCAAAAACAAACACTTAAGTACAGTTTTTATGATATCTGAATATTGTTTCAAAAATGTGAAGTGAGTTTATCATTACAGCAGGGGGCAGCATTAAGTCACAAAAAAAAAATATTTAAAAGGTAATCTTGGTCATTATTACCATTTTTCTTTTTCCCCGATTCCTCTAAAGAAACAACTTGTGCAGAAACTAGAGAATAATTTAGTAGGAGCTAAAAATGGATATATCCTGAATCAAAGCTTGGATTCCATCCAAAATGAATTTCTAAAAGGTCAAAATCTGGATAGAACATCCCCTGAAACAGTGATAACAGCTAACCAGATGGTCTGTTTTGCTGATATTCAGCCAATCGTACTGCTGGCTGAGCATCATAGGAATTGTAATCCAAGGCTTGATAGACAATGTTTAATTTTCTTATCTGCTGATAAACTACAACTCCCAAAATCCTCTGAGATCTGGAGACTCTCCGCCAGTTAATGGACTACCACCAAACTCAAACCACTAGCACCTGCTATGAAATATAAAAACTTTATTTTTTTTCGTTACTAGTAACTTACAGCCTGAATTCTGTAAAAGGAAGAATCCGTCTTATTAGTGTGACATTCACATGATTCTATCATTATGCTGACCCACTTACTCCTGCTGCCCCATATCCCAGTAATTGGTTAAATTCCCTAATGAAACTTTGATTCAAATGCTGTGGCAGATAAAGCGGATAAAATGTATCTCGTCGATTCCCAATACGTAGCTCCCAGGCTCTTCTTTGGCTGGCTCTAATATTTTAAGGGATTTTTCACTTCCCAGGTGTTACAAAAAAATAATAAATTAAAGAAAGTATATTTAATGACATGTAACTGCACTTTACTATATGAAAACAAATTGACAGATTAAATGCAATCATTGATAAAGCACAAAAAATGTCAAACCCTGAAAGGTTTCTGACCTCCATGTTTCATGGTGCTCAGCCAGACTAAACCGATTTACTGATTACGATATCTAAATGGTACTTGCATGTCACCCAGTTGTCCCTGCTTGATGTATGTCACAGAGTTCCATAGCAACACAATTGACAGAATGAATGGCATTTAGAAGTGTATCACAGCAATCAAATCAGCATCAACGTGCAGTTTGTGACTGTATCAAACGATTAAACTCACAGTAATGGGCAGTATGTGAACAAATCACAGAGCTCCGTGACAATAAAACTCACAGTAATGTCCAGTGTGTATGAGTATATCAATAAAACTCGTTTGCTGTTTGTGGTGTTAGTTTTGTTTATACGCAAACACTCAGAAACAGAGACAGAACTGGCTTTTTGAGACCTTAGGCAAAACCCGAATTAGATCAAAGAAAAAGAGTGGAAACAGCGCTAACTTATAGGGCAGCAAACACTGAGAATTGGATTACCCTCAAAGATCCTAACAGAAGAAGTTACATACATACAGGATAAAAGAACAGGTTGTGCCTGGTAGTACAAAGAATGCAAACAGAAACACAATAATAAACTATATATGAAAGAGTATAAAAACTTCACTTGATAGAGCCCTTGATGTGAAATGCGTTGTGAATTTACTGTTATCTTGTTTTTTTTAATTATTATTTTAAACTATTGTTTAAATACTGACTGAATTACTAGTGGTAACCTCTATCCTGGTGTGGATTTATCTACCTCCTGGTCCTGCATCATTTTATCTAATCTACTCTACTTCATTGAAAATTGTTTGGCATCAAACCCTCTGGATTTACTTACCATGAACCTAGGTGGGGCTTATAGTACCCTGACTGATATCATAGAGAATTTGAATTCTCCCAAAAATTTTAGTAGGTTTCCATCTTACCATAAGCATTGTCATAAACAGTGAGCCCTATTTGTTTTCTTTTTTGGGCTTGTATGCTATATTCCACTGACATTTTTTGGAAGTAGACGCTATATATAGATCCCAGAGTGGGGATTGTATCGCTCCATGCTGTTTCCTTAGAGCTGATTGAGTCTTCACTGAGATGAAGTGGTGTTGGTGCCTTTAGTAGTCCTTTAAGTTATTGGGCTCTTTCTCACTGAACAGATATTGGTCAAAATGTTGATAAGTATCAGAATGGTGGGGATTGTGATCATGGAGTAGTCCTTTAATATAACATTTAAAGGGACTCTCCAGGCCACTAAAGCACTTTAGCTTGCTGAAAAGTGTGTCCTATTCTTTCATTTTGCAAAAAAAATTTAACTAAATTCAAGAGGCAGCAATGGCCCAGAGCACCTACCTGCCTTGCAAGACTTGAGCTGCATTTGGGAAGTCTGCGATTGGACAGCCACAGAAAGTCTGGGCTGGGAAAGAAGGGGAGGACTTGCAAAGGCTTCAGACATGAGAAAAATATACCCCCCAAAAAATTGCATAATTAAATGCATGTATGTTTTTATTTGGGGGTATATCTACCAAATAGTGATTTATTTATTTTTCAGTTGGGCAGTGGAGTGTCCCTTTAATAAATAACCCAGTTTGTATTTGCATTACACTCACATGTGCTTTGTAAGTATAATAATATATTAATGCAGAGTATGAGAACCAATAACATACTTAATGCAGAAGTTTATTACTACCTACTAAAACCAGGCATATTAAAATACTGCCTAACTGACAAACCCTATTCTTCTCTTTATAGCTGCAGCTTAATAGCATTTATTCTTAGACCTGTGTTTAGTTATTTGCCAACACATTTCATTTCAGTCCTTCCAGGTTAATGTTCTTATCTATTTAAATCTTTGTAAATTCACACCTAAGATGCTATATTTAGTTTCCGTGGGAAGATCAGCTGTATAAACGTTAGATTAATTGCACAGACATATGGAAGAGAGTCTTCCCATATATTATGTTATGAAGGGCCACCACTTGCATTTCTTCTCTATAATGTGTTGCATTGGTGCCCAAAAGGTAGATCCCTAGAAGTTGAACTACAACTCCCATGATGCTTTGCACGCCTTTACAAGGCTTCCAATTTTGCAATAAACTAGGAGGGGGTGGGGATTCTCCTCAACCCCAGAATGGCAGTCATATCTCTCCTTCGATCATACAGCTGTTACCCCACATAAAAATGGTATCCCTTCACAGACACTAATAAAACCACCTCTTCAGACATAAAATTCCACAGCCCTGTAAGAAACTTTGCCTTATGCTAAATCTCCTTTCTTCCAGTCTAAATGCATGACCTTGTGTCCTATGCATCGTCCTGTTTATGAATAGATTTCCAGACAATGGTTTGTATCAGCCCAGAATAAATACATATAATGCTATCATATGCCCTCTGAGGCGCTGTTTTTCTAAACTAAACAGATTGAAATTTGTTAACCTTTATTTAAGTTATAATGGTTCTAAAACCACCAGTATTATGAAATATGTAATTCACCACTCAACAGTAATTTGATTTATGAAAAAAAATGAATGACACTACTGCACAGGACGGAAGCTGTTGTACAATTTCAGCTGTCAACTAATTTTTTATTTAATTAAGCTAGTCTTAGGTAGTGTGAACTTCCATACCACTGCTTGTACTGGCTAAATTATATATTTATTTCAAGAAAATTTGAAATGCTATGAAATTATGTTTAAGGCCAATTAGCTGCCGAGAACTGTAGTCCAATAACAACTGGAAGAATAAAATTGGACCCTCCTGTTCTATAAAGTCTGGTGACAAATATTAACTGGAGGCAGGTGATCACTCTACTTAAAACAGGAGCGCTAAAGGCCTTGTGTTTCAGACGATATTTCTGAAAATCATCACAGCTCAGTGAACCATAAATCATTATTCATCTGCATGAGGTATTTATAGGTGCAGCCCAGACTACTAAAAATACTGTGATTCTATGGATTGTCACAGCCGGTAATAAGTGCCTAAGATTCTAACGACAGTGCTGTACAACCTTAGCCACTGCAGTTCTATTGACACTGACTGAGGTGTCTGCAGAGAATTGACAAAGGCATTGCAACTTTAAGGCCAAAATAGTCACAATTCTCCAATACACACCTTCAAATAGTCTTCGATCCATCAGGATAAGCCCAATTTGGGACGACTCTTCATCTCCAAAAAGTGCTTATATCATGAAATGAGTCTGTAGCTGGGCTATGCATTTTTTTTCCTTTTTGATAACAGATACTGCACGTGAAATTAGGTTGTTAGAGAACTACAAATGTTTCCTTTTAAAACTGGGTGCATTACCTGGTTAGCTACAGGTAAAATGTACATCCTGAACTTGATCTCATTGGATATTGAGGAATATCAAATGAAGACATTCTACTGTGCTGTTAAAAATAGAATTACAAATATATATATATATAAAATTGATTTTCTCACCCCTCCTGGGTGGTATGTTTATTCCTCCTTCTTGGGTCTTCCACCAGAGGCCTGGGAGTTTGAGGGTTCTGCGCGGTATTTTAGCTGTTCCTAGAACTGCACTTTTCTGGACAGCGATCTCAGATGTCCCACCTGGAATCTGTTGAAGCCACTCCCCCAACTTGGGAGTCACAGCCCCGAGTGTTCCTATCACAACTGTGACTACACTTTTCCACATCCTTTCTAGTTCTTTTTTCGGTCCATGGTATTTGTCCACCTTCTCATGTTCCTTCTTCCTGATGTTATAGTCACTATAGTATTGCCACATCCACCACGACTGCAGTCTTTCGTTCCTTGTCTATCACCACGATGTCTGGTTGGTTGACCACCACTTGCTTGTCTGTCTGGATCTTAAAGTCCCACAGGAACTTAGCTCTGTCATTCTCGACTACCCTTTGTGGTATCTCTCATCTGGACTTAGGCAGGTCCAATCTATAATCTGTGCAAATGTTTTGGTACACGTACACAATCCCAGCAACTTGGTTGTGTCTCTCCGTGTATGCTGTTCCTGCTAACATCTTGCATCCGGCTACTAGGTGCTGGACTGTCTCAGAGGCCTCTTTGCACGGGCTGCACCTTGGGTCTTGCCTGGTGTGGTAGACTCCATATATATATATATTTTGTATTACACTGGTGTGGCTGTGTTACAATAGACATAAAATCTGCTGACATTTCTGTTCTAGTTAAATTTAAACATTTGGTGACTTTGTTTTAATGCTTTTCTTTAGTAAAGGTATTAGAGGAGACTTGCAAGTTGACCAGTCAGCCCAATCGGGCCAGTTATAAAAATGTATTATCCAGATCATAGTACTACATGGACACTGAATAAAATTATCAATTTAATCTTAGATAACACAGTGAAGACAAAATCCAGAACTGATTCTATTCGGATACTATTCTCTGTGACCTTCAATTTCTGACCTCACTGCATCTAACAGTAGTAATAATTTGATTTCATTCTGTATCAATAATTGTTAAGTTCTGTGGGGCGGGGCCGGGCGGCCATGCTAGCAGGCTGCAAGACACAATGGCTCCTGAGGAATTCAACTAAAAATGGGCACATCCCCACTTTACTCAGCATGGACCACCCTGGAAGTTCATGGTACGGGGTCCTGGAGTGTCCCGGTGCAGCTGGAGCACCTGATTTTGTCTTTCAGCCAAATTTACTAATAGTAAAAATTACTTAGTATTAGTAAATTTTGCCCCTACTCGCTATACCGTGAGTAGGGTCATGTCTATTAAACAGTGAGCAGCCTAATGTGGGTGGGGGCCCTAAATACTAATAAGGGGGAGAACCTGAGCAGTGGGTAGGGGCCCTAAATACTAATAAGGGGGGGACCTAGTATCCTCCCCTGTGGCCCCCACCCCTGAGCGGCGGGCGGGGGCCCGAAATTGGAATAAGGGGGACACACCTAATGTCCTCGACCCTGGCCCCCACCCCTGAGCGGTGGGTGGGGGCCCTAAATTGAAATAAGGGGGGGACCTACTGTCCTTCCCCCTGGCCCCCACCCCTGAGCGGTGGGTGGGGGCCCTAAATACTAATAAGGGGGGGACCTAATGTCTCCCTCCGGCCCCCACCCCTGAGCGGCGGGTGGAGCCCTAAATCGAAATAAGGGGCGGGACCTAATGTCCTCCCACCTGGCCCCCACCCCTGAGCGGCGGGTGGGGGTCCTAAATACCAATTGGGGGGACCTATTGTCCTCCCCCCCGGCCCCCACCCCTAAGAGGCGGGTGGGGGCCCTAAATAAAAATTTTACGCCCCCAGGTGACTAGGGGTCGCCAAACCCCTAGTCACCCCCTCCCCCCCAAAAAAAAATTAACCCCTACCTACCCCCCCTCACTCTAAAAATAATGAGGGGGGGACCTTTAACTAAGTACCTGTAAAAAAAATAAAACTTACCATTTGATGTTTTCTTTTTTCTAAAATCATAATTTTTTCAACCCAAAAAAAGGCTAAAAAAAAAAAAAGAGCGCAAAAAGAAATAATCCATCTTCACCCATGGAGGGCTCCGCGCAGACTGAGCTTTGCAGTGCGGGGAAGGCTTATAAAGCCTTGCCCGGCCCTGCAATTAGGCTCAGAGCACTCTGATTGGTGGGTTTAATCCATCCAATCAGAGTGCTCTGACAGGTAAATGAAGAGACTGACAGGTAACTCTCTACATTTACCTGTCACAGCACTCTGATTGGTTAGCTTGAAATCCACCAATCAGAGTGCTCTGTGTCATTTTAAACAGCGTGGAAAAGTTCTTTGGCATTTTCCCACGCTGTGTAATTTGACTCATAACACTCGGATTGGAGGATTAAGTAACCAATCAGAGAGTTATGAGTCAAATTACACAGCGTGGGAAAATGGTAAGTTTTATTTTTTTTACAGGTACTTAGTTAAAGGTCCCCCCTCATTATTTTTAGGGTAAGGGGGGTAGGTAGGGGTTAATTTTTTTTGGGGGGAGGTGGTGACTAGGGGTTTTTAGGACCCCTAGTCAGCTGGGGGGGGCAACATTTTTATTTAGGGCCCCCACCTGCCGCTCAGGGGTGTGGGCCTGGGGCGGAGGACAATAGGTCCCCCCCTATTGGTATTTAGGGCCCCCACCCACCTCTTAGGGGTGGGGGCCAGGGGGAGGACATTAGGTCCCTCCCTTTTTAGTATTTAGGGCCCCCACCCACCGCTCGGGGTGGGGGTCAGGGGGGAGGACATTAGGGCCCCATTAGGCTGCTCACTGTTTAATAGTATAGTATAGCGAGTAGGGGTATAATTTACTAATACTAAGTTACCTTTACTTAGTATTAGTAAATTTGGCTGAAAGACCAATTTAGGTCTTTCAGCCTTTTAGTAGATAGCTCCCTAATACCGTGGGAATTAGGGAGTTATCTACTTGTTCATTCCTGTCATTACATTGACTGGCTAAGTAACTTACATTTTATATGAATGTATGTTTCTTGATTGTTGTAAGTGTTGCAAATGCTTACAGCTGAATCCTGGCTATGTTTGTATACTTTTTATTTAAAATTGTATACAGTGTAACATTCTTCTTCTTCCACTGGGTAAGTATATTAGTTCTTAGGCAATACTGTGCTATGGAACTTCGGCACTTCGGCAACTTTGGCACTTCAGCACTTCGACACTTCGGAAATTCAGCAATTTCGGAATTTCGGGACTTCAACCATTCGGCAATTCGGCAATTTATCTACTCGGACATTCGGAAGTACCCGAATGTCCAAATTTCCTGAAATTCGGCAGAATTCACATTTGAACCGAAACGAATTGCACATGTGTAATAATCTTGTCTTTCATATGGTGTGAAAAATAATCAAGAAAAACTGCTTTCTACATTGATTAGAAAACTGAAATCGTAATACCTTAAATTCCTTTAAATATGGAATTTCCATAATTTACCTAATGTTAAGGCATTTTATTTTATCATTACCTAGTTAGGATAAACAGATGTGGAATATTAAGTGCTACTATATGTTTATATAGGTTAATAGAAAATTGCAAACCTTGTTACTATGCATTTTGCTGAAAGTACATTACCAGGACTTAGTGTTTGTATGGTGGTGAATAACTGAGTGCATTAGAGCTTGTAGCAGAGCTGCAATAGTAAAACAAATATCTCCACTGGTAGTCTGTAAGAAAGCGCAGTCCAGCAGTATAATCCCAATCCTCCAGTAACTGGACGACATACAGTTCTTGGAGTCAACTGGTTTAATGGGAGACATACACAGCCTTTTATGTGTGTCTCCATGCAAGGGGTCTCATGTAACATATTCCAGGGGCATTACCACACTGGACCTGAGAGGGGACAGTTATAAAGTACATACATAATTATATTAACTCTCAGGTCCAGGACATACATATTAATGACACCCCCAAAACATACATTAACAATGAGGTACTGCCTCAAGTCCTATGTCACTGGATAGCCTGGATCTGAGTGCCCAACATATCCCAAAAGCACTCAGATCCCATGAACATAGCCAAAACACCACCGGGGTATAGTTTAGACCGACCGTACACGAGGCACCTGCACAAAAGAGTTCTACGAATTCAGGCTGAGCGGTCGATCTCTTTCGGGAGTATGAAATATAATAAAATAACAATTAGAACTGTTCGTATATAAGCTGGTTCTGTATCCCTCGTTCGGGAGTGTGGTTTCACCGAACACCGCTCTTCTCCTACAAATGCCACTGGACATACTTGGAGATGGAAGTCCCAGCGGTGTTCGCGCCATCGAGTGTTCAATTTGGGTTCCATACACTCAACGACCAAACACGGCTATACACGTTCGGGAAACAAGATGGCCGCCATTTCGTGTTCGTCCATGCGAACGCCGGCCACCCAGCCGACCACTTAGAATGTAGTGGTTTCGAAGTGTTAAGTAGGTCAAAAGGATCAATTGGCAACACACGACTCCCTTGGGTGGTTCAACTGTTCAGGAGTTGTTCGGTATACGAACACCATAATTATAATCAATTCGGTGGATTTCAATTACCGAACCAGCAGAGTATACAATCCAAAATAAGGGTAAATAATCTAAGTAGGTGTCTTGTTCCACCACAGAGCTGATAACAAATTCATAGTACAGTCCAAGTACTCCAAAAATCCAAGGCACTGTAAATGGTCAAACCCCCAAAATTTACCAATCTTTAGGGTGTGTGCAGATCTGTGTTTAACAATTTATTGACTATCCATTGATTTTCTGGTGAAATGGGTTTTCAATCACCTTTCAATCTCTCATAACTTTCTTGGCTTGTGCTACGCAAGTAACGCTAAGCCTCAGTAGCAAGCCAGTAACCAACCTCATGCTGATGAGTTGCATCAACAATGAAACAGCTGTCCATGAGTGGTTCACTGGCTTTGTATCTCTTTCTGAGTTGTGTTTAAAAGCTGTTGTATACAGCAGACATATTCAACAAGGAATCCATGTTTAAAGTGGAATTCATGAGACAAAAAGATGATTCTTTGTTGCGCTCATTTGCATATGTCCACCCAGAATCCCTTGCAGCAATAACAACACTGCAAATGTGAGATTTCTATGGAAAAGGCAAGTTTTATGGCATGTTTAGGTGTGTACAGATCTGTGTCTAACAATGTATTCACTACCCTCCAAATTTGCTACATTATTCTTGGTGTTCATGGCAGAATCACATAAGGGCCTCACACGGGCAAGCCGGGACCACTCCGCAAACTGCATTGGCTTGATACCATTCCAGGTCTTCATACCTTTTAGGATCAAACTAGCAAAACAAAACTGTGTATTAGAGTTTGTAATAGACTACAGACAATGTAAAGTACATGTACACTACTTCATTCACACAGACAGAGCAACAACAGACAAAATCACCCCTGAATTCACACACCTTTGCCCCTGTATTCAAGCACATTCACTCATCACACATATACACCCCTGCATTCACGCACACAGACCTTCCACACATATGACTGCATTCATACACATTTACTGCCTCTGTGTTCATGGACATTGACCCTCCATGCATGCAAGCCTGTGGTCACCAGGGCCGCCATCAGGGCATGACAACCGTAACGGTTGTCATGGGCCCAGCGGTCCTGGGGGGCCCGGACTGCTCAGGTCGTCCGGGCCCCACATTCAGTGGGTACATACCGGGTTGCAGGGGGTCCTGCGACCCCGGTATGTACCCACAGGGCCAGCCTCTTCTCCTGGGGGGCCAAGCAGCCGGTAACCTCAGGGCCCGTCATCTTCCGGCTCCGGCATCAGTACACGGCGCGCGAGGGAGCTGAAGAGGAAGCACACAGAGAGTGCTCCCTCGCGCGCGCGCCC
>OW240918.1:23947588-24026207 GCA_933207985.1 Pelobates cultripes
GGGAGGGGGAGGGGGGAAGAAATGAAATTTGAGGGGGAGAGGGGAGAGGAAGGAAATTTGAGGGACGGGGGAGAGGAAGGAAATGGAGGGGAGAAGGAAGGAAATTGGAGGGGGGAGAAGGAAATGAGAGGGAGGGGGAGAAGAAGGAAATTGGAGAGGGGGGGAGAAGAAGGAAATTGGAGGGGGGAGGAGAAGGAAATTGACGGGGGTAGGAGGAGAGATTGACATCCATCACACACACACACATAATGCACCCCTTGCACACAGAAAAACACACTGCATTACACACAGACACACATACACAAGCAATGCATCCCTTACACACAGCAACACACAATGCACCCCTTACAGACGCACACACTGCATCCCATACATACACAAACTCACCTTGCAGCCCTTACACATACAAACGCAGATTCACACAATGCATTACTTACACACATCAGGACATCCCCCCCACACACACACACACCTGTGAACAAACTCATTGGTGGAACATGAAGGTGGACCCTGGGACCCAGACCTTGAGCTGTGTAAAGGGCCCTCAAAAAAATGGAGCTGCTTCCCGTTCTCCCAGAACATTGATTTTTGTGACCACAGTTACAAACCGCCTCCAGAGAGCCTGTTCTACACCAGACCAGTGGAGCCAGACGGCAGCTAGAGCCCATCATCATCCTCATCTGGTTGTAAGTAGGCAATCTAGTATATGATTCGTGGCACTAATCTCTAATTTACCTCACATTAAAGGGACACCGGGGGGCCCAGACCTTGAGCTGTGTCAGGTGCCCCAAAATTTCTGATGGCAGCCCTGGTGGTCACACACACAAATTACATAAAAATATGCATTAGCCACGCATATATAGACTCTCAATACAAATATGGCCTGCATACACATACTGATCTCATAGACATTCTTTAATGATTGGGGTGGAGGGTAAAAATACAAGAAACACATGCACCAGTATTTGAGGTGGCTGGTAACATTTAACACCAGGATAGAAACTTAAGACACAAAATATTGAGTCTTGCATACCTCATACAAACACAATGCCACAATCTACAAATATTTCCTTATATACTGTCATGCTATGCAAACAGACATAAAAAAAAAAAAAAATGAATCCAAAAACAAAATGTATTTAAATATATTCTGAAGCCACACTTCCCGACACTGCACACAAAATACATACATATATTGACTCAGTGACCAGGGCACACAAAAAATGTTTCAATTTTTACATGCACTTACAGCCTGGACGATCCCTTTGTTGTGTTTTATATATTTAAACTGTGGGGACTTTTGTCTTGTTTGGTCTCATCATTTTGGTACCTAGCTATATATATTTTATTGACTATATATATATATATAGATATATGTCACAAACCAGGAATTTACTGATATTCACCTCTATAGTACTGCTGAGCAAACCCCAAAAGTCGAAAATTGGGGGCAAAGTACTCATGTACAGCAGTATTTTAGGAGCAAAACAGGAAACAATGTGATTTGGGGTTCGAGGGCCAGAAAGATGGGTTGTGGAGCACATTTAATTACTCTTTATAATAATTTTAAAAAAAATTCAACATTGTTTTAAAAATCCAACATAACCAAGTATTATATTTATTGCTTCTAACTCACTAGGGGGCTGACGTGGCCCTCTATTATGGGGTATGAAAAAATAAATGTATGTTTTGTCCGTGCATTGTTAATTCCAAAGATAATTGACATTTCTATAACAACCAATAATAAACAAACACAACAAAAGTCATTGCAAGAATATACCATTATACTTCATTGTTGAATGTACTAATTGCTGGGTAAGATGCTGCTATTATTGCTCGTCAAAAATACATCTTCCTAAACAGAATATGCAGTTTTATGCTGTGCAATGTGTGTTGTTTTATTGATTGTTCATAGTAGAAATGGACTTACAGTTTATGTATTTTAAATTACTACAGGATGAAAGAGGTTTAAAGAAATAGAAAAATACATTTAGAAAGAAGATCAAAGAATATTTCCTTGACCCATCAATTAAATCAAATGCTGAATTCTAGTACTATGACTGTGTCATTTATGGGAAAACCATTAACTCTTTAAATGCAACATTAAAGAAACAAAATAAAATATATTTGTATAACTTGCTTCTGTAAACACAAGTGTCCAATGACACTACGTGACATTACCATATGCAGGTAATGGAACTGCACTCAACACTTCGCCCCGGAATCTTGGGTGCTCAACTGGATCAGTCCCAGTATCAAAAGGACCAGATATAATGTTTGAATATAGAAAGTAATCCAGGCACTCCAAAATGTTCCAAAAGATAGGCAATTTTATTGGACCCAAGAACCAAAAAACAATGTTTCGACCCCTTAGGGCGTTTGTCAAGCTTGGGGGTTGAAATGTTGTTTTTTGGTTCTTGGGTCCAATAAAATTGCCTATCTTTTGGAACATTTTGGAGTGCCTAGATTACTTTCTACATTCAAACTACGTGACATTACGTGACATCGTATATAATGTGAAAGGGACATAAATGCAAAGTTTTGGGCCATCATGCAACATTTTATCAAGCCAGCTTGTTACAAATTCAAGTCACGTTATTAATCATTAAAGAGATGTCAGCTTGGAATTGAGTCATAATATTAGAGCAAATTTTGTGAAGGTGTATGGTTTCAAATGCCTGATTATTCTGAATGAAAATTACAGAACGGTTTCAACTATGCCCTACTCTGACTCTGAAAGGGTTAAAAGAATCTATATTTCAAATCACAGCCTGTATTTTCTTACTGACACCATCAATAACCTTCAAAGTCAAAATTCCAAATATAAACAACGTATCTTATTAACTCTTTGAAGTCTCTTTACGTTCGGAATTGTAGTTTCATTTTTACAGGCCCAGAGCAAAGGACCCAACAGAGCTTTAATAATGAATATTACAATGCATAAACTGCGAGACAAAATGTGCATGTCAACATGTTTGTTTGTCACAAAGAAAACAAAAAACATCACAGGAATAATATGATACATCTGCATCACACTTGCTAATTGGCCAATTCTGGCATATGGTTCTGAAGGAGTTATGGTTGATGCATAGCAAGGTCATATTTGCCTTGGAAACAACTTCAACCCAAAATGTGTTTTATTTATTTAATTTCATCAATGCCTTGTCTTAAAAACTGGCTTGCTGTATTACATCCCCCCATATATTACTTCACAAGTGCCATAAATCATTAGAACTGGGGGAGTTGCAGGCCATCTGTCATACAGCTCAATATAAAATGGGAACACATTTTAACACTTGAAACAAGGGGTTAACTTTCTATACTAAAATAACATGTTTCACATTGAACACTGTGTTCTTACCTGTCTGAGAATAAAACTGGTGGAAGTGGTGCTTCCATCTGACCTCTTCAGCCTGCTCCTCCTGGATGTGGTCCCTCGGGATACCTAATATTGTCAACAAGGGATAACTCTGAGTCTAATCAGGAACTTGCTTACAGCAATGTCATCAGCTAATCTAAACCTTCCGAATCTAGAAACGACCATACCTTACTGGAAAGACCATACCTTACTAGATGGACAAACCCTACCAGATGAGCAAACCCTACTGGATGGACCATCATACTAGATGAGCATAACCTACTAGATGGGCAAACCCTACTGGATGTACATAACCTACTGGATGGACCGTCATACTAGATGGAAAATACCCTACTAGATGGGCAAATCCTCCTGGATGGACATACCCTACTGGATTGACCATCATACTAGATGGACAATACCCAACTGGATGGATATACCCTACTATATGGACCACACTACTAGATTGGGCACAACTAGTGATATTTTGCCAACATTAGGGCTGTAACAGCATTATGGGAAAAATAGTCCACAACATCTGGTGTGCCAAAGGTTGCCTACCCTTGATCTAAAATAGATCACACAGATTCTAGTTTAACAGATATCGCTGACCCTATCCATAATAACTAGCAGCGTCTGGCAGGCTCACAACAAATACGGTATTTTTTTATGACTATAACATAGCTATCCCTTTTGTATATATTTTACAAAATGTATGGAATTATGCATATAGGGAGAATCTAAATAATCATAACAATATCATTATCATTATTATTATATAATATTCAAGCTATTTATACTGCATTTATTTAGTCCCGTTAAACTGTATATGAGAGGGGAAAAAAGGAAGAAATGGACTATAAATGATAATAATAGTATTTTATTAATTATTATACATGTGATCATTTCACATTGTATTTATTTATTTGTGACAGATAAAAGAATGGTAGTTTAAGTAGAGTCACAGTAAGCATTATAAACTCATACAAAAGATTAGAACCCTACAATATACTTTGTATCTATAGAAGTATCTGTCCTCATTCAAATATAACTAAGAAATCTCGCCCAGAATGACAGAAAACAAGAAATATGGTTAAAGGCAACAAACACCTGCAGGAAGTAGCAGAAATTTTACATGAAACGACACAATAATAAAATATGAACTCCGTCACTGCCATGCTGTGGGACCACTTAACTCCACACTTACCTCATTTTTATGCATAGCTCCAGTGCTGAGTTGTCCTGGTTGAGTGATCAGGAGTTGGTGATGGAGAAGATGTCCCAGTCTAATAGTTTGTGCAGCTCTTCCCAGATGCCCCTTTCTGGGCAGGAATTCCTAGACATGTCTACTCAAGCCAAACATGAGGTTATCTATAGTGTGAGGAACATCTAACCTCAACTACACCAGAGTGAGTGCTTCCAGAGACCCCTCTCCTTTCAGCAAATCAAAGCCCCCTTCACTAATATCCGTTTCAGCATCATCATCCTCAGATGAACAAGGCTTGGACCAACACCCTTTATAAAGTCTGTTCAGCCCATCAGCAGATGCAGGTCCAGTGCAGGGGAGAAGACATCCATTCTTCAAGGCATCACTGCTAAGGGGCTGCCAAGCAAGGCTTCAGAGAGTGACCTAGCTCTCAAGGTCTTCCAGGAAGGGAGAGCTGCTCTGCCAGTCTTGAAATGTGGATTTTAAACGGATATCTGATAGGCTGCTGATTCTCTAAGGAACTGCCTTAACTGGGAATTAACCTCTGCATCCCCAGAGAGGACTGCATGCTCTGGTTGTGTGATGCTGTCTGGATGTAAGTGCTAAATATCTCAGAGATACAATGTATACAATCCATCCTCTTCTAGTGAGGTGTGATAAATGCTCTAAAGCTGTGTGTGTCCCTGATCATATTTCACGAGCATTTTGCTCCACATCACTGCCAGCCCTTGCTCATAACAAAATACAGTACCATATGCCATTGCCTACATCCATCAGTGTGCACAACAAGGCTCTTAGATTTCTTAAGGACATTGTGTGCAAAGATCTAATTGCACACCTGCTAACATTTGAACATGGTTTAACCATTTATGTGCAGAAGGGGAATACAGATGCTTCTGGCATTAAATTGTAAGATTTATTTCCCCATACTCTCAGGCAAATCATTTCTTAGAACCCTGAATATTAAAATGATTCCAGATAATTGTAACCTTGCTGTGTTCTACTCCACTGCCTGTCTATTCTTTGATCTACTTTGGAATATGTATACCCATTTATTATGTGAAAATAATACTCTCAGTGCAGAGGAGTTTGCAAGTCAAGTTAATTAATCATTGCATAATAATATGCACCATAGTATTGGTGCAGCAGTGAGTCTGTCAATTCAGCAGATAGGCATATAGTTTATTTTTTTTACACCTAATCATATTTTTTAAGTTTTTAGAAAAACAAATTTAAAAAAAGGGTGTCAGACATGTAGCTACTCCAGAAACATTTGGAGTGCCATGCATAGACATCATTTATTTTTATGTTAATGAATCATTCTTTACTTACAGTATTAGATTGGGATTTACTTTGGACAAAGTGATACAGTCAAATCACCCCAACAAGACACTTGATATGATTTTCAACATATTTTTTTGCCTGGCATATTTGTGGTTTATTGAAAAAAAACAGCCAGCATATTCTAAACATCAGATATATTTCCTAAACGTCTAATTACATTGGTGAAGAAAAATAATTTGACCCAAAATTGCAATTCTGCTTTTTGTGGAAGGCAATTCAAATGCACATTCAGAGAATAAGCCCTAAGTATGATCATTTGATTTGGAATAATTTGACTGTTAAAAAAAAAAACCTCTAGTATGTCTAAATTCCACTCCTAGTTAAATAATCAGGACCCTTCTTGTTTCTTTTGTAGCAACAAGGTCATACTGCCAAATTATGGCAATGGGATGTATACATTAAACAGTGACTTGTGGTGATCTGAAAACAAAATTGCAAAGTTTCGCCCCAAAATAGCTGATTTGAATGAATTATTATTATTGTCACAACCATTGTATTTTAGTCTTTGTTTTGTAATTGAGATTGTATTGTGCCCTATTCAATTACTTCGTAAATAAACACTTAAAACCATTGTTTATTTATAAAATATTTTACCAGGAAGGATACATTGAGATTTCTATTGTTTTCAATATATAATCATATACTGTAATATTTTATTTTTACCTAGGTAAGGTGTTTTTAGATAAAACTATCACATTCTGGGGGCGGGGTCAAGCCAGCAAGCTGAGAAGTCGCAGAAAAGCTGGGCTCCCGCTGTTCTTGCCAAATTCTTGCTGAAAACTCGCTAAATTGAAGACTAAAGAATCCGGGATGAGCCACCCACTACAGGGGCGACCCGGCAGCAATCCTGAAACCCTTAGTGAGTGCTTGACAGATTGGACACCCAGAATAGAAAGCCGCGGCCTGCGGGGGACGGGAACAAGGAGAGGCGGCCGCTCTCCTCGCCCAGACTCTGACGGCACGGCCCCACAGATGCCCTGCTCCCCCCCCAGGACCAGCGGGGGTTATCCTGATCCAACGCGGAGAAGCAACCTACCCACAACTGCACCAGCTGAGAAGCCGGGCGAGCAGCGGAGTGACATGAATCGAGACAACATGGCCGCCACCACGTGCACCTGGCCCGCAAGGAATGCGGAGCTCGAAGCTAAACTAGACAAGCTGTTCGCCAGGTTCTGGACGAAGCTGGCATCCAGGGAGCAACAGGCAGGCACAAACACACCTGCACAGCAGCTGACACTCACCCGCACAGATCCGGCGCCACCGCAAGCTCCAACGACACACGAGATGAGCCACAGCCAGCAGACACGTGGAGCCTACGGGCCGAAGCGACAGCAACTGCCAACAGCAGTGGCAAACCACAAAACCCACACGGCGAACTCTACTCAACGTCCAAAGCACCCACAGACGACGCTGAGGAGACAGCACACCCCTACGGACAGGAATGGGAGACGGCTGAAGCTACCTGCACGGGCCGCACCAAAACCCATATGCCGAATAGGAGCAGAGGCAAAGGCCTGTCCGGGCACACTCCTGTGCAAACCCTGGGCTATTCGCCCGACGCACCTCACCGCACGGGGAGACCACGCCGTTACCAGAGCCATGCACACTTCTTCCGAGCTGGGGGTTCACCTGGAGGTAACCCTCCCACGCCACCCATACACCCGAGGGGACAGCCGAGCTCTGGCGGATCCTTGGGCCCACGACCCTGTTGATGGGGTCAATGGACATGGCAAGGGCCCCTGCTAAGGCCTCGGGCCAAAGACACATGACGGGCACCCAGGAAGTACGAGGGGAGAGCCGCAATGCGGGGAGCGGAGCGCCTGGCGGGCCCTGACAGACGCAACGACAAGGTTACCACGACGGGCCAGGAAACAGTCTACCTCCCAAAACACACTAGTGGTATCGGGTGAAGTGCCCCTGCAACCCACATCTAGGCTCCCAGCCTAGACACCACGTAGGACTTGGGACGCTCTCACATTACTGTAACTATATACTCGCCTAGTGCTACAAATGCCACCTCTCATGTAACATAGCTTAACCACATACTTGGTCTTGCTAGCGGCAACACACAGCGGCAGCCCTATAAGCCTGCTTTCCCTTTATGGGCTACTTACTATGTTAGCAAAAGGTACTGAGCCGCCTGAAACAAAAGTTAACCTAACCTGTCAGCGTATGTCTATTCTGTATCATGCAGGTGCAGGGTACCCACTAGCCCCATCATATATACGCTGCATACTACCATAGCATGCATCCCTTAGACACAATAGCATAGAATATGCAAACCATAATCTCACGAGACAGTAAACTAGTGGTTAGATTGAATACATCGCAAAAATCGACTGCATGTTTGCCCTACAAACATTAATAGTGCTAAACATAATTCTGCTGAGCTTGATTGATTCGTTTCACTTGATGCTGTTTGGTAATCACATGTTAGTACCAGCTGGTACCACTCAACCTATATGCCCGAAGGGAAGCACCTACAGTGGATAAGTCTCACTCGTTCAGTAGCAACCTAATTTAATACACGTTTACATTAAGCGACTAACTAAAATCAAAAAATGAGGCATTAACAAACTGGAAATGTAAATAACATTGTTTAGTTACACCAATCTACGTTGTGAAATACTCATGCATTTCCCTCTCTCTCTTCTGCACCCCCATATGTGCCTTAATACAAGAAATATTGAAAAAAAAAAAAACTATCACATTCTGTGAGACTTGAAATTGCTGTTTAGTGAATGAGTGAGTGCACTGGATCTTGTATGTTACATGTATTTTATCTGCTTCCTCTGACTGAGTGGGACATTAGAGAATATATTGTTTTGTGTTTACTTATATATGCACTCTCTTGCTTTTGTTTCTATAGGTTTTTGTTTTAACATACATTAATAGAAGAAATCCAGAACACGGACAGTTCTCATTAAAGGGACACTATAGTCACCAGAAATACTACAGCTTAATGTATTTATTCTGGTGAGTAGAATCATTACCTTCAGGCTTTTTGCTGTAAACACTGTGTTTTCAGAGAAAATAATGTAACTACATTACAGCTTAGGGATAACTCCACTGGCCACTCCTCATATGGCTGCTAGAGGTGCTTCCTGGGGCAGTGCTGCAGAGTAAACAGCACTGCCATTCAGTGTCTCCTCCCTCTGCATGGAGACACTGAACTTTCCTCATAGAGATGCATTGATTCAATTCATCTCTATGAGGAGATGCTGATTGGCCAGGGCTGTGTTTGTCTTGTGCTGGCTCTACCCCTGATCTGCCTCATTGACAGTCTCAGCCAATCCTATGGGAAAGCATTGTGATTGGCTCAGAACAACACTTCTGATGATATCCGCCAAGCAGGCAGATCAGGAGCAGAAATGAGCTCATGCGGCTCCACGCTCATGCGGCTATATTTAAACGAAACAGAGCCTGATAGGAGACAGCTCTTGAAAAAGTCTATTCCAGAGACGAAACGCGGTGAGCGTTACTTTGAACTCTCAGACAAGCCTGTACAAAGGACTGCTTTCCCCCATTCTCAATTCCGGATTTGGGACTGATAGGAAGGACATATTTTGGTGTCTTAGGACCCTTAAGACTCCACAGGACTTACTACATATCCGAGAGGACATTCCTTTGGAGATAAGTGGCCCCCACGATGGGCAAGGCTCTTTTGCACAAAATATTCCATTGCCATTATTTATTGTGGTTTTTTTTTTATGTTTGCACGTACTGTTACAATAAATACTACACTATACGTTTTTTTTCCTTTTCCCCCCTTTTTTGACTACTGTTACCATAATACTGAGTATCTACCTGTGGATATAAACTTATTGTTATTAGGGATGTGCATGGGGAAAAATTTTGGTTCGGTTCGGCATTCCGAAATTCTGGATTTTGGCCATTCAGGACTTTGGCATTTCGGGACTTTTCTTGCAGCCGCTTAGTAGATAACTCCCTAATTCCCACGGTATTAGGGAGTGATCTACCAAAAGGCTGAAAGGCCTAAATTGGTCTTTCAGCTAAATTTACTAATACTAAGTAAGAATTACTTAGTATTAGTAAATTTTGCCCCTACTCACTATAATGCGAGTAGGGGCATGTCCATTAAACAGTGAGCAGCCTGATCAGGGGTGGGGGGGGCAGGGGGAGGACAATAGGGCCCCCGCTTTATTGATATTTAGGGCCCCCACCCACCACTCAGGGGTGGTGGCTGGGTAGGGAGGACAATAGGTCCCCTCCTCATTGATATTTAGGGCCCCCACCTGCTGCTCAGGGGTGGGGGCCAGGGAGGAGGACAATAGGTCCCCCCCTATTCTAACTTAGGGCCCCCACCCGATGCTCATGGGTGGGGGCCAGGGAGGGGAGGACAATAGGTCCCCCCCATTCTTCTTTAGGGCCCCCTGCTACAGTCTTATTCCTACCCTCCATCAAAGCTCAAATAATAATTTGTATTTATTTATTCTCAGAATTTCTTGCATCTCTGTTTACATGTTCTAAGGACTCTGTCATCCTTCATCTTCCCCTTTCTGGCTTTAAGCATCTATTGAGACATCTGACACTTAAAAGATGTGTGGTTATTCCAAGAATGCATACAACTTGGCTCACCAAGACTGGTAGAACTTAAAGGGATACTATGCTAGAAATACAATTCTATATTCCTAGCATTGTACTTGAGTCTGCCCCCCACCCCTCCCTTGGCAGTATAAGGGTTAATATACTGTTACTGTACTTACCCGGTTCCAGCAACAATGTCCCTTAGTGCTGGGTTGGCGCTCCGTCCCCTTTCACGTCAACCAACGTGGGATGGGGAGAGCGCTAATGCTTTTCTATGGGGATTTAACTGACGCTGGATGTCGTCATGCAGAGCGCAAGGATGTTCAGCGTCTGACGACTAAAAGTTGCCTAACCAGAAGGAAGTGCCTCTAGTGGCTGTCTGATTGCTCAGAGACAGCAATAATTAATATTGTATGTTAAGAGGACAGGGTCATTGCACCCAGACCAATTTAATGAGCTGAAGTAGTCTGGGTGCCAATATTGTCCTTTTAATTATGGGCACCAAAAAGCAGACTTCACAGATCCCTAAATAAAAATCACTATAATAACTTATCATTAAAAACTTAAATTACTTTAAATGAGCATATCTGATAATATGTAAAGTATATGAAAAGATAATATAGTCAATCTATCTAGGCCATATGTATCACAACCTATGATATCACATATGACTGAAATAAGGAGGCTCATTCTACCTTGAAAACAACTGTGTATATCAAAGAAGCTATTAACTGGAGATTTTGCAAATTCAAACCACGGAATTATGCCTAATTTATATTCCCTTACTGTGGGGCCTTTGAGTATATTTCTTGCCAATTTATAAAACATACAGAACACATTGACCTTTATGGAGCCGTGAATGGAAACTGCACATAAAACACTTTAATAAAACGAAAAAGAAACATCTGATGTTAAATAATATAAAAAAACAGCAGAACAGTGAAAGAATGGCAGACATGAAACAGACTTTACAAAACTTGATTTGACATGATTTCTTACAAAGGTTTAATATTATAAAAAGTAAGAAAAATAGACTTCAACAGGTCTCATATCGGTTGTTTCCTGGCCATATCCATGGCAGCACAACAATGGGTAGCTCCTCCCCTATCCCTAGTTAGACAGGAACCAATTAAAACAAGGGTACAAATACCCCCTCCTACCTCCTCCTCCCTCAGTCTTTTTGTTCCTGTCCTATCCCTGTAGGACCAAATTAGTCTATTTTAGGACTATAATCACTTTTCTTTTATGGCTTACCTGAGGGTTTTTACCTTCTACCCCCAAGGAAGTTCAGCCTCTCTTCTTTGGGAAGCTTCAGTATCCGGCCCTGTGCAAAGGTGTCCCCCTGAAGATACCCCCTTAGTGACCGGGGGTCCTACTTGCAGTGACCCTAGGGGTAGCAAGAGAAAATAAATGCCAAATAATTCTGATTCCCTGCAGTGACCAAGAGGTAGCAGGAAGTGGCGAGAAGACCCTATTCTGGATGGATTTCTACATTGAAGTACAAAACCCCACATGTATGTATGAAAACAGTGAGATCCAAGCAAATACTTTCTGCATATATTCTGTTAATTACATATGTGTGGGGTTTCCCCCCACTACCTTTGATTGCTTTGTACCTTTCTTTCTCTAACTTTTTGGTGGCTCAAGGTATCACATTAGCCTTCCCGGCGTCCTGTAACTCCTGGGGCGCATGTGCGCCGTTTTCGCGCGTGCCCGCTCGTTCACGGGCACATTAGCTTCGCGTGCACGCCAGTTTCGCGTGCACGCTATGTCCTTGCGCGCGCCTAAGCCGGCGCCGGGGTTCCGGCTGCAGCAAGGGTGCCTCCTGCTAGGAGGTTGCTTCCGGGTTGGGGCCGCGCATGCGCAGTTGGCGAGCGGTGAATTCGCTCGTTCTGAGCATGCGCGAATAGGCGGTGACGTCAGATATGACGTCACACGCCTATTTAAGCGCCAAAAGCGTATATAGAGTGTACCTGAGGTTCTTATTAGGACTCTAGAAGTCCTGTTTTCATACATTTTCTGTTTTGAATAGCATTTCCTTTGCAAGAAATATTTGAAGGTAAGTTTTACTTCTTAAAGGTATATACACATAATTATTCTTTTTTTTTTCCCCATTCCCATTTTCTTTTCTTTCTATACTAATTAAATTACTTTTCTAGACTATTTCGTAATCATCTCCACAATGGAGAAAGACAAAAGGAGATCAATGTCTTCTGATTCGGACTCTTCTGGAAATAAAAATAGGTCACACTCTAGGAGTTATAGGTAAGCCATATCATATCATATCATTAATTTTTCTTCATGGATACATAAAGTAAAAGAGTGCTAATATGAGATATTTCCCTATCATGATAGTTCTACGGGAAAGAAAACTGTGAGATCATCCAAAGGAAAATCTCCAAAGAAAAATCAATGTGAAGCCTGTAATAAAAAACCGCTGGAGGGCAAACGGTTATGTGCAGAATGTTTATCTGAAGCAGCTGGAACATCTAATCCTTCAATGGAATTTGTACAATTCATAAAACAAGCGGTGGCTCAAGGTATCAAAGAAGCAGGGGCAAGTCACAAAAGACCCCGGTTACATGAACCTTCGGATTACCAACATCATGATTCGTCAGATGAATCCATGGATATGGAATCATACCAGGGGAATTTCTTATCTTCAGACGAAGAAGAAACTCAGGCCCCTGCAGATTTTCTAGAACCTGCTCAGATAGACCACCTCATTTACAAAGTCCGTAAATCTTTGAGCTTAAGAGAGGCAGTTGCAGAACAGTCAACCTCTTATCGTTATTTCTCAGACTTGAGAAAGAAAAGAGCAACCTTTCCAGTGCATGATACTATTAAGGAATTAATTAAAGACGAATGGTCTAATACAGATAAGAAGCTTTCAGCACAAGGCAGAATTTCTCGCCTCTATCCTTTTGACAAGTCTGATTCATACCATTGGGATAATGCCCCTAAGGTGGATGCGGCAGTAGTTCGACTTGCAAAACATACCACATTACCAGTAGATGATGCAGGCTCATTTAGACACCCAATGGACAAGAAGATAGATCTGCATCTCTCAAAGGCTTATGTTGCAGCAGGGACTGGTTTTCACCCTGCAATAGCCCTTACTTCAGTGTCCAGGGCCTTGAAAATCTGGATCGAAAACTTGGAAGAGGATATCAGAGATGGGAGAAACAGATCTTCTCTTCTGGAAAGATTAAATGATATTAAACTGGCCGTTGACTTTACGTCAGAATCTTCGGTAGACATGGTGAAAGCCTTAGCAAGGAACATGGCTCTTTCAATTTCAGCTAGAAGAGCTTTATGGTTGAGATCCTGGTCCACAGATTCATCATCAAAGTCTAGTCTATGCGCCCTTCCTTTTCATGGTGAGATGTTGTTTGGTAAAAACCTAGACGAGTGCATCAAAAGAGCTGCAGAAGGTAAAAAAGCCTTTCTTCCACAAGACCGGAAAACCCGTGGATCCTTTCGAGCCAGAAGGTACTCTGAGTACCCCTCCTTTCGCGATACCAGATCTTATAAACCGGGAAGAGAATATGGAAGGTCTATTCCATGGAGAGGCGGACATTCATCCAACAGAGGAGGAAAGTCTAGAGGTTCCTCATTTCACAAGAAGCCTTTATGACAATCCCACTTACCATTCTGGAGGAGTAGGTGCCCGTCTACTACTTTTCCAGAATATGTGGAAAAATTCAACTCAAGACAAATGGGTGCTGGATATCATACAAAGAGGATATCTTATAGAATTCTCCACAAGGCCGCCACCTCGCTCCTTCCAGAAGACAATCTGGCCGAGAGATGCAGAAAAAAGAGATTCCCTAAAAAAGTTTATCTCATCCCTTCAAGACGATGGAGTTATCGTTCAAGTTCCAAGAGCTCAGCAAACATACGGGTTTTACTCCCATATCTTTCTCACCAGAAAATCCACAGGGGGATGGAGACCTATATTAGACCTAAGCAGACTAAACAAGTTCCTAAACATAAGGAAATTCAAGATGGAGTCTCTTCAATCCATCGTAAAAGCAGTTTTTCCAAATCAATGGCTCATGTCAATAGACCTGGCAGATGCGTATTTCCATATTCCCATAGCACCCCAGCATCAAAGATTCCTCAGATTCGCTGTGGAAGAGGGGCATTTTCAGTTCCGTGCTCTCCCCTTTGGGCTAAGCACTGCTCCACGTACTTTCTCAAAAGTTCTGGTGGTTCTCATCGCAGAACTCAGGAAGAAAGGCATTGCAGTATATCATTACCTCGACGACATCCTGATTCTGGCAGAAAACAGAGAAATATTAGAAGATCACGGCCTGATATGTATACAGTATCTTCAACAACACGGATGAAAGATCAATTTCGCCAAAAGCAACTTAAAACCATCCCAGAACATGATATATCTAGGAGCAGCATTCAACACTGCAGAGGGGTCCGTCCAACTATCCCCAGAAAGGGGTATGAAAATTCGGGAAAAGGTCAAAAACATGTTAGCATCCAGTGTTTCCTCAGCAGAGACAATCATGAGCCTCCTGGGATCAATGTCCTCCACTATAGGACTTACAAGATGGGCTCAATGGAGAATGAGGCCTTTCCAAAAGAATTTCCTTTCTCAATTCAAGGGCAATCTGTCTCAACCTATAATGATCCCTCCTCACGTACAAGAATCCCTGAAGTGGTGGACCCACAAAGAGTATCTCTTCAGAGGTTATCCCTTAGGAAACATTCCATGGATCATCATCACCACAGATGCCAGTCAATGGGGCTGGGGAGCCCACCTTCAAGACAACTATGTTCAGGGGAAATGGGCATTTTCAACCTCCAACACCCCTTCGAATCTTCTAGAACTTCTGGCAGTTTTCAAGGCTCTAATGCACTTCCGGCAACTTTTACTTCACAAATGGGTCAAGATCAGGACAGACAATGCCACTGTTGTGGCATATATAAATCACCAAGGAGGGACAAGAAGTTGCAGAATGATGAAACTGATGAAACCTTTGATGGCCTGGGCTCAAATGAACTTGGAGAATATCTCTGCAATACATCTCCCAGGAACTCAGAACTCTGTGGCAGACTTTCTCAGCAGGGTGAAATTAGACCCGGGAGAATGGAGTCTATCAGACATAATATTTCTGCAGATCGTAGAAAAATGGGGTCTTCCCCAGATAGATCTAATGGCTACAAGCAACAACAGAAAAGTCAAGAACTTCTTTTCGAGAATTCCAGATCCCCAGGCCATAGGAAGAGACGCATTGACATGCAGTTGGAACTTCGACCTGGCTTATGCCTTTCCTCCGAAACCCCTCTGCTAAGGAGACTACGACAAGAGAAGACATCACTGATTCTAATAGCCCCTTTTTGGCCTCGCAGACCTTGGTTTCCGCTCCTACTAAGTCTGTGCAAGAAGGATCCATGGCGCCTTCCAGTTGTCCCATTCCTGTTACATCAGGGTCCAATTCACCATCCAAACCCAGCATCCCTTCGTCTGATGGCATGGTACTTGAAAGGGATGGGTTAAGGAACAAGGGATTTTCAAGATCAGTTATCGAGACACTTCTTCAAGCAAGGAAGAAGTCTACTTCATCCACTTACTACAGAATATGGGATGTATTTTCTTCATGGGCCAGTTCAAGGCCCTTTGATATGTTGAACCCTTCGACTACTGACATTCTTGATTTTTTACAATCAGGTCTAGAGAAGGGATTGAGTTATAACACTCTAAAGGTGCATGTTTCTGCCCTCTCTGCTTTAACTAATCATAGATGGGCACTGGATCCGGACATAGCTAGATTTCTGACTGCAGTCCTCAAGATCAAGCCACCCATTAAGTCTATTACTCCGCCATGGGATCTCCCTCTGGTCCTGAAGGCTCTTAAAGCAGATCCTTTTGAACCTATGACATCAATTTCCTGTCATCTTCTCACGATCAAGACAGTTCTACTAGTAGCCCTAGCCTCTGGTAGAAGGGTTTCTGATCTCCAGGCTCTTTCGGCTCGAGAACCTTTTACGATATTTTATAAAGACAGAGTCATCCTAAGAACGGTTCCAGAATTCCGCCCAAAGGTGACTTCAGAGTTCCATATGAATGAAGAGATAATCCTTCCAGCATTAAGTACAGAAGAATCTAATAACAGGGAAAACGCTGATGATGATGCTATCGACCTAGTAAGATGCCTTAAGATTTATATACAGAGATCCTCAGAATGGCGCATTTCGGAAAGGCTCTTTGTTATTCCTAATGGCCCTAGGAAGGGTCTGCAAGCTTCAAAAGCCACTATCAGCAGATGGATAGTTTCGGCCATTATCCAATCTTATAGGTCATCTAAAACTAGTGTTCCTGAAGGTTTGAAGGCTCATTCTACACGTTCCCTTTCTTCATCCTGGGCAGCTGCAGCAAAGGTTTCTACAGAACTGATTTGCAAAGCAGCCACTTGGTCATCCTCTAATACATTTATTAGACATTATCGTTTAGATGTAAGAGCTGGCCAATACGATGGATTTGGCAGATCAGTTCTTTCTGCCTCATAGGACTAACTACTATTCTTTTTGTTTATCACATTGAGTTGTTTGTGACAATACACTTGCATTATTTAATAATGTGTCTGAGTTTTTCTTTCCCTCCCTTGGTTTTAGCTTGGGTATTACCCATTGTTGTGCTGCCATGGATATGGCCAGGAAAGAGATAAATTTACTCATACTTACCGTAATTTTCTTTTCCTGGTCATAGGCCATGGCAGCACAAAGGCCAGGGATATTGCTGTTAACTAGACTGAGGGAGGAGGAGGTAGGAGGGGGTATTTGTACCCTTGTTTTAATTGGTTCCTGTCTAACTAGGGATAGGGGAGGAGCTACCCATTGTTGTGCTGCCATGGCCTATGACCAGGAAAAGAAAATTACGGTAAGTATGAGTAAATTTATCTCTTTGGTTTACAAATGGTAATTAAAGAACTCGCTCTCAGCCACTTAAAGCAGGGGTGTCAAAATATTTTTTGGGGGAAGGCCATATTGGCCAGATTGAAATAGGTAAGGAAGGCCGAATGCATAAAATGTATACATACACACACGTGTAAACAAGAAACAAAACTAGCACAAAGATCATGATGTCAAATACAATTTATTACTTTCTTACAACAATAAAAAGATGTATGTGTGTAGTGTTTGTGTGCAGTTGTGTGTTTGTATGTACTATTGCCATTTTAATGCAGTGGTGTGTTTGTGTGTGGTGTTGACATTAGAATGCAAGGTGTATCACGTGCCAACACATTAAACATCGGAGCCATAGGTTTGTTTTTTTCTAGTGGTGGTTCTGAGTTCCATGTGCACTCTAGATATACTTGTGAAAGCATGTAGTATGCTTGGTGAAGAGCATCTATGGGCATAGGCGTGCGCACGGGGTGTGCCGGGTGTGCCTGGGCACACCCTAATCCCCGCGGCACGCCTATGCATAGTGAGACCGGCAGGGGAGTTCTCAGGATCTCCCCCGTCGGCTCATGCAGAGCCAGCGCTATCCGAGCGCCGGCTCTGCTCTCAGCCTCCCTCCCCGCTGACCCACATGCAGGGAGGGAGGCAGGAGAGGACCCGGCGGAGCTATTGCCGGCAGCTCCGCCGGGTTCCTTTCGCGAGATATGAGCGTTGCCAAGGCAACGCTCAAATCTCGCGAGAGTGAACTCTAGCCCCACAGGGGTTAGAGTTCACTCTCCACTGGACCACCAGGGATCACAGCAGCAAGGATCCCCTCCTCCACTGGACCACCAGGGAAGGAAGCAGCAGCACGATCCCCCCTCCCTACAAAAGGTAAGAAGGGAGGGGGGATAGCAAATAATGTACCCCCACCTCCACCCTCCACAATCACCCACCCACACATACACAGCGCCCACACACATACACAGCACCCACAGACATACACAGCACCAACACACAGCACACAAACAGCACCCTCACACGCACACAGCACACTAACAGTACCCTCACAAACACAAACAGGACCCTAACAAACACACACACAGCACACTAAGGTACCCTCACACACAAACAGCACCCTCACAAGCGCACACACACAGTACATTAACAGCATCCTCACAAGCACGCACACACAAACACCCTCACCCACATAGCACACTACCAGCACCGTCACACACACATCACACTAACAGCATCCTCACACAGCACACACACACAGCAGTGTGTGTGTATATATATATATATATATATATATATATATATATATATATATATATATATATATATATATATATATATATATATATATATATATACATAAATACATATCTATGCGGCGTGTGCTTGTGCTTTAGGGTGCACACCCTAATGCAATAGGCTGCGCACGCCTATGTCTATGGGCCCAATACGGAGGACAGACATCTAGAACCCTTAAATCCCATTTTAGGGAATCTAGACGTTCTGTTATGAACATCAAATCTAGTACACCTTTGTGTAGGCACTTTAAAGGGACACTGTATCTGCTTCATTTCATTAAACTGATTATAGTGTCCAGAGTTCCCAAGTTCCATAATTTCATTCAGCATTAAACAGTTTTTCATATTTTTTTGTTTCAGTGCTAAATCAGAGTCCCCAGCAGCCCCTCCCCTTTGTGCTGCTTCGACGAATGAGGAAGTACTAGCATGAGCAGCAATGGGCAGCTATGATTGGCTGAGAGTGTCAGCTGTCTGTTTTTAGCCTATCAGAGCTCCAACTAACGATATGAAGGGTATGACTTCAAGGAAGTGTGTAATCTCTGCCTTGGCCACACCTCCAGAAGAGGCCGGACTGTGGGTGGCCTTGATCCCGTATTTAGTTTTAAACTCCTCTAAAATGGTTTAACATTGTATGGAGAGACAGTGCCAGGAGATTCCAGGCATCAGAAACAATTCAAAGCGATGAAATGATTATAGAGAGTACAGTGTCCCTTTAAGTGTTTCCATTATTTGAACCCTAAGGGGCTGTGATTGATAGCATGAAGACTGTTTGGGAAGGAGACCAAATTAGTCTTTCAGGTAGAACCGTTAAGCCCCCAAAGGGCTAAATGAAGAATTAAACATCAATACTTTGTAAACGCATTTTTTAAAACCTATTAGTAATACCCTTTTTTTTTTTAAATAACCCACTCCATATGTTACCCTCAGGGGTAGTGCAAATAGGTTAAGGGTAACATGGAATGGATTATTTAAAAAAAAATTAAAAAAAAAAGGAAAAGAAGGGTATTACTAATAGTTTTTTAAAAATAGCATTTACAAAGTATTTATGTTTAATTCTTCATTTACCCCTTTGGGGGCTTAACGTTTCTAGCCTAAATATTAATTTGGTCTCCTTCCCAAACAGTCTTCTTGCTTTATCAAAATAACTTAAGTCTCCCTCCACACTATCAATCACTGTGAACTCCAGCCCCTTAGGGTTCAAATAATGGAAACACTTAAAGTGCCTACACAAGTGCCCCATTGCCAATCCGATGCTTTCCCATTGGCTAAAAATCGGCAATTCTGATGTCACCAAGGGGAGGCCAGTGCCGAGAGACCCGCACGGCGCTGTAAAAAAAGGTGAGTTTTTTATGCTTTTAAGGGGACTAGGGAGGCCATCTTAATGGTGGGTTTTGCACTATTGGGTCAGGAATACATAGTGTTCCTTAAAAAAAATAAAAATCACATTTAGTCTATACTTTTTATATATACGACATATCGTCTTCTAACCCATTTTTTATACATTCACTACTAGAGACTTAATTTTTTTTCCCCCCTGCTAAATAGAAGATGCGTTTTTAATATTCATATGCATTGATTATGGTTGCTTTACTTTTGAAACAATGTCAGTAAATGTTTGGTTTTAATTTCTTGTTCATTTGAATGATGATTCCCCTTTAATGTGATCATCTTCACTTGTGGACACTTTTTATTAACAGATTTAGGGATACCTCACTAGAGAAGGTATCTCACATTGATTAGGTCTTGGAAAAAGTCTGGAAGACAAATGAAACGTGTTGACTGGAAGGAACTTGCATATTAGTCCTTTTGTTCTGCCACTTAGAGCGCTTTCACCCAACCTAGTTACCACGGATTGTGGAATTATTCTCCATCTACAGTCAGTCTACTAAACTAAGTGCTACCTTCTTATTCCGTTGAGTTAACTGTGAGCCAGCACAGATAAGACCAGACACGGATAAGTCCTTTACTTCTCAATCGGTCAGGCCAGATTTGGAGTGTTCTGCTGAGCACACTGTAATTCTTATTAATTTATGTCCTTTTATTGTAAAATGGAATTAATCTTACACAAATTTTATATGTAGTTCTATGAGCCTTCTATAGGTGATATTTTCATGTACATGCATGGACTAAATTCAACTTTTTGTATTGCAACAAAAAAAAAAAAAAAAAGTTAGCCGTAAAACTCATCTTACCTTTCATTTCAGTGTATTTCCCCACCTGTCATGGAAACATAAGTCTCTACCAAAATTTTTATATTACCCTCCGTATTCGTGCAAAATGATTAGAAATGCTGTATCCTAATTCTACAGAAGCCTTTGCAGGTCAAACTACAGGGTTTCAGTTTAGTAACCAGGAAAGGTCAAAGAAGACTGAGGATACTACAGGCATTCTTTGCTTACTGCAACAGGAGTCTGCAAAGTGATAGAAGCCTATAGTAGACATATGCTTCTGAAGGCTTAGCTCGACAAAAACGACTTAATATGGTTTACCTAGCTGCCCGACACTTGTAATCAACATTATTTAACCCTCGTTAAAAATCAGGTTCATTAACAAAATGTACAGACTTTCAGCTGTTTGCAATTAACAAATCAACCAAAAGCAATTGAAATATCTCAACACAACAAATGCTTCAAGTGGTTTCCCCAAATGTAACTGAAAATACAACTTATAATGACTTTTTCAGTCTCAAAATTATTCACCCTCTTGAAGACAAGCATCTTTAGTATTTAGTAGAGCACCATTTTGCAGTTACGACCTGCATAGCCAGACTACAGTTTCTGGCAGCGTTCCTGAGGAATCTTAGGCGATTGCTCATGAGCAAATGGCCTCCAGTTCAGTAATATTCTTGGGATTGAACGCTGTAACTGCCTTCTTCAAATCCCATTACAGAATTTCTATGGAGTTCAGATTAGGTGACGGTGATGCCCACTGTAGAATTTTCCAGGACTTCTTTTGTAACCAAGCCTTGATGGAATTTGAGGTATGCTTTGAGTTCCATGAGTGTTCTATTAATTGTAACATGCATGGACTCGTTTTCAACCTGCTAAACGAAGTACATATTTTGAGCCCTGCCTTGAGGACTGAGCTCAGTGCCGTTCAAAAGCATCAGCAGATCTATAGTGTTTGAAAGACTCATATCTGCTGCCATCAAGAGTGACATTAAACAATATGGCCTGATGGTTTCAAGCTCTATAGAGCGATTGTATAAATCTGTCACCCACCGGCTCACAACCAAGTCAAACTCTGTGCAGTGTGTACTTCAAATACTGTAACAAAGCCGGACAGATTTATAGGTGGGAGAGATCAAGAGAAGGTAACACTCATTTTCATAAATGTAGATTTGCCAGGACACTCAAAGATAAGTGTAATCACGGCAAATGTAATAAATGTTGTAGTAATTAACAATAATAATGCACTGGCTCCACTAACTCTAATGTGATTAATTTTTATATCAGATGTCACGTTATAGAAGGGCCATTGCATGTGTTGCAGTTTCTTTCGCTGAGGTCATTAGGGAGTAGTTTCACAATGGGGAGAATTACGAATATGATAACAAAATATAGAAATAAAAAAATTTACACAGAAATAAACGTTGGCAGCAAAATGTTTAATTGGGAACAATCTTGAAAATAAATATGACAATTTAGTACTGTGCAGAGAGAACAGAACAAAAATAATCCTGTTAACACCAACAGATCTAGTAAATGTTCTATTCAGAAAAAAAAAAAAAATGGATAAAATTTTTCTTACACTATCTACATAATATCATTGAGATTATGTGATTAGAATACAAGTTAAGACATTAGCAAAATTAGTTTTCAAATGCTGCCATATATACAAATGTAATCGTCTTATCTCCCTAAGAGAAATGGTTTATGCAGCATTATCTATAAAATTTTAACATAGACAACTGTCAATATACACTATATATACTTTATATATCATAAATGACTACATCTGTTGATAAACGCATTAAACTCTAAATCAATTCACTCGCAAGGTTCATTTTAAGTTATAACACATCACTCCAGCATACCAAGCAAAATTTACAGAGTTTGGAAAACATCCCTCTGCCCCCGTAATAAAATCGTATTGGAATATAATGACACAAAATAAAATGAAGAGATAAAAGAAAAAAAAAAAAAATACATATATTATGTGCATACAGAAAAATATTCAAATGACATAACTTTCACATCAGGTTTTTTTTTTAGTTGAACTACAATTAAGAACATTCATTTGAAAGATTCTGATTAAGGTGCTGTTATTTTCGATCGCTGTCCATATTGAGAATATTTAAGCCACCTGGTTTTTCCTATAGTAACCTTTGCAAATGACACTAGATGAACAAAGTTCTATTTGGCTGCTTCAGTGCATTGAGTAAGGTAGGAACTTTGACAAATTCCTGTTTGTTATTCAGCATCTATGTGTCTACTCTACACCACAAGGATGGGTGAGCTAGATAAAGCATAGATAGTGGGGTGAGTCAGATCATAAACATAAAACACACAAATAACGTATTTTTTCTTGAACGACAACAGAAACAGAGTCTTGAAAGATAATCTGCTACAAAAACTTAAGTTAGACACTTTTCAGACAAGTGGGAACTGATTCAGCATTTTAATTGTATTATACCTCCCTTGCAAACAAACAGCATCTTAGGAGAAACCATATGCAGCAGCATATTATAATACCAACTATTAAGAAGGGTTGGCCTTTATAGGATACGAGAAGCAATCACGAGAAGGGGTTTGACATTCTATTAATTCTTACAGATATATACAATCTATTAAACTGAAAGATCTGTGCTGCTGTAAAACATTCTCTGGGATTAAGCTGGCCATATTATGCTTTGTGAAAAAACTCTTTTAAACAAGTCTTAAAAAGATAAACACGCCGAGTGGCGAATTACATGCGTGTTAGACAATCAACAAACTGTATATCGTGGAATGTATGACTTTTTTTTTTTCCTTTCTGTACCCCCAAAGTTCCATATGTCTCAAAAATGACAAAAACAATAAAAATTGTCAAATTGAAAAGAAAAAAAGATATAAACAAACATGTAGCATATGCCATACTACAACCACACAAGTGAAAGACTAAAGCGGAAGTAAAAAAAAAAAAAGAAAAATACCAAAACCATCTTTCCCAATTGCAAGGAAAATTAAGAAAATACAAAAATAACACGGAAACTGTAATGGTGAAATGAACTATATTTAGTTGCAGAAAGTTACACTGAAACACAGATTTCAACAATACTTCATGCATCTCTCTCACAGGTTTACGAATTATCCAAATCATGTATCTTAGTCAGTGACTGAGAACTTTGGATCTGAAGTTCAGAAAAGGTTAAAGAAGACATGCTAGCACATGATTCTGCACTTCTCCAAACTATTCCCTCCTATGGTAGAGAAGGGTTTAACTTGCCCTGCCCCTAAAAAGTCATTTCCAAAATAAAAAAAACCGACACACAATTTTGTTTTAGTTTTTTTTATACAAATCAGCCATAGGAAATTCTAAATTTACGTGTTGAGCAAACCATTATTTAGTGGTTTTATTTTAAACTTATTTTCTTATACTGTTACCATGTGCTTAGAACACAGTATTTCCTAGCTTTAAGTTCAGAAAAATTGGTTTCCAATTGTTTTAGTACTATGCAACTTTCTTTATAATATTGTGGACAAATGAGCAAAAGGCAAGTCGCCTAATAAGCTTGCTGGGGTTAAAATGGCTTGGTTTGATGGGTGTTTTTAAAAAGCATGCTTTGGGGGTATTATTAAGTGCCTGGTGGGGTGAGGCTTCAAAAACATGGCAGTGTTAATTAAGATGTAGGGGTGATATACATGACAGAGAGGAAAGTGAAAGGCAGCCAGCCAGCAGAGACAGTACCTACCATGCTGTCTACGGCAGATAAGTAAAATTAAACAAAGAATGGCTACAATTTTAAGGCAGCATGACTATTTCAATGTGCATTAATTTAAAATACTTATCCACTCTGTGTTGACCAGCTCTATACGATGGTTTGGCTATATGCTATGCATTATCTATACCAGGATTAGGCAACCTTTGGCACGCTAGATGATGTGGACTACATCTACCTGGGTGCTTTGCCAGAATTATGGAAGTTATAAAATTAGGATAGATGTGGTCCACAAAATCTGGAGTGTCAATAGATGCCGATCCCATATCTATACATTATGAAGAACTAATAGGCATGTAAAAAATATAGATTTTTGCTCACTTTAAAACATTTAAATGAAACATACATTGTACACAGGAGAAGCAAATGCTCTTAACTTTTTAAGGTAACTAACAAACACTTATATTTATGTAGAAAGCCAGTTAAATATGGTTTGAAGTACACCTTTAGAGCAAATGGGTCAACAACACTTTTCAACTACACACAGAATTAGAAAATCTTTACAAAAATGTATCTTTTTTTCTATATTATACTTATAGCTTTAGTTCATGTTACTAGGATACTGCAAATGCAAGTTACAGCAATTCTATAGTGATAGAAAAAGGTAAGTATAACACCACTGAGCTCCCATAGCACCGTATAGGACTGCACTCAATGATTGCCACAGAGCACATGTTGCCTTTGACATTGCAATATGGCCGACAGAACTTGGAATCCACTAGAGAACCTGACAAATTCTGGAGAGGAATTGGCTGGTTGTTTACCGCATGGTTGTAGCAGAGTTACTATAACCAATGTCCTATGTATGCATGTTAATATAGTCCAGGGATAGGCAACCTTTGGCACTCCAGATGTTGTGGACTGCGTCCCCCCATAATGCTCTTCCCACCCATGATGCTGGCAAAGCATCATGGGAGGTGTAGTCCAAAACATCTGGAGTGCCGAAGGTTGCCTATGCCTGAATAGTCAAAATAAATAAATCTGTAACTTGAGGAAAAGTGATGCTCAACATCATAACTGAGGTGGCCCAATGTTAATAGCGTTCAGGCTATTAAATAAATGGGGGCTTCTGGGACATACAACATATACAGTAAAGTATGTTTAAACGTAGCCCTGTTTGGAAAGGAGAACTTGTATCATTGTTCGTTTCTTCAGTAAATATTTTCATTGTTGCACTTGTGGACAAAAGGCTGAGTATAGTGAGGGGAAAAAAGTCTAACAGCAGCTCATGCTACCAAAAGCATGATTACAAGGTAACGTTGAGATGAAATAAAGGGATTGCAACAATAACAAAGTCATACTTTAATCTAAGTGGGCGTTTATTTGGTCCATTTCTAGTGTATTTAAAAAAAAAAAACAAAAAAAAAACCACGACTCTAGAAGCCAAGCTAACTCTTAATGACGTTATAATATTTTTAATCAAGCTCACTCAGTTAAACAAAATAGCCTACCAGATTTAAAGCTAGATATTCATATATTTGCTAGAAATTCAGTTAGCCCAATACTACATATATATTGTTTTTTTTGCCACAAATGTTGAATGTTTCACGTTAACACTGAAACTAAGTTAATAGTCTAATGCACTTGATGTGTTTTTAAAATGTCAACTCTGTACAATAAGCCTCACGGGTAAAAACGAAAAAAAAAAAAAAAGATCGAAATAACTAAGCTTAAATTAGCATAATTACAAAGACTGCGTGACGTACGTGGAGAGATCAATGCAAACGTAGAATGGCTTCATTTCACCTGCATAAAATAAGACTTAACAGCTTTTCTATATTTAGGCATTTGACATGAAGCAGCCAGTCAGCCCAAACCAGGTTCCGTTAATTGCCTTACAAGCCTTTGCAGCTGGAGGTGATAACCTATCAAGCTATTTGTAAAGAAAACAGCTTGAAACCAGAAGAAGAAAAAACACAAAACGATACACAAAAAATGAAGGGGAAACTCGCATCAGTTGTATTGTTGGAATCTTAGACTTGTGTGTGTGTGTGTGGTCCGATTTTATAGGAAATGCTTCTATTGTATCTAATTACCAATATTCTGGTGATATAAGAGCAACTTGAGGATTGCTTCACATAGGTCTATGAAATTATGTTTCAAAGCAGAGGTTGCTGGTAGTAATTTGGGGGTTGTTGGGAAATAGAATGCAGGGGGCCTGCTACTGAATAGCCAGACACATGTGGCATGGAAGCTGTAGTGTTCTGATAAGCAGGCATGTCTGCAGACATTCCAATTGGTTGGCCGTATGCGCCCGCGTTTGACTGATGTCCTGAGCTCTGGTTTAAATATGGAGGATTTGCTACGCCATCATGTCCAGTGCTGGGAGGGGGAAAACAAACATTAATACACACTTAAACAAATAAAAGTTAATACGCACTTAAAATGCTTTAAAACAAGTCTATCGTACGTAAGGCTTTATTTTTCCCTCAAGCTAACCTGTAGAAGAAGAAATCCAGGTCCCACTTCCACAGTAAAATTATCTTTTTAACCCATTTTTATTTCCTGAGAAATATCAAGGCTTTCGCTAAATGTCTTCTACAAAGTTTGCTTCATTCACTACACACAAACACACACACACACTTGGCAAAAGTTTCACGTATTGATCTTATAAAATCAGCTCTGAAAATACAAGGAAGAGAATTGCTACATAGTTACCTCATGTATGAAGTTTGAACAGTTTGTGTATTTACAGTGGAGTTCATATTTGGTGGCAGAGACCGCAGTGGACCAATCTGATCAGTGTTCATGTATCCTTGGGAATGTGATGGTGGCTGAACCTGGTGCATGCCCTGGACCATATAGTTGCCACCCTGTGGTTGGCCGTGATAGCCCTAAGGAGGATAAATGTAAAGTCAGATTAACATACTATGGTATACTTTCACTTCTATAATTGTAAGGTGCTGTAGAATTTATTGGTGATATATAAATGATAAGTTAATTGTACGACACATACTGAAGGGGTAGGAGCAAAGCACTTTACAATGTTTTAAATGAAATATTACTTAACTATAGGCTTCATATGAAATTGATTCTACCGTTTTTTTATTATTATCATTGTACCAGTCTATAAAATGGAAGTTACACTAAAATATATGCTTTCCTCCCCCCCGCTGATAAAAAAAAATGGAAAGACACACAAAGGCACCTTTCACTAATCAAAATAGCATATAATTGTTGTGGTGTTTAGAGTCTAATATTCAAATCATTTTCAATCAGTTTGAAAACCCACCACCTAGCCTAACACTGCTGTCCAAGTTTCCATGGCTTTGAATGGATGATGTTAAAGTAATCCGTTAGCATTATCTGGGTGGGGAGGCTTTGGGTACCAACATAGCAAAGGCTTTTGTCAAAACAGGAAAACATCACCCAAGCACTTCTTGCATCATAACCTTAAAATATATTGTAGAGGTTATGTTGCTTAGAGTGTACCTTTAATGACTTTGGAAACATATCACACAAAAGATACAAGTTAATACAATCAGAAATGTCATAAAACACATTGTACAGGGAAAAGCTCTTTCACACTCCTTTGATTTCAGGTGTTAAGAAAAACCCTCTTGCTATCATTCTGTACTCCAGCAGTCAGTGTCATGGGTCAATATTTAAGTGGTAAGAAGAACAAAACACATTCTGGCAATTCAACAATACCCTTATGACACTGTCCTTCCTTTATAGTAATAATACAATAAAATAACTGAATCAAACTGATCTTTCTTGCGTTTTCTTTATAACAAGTGAACTATTTTTAGCCCTAAAGATAGGTTCCTTAGCAAGGATCTCTGAAAAGAAACATCAAATAAAGGGAGAGGAAAAAAGGGAGGATTCTGTGTCACTAGAGTTCATACTGAAGGCTTTTTGTAATATTTCAAACTGTTAGTCTGTTTTTAAAGGGAAACCGTGTCTTGAGAGGAAACTGAAAATCACTTAGAATGGAGGAAGAGCCAGCCATCCAAGCGAGCAGCAGTGACACATTCTGTGAGCTCTGTGCTTGCTTTATAGAATACGCAGAAACTAAATATATTCCCTTGATAGTCCCCACTGGCTAAAGTTATGGACTATCAACCCTCTGTATCGCCCAGGTTTTATTCATGACAGCAGTATGGAATCCACTTTCTTCTTCTTTCCTTATTAGACATGCCTTAAGATGAAGACAGCCTGTTAAACAAATTACCATCCTGTTCAGGGCACACTTGATTCCCATACCGATCGTGACTTAACTACTGCCATTGGTTAACACTGATATAGGCCAACTCTGACTTAATTCTGGATAATTCCCAAGACTAATCGTGACAATGGGCCTGCAAGAAGCTGCACACAGTTCTCTCTAGAATCTGTTGTGACAACCCATTACAGAGAGGTTTTAAAAAATCCAGCCTGTACATAAATTCAACCTATGTGGACTGTCCTTATAGCTACATGGACCCCCTACTAGTTTTCTTGTTTGTGTTATAGGTTTCTCTAATTATTATGTCACATTTTATGCTGATGGGATTTTTCTGTTACAACCCAAAGGTTCCTCATTGCCTCTGAAGAAAAGGCTGGGTTAATGTCTCAGCGCCCTTACTTAATCCTGGGGATATGTATGCTATCCATATTGTAAGCAGTGCATATTCTGCCGCCACAGATATAGATTTTATGCACATTGAGATGTCTTGCTGTTGTTTCTCTTAAACGAGAAAACACCTATAGCATACATTTTCACAATCCTATGCCGTTTTAGGATAGTCTATTCTTCCTATCTAAAGTCTGTTTCAATCTTTTTAAAATATTGCAACTCAGATATAATCTTTGTCGAGAAACCTACTGTTCTTAGTATATCTAAAATATGTTTATTTTATGTCACTGCTCCTATAAACTAGTACTGAATGTATGCCACAATGTCCATGAAAGTGAGAATTTTCCTCTAAATAAAGGGTTTCAGGCTGTGTGTTATTTAAACACTTGGTTGCAGTGAACACTCCGATAAAGTGAAAAAAATATTAATAAACCTATTAAATGGTGAGAAAGTCTGAGGGTCCTTTTTTACGAACATCTCAGATTATATATAACCACAGAATTAGAGATATAAATAGATGTGACAATTAGATTGGTAAAGGGAGACAGCAGTTGGTATGTCATGTTTGAGTTCACGCTTCCTAGCTATAAATGTAGAATGCAATCTGAGAAATACCAACAGGTAAGTTCTGTTACAGTGAGATTTTTTCCTATGTAATTTGGTTTCCACAACACAGACAAGACAAACTAAGCATTTTTGACAAGGAGCTAAATTTAATATACAGAAAAAAAAAAAATCAAAGGGACCCCATTCTTCCATTTTAGAATTAGCTGAAAGGAACACTATAGTGTCAGGAACACAAACATGTATTCTTGATGATACTATAGTGTTAAAAGAACTACTTGGTTCCATGGCCCCCCTCTTTACATTAAAAGGTGTTCTTACTCAACTTTCATCAGCACCATGCCTGTTTTGCAGCAGCTTGTCCCACCTTGCTCTGCCTCCATGGTCGAGATCATCCACTTTGACTTTCTCAGTTAATCCAATTCTTTCCCACAAGACATCATTGGGAGTCTGCGCTGCGCCCATTCACATCTACTCATAGAGATACATTGAATCAAGGCATCTCTATGGGAATCGCAAAACGCTGAACGCCGGTACTGCACTCTGTGCAGCACTAAGATAGGAAGCACATCTAGTGGCCCTCTGAAGGACTGCCTCTAGAGTTGTTAATAGGCTGCAATGTAAACACTGCCTTTTCTCTGTAAAGGCAATGTTTACATTAGAAAGACTACAGGGGCAGGCCACAGACACCAAAACAACTACATTAAGCTGTAGTTGATCTGGTGACTATAGTGTCTTTTTAAGGACCTATAAGTCAGTTGTAAAAAAAAAAAATAGTACATTGTTTACATTGCATTAAACACCTTCATTAGAAACACTGCAGTATCAAGGTACTATTAACTGCACTGAGAAGGCAGTGCTGCTACAATAAGTTGGTTGTACACAGCTAACTGGAGCCAAATAAATAAAATGTGCTTGCCCAAAGAGGATCCCAAACTTGAATCCCACGCAGGGGCTAAGTACTGTGCTACATTAAATAAGCTGGATAACAGATAACACTCACAATTATATTGTTCGATTGGGGAAGAGAGCATGCATGATTTTCTTCTCAAATTAGAATATACATGTATACACAACCATGCCCATAAAAATACACAGAGTAAAAGTGAAGATTAGCAGGCTACATAAAAAGAGTACCATAACCACTGTTGTCATGCCAGTGGTTATGGTGTTAGAAGTCTGTGTGTGAATTCCTTCTGTTGACGTTAACCAATTAAAGAACAACCAATTTTTTTTATAACCCAGTGCTCATAGCTTTATTTTGGACACATAATGAGGTGAATTTCTCATGATGAATCTTTATGAGGGAGGGGGACTAGAGAATGCTGGGGACTCTGTAAAACAATTTAATAGAAACTAGAGGGACTTCTCTCATAGTCTCCTAGCCCTTAAGCACTACAATAAGATGAAGGAGTTAGGGTGTTTGCAGATAACAGTCATGAAAAGGTTTGGTGATTTCTCCAGGAAACCCAAATCCACAATAAACCTTAGTATTGAAAAATTGGATTCTTTGCTTCAGATTATTTCCTCCCCTGGGGATTTTTGAAATTCCCTCTTTTGAAGTCCTGGTATGATAATGCATGACCATGGCCCTGAACTATAGGATTTAGAATGCATTTTATTACAACTACTAATGTTTGGCTGCTCAGTCAGTTATAAATGTTGAAATACAAAACATTTCACAGACAAGTACAAACCTGCATGGAAACTCCAAGGGATGGTGGGTTATAATGAGTTTGTGGAGATGGCTTACTGTATACTGAGTACATTGGAGCTTCATTCACTAGTTTATTGTATAACTCTAATGCTTCAAGAACCTTCACATTTAACTCTGAGAGTTCAGAATGCTTCCTAGTTAGGAAAAACAAAACAAGAGACATTATATATACACACACTTTACATTCACAAAGAATAAATAAAGCAATGCATTTAAAAGCTTTTTATTTGTTTACAGACATAAATATCAACTGAACAAACTGACTAACTGTTCTATGCAGAGTATGCATAGAACAGTGTTCCATATTAGACCATGGTTCAAGAAAGTAATAGCTGATGGGGGGGTTGGGAAATTTTACCAATTTCATGGCAGACTTGGCACAAGCAAATGCCAGCAATTGTGCCAAGTAGATTAAGTTTATATTCTCTGGACTCACCTGTCAATTTCTTCTAACCTGTCATCGATCATTGGTCCCATTTGCTGGCAGGCGTCTGCAAAAATAAAAGAATGGTTTGCATTACTTTTTTCTGGAGTAATGACTGATGTTGTATTCTCTAGCATTTCAAATAGACATGAGGAATCAGGCGATTCTCTTATTTCATGCCTTAAATACGTACTAAGTTATAACACAAATGATTGAATTTGTAAGAGTGGGACAAAATTACATTGATGACCTCTAGCATTAGCGAAGTGACTGTAGTGATAGGACAATAAGCTTTGATTTCTAGCACTTGGATTACAATACTATTCTATGATTTAGTAGATTAATTAAAAAAATAAACATTTTGCATAAGAGATAAAGACATAGCTCAACAGTTTACATGCTATAAGATGGGTTGGAAGTGGGACAAAAGGTGAGATAAGGCCATTCTGGAGTAGTAACATAAAGGGGAACCAATACACCACTGAATAAAATTTAAAACACTTTTACAGTTGTGTTCACACAACAGTTCATTGTAACAGCTAGCCTTTAAGAAAAGTGTGCCTTGAAACTAGCAGTGGTATTTTTCTGCACAGGAAACAAAAATATATCACTTTCACATCAAATAAATATCCTAAAAAACAGAAGTACACTGACATTGCGCTGTGCAGCTGTCACACTGTCCAAAAGCAATTTAATGGGCTGAGCAGCTGTTTAATACTTACATAGTGGACACTTAGTTCCAGCTTTAAAAGAGAGACTTATTATTTATATAGCGCCATCAGATTCCGTAGCGCTGTACAATGGGTTTAAAAAGCAGATTTTAAATTATTACTGAAAAAACAAAGGCTTCGTATTGCAAGCCTTATTACAGAGTGGGAAGCCGCAGCTCCTGCCAGCATTTACTGAAATAAAACATGCATTCATCCAGTACCCTCTAAATCCAGTAGATCAGCAGAATCAGGCTTGGGGTCGGTGGGATCAATGCTCTGGAGTAACTGCAATGCGTGATTCATTTTCTCCTATAAAAACATTTGAAAAACGTCTACAATAAATAAATAAAGAAAAACCAAAGCAAGCAGCATCAGGTCAGACAAGGCATTTTCATAACCCAAGTGTGAAAACCTATTAATATCAGTGTAAAGGATTGAAGTTTGGCTGCATAGAGAAACGGTGAAGGCAGTAATCTTTTTCATACATTTTTCCTCATCATGGAGATCCTAGTGCAGTCTATAGGAGCATTGATAAGCTATTCTAATTTTCACTTTCAAGAGTTATGAAGTCACTGAACCAGATATTGAATGCAGTGACAATCTAGAGAGTTTCACCTGTGATGAAATGCTGTGCCACAGGCAATTTAAAATATGGACCTGGACGAGTAACTTTCCCTTATCTTAGAATCATGAAACCTTGCCCCAAAAAGTCAGAAGTGAAAGTTTTATTTAATTATTTTAAGAATCTGATCCTAACTTGCACAACAGGTTTGAACAGCCATTTATAAGTCTTTGTAAATCTATTCCCTTTACTTACTTCATCAATGAATACTGGTTCAGGTTCAGCTGTTGTGGTGGGTTCTGGGATTTCTTCAAAGACAACACTTTTTTCAACAACTGCTGTAGAAATAAAAAAATATACTATATTAATTGAGAAACAAGTGATAGGGTGATGTAATGAAAGTGATTGTGTTTTCTTTTTTAAACACAGGGCTGCACCCTCATTATATTATCAAATTAGCAAGTGCACCTTTGTAAAACACTTAGGAAGGCTGCACCTTCAACATGGCCCTACCAAGGGTAGCCCGGACCAAGGGTAGCCTGCATCCTGTAACCAAGGTGTCTCTCTCACTGGTGACCTAGTGCAATACTACAGGTGGATCTGAAGTGGATGACACATGTCTCCATACCATTGGTGCCTCGCCAGTTCCAATTAGCAGTGGCTATGTGGGCCAAAGAATGCGGTCATATTTAAACTATTGAATTTACTACATTTTATTGGTATGGGAGAACATTTAAATCCTCAAAGTTGCAAATTTCATTGCTTCTTTGGATTAGCACAATACTCGCTGCTAGTTAATGTTTTTCTTCCCCTAAGCTAGAGGCATAAGTGTTTATAGGTGGTCATCCACACCTAGTGACATCACATTTTTCTTGGTTTCACCAAGACTATCATTTTATGCTTCAACCCCAGGGCTTTATGGTTTTAGAACACACAACCTAAGGCCAATTCTTCCTTGATATACACAGATTTGGTGCTACATGAGCAAGTCCGTGTTTCCGCAATGACCAATATTTTAAGACAGTTGTGGATCCATTCTATAAAAAAAAAAAAAAAAATCAATTTTGGAACAAAAACACTTAAAGGTCTTAAATGGGAACAAGGTCAGTTCAATTTGAAATGTTTCCGATTTAAGTGCTCCCCTGCCACTGCCTGCCTTACTAAGCACTGAGAAAAGTCTCAGGAAGAGGACAACTACCCCATTGTACAGCGCAACGGAATTTTGATGGCGCTATATAAATAATAATAATAATAAATATTCAATAACGGAAGAACTGTGGCCCGATATGTTTGAATTCAAAAACGTCAGTCTCATTTTTGCCAGAGAGAATTTATAACATATTAAAAAGGAGAAGAACATAGTAATATCCTTATCTGCAAAGACAGATATCATGAAAAATATGGCAACTATTATCTTCATTAACACAGCTCATTAACGTGACATCAATTAACATTTACAGTTCCAGGAACTGAGAAAACAGGAAATGGTGCTGCCATCTGTTAGATATTGTTTAACTGTTAATGTAACCAATGCAGATTTAGGCATCAGATACTTCTGTTTGTTACATTAAAAACAAACCTGGAGGGGGACGGAGCCTGACTAGCAAGAGGAGCAGACGTGTGTGCCCCGAGCTCCTGCTAAAAAAGCAAATAAAATGGGTTTAACCCCGGGAAAAACGAAGACTAAACCCACTGACGGGCAATACAGAGCCCAGAGGGGACACAGCGATATACCCCAAGACCTTACTAAACTGACAAGTCACGGGAGACCGGATGGACACCGATGCGGCCTACTAAACCGGAGCTGGGGATCTCCCTGCCTCCTGGTAACATACAAGGACACACAATCTCCAACCCCCTCCCCCCCCTTGGACCGGCAGGGGTCATCCCGATCCCCACTCGACTGCCTTACTCAAACAACTCTATAGGCGAACCTTGCACGGGGTCCAAGTAAGCGAGGAGACCAGACCTAAAATGGGGACTACCACATGGCAGAGACGGCATACGAACAGCGCGAACCAGCCCTTCGCTCTGTGGACCGCATGTTACAGCGGCTAAATGAGCATTTCCACCAATTATGGACCAACCTGGAGACCCACATAATCTTTATACTGCTCCAGACAGGTCAGCAAGTGATGGAGAGAGTGGAAGACCCCCTCGGGCCTAACTTACCTGGACAAGTCTGCACCTCATATTACTGGCCCACCTGGGCCAAGGGCCACCAAGGGCATGACCCGAAGACATCGCCCACATGGACGGAGGGATGGCCGCCCCAGAAGGCAGCAGACCATCAGGTCCCTCCGCTCTTCCCGCCATGGGAAGGACCCGGCCCATGGAAGTGCCCGGGTCCGTGGTTTAAAGATGCCGGCCCGGGGCTGGAGGGAGGATGTACCTTGCCCCCCGATCAGCCACCTTCATAACCACCCCTACAACAAGAGCAGCAAACCAAGCACAGGACACAGGACCCAGAGCGAGAGCGCAGCCCACTGCCGGATCACCTGCAATGCCCGAGGGCCTACACACAAATCAAGCGCAGAGCGGGTGTCGGCTGAATCCGGGCTACACAGTGGACTATAGCCACGATAATTCGCCCAAGTACCAGAGAAGGCCCCGGCAATATGTAATGAACACTCAGTCTGCCTTTTATTTTTTTCTATCACATGTAGACCGGTTGTCTCTTTTTTATTTCCGTTTGTACCGTTCCTCTCATTTTCCTTGTTTCAATGCATGTACTATAATCCTGATACCTAGCATATAAAGTAAATCCTAGGTACAGACACGCTAGGGACTTCCCCACTAATCCCACTAAAACAGGCTCCACAGCAGCCCCACGTGCAATTACCTGTATCCCTCCTTAGACCAAACCCTAACACCTGCACTGCTTAAAAGAGCAAGCACTGTACCTTATCTATCATAAGCCAGGTGGCTGCAAGTTATAGCCTAATCTATTTTTCATACAAAACTAGTGCAGTTAATGTGGTGACTAGTGCACTACCTATGTTAAGCTTATCTACTAACATGCAACATACAATAAGTCTGTTTTGATGCATTTGAATGTACCTTTGCACCTTCATGACCTCCTAATTGAATACTACAATCTGATGTTAACCTAACCTAATTTTAAAAAATGTGCAAGTAACCTCGAAAACCCCACTGTTCTATCTGCTGAAAATCAATTTGAGGAATGCCTTTGGGGTACCTCATGTCTGCTGTAATATTTCTTTGCTCTGCAAAAAAAAAAAAGATTAAAAAAAAAAAACCTGGATACAAATGGGAGGATTTTAATAAAAAGTAAAGAAGTCCTGTCAAGGGGAGTTGCATATAATAATATGCATACTTCTCAAACTAAAAAGAGTTGGGGCAATAAATTTTTTTTATTTTTTTTTTTAAATGTATTCATTGTAGAATCGAAATATTTCACTAGGACAGTACATTGAGATTCCAAGCACATCCTGGGATCTAACTGCTATCATTCAATTGACCTCAGAAGAACTAGAGGGTGAATTGACCTTGCTAGAACCAAAGCTGCGATGGAAATACTGCAGCTGAAACCCTACTAAGCTATAATTCAAGGATTACCTATGACACCATAGCTGCTCAGACACGGCCGCAAAATGCACCATGGGATTTCTAGCACCATGCTTTACTGAAACTACCAAGGAATTCTAGGATGTTCTCATCATCGTTGGTTTCTGTAGGTTAGTAAATGTGCCAACATTACACAAATTGCATGTAATAAACAATAAAAATACACCATAAAAATATAGGCACATACCTGCTTCAGGTTCAACATTTAAAATTGAAGACACAAAATTTGATGGGAAAAGTCCTATGCCTCTGTGATTTTCACCTTTCCACCAGTTAGTGTCACTGTTAAGAAATTAAAAAAAACATACAACTAACTGGTACTATTTCAATAGATGCTCAACTTTGAAGAAATTACTTTATGTTAAATCACTTTTTATACAGCCATAGTCACCCCTCCCTGCATGAGACATACACAGCCTTCTTAAACACTTCCTTTAAAGAGTCATCTAATGTTTATACTTCCTTTATTGCAAATTCTGTTTAATTTAGAACTTCTCATCTCCTGCTCTGTTAATAGCTTGCTAGACCCTTCAGGAGTCTCCTGTATGTAATTAAAGTTCAATTTACAGAGCAGGAAATATGTTTTAAAGTAAGTTAACAACTGATTGAAAATGATACCATTCTGTTTTCATGCAGGCTGTGTCAGTCACAGCCAGGGGAGATGTGTCTGGGGCTGCATAAAAGGAAACAAAAGCGTTTTAACTCGTAAATGGCAATGAATTGAACAATAAAAGGAGAGGCATGATCTATACACAAAAACTGCTTCATTAGGCTAAAGGTGTTTTGGTGACTATAGCATCCTTTTAAAAGAGACAGGATATATTCTCTATAATTACATGGAGAAGTAAAGGAAAATGTTGCACATTCTTTAAAATGACATTTTCCATATATTGTAGCTTGTGTGTGCATTATTTTGTGATGCATGTATTATCTCCTGGCTTACCCTTGCTTTGTGGGACAGACTATCCTTAAGTTCCTTATTTTAAAGCACAGTTTATCTGATCAAAGCCCATTCAGGAAAGTTGAAAGCACAATTGCTGGGCAAATAAAAATTGCGCAGTCAGGTGGCATTATCCATTTATACATTAATAACCACACATCTGACCAAAGAGAACTTATAATAGCCTTAAAGGCCAAGCCTGGAGATAGATACACACTTATATGTATGCTTTAGTATCATGTATAAAGTACCAATATGGAAGTGAAATTATTAAGTAATTTTTTAATCTATGCTAAGAGTATAAGGAATTTCTTATACCTGCTTTCAGCAAAACAAAAAGTGCAAAAAAAATAAATAAAATGGAAATAAAATTTAAAAAGGAAATAAAATTATTCTTTATATTATGCTTCCGGAATTGCAATCACATTCATAGATTTTCTAATAAATCTGTTAAAATGTACACTCTGGCCTGTTAATAAATTGTCAGCAATGAAGTCCTTGCTGACAACTGAGAGACAAATTATTTTCATTTACAACGACAGAGCATGTGCTACAGTTTCTGTGACTATTCCCCCACCCTGCAAGGAGAATATAGGAATGGAGTGACAAATATCACTCCTTTCTGACACGCATGCGTTAGAAATGAAGCCAGTGGGTTGGTGTCACCGAGAATGATTGACAGAAGTTTTCCTAAGCAGGACCAATTGCGTCAGTGAAGAAACAGAGCAAAGCGGGATAGGTGTAACCTTAGTATAAAGCCCACCGAAAAATAGTTAGGATAAATGATATGTGTATTGCTTTAAAAGCTGTATGTGTCAAAAGATTTGCTTTAGAGATTGAATATGATTTTTTAAAATTTTGCTAAACACCTACCCTTTGTTTAAACAAGGATTGTATTTTATAATACGGAACAAAGGTAATCAATCGTAATAAAAAGAGAGGCACGGTATAGGATAACTCCATTAAACACTTCATACCTATCATCCAAAACAATGATGACTTCTCCACTTTTAAATGTCAATTCATTGTCTTCAACAGCTTCGAAATCATACAGCGCCCGGACCTTTCTTGGCATCTTCTGACTGTCAGGCTGGGATTCGACAGATGGATACAGAGATTTCGTCTCTGTCGGCTTTTGCTCTTGCAATGACAATTCAATTGCTGTTATTTAAAAGCAAAAATGAACTTTAAGCTTTCTGAATTTCCTGTGCGGAAATTTACTAAAATTATGAACTGTAGCAGGTTGACAACCAAATTTTCAATAAACAATTAAAGTTTTAGCAAATAACATTACAATCCAGTCCAGGTCCAGCCAAACTATACAATGAATTGGAAGATACAGAAACCTTGTGTCTTGATTATTCTTCCTGTCCCTACAGACTCTTTATGCCGACTGACAGGTGCAAACGATGGGTTTCCGTATTTAAGGGCAGAACTAATAGCGATTGCTAAAGGTTAAGGATGGGGGTGCTCTGTTACAGTGTAGAGGTAAATGCAGTAGTGTGAATTCTGCATATTTCATTTTATGTTTCACACCTCACAAAGGCATTTGTTAAATATGGGGATAAGTTAACAGAGCATTAAAATTCATGGGAAGAGATAGCTTCACTGTCCACTAACCAATATTAGTGGCTCACACAGTGTGCCCCACAGAGTTAAGTCAAACTGTTTTTTTAACTGTTTGAAACTTACCTGGGTCCCATGGCCACCTGTAGTCCTTCTGCGACATTGCTAAAGCAAAGGTTTTCATCTCATTTTTGTACTATACATTTTGTCCTAATTGTGACACCGACAACCCTACCATTATCACAGACAGCCAAAATGACTGGGAGTACCTGGGGGACTCAGTTAAGAGTAAAACCTTTGGAAAAACAGTTTTATTCATTACCATAGGACAGCGACAGAGGACATATGGCACCATAGCCAATATATATATAAAAAACACTCTGTAGTGGTTATGGTGCCTATAATGCACCATTAATGAAAATGCTAAGAGAGTCTACTGCAGTGGATTGTAACTGCAATACAGATAGGACCACAACATAACTACCGAATGTTCCTTAGCAGGAAACCTGAACTGAACATATCTTACCCAAATGCTGAAGAAGTCCACCCTATACAGTACCTATCCAGTTTATTTCCCATTTATAGGCATAGCTTGTTTCTGTTGCAACCCTGCTTCATATTTTAACTTAACGGTTTATTTGAAGGCAAAAGAAAGAAAAATCAAATCTGATCCATTAGCATAAAATCTATAGACAGAGTACACATACCTTTAGCAATATCTTCATCCTCTTTGTTTTTTACAGGTAATGCACCATTTTTAGGAGTATTTGATGAACTCTGAAATAAAAAGATCAACAAATAAGTTCATTAAACGTGTAATCATGCAAGTAATTACTTCTTAGAAGTGCACTTATAGCTGCACTGTCATGGCCGAATCCTGGGTTTCTTTTTTAACCCCCTCTTGACTCCACTACATCTATTTATCCCCCTAATCACCCCCAAATACCCCTAAGCCCCTCCATATTACCTATTTTTGCATCTTTATTTTGTGCCCGGGCCTAGGTCCTAGGCGACGTCATCTTTGTGTGGGTACATGAAACCCTGTGGGACACTTTATCTGCCCACACTAGATAGCGCTGTGAAATTCATGTGCAAGTCCAGTTAAACACTTGGGCATGTGAACGGGAATTTCATCTATTCATTTGTCAGAAAGACGAATAATGAACAGAAATTTGAAACGAATGAACGAAGACCTCTTCGTTCGTTTTTTACAAGGAGGGATCTACCAGCGCGGAACTCCCTCCTTGTAATATGTAAAAATAGAAGCGACAGGGAGCAGTGCTCCCCACCACTTACTAAGCACCCCCATGTCCTCTCTCACTCTATGTGGGTCAATATCTCCCGAATGCCTCTACTTTCCTGTGGCTGCTCACTATTGTAAAAAGCAAACCCCCCGCCACCTTCTAACAAATGCCCCAATGGTGGGACATCTATTAACTAGCGAGAGCTATAAAAGTAAACGGGGGACATAGGGTCCCCACTCATCACCCATGAGTGGCGGGTGGGAGCCCTAAATGAAAATAGGGTGGGGGAACTATTGGTTCAATTTAGGGCCCCCACCCGCCGCTCAAGGGTGAGGGCCAGGGCGAGGACAATAGGCCCCCCATTTTCATTTAGGGCTCACACCCACCGCTCATGGTTGATGGGGGCCAAGGGGGACCTTATGTCCCCCGTTTACTTTTATAGTCCCAACTCACAGGGCACGGGTGGGGGCTCGGGGGGGACACTATGTCCCCCCACTAGTTAATAGATGCCGGCGTGCTGTCTAAGTGACAGGATGTCCGGGAATACTGACAGGAAACATCGCGGAGATCACGGAGGAAAGGTAAGAATTGTGGGAAAATTGCTTTGACCACACTTTGTTCCCTACGCTGGTTAAGGGTAGGAAACCTCCATAAGACAAAGTAGTCCCTACTTTGTCTTATGTTATAAAGAAAACTAGACCAGACATGAAGAAATGAAGAACAGACCTGACAGAGGGAGAGAAGAGGAATCGATTAAAGGTAAGTTTGGCATGACAGTGATGCTTTAAAAACAACCGATGCACAGAATAGGCCATTTATTTTTTGTTTGTTCAGGAATCACTCTTGCTGCATGAAGGACTTCTATGTCCTAAACTCTAACCTATACCACAAAACTTCAGTTCACTTTTTTTTCTACCTCTGCCAACAGCTATGCACCTATTGTTTTTCTGCTTTGTACATGAACTGAGCAAAATATTTCTTTTAAAAAGTGCACCCCAGATGATAAAAGTACAATAAATATATCCCGCAACATCAAGCATAAAGTATCCATTATTTCATGATGCTTGGAGCATAGCTTTTTGAAGGGAAAACTATTTTACAGCTTCAAAACCATGCCTCCTTTTTTAAAGTAAGCGCAAGAGAGTTAGTAAGACACAAATAACTTCCCATAATCCAATGAGCATTAAGTGCTTATTCAAGGCAACAAGCAACACTTCTATACTTGTTTTGCAGCTTATCGTTTAATAAGAAGAACTAGAATGAGGAGAACCCATGAAAATCATCATGCTAACATGCTCAGTATTTCTCTAATGGGATGCTTTGGAGGAACCAGACTTGTACATCTAAGCCACTTCCTAATCAAAGAGGAGGTCACTGAACAAGATGGATATACTATAGTGTCTACAAATACAAACATGTATAGGTGTAAAACACATCTTAGGTGTCTATCCCCCTTTGCCCCTTCCCTGGTGAAAAAGGTAGTTTACACATTTTTATTCCAGTGCTACGCGGGCTCCTCGGGGCTTGTCCTGCCCACACACTGCCTTCTTGCGCCAATAAGCATCTCCTCATAGAGATGCATTGAATCAATACAGGGCACTGAGATGCTGAACGTCAATGCTGCACATTGTGACCAGGACATTTCATATACTATGTCACAAGAACTAAATTGGAAAAATGTGTCTTTAGCACACATCTCTGAGCCACAGAATTATGGCTGTCATGCATTGCATGCAATCCTACCTGAGAACCTGAAGTCGGGAAAGAGACACCTTCTTCCTTCAGGGATTTTATGGTGGCAGATATAAGACTAAACTGTGGATCCTTCTGAAATTCATCTGACCACTCCACCATCAAAGCTTTCAGCTTGTCACAGACCTTTGGGTGGGCCTGAAATAAAATGTTAGATTGAGGCCAGAAAGTTTAATAAGAGAAAATCACAGACGCTGTACATATTCATGCTAAAATATGAATGAACAACAAGCTAATAATAACAGAAACAATATTGAAATAAGTATTCTTCTGATACAATAATTAGAAATCTTGGTTCACCTAACAGTATATATGATTCTGTAGATCATTATCTGCCAAAACAGCTCTACAGTTTTTGTGCGAGCACAACTCCCCGTGTAGTTCTGAAGTTCACACAGTATTAAGATTTAAAATTGATTGCAGAGCAGAATACATGTACTTATATTATGACTGGAGAGCTTCTTGCTGATTAACCCAGATCTACAGACTATGCATTTAATCCAAACTTGCAGTCACAATTACAATATAAAGTTAGTATATATTTCAGAACGGGATCAAAATATGCTGCTGGAGATTTTTGGACAGCACCAAAACCAAGGTGAACTTACAGACTTGGATTTCGTAGTTCTTCTTATAGACACAAAGTGTTTTTTGGCTAGCTACTTTGACATGGCCAGAGATTTGCTGACGAACAGTGATGAACATTGTGGTCCAACAAAAACTGAAGTGGTAAGGTTGCAGCATCTTAGCCAAGCTTGGGGATAGGCCAGGTTATTTGTAATATATAAGTAGAACACTTTACCAATGACAAGTGTTCAGTAAGAAGTTGGTTTAAAATTTGTTGTTTTTTTTTCTCTGTATAATTTTCTTCATTGCTTCCATCCCTGTGGCATAGGAAATCTATATAAGGTCAGGCAGCACTTTACATGTACTGCCCAGCAGCATTTGACAATGATACATGTCTGGGAAAACATGATGGATTCCTACTTTTGGCCAGTTCAGTGTGGACATTTTCTGTCTATTATAGATCTTAATCATATTTGATCCTGGACTTTAATCTCAATTTCTTAATCCCCCAGCACCAGTGTAGAGGGTCACTCCATGTACAACCTGCACAAAGTGGATATTTAATCTCCTAAACAAACACGTGCCAATCAAACTATAGGCAATTTTTTCCATGCATGGGTGTCCCTTCAGCCTGAAAGTTCTTTTAATAGAGGGGAGTCACACGGTTTTCAAAAACACTCACACAGTACTATTTGCCTCCTATTACAATCTTGCACCATATTTCCTTCTTCGGGAATAACATGTGAATGTAGGTTGAATGATAGAGTAATTCACAAAAGTAAGAATCAGAATTTAAGTCCAAAATAGCTAAGCTAGAATAGATCATTATTCCAACTTGACTATATTGGTCTTAAATTTTAAATTCCTGTTGAATTATTGTCAATTCTCATTTTAGTGAATAAATTTGTGAGTCTTCTAAGCAACCAGCTTGATATGTGAGCCAGTAACCTTTAATGTTGTATAAAGTTAATTTTCATGAAATAAAAGATTACCATTTATTCACGTGATATTTCCGATTTCTTTTGCCATTTGTGACCTATTACCTGCTCCTGAGGCACATGATGTGTAGCTAAGAATTCAGTGACGTCTATGGAATTTAGAATGACAGATTCATCACCTTCAAGTAGTGAATATTCTGCCTCACACCAGTTATGGGTAAAACATGTTTCAGCACAGTAATAAAGATCACATGATGGGAAACTGTTTTTTCTTGTGTGTCATAAAGAAATTCATTCCCAAAGGTGATGCTGTGAATAAGTACTGCTTCTCAAGCAACCAGATCAATAAAATAGTTTGCAAAGCCACCGAACACATTTAGTTCAGTTACATATAGTTTTTAAAGTAGACGGAGCACTAATCACTGAACTACCGCACCAGGAAACATATCTATATTCTATAACAAGAATGCATATTAAAGAGCCACAACACGGAAGTGATAGGCTCCAGGAGGCTTTTTGGATCCACACACTAGACACGAAGACTCCAAAAAGGTTTAAATAAAAGAACCCACTGAATTGCTTTTTAATGCAACGTTAACAGATGCCTAAAGGCTGCATAAATGGAAGGGAATTAGGATCTCTGCATGCCTAAGCAAGAATGCAACTCTTGATTATTGTTAGTTTTTGGGGGGTTTTAAAATAATTTTTACATTTACGGTTTATAATTTTTTCTTTCAAAAAATTCTTTGTACATAGCAAATTCACTAAAACTCCCTTTTTCAGATTCTATATGCTGGGGCAAGATGATGTTTTTTTCAAATTTTTTCGAGTTATACAATGAGCTAAGGAAATTACACATATCATGACTGTCTCAATCACCTTCTTGATTTCCCAGGTCCATTTCACTTTTTACCCTTGCTTGTCCCTTGGGCCAGTCCTATCCTTGTTTACATGCACTTTTTTTTATTAGAAGGCTTGGTAATAATGAGGTCTTGAGAACAGTCCAGATTAGGACTGAAACATCAACAGATACACTTACATTTTATTACTACTTATGATTAAAGCAATATTTGTTAAACAGATTCTAAGATTGCACGTTCTCTGTCTTGCAATATTTGTATCCAGGTCAGAGGTGCACGAAGAAAAAAACAAAGGAAAACTACAGACCCCTAAGGCACTTGCTGAATAGCTTTGTGTGTGAAGAGTGTGTCCTCTTTTTTTCATTTTACAAAAAAAGTGCTGATTTCAATAGAAATTTACACTTTTATAAATTAACTTTATTACACCCACCTGGCTATCAAGCAGACAACTTGTCCAGTTACTTTGTGGTTTGGTTATCTCAGAGGAACTAACCTCAAAAGGCAGCAATTACCCAGAGCACCTGCCTTGCAAAGACTTCTCATTGGGAAGTTTGTGATTGGACAGCCACAGAAAGTCTGGGTGGGATTAGGAGGGGAGGGCCTGCATGGGTTTCAAACAATGGATGTGCAGTTTTTTCAAGCGTTTTATGGATATACACACAATGAAAAAAATACATATATAAATGCATGCGATGTTTAATTTTACATATATCTACTAAACAGTGATTCAATTTATTTTGTATTGATTAGTAGAGTGACCCTTCAAGTGTAATCACGTTGAATGCTAGGCTTTTGCATCATATTATATATTTTTTATTTAAACTATCACATTCTGTGAGCTTTGAAACAGCTGTGTAGTGAATGAGTGCGTGTGCTGGATCTTGTATGTTGTATAAAATGACCCCAACAACACAATTGCAAAGCATGCATGCAGCCATCTTGGTTTTATATATAAATATATTTTGGATACAGGCAAACTCCCGGCCGCTGACGTCAAGATGAAACACTCCGTGGGTCCCGCCCAGGCACCTCGTGTAACAGGATGCGTTTCCAAGACAACGGGGTCTCGCCGATCCCTTAATGCGAGATCTTACTAAGTGTCACCTTCGGGTAATATAAAACACACTACTCTGCTCGTGGATCACAAAGAATCCATTAGAGCTATTGTAGTATAATGGTTCTATCAATACCCAAAAGAGGTGAGACAAACAAATATGTTACAAACATCCAAAAAATATAATTAAGAAGATATCCCCCCAAACGAGATCTAGATTGTTGGGGGGATATCTTCTTAATCATATTTTTTGGATGTTTGTAACATATTTGATCGATTCTGCAAAGGCTAGAGTGCCGTTATCGTTTTGAATATATATATATATATATATATATAAATAAATAAACACACACTAATTAATATATATATATATATATATATAAAATACACACACACATATTTTAAATTCCTATTGAATTATTGGCAATTCTCGATTTTAATGAATAACGGAGTCTTCTAAGCAATCAGGTTGCTTTGTCTTGCAAGTATGTGAGCCAGTAACTTTTAATGTTGTATAAAGTAAATTTTCATAAAATATTTACATGGAGTAAAAGATTACCATTTATTTACGTGTTATTTCCTATTTCTTTTGCTATTTGTGACCTTTTACATACACACACATGCTAACACACACACACGCTAACACACACAAAAAAAAAAACTATTTTAGAGAGAGTAATGTAAATTAAGGAAATGATGAAAAAAAATCTGTTGCCCTTTAAAAAGTACCTTGTTTATAACACCGCGCACTTCGCTTGCAAAATCTCTGGAACATATTTCTAAATGAAAAGCTTTTCCGCAGTTTGACACGCAGGCCCCCAATAGCTATGGACAAATGAGAAGTCAATAAGATGAGAAACATGTCATGTGACAAATGTAAACAGATGTTAAGGAGGGAGAAATCAATGAGAACACTACTTACAGTAAGCGATTGCAATGCCACATGGGGCACTTTATGATTGACTCGCTTCATTATGGATTTCAGGCCATCTTTTGCTCTGAAAAGTAAAAATAATAATTGGCCAATTGTCTGGAAGCATTAGAGGAAAATTAATAAATAAAAACACTGAAATGTTTATTATCTATACTAGTTTTATATGGAGGGACATTTTTTTAAAGTGTTAAACTATGTATTTTGCAGTCCAATATTGGGCTAAAGTGCCGGTTTTCTCCATGAAGACAGGAAAATGACAATTCGCAGATAAATGGATTTTTAAAAAAATACATTTACTTACGTAAAGATACATACAGATGGGACTTACAGAGGGAAATGCTAGATCAAGTCTCGATCATGCTGATAAACCAATCATGCTGGAACTTTAGCAGTGGGAGCACCGAGCCAGCCCTTCCCTCTGTATGCACAAGCGGTTTGTAACTTTACTTGAATAAACATTCGTTTTTTTTACCCCCTTTTTCTGTGAATTGTGGTATTTTTCTCTCTTCATAGGAGGAATTCAGCATTTCAGCCCAATTTGAAGTTTTACACAAAAACAGAACACTTAGTGTGAATGCTTGCTCTAGCCATTTATTGTTTCACTTATATTAGAATTCACATGAGAAGTCCCAACAATATATGGTTTATAACCCTGTTATCATTACCAATAATAAACAAGAGAAATATGATACCAGGTACCAGATGGTGCTGACTTTGGCACATAATGACACTTAAGAATGCGACAGTAACAGAAACTAAGAAAACGTTTCTAATATATAAAAGATGGAAGCAGTATAGTATGTAACCAAACCAACTTTAGCTTTATCTTATTTATTCTAGCAGTACAAAAAATAATACATTATAAGCAAGGAGCAGCAGCAAAGTAGAGCAGAGTTCAAAAGGAAGTTTAAAAAAAAAAATACTAAATCAAAAGTTATAAATGCAGCCACAACATCAGTCTTATGCCAAACATAAGCTTATTCCACCATAATACTGGTGTTGCGGCTCCAATTATATAAGGTTTGAAGGGAACCGAGAACGCTACACACAGCAATATCTATATTGAGCTGGTCTTCCATACCTGGCCTTCTCTATATACTACACCGAAATTCTCCAAAACCAGTAAAAAAACAAAACAAAACAAAAGAATAAAACAGAATAAAAATAAATGAAGAGGAGTATAATGAGAACTCTCTGTTCTGGAGAAGAACATCTTACCCGTTGTGAGTATTGCTAATTTTATCACAAATGTCCATAATAAGACCCCAGTCTTCACTGGTGTTGTATTCATTGGTGGCTTTTTCTGAAAAGAAAATAAAGTAGTAGTTAATAAATTTAAAAAAAAAACAAAACTATTTGGACCACAATGAAATTAATATACGACGAAGACCATGTTGAAGGCCCTGTGTGCAGTTTTTGATGAATCTTATAAAATTACGGATATAAAAATATATCCTTCCAACTAAAAATTGTTTAGTTTTGACAATGGTTCATAAGTCATTATATATATATACACAGACACATACATATATATATATATATATATATATATATACCAATGATGTGTATGATATATTATTTTAAAAAACATTAATACAAATATTTGACGCAACTAAAAAATTGACAGTTTATTGCTTTAGGGAATGCTGCAATAATAAACAATTTATGGGTCTCGATAAATATTGTGTGTTTATTTCTGTTGTTTCTACAAAAGATCTTCCCCCAATGGTTTTAGAACCAGGGGTAAAAAGAAAAACACAGACTTACAATGCAAGAAAATAAACATGTCTTTACAAATGTGGGCTTGATAACTTTTCCTAACTTAGGAGCAAACTTAAAAAAGAATCAGTGACACGTGTTGCACTGGGGTCATTTACAATATCCTGTGTTATCACCCATTCAAAAAAAAAAGAGTAAATGTTTAATATGTGAACTTTGCTTACTCAGTCAGTTCGGTGTTGTCACTGATCTATTTTCTCATTTGTTATTAATAGCACAATACTTTTCGCCACTACACGCCACTAGTGGTGCTTCCACGGTACTGATCAAGTGCTTTACTATGGGGAAGTTTGAATCTACGCATGGCAATCGCCAGGCATGGTGCAATAGGTCCCCAGTTCTCCTTTATGATGTCTCCCTGTCTCCTCCATGACGTCATGGGAGGGTGGTAGGTAATGAGCTTTGAATAGTCTCCGTGCTGGTAAATGATAAGCAAGTCTATTTCTGACTATGGCTTGTATTCCAAACGCTACAGTAACATTACAGAGAATGTAGTTGCTATGATGGAAATTTCTACTGCTTGTCTCCTGTCATTCAATTCCTCATACAGACCTCAATGCCGTCATCATGGAGGTCAATAATGACAACTGAGTTGAGGGCAAGGGGCATTTTATCCACAAGATTTTAGCACACTACATTGATGAAGTTATTTGTATTTTAAATATAGCTAAAATTATGTGTACATGAAGTCCAATAAATAGAAAATAAATACGCAATTTATATATTTAAAAAAATAAAATATGAAAGTCACCAATGGGGGCTTTAGCTCTAAACAATTCCACATAACCAACGGGTCAAGACAGGGCTGCCCACTATCGCCTCTCCTTTATATTCTCTCGCTAGAACCTCTCACGCAACTCATTAGGGACAACCCAAACATACACGGCATTACGAGACAAGGCAAAGAACACAAACTCACACTTTTCGCAGACGACATCCTCTTAACACTCGAGCAACCACACATATCCCTACCTAACTTCCACGATACGCTCACCCAATACAGCAAGTGCTCCTATTATAAACTTAATATAAATAAAACTCAAGCAATGGGCATAAATATCCCGATGGAGGTCTTGGATAGGTTGCGTATCTCTTTTAAATACGACTGGCGAAACGACCATCTAAAATTCCTAGGAATCAATCTCACCCCAAATCTAGCAAACCTTTTTAAAATAAACTATCAAAAAACACTGACTGAAATAAAAAACCTACTACTAGGATGGAAGAGTAAATTCGTATCTTGGTCAGGGAGAATTGCCGCAATTAAAATGATCATTGTACCTAAATTGCAATACTTGTTTAGAACGTTACCCATAAAGATACCCCCCACATTCATGCGAGATGCTCAAGAAACACTACTAACCTTTATATGGGACAGACAAAAAGCACGGGTAGCGAAAAGCACGCTATACATGCCACGTAAAAATGGGGGAATGGGAGTGCCCAACCTAGACAGCTACTACAGAGCAGCCATTCTGGGCCCCCTACTAGCGGCTTGCCATCGAGACCACCCAACCCAATGGATGGAACTGGAGGCGCAGCATGCTAATAACATTCCCATCAATGTACTGGCATGGCTTCCCCAGCACAGCAGGCCTACTAAGGCAAAATTGCTCCCAACCACAGCCCTCACCCTGACCATATGGGACAAGTACTGCCGCACATTGGGCTGGCTGGGCAAAATATCGCCTGCCATGCCCATACAAACACTACACTATATAATACCTAATTTTAACTACACCGTATGGCATCAGCACGGAGTAACACACTTACACCAGCTGCTCCAGGAAAACAAGCTCAGAAATCTCGCAGACCTAACAGCATGTTATAATTTGACTCCAAGGGCAGCTTTCCCCTACATGCAGTTGCAATCATGGCTCCGCAAGCAAACTATAACAAGACCTGACAATGTACAGGGGCTACAGCTGACGGTGGTAGAGAAAATATGCTCACGTCTCGCAACCCCCAAAAAACTCATCTCGGAACTATACCAGACTATGCATCCCCCAAAAGACCACAAAAACCTCTCCTTCATAGCTGCATGGGAGAGGGAACTTACGTACACTCTTGGTGAAAAACAATGGAATGAGATTCTCCTGGCACACAATTCACTCTCCAAATGTGCCTCCCACATGGAACTATCCCGGAAAATTTTATACCGGTGGTACCTAGTACCCACACGCCTAAAGGCCACCTATCCACAGGCCTCCGATATCTGTTGGAGATGTCAACAACACAAGGGCACAATGCTCCACATTTGGTGGGAATGCCCCTCCTTAACACCCTACTGGAATACCATAACCACCATTATCCAAGACAGCACAAAAACACTACTACCCCGCAAACCAGAAATATACCTCCTCCACCTCTTTCCAAAGGGGCTGCGGAGCAGGCAAAAATACTTAATCTATCACATACTTATAGCCGCGCTCACGGTCATTAGCAGACATTGGAAATCTAATATCCCACCCAAAATATCAGAATGCATACAAACGATAGAAACAACTAAGCTCTACGAGCTGGCAGCTAGACGCTCAAACCACTCCAAAAAAGTCTGGTCACAAGCCTGGGAAACCTGGCAACTGTACATGGAGCGTACTAATAATATAACCCCCAATTGAGATGACGGTAGCAGGGATCTACACACCGACAGCTGTGCCCCTTCGACAACGAAACTGTAGCAAAGGGTGTAAATGTAAAGGTCAATGCAATTGTAAATGAAAATGTAAATAATTCTGGAGACTGCAAACACAACGATAATGCCGCAACTCGAATAAAACACATGTAGGACAGATAGTCCTGCAGAAACGACCACACACAGCCGACTACCTAGGAGAGCCCTACCCTCTCCCCCTCTCCTTTCTCCTCCCCCCTTCATCCCCCCCCTCCCTTCCGTCCCCACTCTGATCCTCTTCCACGGTTCACCCTCCACCCCAGTGGTATATGAAATACCAAAGCTCTACACCCAGCATCAATCACAAACCCAGACGATTACCACCCTGGAAGGGACCGATGTGAGCCCCCCCCCCTCAGGGCATGGGGTGGACAATAATCAGCAGACCCAATCAGGGCATCACGATATAACACAATGATCGTATGAAAAGCAAACTGTGTATGATAAATGTGTACACTGTCCTAAGGTCAATGTGTATGAGATACTTTACGTTACCACTGCTCCCCCACCCCCTATTCTCTTCTGTACCCCTATAAAACTTCAATAAAAATTGTCAAAGATAAAAAAATAAAATATATCAATGAGACAGCCACTAGAGGCTGGATTAACCCTATTGTAAACACTGCAGTTTCTCTGAAACTGCTATGTTTACAGCTGCAGGGTTAACACTAGAGGGACCTGGCACCCAGACCACTTCATTGAGCTGAAGTGGTCTGGGTGCCTATAGTGGGCCTTTAACGTTAGCATGTTTGATCTCTGACAACTCACAAGAATTGGAGAAATATGACAAAATAATTATAGAGAGATACTGTAAATGGGACATTTTGGAACGCCTATTGTTTTTTTCAGGTAAATCCACACTAGTGCCCTGGACAGGTTTTATGGAGTGGACAATAACCTGCCACCCCTCTGATCCACCCAAGGGTCTGGCCACTTAGAAACAACCAGTTTCAGCTATATAATTAGAATGCTGGATTATCCAGAAGAAATTTCTTTTTAACAACTGCATGAAGAACTTTAACATCTGAACCCCCCACAATAATTATATATAAGGGGTAAAAATAAATGTAAGGAATTTCTTGTGTTTTCTATTTTATTTTATGGACTGTTTTGCAATTTGTTATATGTGTTTCTGTTATCTGTATGTCATTTATTTTTGTATTTTTTGTACACAGCACTGTGAATTCTTTTTGTCAGATAAAATGTTTACTTAATCAGCTCGTGTCTTTGTTCTCTATGAGCTCACAATCCTGAGGAAAGCTCAGGTAAACGAGTCACTAAAAGGTTATTTATGTCTGATCAGTAAAGTAAGTTTGGGATACTATAATTCTACTGTGTGTGGGGTAACTTAAGACACTGAATTAAGTCTTGGTGGTGGCAGTTAATTGTGTACTAGGGTGTTCGTGTAGGAGGCATTGCAGGGGTTAATTTGGTTGCTGGGACTAGCAACAGGTAACCAGGGATCTGGTGTCATTAACCATTTCACTTCCACACTCTCCCCACTGTCTTGGCTGGGCCAATAGCCCACGATCGTGACAAACAAATCTTGATTTGAATTGAATCTTGAATGACTAGTGATTTAAATCAAACCTACCCTGCTGAAAGTGGACATGGGTAGCTTTTTAGCCTCCTGCCCTACTTTTTCACCAACATTGGACATGGGGCAGCTCTGGTCTAATTGTGACAGTTTAAAAAGTGTGTACTAGCAAAAATGGCTTAGGCATTGTCAGGTAAGATGACAGTTTGTACACCACTAATGATATGTGCAATGCCAAGTAATTGTGAATGCATCTTGAGTCTTGTCCATAAACACATGTCGCAGCCACAGGTTTAAAAAGTGTGAGGACATCGGTAAGTCCTCCATTCTGTACCATCTGTACATCTATCAGTATTGAACATCATGGATGGCCAAGACAGGCTGCGAATGAAGGGCTAAGCTGCCTCCAGCACTTTCAGACTGCCATTATTGCTTGATAACGTGGAAGAGTAATTGACAGGAAATCATCTGCATGCTAAGGTTCTGTGAAGGATCAACATAATTGAAAAGGACAGAGGACGGTGCCAAAGACATAGCAAGCACCATGACTTCTACCATGACCTGTAGTTATGATGCTTAGACTGTTCCTTAAAACTCTCTCTATACAATAGCGCAAACCAACAAGTTGGCCGCGAACAGCCAAGATGTGGCTGGAGACCCTAAGACTAGGACCAATCACCTTCTAAGAGCATCCAGGTATCCTGGTACCCTAAAATTGGGACCAATCACCCTCAGAGTACGCAGGTATTCAATGGTCTGTCAGTATTGCAGCCTTATACCAAAGCCCCATCAATCAACCTCTGACAGTACTCAGATATCCTGGCACCCTGAGACTGGGGTAAATCATCCTCTGAGAATGCCCAGGTATCTTGACACCAAGAGACTGGGACCAATCACCCTTAATGCCTTGTTTGCACTTAGCGGTTTGGTTTGGAAGGGATAAAATGGTCCAGCCTATTCAGGTGAGCGTTTCCACTGCAAGTCGGACCGCCAGTGGGCATGCAGGGTTTAGACTAAATGCCAAGAGTGTCATTTGTCGTGAGCATTGACGTTTTCCTGTCCGCCAATCCATGGATTGTATAGTGTGAAGCCAGTAGCTCTGCCCTAACTGTACCATACCATTTCCTATGGACCTACATCTGAAGAGAGCCCAGAAATAGTGCGGTTTGGTTCTGTTGTGTGGGCCACTCTCATAATGGAAACAATCAAAATAGCATACCAGACCGTACCGACCCTAACAGTACCGCTCAGTGGAAACGGGACATGTACCCAGGTATCCTGACACCCTGATACTGGGACAATCGGTCCCTGAGAACACCCAGGTATCCTGACACCCTGAGACTGGGTCCAATTACCCTCTAAGAGTACCCAGGTATCCAAACAAATATCAATCGCCCTGAGAGTACCCAGGTATCCTGACATCCTGAGACTCGGACCAATCACCATCTAAAAGTACCCAGATATCCTGACACCCTGACATTGGGACATCACCCTCTGAGAGCACCCAGGTATCCTGACACCTGAGGGACTGGGATCAATCGCCCTCTGAGAGCGCCCAGATATCCTGACACCCTGAGACTGGGATCAATCTCCCTCTGAGAGCACCCAGGTATCCTGACACCAGGACAATCGCCCTCTGAGAGCGCCAAGATATCCTGACACCCTGAGACTGGGATCAATCGCCCTCTGAGAGCACCCAGGTATCCTGACACCAAGACTATCGCCCTCTGAGAGCGCCAAGATATCCTGACACCCTGACACTGGGATCAATCGCCCTCTGAGAGCACCCAGGTATCCTGACACCCTGACATTGGGACAATCACCCTCTGAGAGCACCCAGGTATCCTAAGACAGGGATCAGTCACCCTCTGAGAGCACCCAGGTATCCTGACACCCAGATACTGAGATCAATCGCCCTTTGAGAGCACCCAGTTATCCTGACACCCTGAGACTGGGACAATCGCCCTCTGAGAGCGTCCAGGTATTCTGACACCCTGAGACTGGGATCAATCGCCCTCTGAGAGCACCCAGGTATCCTGACACTGGGACAATCGCCCTCGGAGAGCGCCCAGGTTTCAGGACACCCTGAAACTGGGTTCAATCACCCTCTGAGAGCTCCCAGGTATTCTGACACCCTGAGACTGGGATCCAACACCTTCTGAGAGCGCCCAGATATACTGACACTGGGACAATCACCCACTGAGAGCGCCGAGGTATACTGACACCCTGAGACCGGCGATCAATCGCCCTCTGAGAGCACCCAGGTTTCCTGACACCCTGACAACTGCCAACTGAGAGCACCCAGGTATTCTGATACCCTGAGACTGGGATCAATCGCCCTCTGAGAGCACCCAGGTATCCTGACACTGGGACAATCGCCCTCGGAGAGCGCCCAGGTATCAGGACACCCTGAAACTGGGTTCAATCACCCTCTGAGAGCGCCCAGGTATTCTGACACCCTGAGACTGGGATCCAACACCTTCTGAGAATGCCCAGATATACTGACACCCTGACAATCACCCACTGAGAGCGCCCAGGTATACTGACACCCTGAGACTGGGATAAATCACCCTCTGAGAGCGTCCATGTATACTGACACCCTGAGACTGGGATCAAACGCCCTCTGAGAGCGTCCAGGTATACTGACACCCTGAGACTGGGATCCAACACCTTCTGAGAATGCCCAGATATACTGACACCCTGACAATCACCCACTGAGAGCGCCCAGGTATACTGACACCCTGAGACTGTGATAAATCGCCCTCTGAGAGCGTCCATGTATACTGACACCCTGAGACTGGGATCCAACACCTTCTGAGAATGCCCAGATATACTGACACCCTGACAATCACCCACTGAGAGCGCCCAGGTATACTGACACCCTGAGACTGGAATAAATCACCCTCTGAGAGCGTCCATGTATACTGACACCCTGAGACTGGGATCAAACGCCCTCTGAGAGCGTCCAGGTATACTGACACCCTGAGACTGGGATCAAACGCCCTCTGAGAGCGTCCATGTATACTGACACCCTGAGACTGGGATCAATCGCCCTCTGAGAGCGTCCATGTATACTGACACCCTGAGACTGGGATCAATCGCCCTCTGAGAGCGTCCATGTATACTGACACCCTGAGACTGGGATCAATCACCCACTGAGAGCGCCCAGGTATACTGACACCCTGAGACTGGGATCAATCACCCTCTGAGAGCGTCCAGGTATACTGACACCCTGAGACTGGGTTCAATCACCCTCTGAGAGCGTCCATGTATACTGACACCCTGAGACTGGGATCAAACGCCCTCTGAGAGCGTCCAGGTATACTGACACCCTGAGACTGGGATCAATCACCCTCTGAGAGCGTCCAGGTATACTGACACCCTGAGACTGGGATCAATCAACCTCTGAGAGCGCCCGGGTATCGTGACACTGTGCCCAGGTATCGTGACATTGTATCGCTGCCTTATACCAAGGCTCCGTCTCACTCACCCACATCCTGGTCGAACGGGTTGGAGCCGAAGAGCGGCATGGCCGGGAGATGAGGCGAAGTTGTGTCCGTGAAGTTGTCTCAGGCCCCGCTCCAGTCACCCTCTTCCTGCTCCGGCTTCTCCCGTCACAACAAGCCAGCGGCCCAGCAGGCTTCCGTGTGCTCTGAGCTGCCCGCGCACCGCCTGACAGAACAATGTCCCTCAGATCAGCTCTCTCCCCGGCCCCAAATCTTCTCAGCGACCTCACACTGGGATTAAAACCCCCCCGGGAAGTTCCCGCCGCTGTTAGGTGATTTTGTGCGGCCTTTTGTTTATTTTTGCTGCTATATCTTTATCAGGCAGTGACTTGGACACCAAAATCACAAGGCATTGTGGGGATTTTTTTCTTCCCAGGGAGGCCCTCGAAAGGAGGAAGGGCAGATTGCCTGCGAGCTGGAATGTCATGTGAGTGACGTCACTGCACGGCCATCATTGTGTAGCCAGCGAGCTACAGTGCTGCATTCATTGAGATGGGAAGATGGTATTGGTCTCCAATGTAATGGCGCCCAGAATGGATGTGTGCAGACAGCAATGGACACTTTATTTCACCTGAAATGGCAAAGCCTTTTTTAGGTGCTCAAACATAAAACATGTTTTTTTCCCCCCAAAGTATAAGTTGGATAAATAATAAAACATTAATATGATTTAATAGTTGGAGGAATAATGAAACTGGGAGATATAGGTGTTATTATTATTATTATTATTATTGCCATTTATATAGCGCCAACAGATTCCGTAGCACTTTACAATATTATGAAAAGGGATTTAACTATAAATAGGACAATTACAAATAAACTTACAGGAACAATAGGTTGAAGAGGACCCTGCTCAATTGAGCTTACATTCTATAGGAGGTGGGGTGTAAAACACATTAGGACAGGAATGTGCAATCAAATAAGGTGGGCTGCCCTTTAGGAGAGGGCAAGAGACAGGTATGTGAGGTAGGGGTTAGTCTTGGAGGCCATAAGCTTTCCTAAAGAGATGGGTTTTAAGGCACTTCTTAAAAGATGCAAGACTAGGGGAGAGTCGGATGGCGGTAGGCAGGCTATTCCATAGGAAGGGAGCCGCCCGCGAGAAGTCCTGCAAGCGCGAGTTGGCCGTACGGGTGCGGACAACGGACAGGAGGTGGTCACGGGCAGAGCGGAGAGACCGAGAAGGGACATACCTGTGGATCAGTGAGGAGATATAAGAGGGGCTAGAGTTGTTCAGTGCTTTATAGGTGTGAGTTAGTGCCTTGAATTGACTCCTATAGCACACAGGAAACCAATGTAAGGACTGGCAGAGGGGTGAGGTGTGAGAGAACCGACTAGAGAGGAAAATCAGTCAAGCAGCAGCATTCATTACAGACTGTAGGGGTGCAGTACGGCTTTTAGGAAGACCAAGCAGGAGAGGGTTACAATAATCCATGCGTGAAATTATTAGAGCATGGACAAGCTCCTTGGTAGTATCTGGTGCAAGAAAGGGGCGGATGCAGGCTATGTTTTTAAGATGGAATCTACAGGATTTGGCAACATGCTGGATGTGAGGCTCAAAGGTGAGACCAGAGTCAAGTATGATGCCAAGACAGCGCGCTTGCAAGGATGGGCTGATGTTGGTACCACAAACTTGAAGGGAGAGCGAGAGAGGAGGATCAGTATTAGGAGGAGGAAAGACAAGGAGCTCAGTTTTTGAGAGATTGAGTTTCAGAAAGCGGGAGGACATCCAGTCAGAGATGGAAGAAAGGCAAGCAGTGACACGTTGCAGGACAGCAGGGGAGAGGTCCGGGGAGGAGAGATATAGCTGGGTGTCATCAGCGTACAGGTGGTAGTGGAAACCAAATGAGGTAATAAGTTTGCCAAGAGAGGCAGTGTAAAGAGAAAATAGAAGGGGACCAAGGACGGAGCCTTGGGGGACTCCAACCGAGACAGGGCGAGGGGAGGAGGTATCATTAGAAAAAGAGACACTGAATGAGCGTTGGGAGAGATAAGAGGAAAACCACGAGAGGACAGAGTCACAGAGACCAAGCGATTGCAGAGTTTGAAGAAGGAGAGCATGATCAACGGTGTCAAAGGCCGCCGAGAGGTCAAGAAGAATTAGTATGGAGTAGTGGCCTTTGGATTTAGCTGCGATTAGGTCGTTAGTAACTTTGATAAGGGCAGTCTCTGTAGAGTGGAGAGGGCGGAAGCCAGATTGAAGGGGGTCAAGGAGAGAGTTGGAATTGAGGAAATGAGACACACGGGTAAAGACGAGTCTTTCCAGAAGCTTTGAGGAAAAAGGGAGCAGGGATATGGGACGGTAGTTAGAGGGGGTGGATGGGTCAAGGGATGGTTTTTTTAGTATAGGTACTACAGTGGCATGTTTAAGGTCAGCAGGGACGATGCCAGAAGAGAGCGAGCAGTTGAAGATGTGTGTTAGAGAAGGCACGAGACAAGTGGAGAGAGATCTGATAAGGTGAGACGGGACAGGATCGAGCGGGCAAGTGGTGGGGCGAGAGGAGCAAAGAAGAGCAGCCACCTCTTGGTCAGTGGCTGGGGAGAATGTCTGAAGGGTAGGAAAGGCATGATCAATGTGTGATTGAGAAGCAGAAAGGCAAGGAGGGGAGAATTCTTTCCTTAGCTGTTCAATTTTGTCAGTGAAGTAACATGCAAAGTTATCAGCAGTAAGGTTGGTTTGGGGGGTGGCCACAGCGGGGTGAAGAAGAGAATTAAAGGTGTCAAAGAGACGCCTGGGGTTGCGGGAACATGAACTAATGAGAGAGGAAAAATAGGACTGTTTGGCAAGGGCAAGGGCTGCACTGTATGAACACAGTATGAATCTATAATGGAGAAAGTCTGACTGGGTGCGAGACTTCCTCCAGGAGCGTTCGGCACACCGGGAGCATCTTTGCAGGTAGCGCGTTATGGTTTTGTCCACATGGAGCTGGGGCAAGGCTGGGCATGCTTATTTTCCCATGTACTCCTAGGAAGATTTGCAGGGATTTATTCACTAAACTGGGAATTCTGAGGAATAAAACAATTGCATTTGTTATCCCAAAGTTAGAAAGCATTCTACAACTTAGCTACTAATCCAGTTCAGCGTTTGTGTTTTTTAAAAAGTGCGTTTTCCCTTTATACCTTCTGCAGGTGCTGGTTTAGTAAATCAGCATGGCCTGATTTCGTTAGGAGCATCCCAATTTCGGGCTCCTATTTTGCCAAACTGATTTCATTGCCTAGTGACCAGCATCCAGGCTCAACGGGCAACTGGCCCCAGCCAGCACAGCGGCAGCTCATCATTATATGCGCTTTTGTGGTGATGATGGTATTAGGACCATGCAGAGACAACCACTGAATCATTGTTGCCCACGGCAAAGTGCCCGTAGTGAGGCCATCCATAGAGGCTGTCAACCTGGAATGCTATCACTCCAGTCTGACACACCTTTTATCTAGATGGTCATGCCTGTTATATATTCATTAATGTCGCCATTGACACAAGTATAGTCACTGGCCTGCCCCACCCCCCTGTCCTTATTTCATATCTGGTAACACTGGTAGGTATGTCTTAATGTTGGGAAATGTAACATTGTTTACTAATCTGCAAAACTTTCTAAATATGCTAAATTAAATCACTCACAGGGCTATTTTCTAAATCGAGAATTCTTGGAAACTCAGGCAATTGCACATTGCAGGCCGAAATAATCGAACTGGAAAATATCTCCCAGTCAGCCCTCTTTCTAGCTCAACTATATTTTGTTATAATTCTTTATTAGCGGGAGGTAAGCAAATACATTCAATAGAATACAAAATAAAGGTTACTTCAAGCCTCAGAGCAACTTCAGCCATCTAATTTTTAACTTAACAAATACAAACATTGTAGCATGAGGGTCATTTCTCTCTCATTTCACATTAGGGTCATTATTGTCACGGAAGTCATACCCCAATACGCAAGAAAGAGGAAACTCACAAAAGGTGGATCCGAAAGATGTACTACCGAGCCTTAGAATGGCCGGACTTAATGTATTAATACAACAAGAAACAGGGTCAAGATAAATCAAGGTCAGGATTACAGAAATACTCAGAGTGAAGACAAAGCCGGGTCAGGATACCAGAAATCACAAGTCAAATACAAAGCTGAGGTCAGGATACCAGAAATCTCGAGTCAAATAAGAAAGCCGATGTAAGGATACCAGAAATCACAAGTCAAATGCAGAGCTGAGGTCAGGATACCAGATATCTCGAGTCAAATAAGAAAGCCGATGTAAGGATACCAGAAATCACAAGTCAAATACGAAGCCGAGGTCAAACACAGGAAATCACAAGTGAATGTCTAGGAGCACTAAGCAAGGATCTAACATAAACCACAATAGGGGAATGAATGGGGGCTAAAACAAGCCTTAAATAAGCTTACCTATGTACTAAAAGGTTCACGTCATCACTGCGATCCCAAACAGATTATGATTGCAATGATGATGTGGTCACTTTAAGAGTGGGCGTGATGTCATGTCCATATCTAAACACAGCCGTGTGTTTCGTACACAACGTGTGGCAGGAGGAGGTCTGCACAGCTCAGTGGAGGTAAGTAATGCCACAATTATATAGCATTTCCTATGTATCCTCAGCCTTTCCCTCCCATTGTAAGTACAAACGTAACTCTCAGGTTGACTGAAGCTAATGTGAAGCATGGATGAGTGTTTCTCCCAAATTAATTTCCTAAGTTCATTCCCTAAAGAATTAATAAAGAGCCCCCAATTCTGGAAGTGTTTCTTGGTAAGACTATCTTTATAATTGGATGATTCCAACCAATACATCTGTAAGGTGTTTGTAATTGAATGCCTCGGATGGGTGCTCCAAATGAATCCTTTGATGTAAGATGTGGCTGCAGCTATTTTTTGTTTTAATTAAATTGTCCCATAACATAAAAATTATTAATCAATACACAGAATCATGGCAATAGAATATGAAAGAGTTAATAATTTCAAGAATATCAGCTCATTTAACTTTCCATTTATTTGGAGTATACCATTTGTATTTTATTTAAAGGGCCCATAATTTTGAATATAACATCATCATTTACACGTGATGGATTATCCCTTCAGAGTTCATCAGTCCCACCAGAGAGCCACGTGCTCATAGGTTTTGGTAGCCATAATATCTTCTACTTATCTCAGAGTGAACTCTTCCTTGTTACACTGTACACTATCAGGGGATGATAAGAGTTGTTGTTAATTTGGGTGCTGGTTTAACCGCATGAAAGGATGCAAAGAGGTGTGAACCAGGACTTGTGTTTGTTCAACATACTGGGTGGTAACATAAGCTGGCATGGCCATTCTATAAACACCCTAACTATTGGTATATTATATCCTGAAATGAGCTGTTACCTGTGTTGAATGTGAAGACTGCCCATCATTCTGATCTGGTTGGTTTACCTTTGTCTTAGTTGTTATTTCCACACCACAAAGGGGCAGCAAAATCCTACATGTCCAAGGGGCTGTCTCTATTCTGGAACTTCGGATGATTCCAATACAAAAAAAGCAGATCAAAAGCCAAGAACTCAGAACATCATGATAGACGTTCCCAAACAAAGGCTTCTATTTAAAGGGGATCCTGATTTGAAGGGACTATCGGGGAGTATTAAGCTGAGAATAACGTAACAGGAAACGCCACAAGCTTGGTAATTGGAAGGAGAATTTAAGAACAACATTATAGCCCTGAGGGGACTTAATCTACAAACTACAACATTTATTAAATGCCAGGTATAAAGGTAGTAATGTAATAAAGGTAAGCTTTAGCTGTGAGTCAGAGAAACTTATGCACATACTTATTGTTTGTAATGGATCAATTCATCTACACAATTATAATCAGCAAGAGATCATTCCTAATAAATATTAAATATGTCCATTATTTTCTCCGAACATATGCATTTGAAATCAAGTGTATATTGTTTTTTTAGTTTGTTTTTTTTAGAATCTTGCTATAGCATTTGCATCAGTATACAGCAACATCGAACAACCACATAAAGCAATTTTAATGCGTAATGTATTGCAAGTCAACCATCAAGATTTATCTTGATTCCATCACTGAAATACTACACTTGGCTCACAAAAGAGAGCTTGTGGTTACATGTTTGGGTTGTTGATTGGTTTTAAGGACAATGTATCATAAGCAAACGTTGGCAAAAAATAATAGTGCTTAAAGAAAGTTTGAGAGTTGGTGCTCATTTCACATAGAAAATATGTTCATTTAATTCATACAACTCTTTCTAAATGTTGATTAAAAGAAAAAGTATTTTGACACAGGCTTAATCATTTCTTGTTTTTGCGCGATAAAGCGATCCAACCTTTTTCTAAATATTTGTTAGTACATTGCCTAATTGTTTTGTGTTTATAACATTACTTGCAGGTTTTTTTATTACATTTTTGTTCTTTTTAGAAATATTGAAAACTCTCCATGAACTTTTTTGGCTTGAATTATGGAAACTTTGCGTGCAGAGAGGAATTAGTGGCGCCCAAGTGTTGCCAGTTGTTTTAGGAATATTCTAAGCACTAGATAACCTGTAAGTACTAGCTATGGGCTGTAATTCTGTTGCCTCAGCAATATTATACAAGTTCACCAATCCAAATGTAATGTGTTTCTTCCTAAAATATATCACTAATATAGCCTTCCCATTACATTTACATTCCGTTCCTTACATTTTGCCCACACATTCCGATTTAGTTTTGCCCATTTTATATTATTGAATTTGTTGGGTTTTTTTTTCTTAAAGAGTAATGACCATGCTCCTATAACAAAAATTAAATATTGCTCATTATATATGGAAATCTTCACCATTTTTACCCAGAGATAATTGCAGTGATAGCTGTTCTCCAGCTCCTCCAAATTTGCTCCTCTGTGTGTTGGTGGAGTGGGTACTTACTCTCCTTTTTGAGTTGTCACTCCCCTCTTGTGGATGACACCATTACTTTTTCTGACTGTCTGGACTCTTCCACATTTTCCATTTGAATTTACCCTTATTTCCCCCAGTAGAGCAGAAGTGCATAAAAGACTTATACTCAACTTTGCCAACTTATCTGGGTTATTGACTCCACCATTTTGATTTATTAATGTTTGCTTCTTCCCAGATTTTGTGCTGATCTACTTAATTTTGTAATTGTCCCCATTTTTAATAATTAAATCAGCTTGTCGGTACAGCGTACATTGACTATAATGAGAACTCTTCATTCGGAGTGCAACAAATTTGCCCAAAGTTATCCTGCACTGGTTTTCCTAGTGGTATCTATTGTTTGTGTCAAACCGAGACTCCGTTCCCTCGAGGTTACTTCCGCGTTTGGAAGTAAGCTTCTCCCATCTTTGTGACGCTACACTCACCTGCCTTATAGGGAAGCCGCGCCAAACTCAAATTGCTGAGTTATTCTGTCCTAACCTCAGACACCATGCTGAGCTACCACATACTTCTTTGTATTCCGAAAAACTCGTACAACACGCTACTGTCATTTCACCTTTCGTATACAGAACAGGATCTGTTAAACTTGACTGCTGCCTACCCCACTTTTTGAAATGAATACTTGGACCTCGACCACGCTGCCATCTCCTTTTCCCAGACCAGGACTGACACCGCAATTCCTTAAAGGACCACTCTAGTGCCAGGAAAACATACTTGTTTTCCTGGCACTATAGTGACCTGAGGGTGCCCCCACCCTCAGGGACCCCCTCCCGCCCGGCTCTGGGGAGAGGAAGAGGTTAAACTTACCTCTTTTTCCAGCGCCGGGCGGGGAGCTCTCCTCCCTCTTCTCCTTCTCTTCGGCTGAATGCGCATGCGCGGCAGGAGCTGCGCGCGCATTCAGCCAGTCCATAGGAAAGCATTCTAATGCTTTCCTATGGACGCTGGCGTCTTCTCACTGTGATTTTCAATGAGACAGCCACTAGAGGCTTTAGAGGCTGGATTAACCCTATTATAAACATAGCAGTTTCTCTGAAACCGCTATGTTTATAAAAAAAAAAAAGGGTTAACCCTAGCTGGACCTGGCACCCAGACCACTTCATTAAGCTGAAGTGGTCTGGATGCCTAGAGTGGTCCTTTAAGACTATCAAACAAGCTGAACCTTCATTAATAATACAGCTGGACACTTCCTGAACTCTTCAAACCTACCAAGAACATCATCCTTAGGATATTCCTGGAAAACCATAAGTATCACTAATTCCTATTCAAGTATTTAAGGACTTTGTTACCTTTGTTTGTTACAATTGTTTCAACTAGTAAATCAAGACAATTTTCTTTCTGCATGCCAAACTGCCATTAGTAGAAATTATAATTGCCTACTACCTAGTTTCACTATAAAAGAGATTGAAGATAACTAAAACTTCTCAAGAAATCCAAAGTAAATGCTTTTTGATTTTCTAAAAAGTACAGTACTACCTATTAATTCTGCAGTTGTGTTCCTCTATCTTGTCTAATCTTCCTGAATCATAACAGTTTGGGAAGGTTTCTGTTCAAGTCTCCCATAGATGGGGCTAGAATAATGATAAATGCAAGTTATTTTCCATTAAAGTAATAGCTACTTTTTATTTGCTTACTGCATATGTTGCAGATCCACTTTAATTGGCATGTTTTTTTCTGTGATGCTGCTGAAATGTCAGCCTTACTCCAAGCTGACAGCAAGGTGACTGGTGATGTGAAAGCAAAACTCAGAGGTCCAATTCTATTCTTAGATAATCAGAGTCCTAGTTAGAGCCAGACATTGAAATCTTGCTTTGCAACCAGGGACTGCTGTGGATATACAATTTTTAGGCACTGCTAAGTATAGGATATACAGTATCTCACAAAACTGAGTACACCCCTCTCATTTTTGTAAATATTTTATTATATCTTTTCATGTGACAACACTGAAGAAATGACACTCTGCTACAATGTAAAGTAGTAAGTGTACTTCCTGTATAACAGTGTAAATTTGCTGTCGCCTCAAAATAACTCAACACACAGACATTAATGTGTAAACAGTTGGCAACAAAAGTAAGTACACCCCTAAGTGGAAATGTCCAAATTGGGACCAAAGTGTCAATATTTTGTGTGGCCACCATAATTTCCCAGCCCTGCCCTAGCCCTCATGGGCATGGAGTTCACCAGAGCTTCACAGGTTGCCACTGGAGTCCTCTTCCACTCCTCCATGACAACATCATGGAGCTGGTGGATGTTAGAGACCTTGCGCTCCCCCACTTTTCGTTTGAGGATGCCCCAAAGATGCTCAATAGGGTTTAGGTCTGGAGACATGCTTGGCCAGTCCATCACCTTTACCTTCAGCTTCTTTAGCAAGGCAGTGGTCGTCTTGGAGGTGTGTTTGGGGTAGTTATTATGTTGGAATACTGCCCTGCGGCCCAGTCTCTGATCATGCTCTGCTTTAGTATGTCACAGTACATGTTGGCATTCATGGTTCCCTCAATGAACTGTAGCTCCCCAGTGCCGGCAGCACTCATGCAGGCCCAGACCATGACACTCCCACCACCATGCTTGACTGTAGGCAAGACACACTTTCTTTGTACTCCTCATCTGGTTGCCGCCACACACACTTGACACCATCTGAACCAAATAGGTTTATCTTGGTCTCATCGGGACATGGTTCCAGTAATCCATGTTCTTAGTCTGCTTGTCCTCAGCAAACTGTTTGCAGGCTTTCTTATGCATCATCTTTAGAAGAGACGTCCTTCTGGGACGACAACCATGCAGACCAATTTGATGCAGTGTGCGGTGTATGGTCTGAGCACTGACAGGCTGACCCCCCACCTCTTCAACCTCTGCAGCAATGCTGACATCACTCCTATGTCTATATAGACAACCCCTGGATATAACGCTGAGCACGGGCACTCAACTTCTTTGGTCGACCATGGCGAGGCTTGTTCTGAGTGGAACCTGCCTGTGAAACCGCTGAATGGTCTTGCCCACCGTGCTGCAGCGTTTCAGTTTCAGGGTCTTGGCAATCTTCTTATAGTCTAGGCCATCTTTACATAGAGCAGCAATTCTTTTTTTTAGATCCTCAGAGAGTTCTATGCCATGAGGTGCCACATTGAACTTCCAGTGACCAGTATGAGAGAATGTTAAAGCGATAGCCATTTTCCCTCCGAAGTGTCATGTGACTAGTTAGTGTTACAAGGTCTCTGGTGTAAATTGGGACATGTGTGTTAAATTTGGTGTTAATTGGGCCCAATTTGGACAATTCCACTTAGGGGTGTACTCACTTTTGTTGCCAACAGTTTATAGACATTAATGGCTGTGTGTTGAGTTTTTTTGAGGGGACAGCAAATTTACACTGTTATACAGGCTGTACACTTACTACTTTACATTGTAGCAGAGTGTCATTTCTTCAGTGTTGTCACATGAAAAGATATAATAAAATATTTCCAAAAATATGAGGGAAGTACTCACTTTTGTGAAATACTGTATATCATGTTTGTTTTAAAAGTACCTTATGGTAAGGTATTGTTGAACAGCTTCCTCATCAGTGGGGAGATTTTGCATTGTTTAATCTCGGAGTAATCTGACACAAACAAGGTTATTCACTAAACTGTTTGTAGCCAATTAACCCATTACGGACACAGCTTCAAAAGTAAAAGGGCAACATGACAGAACATTTCCGTCACGTGTCCTTTTAAATATGAATGGCAAAAAATAGCTGGTCTGGAAAAATTCTCCTACTCTGCTCCAGTCACCGCTTGGCTATTTTAGTCCAAATCTTGCAGTGAAAATTTGAGTTCCCTGCAATTCAACGTTAAATGAACAAATACCATGTGCAAATCAATGAACTTCTTGTAGACCTCTCTACATTATGATGTTCTACTACATTCATGACAGGTGGTACCAATGTATGAAATTATGCCCTCAGTGTCACTAATGCAGTGCAGTGTCCTTTTAAGATGAGTCAATAAAGTTTACCCCAGAAGGTACAAATCTTTCTAAAAAAGACAATCATGGAAGAAGACCACAGTAGTGAAGAATTGTCAGTCTCTATATTATGATGTTCTACTGCATTCATGAGAGGTGGTACCAATGTATGAAATTATGCCCTCGGTGTCACTAATGCAGTGCAGTGTTCTTTTAAGATGAGTCTACATTTTATTCCCCAAAAAGTACCAATCTTCCTTTAAAAAGACAATCATGGTAGAGGACCACAGTAGTGAAGAATTGTCAGGCCCTTTGGGGTTGCATCTTGGTAACAGCTGCACCCCCTACTGTTTTGGTTTAATGCTCCTGAATGTTTGATTGCCAGCCTCCTTGCCTGAATAAAGAGAGAACCTACAATGATTGTAGCTTGAAAGGATATTTATATTCCGTCGAGCATCTTAGCTTTCCTGGGTGTTTTGTACTCTCCTTTATTTCTATACACTTGGCTCAATTTCACATCAGTGCTAACTCAACAGACTGAATAGAGGCCTATCCATCAAGTGAGACTGCCTGCAATATTTATGCAAATACAATCACAAGGTTCCTAACTGAATAAAGAGATTGTGTCCTACAGATATTGCACAAAGATAGATTAACCATTTGGTTGTTTTGGTTGAATAAAATTCTGATGAGCGCCAGAATTATTTATATCATGCTGTAATAGAGAATACAGTGTACTTTACATTAATTCACTTTTAAAAAGATCTCTTTAATTTTGGATCTTAAGCCTCCAGCAGATGACTCGTTTAACAGGATTAACTACACTATATAGACTTCACAACACCAGCTGCCACTGAATTCTTAATTAGATGACTTTTCTTACGTACAAATTAGTTCTGAGTCAGTCTTTGAAAAAGTTATATGAAATCAAAAAGTTCAACATTTCTTCAACAGTGCACAATCATCACAGATATAAAGTGTACCTGTCTGTATAGATTTTTCGAACTTGTAACTTTTTATAACACCACTATATATTTTTGTAACGCTCTGTATTTTTAAGGTATCAGTTTATTTGAGAGTTTTGGCGTTTATATTTTGTTAAGCAGTAAGTTATTTAAAACTGTATGAAACGTAGCACAAATCATTTTCTATTACAACACTGTATCTCAGATATTATTACCTGTCTAAATCTATACTTCAGATTTATATATATGCATACATAGATTCAGATTGTACTTTTTTTTTCAAGATATAGAAAGCCAAATATTTTTCAAATTAACATTTTAATGGAAAGTCAAAAATTATTCTAAAATTTAGGATTATGCCAACATTCTTATGATGAGACTTTGCCATTAGAATCAAATCTATCTTTCTATCTTTTTTGGGGGGAGGGGATGAGGCTTGAGAAAATTATAAGATATGTTTACCAGACAATTTTATCAAATTGTCTCAGGGCTCTGGGTAGTCACCAAAGTAATGTAAGGAGCAATCTATTGGGAACTTATTGTGTTTGATATAAATTGCTTAGATTTAACCACTGATTTAAATTAAACTCACTGGTATCTAGGCATGTGAATGGGAAAAATTTTCGGTTGGTTCGGCTCGGCATTCTGAAATTCGGAACTTCGGCACTTTGACACTTTGGACATTAGGTCCCCCCTCCTCATTCTAATTTAGGGCCCCAAACCCACCGCTCAGGGGTGGGGGCCAGGGGGGAGGACATTAGGTCCCCCCTTATTCTAATTTAGGGCCCCCACCCACCGCTCAGGGGTGGGAGTCAGGGGGAGGACATTAGGTCCCCCCCCTAATTAGTATTTAGTGCTTCCATCCACTGCTCAGGGGTGGGGGTCAGGGGGGAAGACATTAGGTCCCCCCTCATTCTAATTTAGGGCCCCCACCCACCACTCAGGGGTGGGGGCCAGGGGGGAGGACATTAGGTCCCCCCCAATTAGTATTTAGGGCCCCCACCCACCGCTCATGGGTGGGGGCCAGAGGGGAGGACGTTAGGTCCCCCCTCATTCTAATTTAGGGCCCCCACCCACCGCTCAGGGGTGGGGGCCAGGGGGGAGGACATTAGGTCCCCCCCATTCTAATTTAGGGCCCCCACCCACCGCTCAGGGGTGGGGGTCAGGGGGGAGGACATTAGGTCTCCCCCCTAATTGGTATTTAGGGCCCCCACCCACCGCTCAGGGGTGGGGGCCAGGGGCGAGGACATTAGGTGTCCCCCCCTCATTCTAATTTAGGGCCCCCACCCACCGCTCAGGGCGGTGGACATTAGGTCCCCCCCCCCTTATTCTGATTTAGGGCCCCCATCTGCCGCTCAGGGGTGGGGGCCGGGGGGACTTTAGGGCCCCCACCTGCCGTTCAGGGGTGGGGCCCAGGGGGGGCAACAGGTTCCCCCTTCAGGTTAGAAGCCCCCACTCGTGCGGCATGGGTGGGGGCTTGGGAGGGGGGACGTGTTTTTGTTTTTTACAGTGAGAAGCCATAGGCTGCTCACTGTTTAATAGACATGCCCCTACTTGCGGTATAGTGAGTAGGGGCATAATTTACTAATACTAAGTAATCTTTACTTAGTATTAGTAAATTTGGCTGAAAGACCAATTCAGATCTTTCGGCCTTTTAGTAGATAGCTCCCTAATACCGTGGGAATTAGGGAGTTATCTACTTATTCATTCCTGTCAGTCCATTGACAGGCTAAGTAACTTACATTTTATATGAATGTATGTTACTTGATTGTTGTAAGTGTTGCAAATGCTTACAGCTGAATCCTGGCTATGTTTGTAAACGTTTTATTTAAACTTGTATACAGTGTAACCTTCTTCTTCCACTAGGTAAGTATATTAGTAACTTCGGCACTTTAGCACTTCGGAAGTTCGGCACTTCGGCACTTTGACACTTCGGAAATTCTATATTTTCGGAACTTCAGGACTTCGGCTATTCGGACATTCCGAAGTACCCGAATTGCTCGAAATTCGTCCGAATTCATATTTAGACCGAAACGAATTGCACATGTCTACTGGTATCTGAGGTTTGCCAACTTCTGTGCCAGTCCCACTGATAATGTTAATTTAATATAAATTCATATTTTGACATATTTAGAGAAACCTGGCACAATAGACACAATGAATGAAAAAGTACCACATCTATCTGTCTGTCCATCAATCCATATCTGTCAGTCTATCTATTTATCTATCTATCTATCTATCTATCTATTTATTGTGCATAATGGATGCTGTACCACACTCTGAAAAAAAGATTTTCATTTATATTGAATTTCAACAAACTTGTCTGACAGGGGTTGTATTTACCTGTGACGTGTCCTACTCTACATCTGTAGACTGTACAGTGCAGTGCATTTAATTGATTTATATCATGATAGGTCTATTAATGTACATGCCTGATGACCAGATCGCTTATATTCTCGGAGACAGTTCTATATGAACGTTTCGCTTATTGGGGCTGTTAGGAAGATGCTGCCTTCATTATTGATATTTTCCTTTCCAATCCATAACAGGAAACCTTTAAATGGCTTAGCCAAGGCAATCTATATGCAAACACACACAAAAGTCATGACAAATTAAGAGTGTTATTGATTAGTTTAGATGGTATAGATAGAGTAAGCTGTAAAAGGAAAAAAGCATGCAAGGCCAAACGAGATGTAAAAATTGAAGATGTTTTGAAAGTAAATGGTGCTTTACACAAGAAGAAACTGGTGCATTTCTGCAAAGATTACAGCCAAGTATTAAATAAAGCAAGATTACAGTAAGTGGAGAGAGATGAGCTATTCATATGATTTGACTGGGTGGTTAATATTGCATTTCTTCATTAACTACTCTAGTAAACTGAAGTTCAATGTAAGTTGTCAACAGGAGGACTATTCATTTCTGTTACTTTAATAGAATATCTATCTATCTATCTATCTATCTATCTATCTATCTATCTATCCATTATCTATCTATCTGTCTGTCGTTCTATCTATCTATCTGTCTGTCTGTCTGTCTATCTATCTATTCCTCTAGGACTATTACTCAGAGATTAAAAAGACCTTTGTTTTTTTACATCTCATAGAGAGAACATTGAATTTTATGATAGTGAAAAGATGTCCTAAGTCTTTATGAAGGTAAAGAGTGTTACAATGTGTCATATAATTATAAGATGTATACAAAGTATAAGATTTTAAATACAAGCTTTCAAGACTACTTGGACCTAATTTTCAGACATGATATTCCACTAAATATGAAGCATTTCCAATCAATCCATTTACATAATATTTAATCATTCTTTTTACGGTAAAATATTTAGATATTATAGTTTAAGTGACCAAAGTACATTTATTAAGGTATAATTATTGACCAAAGGCCCAAGGTACGGAAGGGCACATATCAGAAGAATTCCACCGCTGACATGTCACCATTGGGGAGTAGTAAGGGGGGCATGGGGCATGGGGCATGGAGCCCTTGTTGATTGCATTAGCAGGTTTGAGTGTAATCCCAGATACAAGATTCAGCAAACAAAATTGAAATGGCGCCTAGTTAAAGTGCCTATTAGACATGTGCAATTAGTTTCGGGCCGAATATGAATTTGGACGAATTTTGGGCAATTCGGAATTGCCGAAGTGCCGAATTACCGGGGTCCCGAAGTTCCGAATTTCCAAAGTGTCGAAGTGCCGAAGTTCCGAATTGCTGAAGTGCCGAAGTTCCGAAGCACAGTATTGCCTAAGTACTAATATACTTACCCCGTGGAAGAAGAAGAATGTTACACTGTATACAATTTTAAATAAAAAGTATACAAACATAGCCAGGATTCAGCTGTAAGCATTTGCAACACTTACAACAATCAAGTAACATACATTCATATAAAATGTAAGTTACTTAGCCTGTCAATGTAATGACAGGAATGAATAAGTAGATAACTCCCTAATTCCCACAGTATTAGGGAGCTATCTACTAAAAGGCTGAAAGACCTAAATTGGTCTTTCAGCCAAATTTACTGTTACTAAGTAAAGATTACTTAGTATTAGTAAATTATGCCCCTACTCGCTATACCGCGAGTAGGGGCATGTCTATTAAACAGTGAGCAGCCTAAAAAAAAAAAACATCCACCTCCCCCTCCTAACCTGAAGGGGGGACCTATTGCCCCCCCCGGCCCCCACCCCGGAACGGCGGGTGGGGCCCTAAAGTAAAGTAATGGGGGGGACCTAATGTCCTCCCCCCTTGCCCCCACCCCTGAGCAGTGGGTGGGAGCCCTAAATTAGAATGAGTGGGGAGGACCTAATGTCGTCCCCCTGGCCCCACCCCTGAGCAGTGGGGGTGGACCTAAATACTAATTAAGGGGAGGGCCTAATGACCTCCCCCTGGCCCCACCCCTGAGCGGTGGGTGGGGGCCCTAAATTAGAATGAGGGGGGAGGACCTAATGTCCTCCCCCTGGCCTCCACCCTTGAGCGGTGGGTGGGGGCCCTAAAATACTAATTAGAGGGGGGACCTAATGTCCTCCCCCCTGGCCCCCACCCCTGAGCAGTGGGTGGGGACCCTAAATAAAAAAATAACCCCCCCCTCCTCCGGGTGACTAGGGGTCCCCAAACCCCTAGTCACCCCCTCCCAGTGGCGGATCCAGAGGGGGCAACGGGGCAATTGCCCCGCCAAGATTGAAGTGCAGCACGATGAGAGGGCTTTCCATGGTCCTGCTTTGCTGCTGCACTTCTATCCACAGCCCTTGTACATTGGCAGCACCAGTCTCCGCCCACTCACGACAGGCTCCACCCCCTGTTTAGGCCCCGCCCAGATCCTTACCTCAGCGACTGCTGGAAGGAGCTGTCTGCACAGCAGCACATCTACCACCGGACCAACAGGGAACAGGATTCCCCCCTCCCTGACCCAAGATAACCCACAGGGAGGGAGAAATACACTATTGTTTTTTTTCAGCCCCACTATGTGCAACCCCTATGCCCTAACACACCCCTAACCCCCTTCTAAAGCCCCTTACGCCTTACTACACCCCTACCCCCCACTACAGCCCCTAACACCCCCTCCTAAAGCCCCTTACTCCTTCCCACACCCCTAACCCCCACTACAGCCCCTAACACCCCCTTCTAATGCCCCTTACTCCTTACTACACCCCTAACCCCCCACTACAGCCCCTAACACCCCCTTCTAAATCCCCTTACTCCTTATTACAGCCCATAACCTCCTCTACTAAAGTCCTAACTACAGGCCAAAACCTCATCTACTAAAGTCCTTACTACAGAACCTAACCTCCCCTACTAAATTCCTTACTACAGACCCTAACCTCCCCTACTAAAGCCCCTTACTACAGCCCCTAACACCCCCAACTAAAGCCCTTTACTTCAGCCCTTAACACCTCTATTAAAGCTCCTTCCATTTTACTGCAGCCCCCAATTGCAGCCCCTAACCCTCCAATTTCAGTCCCTATGCCCTACAGCCTTAAGCCTTCTTCTAGAGCCCTGTTAACCAAACAGCAGCCCATACTCCCCCTATAGCAGCCCCTACAGTCCATACTCTCCAAATGTAGCTTCTGTCCCCCACTACAGTCCCTACCCTCCAAATGTAGCTCATATGCACCTCTACAGTCCCTAATTCCCTAATGCAGCTCTTAGCCCCCCTACAGTCCCATTCCCCCACTACAGCCCCTAACACCCATACTACAGTCCCTAACCATTCTACCACAGTCCCTTACTCCTCACTGCAGCCCCTATCCCACACTACAGTCCCTACCCCTATATGCAGCCCATACCCCCACACTACAGCCCCATTCATCCTAACTTCAGTCCATATCACTCCACTACAGCCCTATTCCCTTACTACAGTTGCTACCCCCACTACAGCCTCTCTCACCCAATTGCAACCCCTATCCCGATTGCATCAATTCCCCCCACTACAGCCCCTATCCCCCACTACATTTCCTAACACCCCATTTACAGTCCCTAACCCTCCCACTACAGATGCTATCCCCCCCACTACAGGCACTATCCCCCCACTACAGCCGCTATCCCCCAATAGATCTCCTAGCCCCTAACTCCTCAATTACAGCTGTTGTTTCCCCATTACAGCCCCTATCACCCCACTACCAGTGCCCCTCCCGAGATTAGGCTCTGGATCTGCCCCTGCCCCCTCCGGCCCAAAATTAACCCCTACCTACCCCCCCCCTCACCCTAAAAATAATGAGGTGGGGCCATTTAATAAGTACCTGAAAAATACTTACTTACCATTTGATGTTTTCTGCTTTCTTCTAAAAATCTTATTTTTCAGCCCAAAAAGGCAAATAAAAAGCCATAATAACCGGCGCACTTAAAAAAGACACAAAAAATAATAATCCATGTTCACCCATGGAGGGCTCTGCGCGAACTGAGCTCTGCAGGCGGGGAAGGCTTATAAAGCCTTGCCCCGCCCACCGACAAGCGCAAGAGCATTCTGATTCAAATTGAGTTTAAGCCATCCAATCAGAGTGCTCTGACAGGTAAATGAAGGGCTTGACGGGTAAGTCTCTAGATTTACCTGTCACAGCACTCTGATTGGTTGGTTTGAAATCCACCAATCAGAGTGCTCTGTGTCATTTTACACAGCGTGGGAAAGTTCTGTGGAATTTTTCCACGCTGTGTAATTTGACTCATAACACTCTGATTGGTGGATTAAGTAACCAATCAAAGAGTTATGAGTCAAATTACACAGCGTGGGAAAATTCCACAGAACTTTCCCACGCTGTGTAAAATGACACAGAGCACTCTGATTGGTGGATTTCAAACCAACCAATCAGAGTTCTGCTTGACAGGTAAATGTAGAGACTTTTAGAAGAAAACATCAAATGGTAAGTTTTTAGCAACCTTTAATTTTGCTCTGATTGGTCCTGAAATGTAATTATGCGTACATGGTGGGTTTTTGCATGTGAATGCAATGTCAGTTTTTATGTTGTTGTTCTTGTGTGCATGCATGTCAGTAAGGTTATATGTATGTGTTTGTGTACAGTGTCAGTATTCCGTATTCCTGTGTAGTTTGAGATCAAACCTAGGTCACTAGCCCCCATAAATAATGTAAAGTGAAATTATGAAGTGTAATTCCCATGATGTCCACCTTTAAAAGCTAACTTTGCAAGCATGGAGGGTGTGGCAATTGCCATGATGCTCAACCAGGCTTACAAGTAGGCTGAGCATAATGGGAATTGCATATCAGACAATTTTATAAACTACCCCATTTATCACTCCCTAGCCCCCAAGTCGTCTATTCCTACCTTTCACCTCCAGTTATCAATCCCTAGTCCCCAAGTTACCTATTCCTATCCCACTAATCCAGTTATCTATCTCTATCCTCATTGAGTCTCTCACTTGCTCTCCCAAGTTATTTTTTCCCAATCCAAATTATCTTTCCCCAGCCAATCCCCAGTATTGCATGAAAGCCCACTCCACTTATATCTATCTCTGCTCTCAAGTTATCTCCTTCTCAATCTGTCATTGCTTTGTGCAGTGCTCTGTCTTCCTTATCAGCCAAAACCAATGCTACTGACAGCAGGGCTATGAGGGAAGGGGTAGGGACTCGATGAAACATCAAATCCTTGCCTCTCTATAGTATGCTATGCAGCCACCAGTTGCATTGGACTCAGCCAATAAAAGGACACTGTATAGGCATCAAAACAACCTTTGCTTAATGAAGCAGTTGTGGTGTCTATGCAGCCCTAGCCACACCTCCCATGGCTGTGATTAACACTGCCTGCATGCCATCAATGGTTTTATTGTCAATCATACGCTAACTTGCTTTAGATGTTTTTATCTCCTGCTCTTTATAGTAAATCTTAAAGGGACAGTATAGTCACCATAATAACTACAGGTGGGATTCATAAAGGATTCAGGTCCTGAAGGTGTAGCAAGGAGGCAGTAACAGTAATAGAAATTAGCCCATACTCATAAAAACGTTTATTACATTTAAAGTATTTAAAGTCTATTCTGCTTATACTACTACTAAAACTACTAATACCTTGGCTCATATTGGGGTTTGAATCCAATACACTTTAAATCGGGTATCCATACATTTATATAATGACAATTACTAGACCAAAAGCAGTGCAGGGCACTTTGTCATCCAGCAGTAAATTGGGATTACCGGGTAGTCCTTTAATATTTATTTCATTGGGCAGTTTTTATTTTCTCTACATTGGAAGAAGTTAGAATCAAATGAAAATCTTCCAAACTGTGTCTGCGTCATGTTTACAAACTTGGTTTATTTGCTAAAAAGTTTACATTGTTTAATTTGGCTAACAGAAAAATAATACATTTCTTTTCAGAACTTGACGTTTCTCTAGAAAGATGAATCAGTGCACACAGAACTTGATCTTTCTTTTGGCATTGCTCTATCCGCTCTGTATTACTGCCTACTCCAATGGACAGGGTATAGAGGGATCATGCACCACGCTGCAGCCAAGTCACGGGGCATCAGCTCAAACAAGCAGCGCCCCTTACACTGTGATACTGTCTAAATCAACCTACAGTTCAGGAGAGAGAATTACAGGTACAAAGTTCAAAATATATTTATAGTTCCATTAGTCTTATGGTTTTTGCTTGTTCTATTAATTTATATTAATAAGTGTATTTGACTGAGTGACTATAAATATATATATATATATATATATATGAAAAGTAGAATGTACCTTGCACTCAGGCTTCAAACTTGCCAAACCAGGTGTCACGAGCGTGGGCTATAGGCCCAGCCGAGACAGTGGGGAGAGTGTGGAAGTGACAGGGTTAATGACACCAGACCCCTGGTTACCTGTTGCTAGTCCCAGCAACCACTCAATTAACCCCTGCAATCCCTTCTACACTATCCCCCTTAGTACTACTGCCACCACCAAGACTTTTTTAAACCCGGGCGTCTTAGGTTACCCCACACACAGGAGAATTATAGTATCACAGTTCTACTTTTACTGATAAAACATATATAGTTAACCCCTTTTGGTAACGTGTTTACCTGAGCTTTCCTCTGGAGAGTGGAGCTCATAGAGAACAGAGACACAAGCTGATTAAGTAAACATTTAATCTGACAAAAAGGATTCACAGTGCTGAGTACAAAATACAGAAATAAATGACATACAGAAAACAAATTGCAAAACAGTACATAAAATAAAATAGGAGAAAACACAAGAAATTCCTTACATATATTTACCCCATATAGAATTCTTGTGGGAGTCTTAGATGGTATAGGGCTCCTAGAAGTTACTGACAAAAAGAAAAATGAATAACTGACTTCCCTGGATAGTCCAACACCCTCATATATCTAAACTAGTTGTTTCTCAGTGAGCAGACCGCTGGGGGGGGATCAGAGGGGGCTGGTCTGGCAGTCTATTGCCCACTCTATGAAATTCCTTGTGTCCAGCTCTGGTGATGGCTATCTAGATGTTTTATGGTCTAGGCCTGGTGCAAGATCAAAGACCACAATAAATGTCATCCCAAGGTTTACAAAAAAACTACTCTTAACATATATAAACGCACATCAAACACCAACTCATGCTTTTGGCATGACACCTCCCCCTTAAGATGGTGGACAGAAAAATTCAGCCACAGGCTGATTTATCTGTCTACCATTAACCCTCTAGTTGCCGAGACAGGCCATCTGCCCTTTTTGTGCTGGGCAGTGAAATTATACCGTTGTTGGAGGATAGGGCTCCAATGGAGCAGTTTATCAGTGTTACCTGTCACCTGCAGCAGGTTGTGATCAGTCCAAACCACAGCTACATCCTCAAACATGCCTGATTTGCCTGTTTCAATTCCCCATCGATCTCTGGTAACATCCCTTAAACCACACCCACGGCGCTCATGTAGTAGTTGTAAGGGGAAGAAACCAATGGATTTCTGCAGCACTCCCCGGTAAGCACACAAAAAAGCAGACAGAGAACACTCCCAGGATAGATGCGCTGTATCAACACCCATCATCTCTTTCATTTTGCGGTCTGTCTGCTGGGCTTGTTGCACTATCAGATTCTGAACCTTTGGTTCACAATCAGAAAGTTGCTTAGGTGTATGCGTGAGTTGTGATAAACTGACAAGGTTCCTGGTTCCTCCAACAGTATGTTTCCCTGCAGCCATCCTTCCTGGACCCACAGGCTGAGTCTGCCCGTGCCCCTCACTTTCACTTCAGGTCATCACACATACCGAACTTTGGAAACTGGCTAAGCCTGCCGCAGAGTCAAGCTCACACACCCTCTGCCCTCCCTCATAGCCTTGCTGTCCCTGCACATTTTCACCCACCACATCACATACATCTGCTTCAGGCACATATTGGCACATATATTCATTCAGCCCCCTCTCGCTGGAAGGCTTTTCCCATACATTTTCACAGGACACATTTGACCCCCCTTGATCAGATACAGAATTTTGCACACACTCACATAATTTCTTCTCCAGGGCAGGCCCTCCTCTCACAATCTCACTTAGCACCTCAGACTGTCCTGCTGCAGCCCTGACCCACTGTTGACTTGTTACCACTGCGACTAGTGGTACACATCCCTGGCTCTCACCTTCCTCCTCCCCCTTACTCTCTGACATCCCAGCCTCACAGTATTTTGATACAGGCACATCACTACTCACCCCTATCTCACATTTGGTAGACATCACTGGTTCAGTTACAGGTAGATATTTATCCACACCCTGCTCTCCCTCCCAGCAATCACACTTCACAATGTCTCCCAAAGTTTCACACAATACATTA
>OW240918.1:24029994-24057494 GCA_933207985.1 Pelobates cultripes
AATATATATATAAAAATTAAAATAAAATTATACACACACACACACACACACACACACGTATGTATGTCAACTTTTTAAAAATGCTTGCAATAAGCAATGTTACAGGGAGCCATAAAAATAAATAAGTTAGAACTTTTCTGGAAGACAAAAACTAATTGAATGTGCTATGTTAGATTTGGCAACATGGGTGAAATTGATCAAATTCTTTGCTTATAGCATTTTTACATTTTGAAAACAATTTATTACTGGAATGAAAAAAAAATTTCATGTTCGTTTTGCAGTTTGTGACTGAGGGCAGATCTCAGAAGCATACAGAAGTCTGTGAGCTTCAAATTGACTAAAGATAAATGTTTCAAGAGATTTAAAGTGCTCAATACGTTTTAATAACCAAAGTAACTGTACCAACATGGCTCAATTCAAAACAGTGTAGATTAAGCACTGAGAGACTACTAGAGCATATTAACGAGTAATTGTAATTGCTGCATTGTGACGAGGAGGACTATATCCAAAGATAAATAGAGCAAGTATCTGATAGCCAAAAGGAGTCATCTGTTTATTCAAACTGTAGAAATACATAAGCTATGGGTACTTAGTAATGTCATATAATGAGACAAAGCACCAGGAGAGCCAAACTAGAACTATTCTTCTCTAAGATTAATGTCCTCAACAAGTTAAACATTCTCACTAGGATGCAGGTCCCATGACCTGCTTAGACCAGGGGTTCCCAATTAATTTTTACATAGTGCATGGGTTGCCAACCTGGTCCCTACCACCCACCACTGTGCGTTTTGGGATTCCAGGTGGGCGGTAGCAGAATCCTCCCTCCACCTAGAGAGATAAACACTTTATTCATCTCTCATGCACTCAGTGGTAAGCAGGAAATGCTAGGTTGCAGATTCGAGTGCATGAAAGCGCGAGCGTGTGTGCCTGAACGCGCATGTGCGCCCATATCGCACGGGCGTATGCACGTACGAATGCGTGTGCTCGTGAACGAGTAACACGCGGGTAGAGGAAGGGGAGGAGGTAGGGGGATACACGATAGCAGGGAGTGAAGTACTTGGAAAATAGGAGATAGAATGAGCAGGGTACTTGTACAATAGGAGAAAGAAGGAGCAGAGTACTTGGGGAAAAAAAGGAGAAAGAAGGAGCAGAGTACTTGTAAAAAAAGGAGAAAGAAGGAAAAAGAAGAGAATTGTTCTTGGCTAATATTATTATTATTATTATTATTATTATTATTATTATTAATAATAATAATAATAATAATAATAATAATAATAATAATAATAATAATAATAAGTGGGCTACCTAGCTCAGCCTTCCTGCTGGGCATTGCTATAAGGAAGGTAAAAAAAATATTAAAAAGGAAAACAAAGGTGGGAGGGGAATTGAGGAGGGAATGCACAGATGAGAAATCATATGAGCAAACAGAGAAATAGTCTGAATATTACCGAAAGAGGAAACCTTTGTCTGTTCCTTACGAAAATCGAACCAGATATCAAATATTTAGTCTCGCAGCATAAGCCTCAAGGATCTCATTAATCACTAGTTAAAGATAATTTCAATTTACTTTATAAAGTTTAATGAGAAAACAATAAAGTTAAAAACATAAATATGCATAAAGTAGAAATAAAAAGATAAATGTACGTACATTCTAAAAAATATTCAGCATTTGCGCGAAAACTGGTGGGCTGTAAGGACTTTTTTTTTTATAAATGTGCCAGTGTGTGTATCTGACACAGATACACACTGGCACACAGATATACATACAGTGTGTTTGTATGTGCCAGTGCGTGCGTGTGTGTAAAAACATGTTTTTTTCTGCAGGAGGATCTTCAGTGCTGCTGGCTGAGGTTGGTGTGCTCAGTCCCCGCTGCTCCATCTCCCCCTCCAGGCGGCGCGCTCTGTCTGGGAGGAAGTGCCGTCACTTCCTCCCAGCATCCAATTCTACAGGGGTACCGTCGCGGTTTTAGATGACTGCAGCGCCTGACCGGACCCCTGTTTAGGGATAACCATCGGGTGGCCCAAAATGCTTGGGCCGCGGCGATTTGCTTAGGCCAAAACTGCTTCCTTAAGCGAAAGTGGAACACTAATTGGGAAAACGCTGGCTTAGACAATTCCATTTTTTGTCCTAAAAATACTTTCAGTTTAGTTGTATGTTCACTCCATCCAGTTACTTTACAAGTATTCGTTTTGGCCTGCTCAATAAATCACAATAATTTTCCAGTTTTCGAAAGGTTACGGTACACTCTGTTCAATGTGGCTTATAGCCACCAATTTGTTGAAGATCTTGGATCAGTGCTATCAAAGAAGGAATTGCAGCAGTAGGGAGCCCAAGGGCAGCACTGCACAAGCTTTTGATTCAGGTTTTTATATAAATGGGTTGCAGTCTCACTATAACAAGAGGTGCCCTGGGAGTTGAACTACTTTTTCCCATAAACTCCAGCTAAATAGGGTTTCACAAGAAAAGACCAGAATGAGAGCTTTCTGTTTATTGTATCCTCCTGCTGTTCTGGGAGAGGACTGTTTGCTGCAGAACTTAAAGACGTTTGCAATTCTAGTAAGATTATTTTAAGCTAATTATTGCAGGTCTCAAGAATTAAAAATTGGAGGTGTCAAGCCTGCTACTCAGCCTTTATGGCATTCTTGTAACAAAACTTTCTGAAGTGATAATCATTTTTCTTGTTCATTCTTTAATAATGTAGCTTTTGTTTTACTTTTTGTTAAAAAGGACTCTATGTTTTGTTTTAAACAGAATACTCAAGGATATAAATAGGATGTATTATGCATACGAACAGTTTGTTGATCAGAGTAGAAATCAGATGGTCATTATGGAGTAAAACATTTGCCCACCCCCCTTTTTTGTGGCACAACTGGCCAACACTTCAAACTGGGGTTTTGCATTCTGTTGGATGAACAACATAAAAAGAGGTTTTTAACGTTTGAAATCAACGTGGGTTTTGTTTTTTTTAGTCTGGGAAAAGCATTGGATTGGCTAAAAATCTGCAATTCTGATGTCACCAAGAAGGCGGTTCAGGAGTGGGGCCAGCATCAGCAGACCCACGTGGCACTGGAAATAAGGTTAGTTTTCACCTTTTCTAAGGAGGCAAGCCACCTAAATGGTGGATTAAACACCATAGGGTCAGGAACACGTTTGTGTTCCTGACCCTATAGTGTTCCTTTAATGTACAGATTTTGAGGCATAGCTGTTGCCACGGCAGTTTAGCAAATGAAAACAGAGCAGTTTCTGAGAAATCGCACAGTTTATATTTTGTAATACTCACATCTACTAGTCTTTGTCAGCCAGACATCCATTGGGGACTTCTGACAGATTTTTAAAAAACTGCTTCTATTTCACATCAGGCACCAGCAGATAAAGTATGCGAACACCAGATTCCGTGTGCATCCAAGGTTTCCAATGAGAATCATTGGATTGAGTTTGAATTGATTTGGAAGACATTGGTGTTTAGCGCGCATGTGTTGTGTGTCTTCAATGCCTCTCTATATGAAGCATATGACTGGACAAAAGTTCTCTGCAATGCTATTCTCCGTTGGTGATAAGATTGTCTTGGCACTGGAATAAATAGGTTTAAAGTTGTTTTTGCTTTTTTTTTATTCTTAAAAATTAAAAAAAATGGTACTCTAATCAAAAATAGAGAACACATCTAAATTAGATAAATATATGAGACTGCACCTTAAAAATTGTTGTTGTTTTTTTAAATTGCTATAGACAGGACTAATTTACACAGTATAAAACGAATGGAGCTCATGCTGATATCTCTGGACTGAGCTTTGTTGAAGCAGCTTACCATACAAGCACACCATCTACTGACCAATTTATTGGGTGCATTCATTAATAGCAGAGCGACGAGGTATTCATTTAACATATACCGGTCGGTATTTGCTCTGAAAGTTCATCTACGCTGTACGCTAACATGGTAGGAAATAAATACGATTTTTACATTTTATTTATGTGCTTATATAAGTAAAGCAGCTAAAGTCCATGTGTGTTCTTTTACCGAGCAGTATCACAAAAATTGTGGTATGTGGAGCTTTATATTGAGGGAGAGCTAAACAGACCCAGAAACAAACTTCCCAATAAGCATGATAGTTTAAAGGGACATTACAGATTTAATAATTACAAACTTTAGTGATTTTTGACAAAACCTTTTCACAGGCTAGTTAATTTGGTAGGTTAGTGGTTTCCTACTAGAAGGGACATTACAGTCACAAAACCTACTTTACTTTAATGAAGCAGTTTTGGTGTATAGAACATGCCACTGCAGTCTCACTGCTCAATTCTCTGCCATTTACGAGTGAAATCAGTTTGCTTATGCAGCCATTGCCACACCTGGCTGTGACTCATTTAGCCTCCATGAAAAAAAAACACTTTCAATCAGCTGTGCACACAGGAGAGTCTAAAAAGACAATATTAACAGAGCAGGAGATAAGAAATGTAAAACTAAACAGAACTTGCAATAAAGAAAGCCTAAATAGGGCTCTCTTTACAGGAAGTGTTTGGGAAGGCTGTGCAAGTCACATGCAGGGAGGTAGGACCAGGACTATATAAACAAAGTGATTTAACTCAAATGGCAGAGAACTGAGCAGTGAGACTGCAGCGGCATGATCTATACACCAAAACGGCTTCATTAAATGAAAGTGGATTTATTATCTATAGTATTGCTTTAAATAAGGGGTAGTCAACCTTTTTCTATCTACTGCCCACTAATGCATCTTTCTTGATTGAAAAATGTCCTTACCACCCACCAGTTTTCGTGCAAGTGCTGATTTTTTTTAGAATGAGGATTTTTTTTTAAAAATGTACGTACATTTATCTTTTTATTTCTACTTTATGCATATTTATAATGTTTTTAACTTTATAAAAGTTTAATGAGAAACCAATTAAGTAAATTGAAATTATCTTTAACTAGTGATTAATGAGATCCTTGAGGATTATGCTGCGAGACTAAATATTTGATATCTGGTTCGATTTTAGTAAGGAACAAACAAAGGTCTCCTCTTTCGGTGATATTCAGACTATTTCTCTGTTTAGTCAGAATATGATTTCTCATCTGTGCATCCCCTCCTCTCCCAATTCCCCTCCCCACCTTTGTTTTCCTTTTTTATATTTTTTTACCTTCCTTATAGCAATGCCCAGCAGGAAGGCTGAGCTAGGTAGCCCACATAATAATAATAATAATAATAATAATAATATCCAAAAACAATTCTCTCCTTTTCCTTTTTATATTTTTATTTTCCTTCTTTCTCCTTTTTTTTTTTTTTTACAAATACTCTGCTCCTTCTTTCTCCTATTTTCCAAGTACTTCGCTCCCTGCTATCGTGTATCCCCCTACCTCCTCCCCTTTCTCTACCTGCGTGTTACTCGTTCACGAGCACACGCCCGTGCGATATTGGCGCACATGCGCGTTCAGGCACACACGCTCGTGCTTTCATGCCCACCTGGAATCCCAAAACGCCCACTGGTGGGCGGTAGGGACCAGGTTGGCAACCCATGCTTTAAATGGACACGCCAGACCCCTAGAGCACTTTATTTTGCTGAAAAGCTTTGTGTGTGAAGAATATGTCCTATTTATTTGTATTTTGGAAAAAGTGCAGATATCCTTAAAAACCGGACACTTTTATAAATTAACCTGGTTACACCCCTTTGACTTTCAAGCAGACAGGTTCTGTTACTTTCTGCTTTGGCTAGCCCAGTGGAGAAAAACTCAGCAATTGCCCAGAGCACCTGCCTTGCACAGACTTCTCATTGAGCTGTTCTGGGAAATCTAGGATTGGACAGCCACAGAAGTCTGGGTTAAAAGAGGACTTGCAAAGGCTGCCGACAAGAGAACTGCAGGTTTAGCAGGCGGTTTTAGACATATCTCCAATTAAGCATGCATAAATGGTTTCATTTTGGGTGTATCTACTAAACAGTGATTTTTTTATTTGTGCAGTGGAGTGTTCTACAGCATGTTGTAGTGGTTATGGTGCCAGTAGTGCCCTGGTGTTCACACACTCCTTTTAAGTAGTCAACCCATTTTAGAACAGCTGAACGTATCAGGTGTCTGCTAAGCAACGTTCCCCTCCACAACTACCAATGCCAGAGAATTAGAGGTTACTAGCCAAACTAATAAGTGGTACTGTGGCTGGGGGACAACTGCCACTGCTGGGCAAATGGGTATTCCTAATGTCATAGAGCCCCAGTCACCAGTTAGGTGACTATCCCCCTTGCTAGGGTTAAAAAAAAGAAGTGAGTTTACCTACTTTTTCTCCCTCGCAGCACTGGTCTCCAACATTTTACCTCTTTGGTTCATCGAGACATGATCTTCCCATTTGAAAGCATTGGTAGGTTAGTGCACATGCGTGTCAAATCTTTACACTGTACCAATAAGATGGGCTCTCAGAGAGACCATCTGACTGAAATAGTGGAATTTTACTTTTATGTCCCTTTAATTAAAGAAGAAGAAGAAAGAAGAAAAAAAGAAGCAGAGGCCCCGAACAAGTGGAGCCTCTTCTTGGTCAGGAAGTGCGGCAATTTAATGCACTTGTAAAAATTCATATTTTCTCAAATTCAAACAGGCCTTACCTGAAACGTGCTGGGGACAATGGAGTAGGGGGAAACATTCCAGGTTCAAATGAGTCAAAATATGTCACAGTCCAGGAAAAGCTGCAGCAGGAAAGTCCCACTATGACAGACAGGACAAACAAGCCCCAGAATCCTATGCCAAAAGAGGAAATTGTGTGACAAACATATGTAAATAAAAGATTTTGCTTAAATTCACATATGAATTAAGCTGTGATTACATGGAAGTTAGTCTCTTCACACTTCTACCCAAATACATACATGGACATACCTAATATACTAGTTTTTACTCCATCTTCATTAACCTCTCTTCCAGATTTCATATCTACATTGAGAAAAGAAATGAAACAAAAATAAAAAAAAAAATTTAAAAAAAATTAAAAATAGATGTTGTTAGTCAGCAATAGAATATAGCAAATGGAATAGATGACAGGTTCTTATTTCATCAAACAAAACAGTTTGTTAGATCAACATAAATATTAAAACACAAGCCAAAAATATCTTGCAATGTTTAAACCCTAATGAGGCCTAGTGTGCGTATAAAATGTAACTATTGATGGTGATTTTTTTTTTTTTTTTTAATTCTTTAAAGGTACTTTTATTTACATGCTTTGCCGGTAAAAAGTACAGATATTGCTAAACTCTTGCTGTATCACATGCATGGAACATGGATGTGTATCGCAATGTTGTCGAAAATGACGAGCATGCATGTGTGCCTTTGGCATTTATCTGTTAGATGCATAAACATGCAGGTGCTCGTCCACTGAATTATGGACGGCAAAGTCATTGTGGCCCAGAAGTACATTGGACGTCCTCTGCGTTATTCGGCCAGGTAAATGATGAAATAGTGTTTACTGGGTTAAAGGAACTGACTTTTTTTGCTTACTCTTGTTTTAACCATTAGTAATCAACAAAGTATAGCAGACAGCACTTCTATTTCGTGAATAGACCGTAGTTACTTTGGCTTTCATAGATATCAGGAGAGGAAGAAATTTATGAGTTGTGCACAATATGCCAGTGCACACTTATTATGGCTCTACACTGGACAGCATGTACATTACTTAAGTATATACCCCTCAGAACTACTTTAAACATTGTTTTGAGAGAGCGAGTACTCACCATCCATCATGAGATAAATAACTGTAAGCATAACAGCGAGGATGCAAACAACGACAAGACAGCACAGCATGGAGAACAATCTTGCAGGCCATCTTTTATTTCTTTTGGAGCTGATAACTTCTGATACAATGACTCCATTCTGGACAGCTTGCTCATTGCCTTGATAAAGCATTGATTCATCTTGGAGACTAGTTGCAGTTAGACCAGCAGCCTCATACAAGTCTCTGTCCAGATTTTTTGCAACAGATTCTTCACGACTACCATCTTTTTCACCCCATTTTTCAGTTGTCTGAGATGCGGAGGCACCAGATACAGATAAACGGCTACTACTCCGCACTCTCCTAGTGCTGTTCCTACTGTATATTTCCATCCTGGAATCTATTGACAAAAAAAAAAAAAAAACACAGCATTAGGCTTTAAATGTATGAATGTTTTCAAAAACAGAATTCCTAATCAGATAATCAAAGTTAAAAGTATCCCTGTCACTTGTTTTTCATAAAGTCTGAAAAATGTAAAATCCAATGCAGTGAAGCTTCTGCGTCCAAATGTTGCTATTTCCACTCAATTACCAGCCAAGATTTCTGGAAAATAGAACAGGCACCTGCTCTCATGATGCAAAAATAGATACCATGGTATTTCACAGAGCATGCACTACAGAACCTGTCGGAGGTCCTATAGTCTCGTTGGCTGACCTATGTTGTCTATTCTTGTACATGTACAACCAGTGACATGACTCCCAGCAAATGACTCCATCAAGAAAATGGTCAACTAGTGAAAGATCGAAGCACTGAAGAGGGAAAAACTTTTTATGATTTCTCCCTTCCTCCTTCACCTGGGTGCTGCAATATTAGTGTACATGTAACTTTGGGGTTACAAGGGAAGAAAATTAGAAAAAAAAAAAAAAAGGAAGAAGAGCAGGTTGAGACAAAAACATTTTTATAGCAGATTTACAAGAAAACAAAAAAAAAAAAAACCAACCAGTATAACCATCGATAGCCTAACTTGCACATAGTTTGTGGATGCAGGCGGTATCCGACCACTACAAGCAAGTACTGACCTACATGAACCATGAGAACCTTTTACCTTACCTGCTGATGGACCTCATACCCATCAATGAAAATGGACATTGCATTGAGTCGAGTTACGGTTGGCACTGAGTTAGATGTCGGCTCCCTTAAGATTAGGGAGTTAGACTATATTTTAAAGGACCACTATAGTGCCCTGAGGGTGTTCACACCCTCAGGGTCCCACTCCCACCGGGCTGAAGTTGGAGGAAGGGGGTTAATCCCTTACCTTTTTTCCCCAGCGTCGGGCTCCCTTCCCGGCGCTGGGACTCTCCTTCTTCTGACGTCCCTGGCTGAATGCGCATTCAGCCAGTCTCATAAAAAAGCATTTCTGTTGTAAACCTAGTAGTTTCAGAGAAACTGCTATGTTTACATATGGGTTAATCCAGCCTCCAAAGCCTCTAGTGGCTGTCTCACTGACAGCTGCTAGAGGCGCTTCCTATGGACGCTGGCATCTTCTCACTGTGAAAATCACTGTGAGAAGCCCGGAAGCGCCTCTAGCAGCGCCTCTAGCAGCTGTCAGTGAGACAGCCACTAGAGGCTTTGGAGGCTGGATTAACCCTAATATAAACATAGCAGTTTCTCTGAAACTGCTAGGTTTACAACAGAAAGGGTTAAACCTAGCTGGACCTGGCACCCAGACCTATAGTGGCCCTTTAATAACGTGACATTTTTGTCCAGCATTCGTGTATTTAATGTATATTGCTTCTCATTTTCAAAGCAAAATATGCAAGATGAAAGGAATGAAGGAAATAATTAGAAATATGTTAGGACAATACACACACACATATATAAATATAACACAAATGATGATAACTCAGGTGAATGAAATGATAAGAATGATGATGTTAGGGCAGCTTAGAGACACACTGACACTGTATATGTCAAATTAAATTATTTTAACCCATTACTGTTTAACCCATTGGCAGCCAGTGTGAATGGCAGCCCCTTTATCCTGGTTACCGCTAATTCCCACGTGTCAGCCTGCCCCAGCACACAGGGGGACCCACCGTCTGCACAGGTAAGCCGCTGGGCGCCGTATTCCTCCGCCAAAACACACGGGAACTCCTTTTGCTGCCCTGTTCCCCGCGTTTTTGAATCCCACCGCCTTTACAGGTATCAATGCGCATGCCAAGCAGCAGCAGCAGCACTGCTTCCGGCGCGCGCGTCCTACGTCACTGACGTGCAAAGTGTGCAAGTGTACACAGACACTGCGCGCAGGTTGTACGTCACTCAGCGACTGCAGCTGTCAATCAGGAGAACGTTCCATAGGAGCTGCACTGCCCACACAGCCTGGACCTGGACCTCAATCAATACAGCTATGGGAGCAATGTAGGAGGCTATTCACCAAGCAGGGATTTATCTTACACTGAATGTCACCTCCACTGGAAAATAGCCAAGCTGTGCCAATCAGTATTATATTCAAACTGTAAAATATAGACTAAAATACTAACTCTACTATGGCTGCACCCTGCTGAAATCAGGAGTTTAAGCATGCGTGGGATAGGCATAAGGCTATCCTAACTGTAAGATAAGGTCAGGGACTAATGAAAGTATTTAGAAAATTGGGCAGACTAGATGGGCCGAATGGTTCTTATCTGCCCTCACATTCTATGTTTCTATGTAGGGAATAACCTGGTCTAGATGAGAGGGGACATTTTGCTAAATTTGACATTTTATCATATTTGGACTATTGGATATTTTCAAGTTAAAGCAGCACTGTCGCCCCGCCACGAAAAATAAGTATTTAATATAGATATAGAATTTTTATGAAATATTATTTTTCATTGTGTTGGAACTTCACTGAAATTCCAACCTAGTCAAGAGATATACAGAGACAAAGTAAGGACTCGGCACGCGCAAAAGTACAACAGAGCTGAGAGGAACCCAACGCAATTAGATAGATGTGCCTGTGAGGAACTGGTTCAGTTAAGTATATCTCACCTTTACCAGACCCCGAACAGTGATGGCAACGTCCCCAGATGGTGACAGTGCCACATTAACCACTTAAGGACACATGACATGTGTGACATGTCATGATTCCCTTTTATTCCAGAAGTTTGGTCCTTAATGGGTTAAGTGAATAAACCCTCTCAGTGAATAACAGTGTTTCGGGTTTATGGACTAGAATCTAGACAGAAGATTGTGCTGAATTATTATTATAATTATTATTAAGAAAGTTGTGAAATGTAGGGTAATACAGCTAATTTAGAAAGCTAACAAAAGACAAAGCTTCAGAGAAAAGTTCAGCATCTACTCGCTTTGCAAGGTGACGCTGAACGCTTGTTTCAAAGCATCTGTAGGGGGAGATGCTGATTGCTTAGGATGGTGTTTGGACCTGCCACCTTAGCGGAGATCTCAGAATTGACAATCTCAATCAGTTCAATGCTTTCCTATGAGATTTTGATGTCAGCCGAGGAGGTGGGGCAAGCGCCAGCAGTCCCACACGGCGCTTGGAAAAAAGGCGAGTTTTATTATTATTTCAGGGGGGCAAGGGACCAAACGTGTTTTTAACACTATGGGGTCAGGAATACATTTGTGTTCCTGACATTATAGTGTTCCTTTAACTATTAAAACATTTTTCAACTCCTGCTTAATCAATAGAGGAGTACAACCTCCAGCCAGAGAATGCATTGCTGCCAGCCCACAGCCCTCCGCATACAAAATTCTGCATAACAACAACAACTGAGTTTGCACGCCTACTGTCTTTTGCCTCACTACTGTCGGAAAATGGAAATGCGTCGACACTCCACTGATATGAAAGACCTGACGATAGGTCTCTTCCTCAACTTTACTTCTTGGAGGACTGTGAAAAGGACATATGCAGAAAGAGAAGAAATAATGGGGAGAGTTACAGTGTAAAGGGGAGTATTGTGAAGAAACTGGGAAGGGCACAGGAGAGGAGAAACAGGCAAAATTGGGGAGGATGAGAGTAGATACGTGTGTGCAAGGTGCCAAATCATTTAGTGGCCAAGGGGAAAAATATCAGTTATCTTGGTCCCTCCCTAAAAAGGTAATGTATCCCTATACTAGTGCATACAGTAGTTCTCAACAGCAGTTGTAGTCTGTGTGATGCTCAGCCAGCCGAAGAGTAACATTGTCTACAACAGCTGGATTATCAATAGTTATTTACAATTTATATAACTTCTACCAGCAAGATGCCACTGTGTGAGATAATAGAATTGTTGCAGCTTAAAGAAAAAATAAAATCCAGTCACATTTTCCCCCTGTATGTATGTCATTTTTCATGTTAATGGGCATCACGTGAGAAAAGCTACCGTATAGTAGGAAGATTTAATATGCTGCAGATTTCTTGATAAGGACTAAGCACCAAAATAATTTTAGTTTAATCAAGTAGCTTTGGTTTATGTATCATGCCCTGCAGCTTGACTGCTCAATTCATGGTCTTTAAAGGACCACTATAGTGCTAGGAAAACAAACTCATTTTCCTGGCACTATAGTGTTAAATAGGTACCACCCCCCCACCTCCCTCATGGCCCCCTCCCGCCGGGCGCTAGGGGGAGGAAGGGGTTAATCTCTTACCTTTCTTCAGCGCTGGGGACTCTCCTCCCTCTTTTGAGGAATGCGCATGTGCGGCAAGAGCCGCGCGCGTTCAATCAGTCCACAGGAAAGCATTTCTCAATGCTTTCCTAGGGACGCAAGCGTCTTCTCACTGTGAAAATCAGAGTAAGAAGCGCCTGTCAATGAGACAGCCACTAGAGGCTGGATTAACCCAAACGTAAACATAGCAGTTTCTCTGACACTGCTATGTTTACAGCTGCAGGGTTAACCCTAGATGGACCTGACACCCAGAACACTTCATTGAGCTGGAGTGGTCTGGGTGCCTATAGTGGTCCTTTAAAGCAGTGTTTATGTAACCCTAGCCACACCTTCACTGCCTGTGACTTACACATTCTTCCTACACACTTCCTAGAGAATTTTTTTTTATTTTTTTTATAATCTACATTTTTAAGCTTCCATTATTGCACGGTGCATTTAAATTAGAATGTATCTCCTGTTCTGTTAATAGCCTACAACAGACTCCTGTCAGGTTTAATTGAAACGCTCTTCTACCAACCTTCTTTCCCTCTGCTGACATGCTGAGCTCACATGCCAGAGCCCTCAACCCCTCTGTGCCTGTGCGTCCTATTCATCTGGTTACAATTACATGTTTGTTAGTCCACCCAGTGTACATCGCTGTGAAATTTGTTGGCGCTATATAAATAACAGTAATTATCACACTGACAGGGTTATGGACTGAAGTGAGAATTGCCAGGGACCCAACAGTGAATTGTAAATTTAAGGCCAAACTAGCCAAACTGGAAAACAGAATTGGATATTACTTTTGCCCTAAAAGTTGAAAAATCATACTTTTCTTTGTAAATAACCCTGTGTGTGACAATGGCCGAGTTGGGGAAGCTCTCCAGATCAGCTCCTGTCCCCTCCATCCTGCCATTAGGATTCCAGCCCAGCTCCTCTCCCCTCCATCCTGCCATTAGGATTCCAGCCCAGCTCCTGTCCCCTCCATCCTGCCATTAAGATTCCAGATCAGCTCCTGTCCCCTCCATCCTGCCATTAGGATTCCAGCCCAGCTCCTCTCCCCTCCATCCTGCCATTAGGATTCCAGCCCAGCTCCTGTCCCCTCCATCCTGCCATTAAGATTCCAGCCCAGCTCCTGCCCCCTCCATCCTGCCATTAGGATTCCAGCCCAGCTCCTGCCCCCTCCATCCTGCCAGTAGGATTCCAGCCCAGCTCCTGCCCCTCCATCCTGCCATTAGGACAGCTCCTCCCCTCCATCCAGCCCAGCCCAGCTCCTCTCCCCTCCATCCTGCCATTGGGATTCTAGCCCAGTTCCTCTCCCCTCCATCCTGCCATTGGGATTCCAGCCCAGCTCCTCTCCCCTCCATCCTGCCATTAGGATTCCAGCCCAGCTCCTCTCCCCTCCATCCTGCCTTTATGATTCCAGCCCAGCTCCTCTCCCGTCCATCCTGCCATTGGGATTCCAGCCCAGCTCCTCTCCCCCCCACCCTGCCATTAGGATTCCAGCCCAGCTCCTCTCCCCTCCATCCTGCTATTGGGATTCCAGCCCAGCTCCTCTCCCTGCAGCAGTTAATGGCCATATAGTGATCTCTGTGTATACCTGGTGCCTGTTCCTGCCGGGCTGCCCCCTTGCTGTGTGCTGGTTGCTCTGTGGATACAATGTGTTCCCCGGGTTATGACAGTAATAACCAGATTGAATAAAGCATTGTCTGCCTGCCAGGCCTAGGTCTGCCTCAGCGCCAGGCACGAACCGGCCAATAGCCGCCGAGCTCTTACAGCGGCTGAGCAAAGCCAATCCTGATTGGCCCAAACTCCCTCTTGTCGCTTTCCCTCCGACTTCCGCCCCCCCAGTGCCGGCTGCCTGAGAGCGAGCGCCAGGGGCCAATCATATCGCTCCATATTGGGAGGCGGCAGAGGAGGCCGGAGAGGAGAGACATCATGGTAAGCTATCCAGCCTGCTTTCCCTCCCGGCCCCGGGGACAGGCCGGGGAGAGCCGGGGGCTGGGTACTCGGGGTTTGTCACTGGATGTGTGGGAGGCCGGGGCTGGCTAAGGGGGAGCACAGCAGTTAGTGCACCGACGGCTCCCCTCCGTCCCCGCCGCGTTATCCCTGTGTTGTATTAACCATGTGCCGAGCCAGGCGGTGTGGGAGTCCCTCCCTGTGTAACTGGCTGCTTTACTGCACCCTTTAAACATCACAGCCTGCAGTGCAGCACCTTCCATCTACTGCCCTACACAGCATGGAGACGTGTGCACTGGCAAACATGGTGGGTCTGGCAGCACTGGCAAACATGGTGGGTCTGGCAGCCTTTTATTAAAGGACCACTATACGCACCCAGACCACTTCAGCTTAATGAAGTGGTCTGGGTGCCAGGTCCAGCTAAGGTTAACCCTGCCTGATGTAAACATAGCAGTCTCAGAGAAACTCCTTTGTTTACATTTGGGGTTACGCCACAGCCACTAGAGGCGCTTACGCGGTTTACACTGAGTAAATCGCACTTATTTGACGCTGGAAGTTCTCACAAACCTCCAGCGTCAAAAACGATTCTCACAGGAAAGCATTGAGTAATGCGTTCCTATGGGCGGGTTTGAATGCGCACGCCTCTTGCAGGCAGCGCGGGGTGGATTAAAGTAAGTGGCTGAAGGGATTTTAACCCCCCTCGTCGCCGAGGGAGGGGGGACACTCCAGGAGCCTATAGTGCAAGGAAAACGGGTTTGTTCTGATCCCTTTAACTGTTTTATACAATTCTGCTATTCCAGAAATATTTAGTTTTTGGTATCATTGTGTGGACTTGTGGTTAATAATCCTTGGCATAAATTTATGGGGCCTGTGTCTCATAAAAGGAACTGTTGTGTATATAAGCTGATGTCTGAGATGATCCAACAATGGCAAGGGACCATTATACTGCTGGAAGTTGGCTAAGTTATTATGTAATCAAAAAGGATACTATAGGTACCCAAACAACTTTTGCTTAATGACGCAGTTTGGGTGTATATATCTTGTGCTTGCATCTCACTGAGCCTGCCAGGCCATCATTTATATACCCATACAGCTTCATTAAACTACAATAGTTTTATGCCTATAGTATCCTTTTAATTGTTTGGTTTCAAACCACCAGGTAACCACACTAGAACTCTGTTATTTCCCATCTTCAGAATTAAAGGACCACTCTAGGCACCCAGACCACTTCAGCTTAATGAAGTGGTCTGAGTGCCAGGTCCAGCTAGGGTTAACCCATTTTTTCATAAACATAGCAGTTTCTCTGAAACTGCTATGTTTATGAATGGGTTAAGCCCCCTATTTCCAGCGGCTGTCTCATGGACAGCCGGAGGCGCTATGCGCTTCACCGTGATTTCACAGTGAGCATGCTGTAGCGCCCATAAGCATTATGAATGCTTTCCTATGTGACGCTGAATGCGCCGCAGCTCTTGCCGCTGCTGCGCATTCAGCCGACGGGGCAGATCGGAGGAGGAGAGGGAGGCAGAGAGCTCCCCGCCCAGCGCTGGAAAAAGGTAAGTTTTTACCTCTTTCCCCCTTCCAGAGCCGGGCGGGAGGGGGTCCCTGAGGGTGGGGGCACCCTCAGGGCACTATAGTGCCAGGAAAACGAGTATGTTTTCCTGGCACTATAGTGGTCCTTTAACATTTTGGGTAAATAATGTAGTAAGGAAAAAAAAAAGAGAGAGCAACTTTTGAATCAATAGCAGTATTAGAGATGTGTGAATGGTATGATAAGAGTGTAATTCTGCCAGACCAATGCATCTCGTAGAGATGCATTGAATTCATTGTTTTAATGTGCAAAGCGTTGGTAGCATTCAGCGTTGTCGTGTTCTGTGAGTATGATGTTGAATGGCAATGTTTTGACATTTTCGGTGAAAAAAGGGGACAGTGATTTTTTTTTTTTTTTTTCTATTAAAACCGGTCCTTGAAAGTTAAGTGTGTTTTGGTGCACAAAGGGTTACCACTGCAAAACAACAAATTACTTAATGTTAGAAATTATCAAAACAGAATAAGTTTTTGATTTAGGCCTGTGAGTTATTGCATTAAATGTTGAAAATCCCCTGTAACTTTTCCTTTAAATGACTTTCAACATTCTGATGTGCTCCTATCCTCTTTCTTTACAATGAAAGATTTTAACATTTCATTTTTACATTATGCTAACCAAATTATTAGCAAATCCTCCCTAACCGCTCAGTGGTTTCTTGTCTCTCATTTCTATGCCAGCAACATACAGGCAAGGGCCTAGGTTGATTGACGGCTGTCAGTGCTTGCATGTTTCTTCTCTTGCCTGGTTTCCTGGGTAGTCTTCAAAATAAAGTGTTCAAAAGCTTGTTGGTGCACTCTGGTCACCTTTCTCCCTGTATCCGCACACATAGCACAAGAATTGAGGTAACCTGCATGCAAGAATGGAGGGGTAACTTTCTCTCTTGCATGCACAACAGTTGATGAGAAGAGTGAAATAAGATACCACCTGTCACATGTTTGCTGAGCTGATGTGCTGGACGTGAATCCAGCACATTGGTGTCATGTGAGGGCCTTTGCATTTTTTGAGAAGCATTCTTGTACTTTCCAAGGAGGAGCGGTCTGTCAAACATCGGGAAGTGGGCCGTGTCGTGGAGCTACTAACAAAGTAGGACCATTAGCAGCACAGTAAATCACGAAAAACACTAGTTGAAACCTATACATTGAATACAAAACTAGAAAGTCACTTTAGATGTTTAAAATTAAGGTTTAGCAATTGATATCACAATCCAGTTTAGTCATTGGAACACATTGCATTGAAGACATCATAATGGTCTTTCTCCTCCTAGCTTTATGCTAGTGATTGATAAGGAGACAAGATGGAGGCGCTTGATTCCAGTATAGAGGACCATGCAGAAGTATGGATCTCTAACCATTAAGAAACACTATAGTGTTAGGAACACAAACATGTATTTCTCGCCCTGTATTGTTAAAATCACCATCTAGCCCTCTCACCTCCCTAAATATAGTAATATCTTACTTGTAGTCAAGTCTGCTGCCTCTGACCTGTTTGCTGACATCATCAGAAGTAATCACAATGCTTCCCTATAGAATTGGCTGAGACTGTCAAGGAGGCAGAGCCAGCACAAGTCAAACACAGCCCTGGCAAATCAGCATCTCCTCATAGAGATGAATTGAATCAGTGCATCTCTATGAGGAAAGTTCAGTGTCTGCATGCAGAGGGGGAGATACTGAATGGCAGGAAGCACCTCTAGTAGCCATCTGAGGAGTGGCCAGTGGAGTTATCACGAAGCTGTAATGTAAACACTGCATTTTCTCTGAAAAGACAGTGTTTACTGCAAAAAAGCCTAAAGGGAATGCTTCTACTCAACAATACAAATACAATAAGCTGTAGTTGTTCTGGTGAGTATAGTGTCCCTTTAATTTTATTTTTCATACTTCACAATAATATTTCTCCTAGGACAGAGCATGACAAATTTTGATTTGAATCTAGGAGCTAGCTAAAAAAAAAAGTTAGGAGCCAGGTTTTTTAAACTTACAAAGCTTCATTTTCAATGACAAAAATAAAATTCTTAGAGACACGATGGTCACCAGGACCACTAAAGCTTAATGTAGTGGTTCTGGTGTCTATAGCCTGTCCCTGAAGGTATTTCTATGTAAACACTGACTTTTCAGAGAAAAGGCAGTGTTTACATTGCTGCCTAGTGATACCTCTAGTGGCAGTCATTCACACAGCAACTAAAGTGCTTCCTATCTCAGTGCTGTACAGTATGCAGTGCTTACATTCAGCGCCTCCACGCTAGAACGTTCCCCATAGAGATGCATTGATTCAGTAGCTTCTCCTATGGAAAGCATTGGATTGGCAGAGATCATCAAGCGTGATTATCCCAACCATAGAGGCGGGACCAGTACAGCATGGGGAAAAAAGGTGCGTATAAACTCCATTCCCACGCGATTGGAGGAAGTCCAGTGGGGCTCCTCTCTCTTCCTGCGTGCGAGGGAGCAGTAATATACCTGCAGCTCCCAACTGCTCCCTCGCGCTCTCTGTAGTGATGCCAGGGCCAGAGTGACATCATATTCTGGCTCCCAGCATCATTAAACAGCGCAAGGGTGCAGAGAGGAGCTGCAGGTATATTACTGCTCCCTCGTATGCCGGCTGCCGACTTAAAGGGCTGACATCCCAGGTGCCAGGGTGAAAATTCTAGTCGCCATTGGCTACCTGGGATTTGTCGAGTCCTGTACTAAAGCTGTCATGCAGAACACTGCTTTCACTGAAGTGCCAACGGATGCGTCAGAATTATTGTATGGAATCGTGTTCATGGAGCACCTCTATTTTTCTGTATTGTGTAAATAATGCAATAAAATAAATATACTCGCATTTAAAGTTCCTGCATTTGCTGCAAACCCTCAGAACTTCCAGTTGCAGCCATTATGTTTTATGTTCGTTAAGTTTGCTATGTACAGCAAATTTGCACTTGGCCTTGGTTTTATTTATATCTGACTTTAACTCCTGCAAACACTGAAAGAAGCTGGCTGATGGCTTTAATCAGCTTACCAAGCTCTAGTCCTATTTCTTTGTGTGTGAAGCTAGTCCGTTCAGTGAAATTGTGTACTTTTATGGCATGTTTCAGCACCACTTGTGCGGGTGAGGCGCACATTTCCATTGTGTGCTCGAGTGAGTTTGGAATTTATAAATTAATGGGTTTATTCATTAAGAATTTAAAACAAAATTGTAAAATTCACATTAAAATAGCCATGCTGTGCTCATAGCCGAGTAGAGTAATTTCCTACATATTTAAAGTTAAAGTGGCACTGTCAGGCTAAACTTGCCTTTCTCCAATTGTTTCCTCTCTCAGAATGTGTTCTTCTTTTCTTTATTTCTCATCGTTTTCTTTAAAAAAATAAGAAAAAGAAGGAACTACTTTGTCTTATGCATTTTCCCTACGCTTGACCTTCTTTAACACAGGAAATGAAGCTGACTTTAATTCCTCCTTTGATCAACGAAGGTCAACCATAGGAAAAATGCATAAGACAAAGTAGTCCCTACTTTGTCTTATGTTTTAAAGAAAACTAGGTCAGAAATAAAGAAAAGAGTAGATTTGTGAGAGAGGAAACAATAGGAGAAAGGCAAGTTTGGCATGACAGTGCCACTTTAAGTTTTTAGTGTTTATAAGTTTAAGTCTTATAGGGTTATTTGCTAAAGTGAGATTTCAACGGCATCTCACATTTAAAGGGACACTATAGGCACACAGACCACTTCAGATCATTGACGTTGTCTGGGTAAAGTGTTGTGTCCCTGTTGCAGTTCCAGAGAAACTGCAATGTTAACATTGCAGCACTAAATCTTTCTCCAGTGGCTGTCTACAAGACATCCTATAGAGACGCTTTCTGGATGTTAACAGACTTTTGGTCAGACATCCAGCATCAGCTATTTCCTCATAGAAAATAATTGATTCAAACCTTTCCTATGGGTAGGCCTAATGCGTGCGCTGTATTCGCCACATTTGCATTAGCACCCACTCTTCGAGGGTTATTGGAGGAAGTGGAGCGGCGACCCAGTGCCAAGGGACATCAGCCCTGGGATCAGGAAAGTGGGGGTATGTGCGAGGCAGAAGGATCTGTAGTACCAGCAATATAGCTTAACATTAACATTGTATTCACTTTGAATACTCCCTTTAGTAAATACACCCTTCGGTGTAGTGAGACAGGGACCTCTTTGCACCATAATAAATGCACAAAGCATAGCATTTGCCACTACCTGGAGTATCCCATAAAAGAAACTCTGAGATAGTTTACCTGCCAAGACCAATTTGTATCTTTATTCTCTTACTGACATATAATCTAAGTTTACACCAAGTTTCAGCTTGGGATCAAACATTAATACACTTCATATGAATTTTTTTTTTGGTTGTTTTTGTGGTTGACTTGGTATTCTCCAAAATTTTATTTACTATATGTGATTTTTGTTTTAGTCATCTGGTGATGGTACTAATGGACCAAGTCAGCCTGGACTTTTCCCTAACGGGCCACGGATGATGAGAGCACCCTTTGTAAGTAAATGGCAATATTTACCTTCTAGATGTAAAATAAATTATATGGGGTGGGGCAGAGCCTGACTGTGAGCTGAGCAGACACACTGTCTGTGAGCTCCTGGGCCCAATTATCGACTGAAATCGTGGGCAAATCGCCTAATCTTGAACCCCCAACATACCACATCCTGCACCACAGAAACTGGTGAACCGGGGGATACCTCGCATTCCCGAAATGCCTGGGGCCTACACAAAGCTGACCAAGGGGGAGACGGTCGCTCTCCCTGCCCATAAACACACGCAGCATCTGCGGTACTCGGCTACCCCCTCCCTTACGACCGGTGGGGGTTATCCCGGTCCCAATCGTCCCAATTCGCATGCCTCCGTGGACTCCAAACGTGGGCACAAGCTCCAACCATACACTATGCTTGCTGGCCGCTTGCCAATCTAAAATGGCGGACGCGCAATCCAATGGAGGAAATGTGCCTCCTGAGTACAGCCTCAGTACAAACGAGCCACTGATCACCCGGTTGAACGAGCTGTTTGATACCTTCTGTGCACGGATTGAGGCCCGACACGCTGCTACACAGACACAGCTGCAGGAGAGCTGAGGGACGACAGAGCGGCGGCCAGAGTGGGACTGGGTCACCCTCGGGTGAAACCTTGAAGAAGCAGTCCGCAACTCTCCACACTAGCCCATCTGGGCCAAAGGCCACCAGGGGAACGACCTCGGCGCAGGTGGCGCAACAACACCATGGCTTCCAGACTTGTCCCAACAGGGAAGGACCAGGTATTCATAAACCCCCGTGTCTGATGCCGGCCTTGCTACTGGCCCTGAGCTGGAGGGTACAACCTGTTTGCTCCTGGCTGTCCCCCAACTTCTGTAAATACCCAAGGCCGCCAGCACAGACACGCATGGACGCTGACTCCGGATGTCCTGATGCCTCATGCTTATGCAGATCTCATGTTATTTTATGTTTCTTCTTTTTACTTTCACGCAGATGTGTACCGACATAGAGTTTGACCTTTATAACCCACTGCTCATGATACTACTTAACCCAGCCACCTTATGCCCTAAACCAGTGTTTCCCAACCCAATCCTCAAGGCAAACCTACCAGGCCAGGATTTAGGGATTACAGGGTGTGTCTAAAGTGTTTTTACAAAGAAGAAAAAAAAACACCTTAGACACAACTGGGTAATCCCTAAATCCTGGACTGGTAGGTGTGCCTTGAGGACTGGGTTGGGAAACACTGCCCTAGACCATGATGTCTCTGTAACTGCTACCACCCAGACGGCTGTCTTACACAGCATGAGCCACCCAGGGTTAACTCGGCTATAAATAGCATTTTGTGGGACCGAGACATCTAACCCGCAACCTGTCACTTGCGCTATGTATAGTCATTTAGCGATTACACCCGACCCCACCTTAACCACTGCTTGATAAACCACCCTTATCCCTTCAGGCATATCGAGTATGCATGTCTATACTGTGTCCAAGGAGATATGATCAATGCTCTTTATATATGTTTTACGCTTTGTACCCATCCTGTCAGACTAGTCAGCCTGTTTTTATATAGCTATCAGTCAGCTACTGACTTATCGGTTGCATAGCCTGGTTGTAGATCAGACTGTTTAACTCCTAACATCACACGTAGCCTGTCTTCTAGCCATACCACACACAATTCACATAGCCTGTATATCTGCTAGTTAGACCAGACTAGAACCCACATAAATGTTAACTCTTGTTCATATTACTATAAAATTGTGCTTAAATAATCTACTACCCTAATTGAACTGCAAAATGTCGAACCTGTGGATTACCTTTTGGGGTACCTCAGGTCTGTATGCATCAACTTCATGCACAGCAAAAATACAAAATAAAAAAAAATGATTAGCACAATATAGTGTTTTCATGATTCATAATTGCTCATTTTCATTTTTGGCAATAGATTGTGTTAACCGCTAGAAAACTATTACGGGTTTGCCCTCAGAGCTAGAACTCTTTGTTCTCACACAGTAAACTAGAAGGTTTACTTTCTGCTTTACCTTGAAGTACCAGTTGGTCTTATTCTGAACATTTCTACATTTAATGCACTTTTACCTGCTGGTTTTCTTCAGATGAATCCCGTGCCCCATTTTCCAGGTATGCCACTGGGGGCTCTTGGTCCACGAGCAGGAGTGGGACCTCATGGACTTATTCCACCCTTAATGGGACCTCTTGGTGGACATCAGATGGGACAGGTAAATACAGGTTTTGCACCTTTTGTTCTTTTAATATGGCTTTTGATTTCATACAAGTTTAATCCTACAATTGTCCACTATAGTTTATTCTAGAAATGTTTTTGACATTCCTTACAGATGCCTTCACTAATCCCTCCTCTCATGTCGGGAATGATGATGGCCACTCATGTTGCACCTGGACCTTTGCCAACAGTCTTACCGGTTAGTATTTGGTTTTTATGACCAGGCATAGCCACCAGCTCACCTATTGCTCTGCTACAATTTTATTGATCCCAGCTTTGTTTGCCAACTGCTAGATGCAAAAGGTGCACAATTCTTCTTCTGGGGCATATAATTATATTGCATTGTGCTTTTTTTCCCCTCAGCCTGGTGTAAATAGCATGGATCCTCCCCAACTTCGTAAGTATTGGTCTCTTATTTATTATTTCTTGTGATGTTTGACTTTTCATTACCTTAGTGCTGGCTCTCCATCTTTGTTAATCTTAGCCTTGGAATCTTTCGCTTATGTTGCTTAGCATAGGTTTGGACAATTACATTAGCCCATTAAGTGCCAAACAGTGCATCCCTGGTGCAGAAAGGATAAAGAGTTTTGTTAATGTTGTTTCAAGTATTACCAGTGCAAGCACACCATTTATTTGTGTTTTAATTAGTTATTGGAATGTTTATATTTCCTCCCTATGAAACATTCTGTCTTATATGATTTTGATAGCACAAGTGAAATGTTTCTTTCGTTATATGGTCAACAATATCAAAGTGTTGCTCAAAATTATTGAAGTACTGTGTGGTAACTTTCTATTTTGTAAAATCTATAACATTCCAGTATGTCCAAATTACATTTAACTAAATTCAAATGATCGGCTTATTTAAAATTGAAGCCATGTTTCTTTTACCTTGTGTTTACTAGTCTTGTCTTTTTTTCCTCTTTAGCACAAACAGCAGTTACGCAGGTTAGTAATGAACGTGGAAACAAATATGTCTATAATTTATTTCAAATGCTATGGTAAAGTTGCAGTTTACTCCAGGATGACTGTTAATCTAAAATGGACAGATCGATGTTCACATGTTAATGGATGATGCCAACTTAGGCTGCTTGAAACGCATTCTTTTTTTGTACATTGACTTTAAAGGGTTAATCCAAGCATCATGACCATTTAGGTGAACACCTACAGTCTGTTTGGTCTACCAAGCACTGAGCATACTGAATTTAACATCTTTGCTGCTGGAGATTTAACTCCATCTCTAGCTGTGCCATTGGGATGGGCTGGCTAATATATTTTGTGCACTTTTTATTCACATAATGCCATTCATTGGCTGACAGTGCCCATCCTCTGCAGCTCTGCTGAAGCCAGATGTTGTTCAGCCTGATTCAGAGCAGAACTGGTGCTTGTTGGGACTTATGTAAGGGGACAAATGTTGCCAATTAGTTTCACCAATTAGAAACTGGGTCATGGTAGTGCTGGCTTCCGAACCACTACGGCGTGCTATAGTACTTATGATGCATATAGTAAACCTTTAATTTAGAACAAAAAGGATATTGTGCAGCATTTTCTATTAAAATAACTACAAAGAATAATTCAGCAGTTTGCTCTTTTGTGGGATTCATTTGATTGATGAATTATGGGTAAATGTCCTTAGCAGCTTAAAAGGAGCCTTGATTACGCTTCAACCATTGCTAATACAAAAATTGTGTGTTTAAATAAATTACTGTGCCAATCAACATCTGGATAGTTTCAGGTTAGTAACCCTGCACTAAACTTGTTACCTTTTTTTTGTATTTAACAATGTTGTGGGTTTTTTTTGTTTTTTTTTCTTTAGCCCCCACACCCTATAATTCCAGAGCAAGCCATTACAACAAGTAGTTCCACTAATGATGAGCAAAGTAAAGCGGTAAGTAATATTTAAACTTTTTCTTTTTTTTCCTTTTTTTATTTTAATTTTTTAAATTTTTTTTCATTTTGATTTGGTTTCCTTGCCTATTAAAAACCATTGCTTGACTTGACAGAAGTCTTTGTGGACTGAACATAAATCTCCTGATGGAAGAATATATTATTATAATATTGAAACAAAACAGTCTACGTGGGAGAAACCAGATGACTTGAAATCCCCTGTCGAGGTAAGAAACATTCCATTGCATTTATTATAGTAAACGCTCAGCTATGAAGGGGTCAGTCTGTAAGCATTCATGAAAGATGGCCATCCATGTTTTTGTGAATCGATGGCCAACAATAATATCAACTTTAGGCTGTTTCATTAGTACAAATAAAAAACATGAGCTGGAGAGATTTTTAATATGTGTGTGTGAATTTCAAACAATTTTTGCACAGTGAGTCCCTTATGGTCTGCCATTTTTAATATGAAAGGGATCCTGATATGACGGGCTCACTTTAACATAAATCTCCCCCAAATGCATTTAATGCATCATTTGGTGTAGAGATGATGTATTCAGTTAAGATATAAACTCACCTGGTGTCATTTGGTCTGCCAATGCCCACCTGCTGTCTTGATTTGTTCTCCTTGCAGACAATCAGACCTCCATGTCCGAGACAAGCGGTCTTCTGAATAGAGTGACATCAGTCCCTCCATTCCATATGAGCCCTAGTAGTGTCAACTAGTGCGTATTAAAAGCAACCAAAGAGCATCCACTGTGGTTGCTAAGCTTGGAGTTCAGGAGAGCTGTCTGTAGTAGCTCGCCCTGTCTCAATTTTTCTACCCAAGTGTCTATGCCAAAGGATTGATTAACCGATGGGAGATCAATTTTTAAATGGGTATTTTCTCCTAGTCTATAAATTTGCTTCCAATTCTACTAGCACAATGTATAGATGAAATATTATGCTCTATAAGACAAGTATAACGTATTTCTACCATGACATGTACACTTTCATTGACAATAAACTTAAAGGGACATTGTAGGCACCCAGACCACTTCAGCTCATTGAAGTGGTCTGGGTGCTGTGTTCCTTTTGCACCTAGTGCTGCAATGTTAAACATTGCAGTTCCAGAGAACTACAATGTTTACATTGCAACTCTGTCTGCCCTCAGTGGCTGTCTACCCTACAGCCACTGGAGGGCTTCCGAAATCGTAGCAGACTTTTGGTCATTTATCGGACGTTGGCCATCCTCACTCTCTCCATGAGGACCTCCAGCATCAGATTTTTTTTCCCCATAGGAAAGCATTGATTCAATGCTTGTCACAGGAAGGAGGAGGGAACGGAGCTTCAACCCAGGGCCAATGTTTTTAACCCTTTATTTACCTTGTAGGATGGGGCACAAGGGAGGGGGGGAGGCAGAGAGGGATCCCTTTAAAGCTTGTTTCCTATAAATCCTTATACAACCAGTTTTAATACATAAGTGTGTGTGTGTGTGTATATATATATTATATCAATAATAAGGATGCACTCTCCGGTCTTTTTTAAATATTCCAAGTAGTATTTATTCCGTCACATATTATGACAAATTGATCAACGTTTCGACCCGTTCGGGTCTTCCTCAGGATCAAGTGTATATTACAAAACAGGGTTTATATAGGATAAGTGTAAATTGTACTCACCAATAGTGACTGTATCCCGCCTATCCCCGTCCGAAACCCGGAAGTGTCTGACGAACATCACGTGATCCACGTGATGACGTAAGTGCGTACATAGTTGCTAGGAAACCGGCATCAACAATTAGTGTACAGCCGACAAAATAGAATATCGGCTTAATAGAGTTTTAGTGAGAAGGTAGCAACTAACATTGTATGAAGTGTTAGAAAATAGATTGTATCTTGTCCAGCATATGTAAATGCTGTGATCATAAAACGTTATTTAGTGACATATAAGTGAATCATCACCACTCATTAGGTTATGTGCAATATTATACAACCGAGTAGCATGAATTGTGTGACTAATAGTGTGACTAATAGTAAGTAAGTACAGTTACTGTGAAAGTAAAAGAAAATCGATCAATACTAATCTATTTTTTAAAAAAAGGGTGGAAGTAATACAATTACTGGAAGTGAGTACAATTTACACTTATCCTATATAAACCCTGTTTTGTAATATACACTTGATCCTGAGGAAGACCCGAACGGGTCGAAACGTTGATCAATTTGTCATAATATGTGACGGAATAAATACTACTTGGAATATTTAAAGACCGGAGAGTGCATCCTTATTATTGATATACTACATATCCCAGCGTGGGATAGCACCAGGGCAAGAGATTTTTATCATAGCAGTAAGGGTGAGTGCCATTATACTTCTACTACTACTACTACTACTACTAAAATATATATATATATATATATATATATATATATATATATATATATATAATTATTAATTATACATACACACACACATCCACTTGCATTATCATTAACTTGAAATGTATATTTTAAAGCATGTGACATACACATGGGCACTATTATTGATTCTGCCTTTAAATGGTTTAGGTGTAACTCCTTCAACTTGCATGCACCTCTACCTGGTGCCTGATCCAGTTTCATTTTCATAAAATGTTCTGACAACCCCAGTTATGTGCTGAGTATAATGATTGATATTTTGTTTTCTCGTTCCATTAGCAATTATTGTCCAAATGTCCCTGGAAGGAATTCAAATCAGACTCTGGGAAACCATACTTTTACAATTCCCAGACCAAGGAATCTCGATGGGCCAAGCCCAAAGAGTTAGAAGACCTTGAAGGTTAGTGATCTGTATAATTCACAGGCTCATGTCTGCTGAATTCATTAAAATGACTATGCATAAGTTTTATTTCAACAGTATTTGTTTTGTCCTGTATTTCATTACTACTGAATGCTCCCACCTCCCTACAAAACTCACCAGTGCTGTGCTGGTCTGCCAGTGTTTGACCCAGCCCCCACCCCACCTCTTAGGCTGAGATCATCAGAATTGACAATCTCGGCCAATTCATTGCTTTCCCATGGGAGATTGTCAATGCTGATCATT
>OW240918.1:24064994-24153401 GCA_933207985.1 Pelobates cultripes
AACAGATGTTCAATGATGTGGAGGTATGGAACGCTATTTCTGAACGTGACCGACTAGAGATCTATGAAGATGTGTTGTTCTACCTTGCAAAAAAAGAGAAGGTATTATTTAACTTTTTTTCCTTGTGCATATCACACTTTCTAGTTATACAATATAACACCATTAGGGCTATTCACTAATGTGAGAATTCAAAGTGAATATCAAAATTAAGGCCAATGAAGCAGAATCAGAAGCATAGCTGACTTTGAGAATTATTCAGTTTCCACTACTTTTACCTTAAACTGTGACTTCACCCAAGGGCACCTTCTGTATTAACATGCACGCTTACCATTCATGGAAATACATCACATTTTATTCACATATACTCTATACAAATCCTCCATTTATTGCTTTAACACAAAGACAATCCATGAAAATAAATTCCTCTATTGACATTCCATACAAATCTATCTCTTTATTCACACTAATTGACATGCTACGAACATTGTCAGTAAAGCAAAATGTCATGGGTGTTGGCTTAAAACTTGAAATTGTAGCCTTTCATTTTCATGCCATTCTTGTGGTCTTCTGCAGCCATTATTTAATCAATTCTTTACCTTTTAAGTTAAAATTCTGTTTAACATTGATATTTTTTTATTTTATTTTTTTTTAAATAGGAACAAGCAAAGCAACTTAGGAAACGCAATTGGGAAGCCTTGAAAAATATTCTGGACAGCATGGCAAATGTAACATTCTCTACCACCTGGTCAGAAGCTCAGCAATACCTTATGGACAACCCAACATTCGCAGAGGATGAGGAACTTCAAAGTACGTAGAAACATTGCCCATGCGACTGCATTTGTACTAAAGTCACAGTAATATGACTTCATGTTTGGTGGGAGATTGCCATTGTGGTCATAGCAATATGGCCTGGGGATTTTGTGTAATAACCTTTTTTTGCAGTTTACCTTATGGAGGAGTGAAATGGTTTTATTTGTGAGGAACAAAATGTGTAGAATCGACTTATACAGATCTTGTACAGATGTCCTTTACTTCCTCGCACATACTACAGCATTTCCGAATGATAGCAGAGCAAACCATACATTGTATCACAATCACCTTTGTGTCTGAGCTACATATACTGTAGCTATCTGCAAAATTTGCTCCTGGAACATAACAAAAACAGGAACTTTTGCTGCAGTTCTCATCCATCTTAACCAGTGCATGCTTATTCTCTTTATAAATTCATAATCTGCTGCAGTTGCCTATGTTTTAGGATTATTAATACAAACATTTTATCATTGTTAAATACATAAATTAATTGTAGGCTTTTATGTTGTTTTAGATATGGATAAGGAAGATGCCCTGATCTGTTTTGAAGAACATATCCGTGCCCTGGAAAAAGAAGAGGAAGAGGAAAAACAGAAAAGTTTGCTTAGAGATAGGCGGCGACAGCGCAAAAACAGGGAGTCCTTTCAGGTACAAGGCTTGGAAGCAGATATTTTATTTTTGCTCAACTCTGGTTGCAGTCTCTTCCCCTTCCTCTCCTCAAAATGTCTGTCTTGCCTATACCGCCTAGATGTAAACTGTGTAACATTTACTCAGGACATTGCATTTAAACACAAAATTCAAAGAACGCACTATTGATTAAAGATTATGGGAAAGTGTGGGAATGTAGTTTGTCATTGTAGATTAAATCTTGTAATTTGTTTGTATGCTGGCAATTTAACTGAAACCATGAATAGAAGGACTGTTATTGTTTTTATTGGTACAGTATTCATTGTACATCCGAGCCATGATATGTGTTTTTCTATTCCCTTTTTAGCTATTTCTGGATGAATTGCATGAGCACGGACAGTTACATTCCATGTCTTCCTGGGTTGAATTGTACCCTACTATTAGCTCTGACATCAGGTTTGCAAACATGCTTGGTCAGCCAGGTAAATATTCCTTCTCCTAAAATACCACTATTCCAGTCTTTCATTTAGCAGCTTTTATACCCTTTTATTGCTTGATATTTGCCCAGGTTTATTTTTCTTAAATACCGGTGGGTTTCCGTACGTCCCCGCTCCCCCTGACACCCCCTCCCCCCAAATTTAATGAGAGCGCGGCAAGGTTGCTGGGATTTGAAGTAAGCGTAGGCACTACTACCAAGATGGCAGAGGCCGAGTGCTCCCTAAGCCCTGAACGTGAGGTCTGAGGTGGAGCTTTGGCTGGATAGGCCTTTTTTAAGCATTTTGGGAGAAGTTGGATGCACTCCAATACCCCACAGCCTCAGAGGGCAAGCCTAAAGTCTCATCACGAAATCCCGACTCTCAAGGTTGACCTATAGCCACTCGAGAAGACAGTCAGTGGGAGCCGAATAAGGGTCTCTAAAGAGACAGCAAAACCAGTCTGCTCCCTGGACCCTGCAAACACATAAGCTGGCATACCTGAATCCATCTTACCTCCAGCCTGGAAAGGAGTGTCCGTCTCCAGGCCTTATGTTCATGCTGTTTTTTGTTTTGTTTTTCTCAAAATCAAATCTCTTTTTACTTTGCTTTAAAAAAAAAAAAAAAAAAAGGGGGGGGAAGAAAAGAAATTCAAAGCGATCACAAAGGAAAAGAATCCTTAAATAGACTTGAAAAAATTATTTAGATTTTAGCTTTTAGAACTTCTTTTCTCCTGTATTCCAAAGTACTACTACCACTGCCTGTAGCACACTCTGCCTTTACCTCCCTATGCCTGCAGCCATAGCCGCTTTGTGCACCACAGAAACACATTGTTGGGGAACATCTTATCCAGATAGCTAGTCTGCCTTTCTCCAGCTGCTGAAATTATCCCTGTCATTCTATTTTATAACCTCCATTGTGCTGTTTCTGTTTTCTTTTAAGGGCTTCTTTCCTAGATTGCATCTATTTTTGGAGTAAATACCTCTGCTTTCAAAGAACACTTCTGTCTATTTTGTTTAAATCACTGTTTGGAAAATATACACCAATGAAAACATGCATGCATTTTTCATTGTGAGTATATCTAAAGAAAAAAAAACAAAAAAAATCTATTGTGTGCAGTCTTTGCAAAATATATGCAAATATAATTGCAATAAATCTAATTATCTGTATATATGCATAACAAAAAGTGCAGTGTGTGTGCTTATACTTGCTTATATGTTAAATTTGCAAACCCTGAATTTCTATGAATGAGAAAAGCAAGACCCAGCGTGAGGGGGGCACTGAGGATGGGGATACCCTCAGGGCACTATAGTGCCAGGAAAACGAGTTTGTTTTCCTGGCACTATAGTGGAATTGTGGGTATATCTAAAATCAGTTTGCAAAAGTGGTAGGTTTCTTGCATGTAGCCTCTGCAAGTCCTCAAACCAGACTTTATATGGCAGTTCAATTACAAACTTCCCAATGCAGTTCAATGAGAAGTCTTTGCAAGGCAGGTACTCTGGGCAGTTGCTGCCTCTTGAGTTTAGCTCCACTGAGCTAAACAAACCAGGAAGTAACAGGACAAGTTGTCTACTTGACTGCCAGGGGCGTGCAACATGGTTCATTTGTAAAAGTGCCAATGTTTATTGAAATCTGTACTTTATGAACACACTCTTTGCACATAAAGCACTTCAGCAAGCTTAAGTGTTTTTTGAGTCTTTTTTTTTTTAAGTGCAGACTCAAAAAAGCAAGCATCACTACCATGATGATCACCATTTTGACACTTCTGTTGTGTATGTAGTTATATACACTGTGCCCACAGGATACCTCTTTGTTAGAGTGCATACACTGATCACAGGTATGCCTACACAGTTCTAGTATGTTATTGCTCCTGCTCATAGGTTGCTAGCAAGTGTAATTACAAAAATGCAGATCTCTTGTCTACACCATTGCCAAAAACCTGTCATTGTTCCCAGCTAGTCTCCAATAATATTTTCTGTGCTCCAGAGAGAAGATTTAGCTATATGGAAATGTACAGTCACACTCATTACTTTCCCATAGCAGAACATTTATTTTCAGGTGGGTCACAGACAGTCTGAAGTCTGTTGTATTTTTTTTTTATTTTTATTTTTTTGCATCAGTTTATTTTGAGAATTTAGCAGCATGCATTGACTTGTATTTTTCTACATAATGTCTTAATATTCTAGGTAGGCCTTCACTTGTATTACAATTTGTATTTGTGTCACAGGGTCAACTGCACTTGACCTTTTCAAGTTTTACGTTGAGGGTCTGAAGGCACGGTATCATGATGATAAGAAAATAATAAAAGATATTTTAAGGGTAAGACCTTTTATTATTCAAATGGTTAATCTGGCTGTAGTTCTAAAATATTCTGGAATGTCGTTGAAATTTTACTTTTTTTTTTCTTTTTTCTTTTAATCATCTCAGGATAAATGCTTTATAGTGGAACTCAGTACCTCATTTGAAGACTTTGTTAATGTGATCAGCTCGACCAAAAGAGCTACCACCTTAGACGCTGGAAATATCAAACTGGCTTTCAACGGTGTAAGTAGCCAAATACAGCTACCAGATATGACAATGTGTTAGAAACAACTTGCAAAATCTAAAACAAAGATCCAGAATCGATTTTTCTCATTGGCAACATATTGTGACACTAATCTTGTGTGCCACATCAGGTGTTTATGATGCATATTGTGTATACAAAACATTCTCCATTCTAAGTTTTGACCCAGCACCAAGGGACATCGCACTGGAAGCTACAGTGTCCTTTATTTACGAAGGCGAGTGGGTGGAGGCACTGTGAGCCATAGTGCCAGGAATACAGCTTTGTATTCCTAGCACTTATAGTATCCATACTATCCATACATTAATCAACCTGCTTAAAATTGTCAGTCAGGAAATCACCAAGCCATTGAGTGAATCTTTTGATATTCTGTTTATACAGAATTTTCAAAACCACTTCTATGTTGTATCAATTAAACTAGATTTATCTTTATGCAAAGAACCTAACACCTGTTTTATTTAAAGTTGTATTATCGATATATAACCCCTTTCAACTTTAGACTTTCTTAAAGGTTTACAGGTGGCTTGTTGCTGACAACGTTGGATCATTAGTAATAGACATTTGCCATGGCAAAACAATATGCAGCCTTACCCAGGACAATACTCGCTCAATAGAGTTTATTTACTTAGCATCAAATTGTAGTAAATTTACAACAGAATTGTAAAACTTAAATTAAAAAAGCAAAGCTGTAACTACAGCTGGTTTAGAGTATTTCCAAACTGGCTAATTTGACTTTAATTTTGCTACCTTGTTTAGAATTGACTACGATTAAATGCTTGTTGAGTATTTCCCAATGGTTGTAATTTTAAGGGCCAAAAAATGAATCTTCCACCTGGGGCATGAGAATCAATCCCACAGCCTAAAATGTTGCTGCTTGAATGAAACATTCAGAGTGACATTCAAAATTGTAGATTCTTATCAAAGGTGTTTTGTTAGGGGGGGGGCTAGCAATGTTGTGTTCCCTGTGTGTACCCAGTTTTCAGAGAGGCTGAAGAGTGAAAGTTTGTTCATTGATATGTCCATGATACTGTATGGAATAGTTTGTATGCTGTTGAATAAATGATTGTTTCATATATTGCAGTTATTAGAAAAAGCTGAAGCACGGGAAAGAGAGCGGGAAAAGGAGGAAGCCCGGAAAATGAAGAGAAAAGAATCTGCCTTTAAGAATATGTTAAAGCAGTCTGCACCTCCAGTTGAGCAGGATTCTACATGGGAAGAGGTACTATGGGAAAACAAACAAACCGCAAAGGTTATTTAGGAAAGTGAGAATTAAAAGTACATTTTAAATTTAAGGTCAACATAGCCAAATTAAAAAAAAAATTTTAAAAAAAATCTTAGCCCGTTATGCTTTTCGTTCAGCTACTCTGGATTTAAATAGAATTCACTATGAATTCTCCCTTTAGCAAATAACCCTATTAATGTCTATATTCACTAAGAATCCCATGGTTAGATAAGTACCAGTGAAAGGAAGGTAAAGATTTATTTTTGATAGGTTATATTCTTTATAATCCCAGATAGCTATGCTCTCATTTTCTTTTTCTTTTTTTATAATATAAACGTGACTTCACCCTGGGAGGTATAAAACGAGTGAGTTTTGCCTTTTCTAGTATCAAGTTTAGAATCTTTGCCCAGTAACTTGTACGTATGTGATTTTTGCAGCATTACATTTAGGTATTTGAAGGGAGGAGGAGATTACATTGGTTTAATGCTCTGTAAGTGCTGCTTACAAAGCGCAGGTTTGCTGATTTCACACTGCAATAAAGATAATGCAGCATGTGTGGATAACAATATCCATCTCTGAGCATGAATATCACCGTATATCCCACCGCCATAATACATGCACTAGTAGTAAATACATGTGTAAACCTAGTATTCGTCCATATAACACACTGACACACTGTAGGGTTGTTAGCCGGTGCAGTGGACTTTGACCTAGAGTCTCTTGTGAACATGGAAGCAATTAACTCTGTGTCCTTTATATTTGCTGCAGGCTGTGTTGTCTCCTGATGCCTTCCTTGCAATGTGTGCCACCACTAGCTGACAATGTTCACATACATAATAGAAACAGAAAAATACTGTGACTACCTTTTTAACTTAAAATGTTACATAAATATTTACGTTCTAACCTCCTTTAAACAGTAGTTCTAAGGTTAGGTTTTTGTAGATGTCAACAAATAAGCTAAAAAGCTTTTAAATAATCCTTATCTTCTCGTACCCTCTCCCATCTAATCATATCTCTTTTGTACATTTCTTATTAAGGTTCGAGAAAGGTTTGCTCGGGAGCCAGCCTTTGAAGACATCACATTAGAGTCTGAGCGAAAGAGGATATTTAAAGACTATGTGTACATGCTAGAGGTAAGCTCATTTGTATAATCTTCCATGAACAGATATTTTATTTTTATATAATATATATATACACACACTCTCAAAGGATGAATGTCTACTTGCCAGGGCTATATATTACACAAATCACCTTCCCCTATGTCTCTTGGAAGCAGTAAAATTTACCAAAAAGCCTGTAAGTAGATGTGTGATGTGAGTTGACACAGCAGATCAGCTCCCACCTAATTTTATATATATATATATATATATATATATATATATTTTATTTATTTTTATGTTCGAAGTTTTTGTAGGCTGCATTTCTCCTAAATGTGTTTCTTGGTGTCTGCAAGGTGGGTGCATGTATATTCTCCAGTCTCCCTCTCACTAAATCTTTGTCACTGTCTATATGTATCACAAAAGTAAAAAAATGAAAACCTATTTGGAAAATGTTAGGTTATGCTGCAATAAAAACTGAATTAGTAGTTTTCCAAAAAGCACTGTGACGTCCTGCACAGACACAGCTGTAACAGCCCATTGATCTTTAATCTGTGCCCCGAGAATTATAGCTTAGCATGGTTTTCTATACTCAAATTTAGCAAATTAAATTTTTCACACAAAGCATTAGAAATTTGCATATCTGCATCTGCAGATTGTAGACGGTCACCTCTTTTTGACTGCATTATTTGTTTTTTTTGATAGAATGAATGTCAGCATCATCATTCGAGAAATAAAAGGCACTCAAAGAAATCTAAAAAACATCATCGGAAGAAATCCCGTTCTCGATCGGTATGTTGTCAGATATGAGATGCACATATTCGTTTTATTGCCTTACGTGTTCATACAGTCCTAACATAAAATTTATTTGTTGTGGTGTTAGGGATCTGAATCGGAGGAAGAAGAGGAAAATCACCCAAAAAAGAAGAGGCAAAGATCTGACTCCCGATCACCCTCTGAACATTCTACAAGTGGAGAATCAGGTACACTTTCAAAAACATAGCCAGGTTATTTGTAAACCGTTAGAAAAATATTAACATGGCTTAAACAAAGATACAAAATCTAGTTTTTCCTAGAAATGTAAAATGCTTCTCTAGGTGAAACATTCACCAAGGGTTGGCATCATGTTGTGCATTTGAACATGTAGTCCTTCAAGATAAAAGAATCTGAAGGAAAAAGGGACTCCAGAAAGCCCTAAGAGGTGTGTTTTTGGCAAAGTATAAGCACTCTGTGTTTTCTGAGAAATTGCAGTGTTTTAAATTGTCAGAGGTTTTGATTAGATGCCTCCAGTGTACTTGTTCACATAGATTGATTCCTTTATTTTGCAGAAAAAAGCTACAAAAAGACGAAAAAACACAAGAAGAAAAGCAAGAAGAGGAGACACAAGTCTGTACGTACACTATAAATTGTAAAATGATAATGCATGCTCAACAAAGCGAATTCAAGTGTTGATGTGTGATAAAATGACATGTTAAAGGAACACTCCAAGCACCTTAACCACTGTAGCTCTGGCACCCTCTAGGTATAAGTAGGTGAAAGGTTTAAGAATGGTTTGACAACTTACCTGTCAGACACTTGCTGCCATCTCCTCTGCAATCAAAGCCCTTATTTTCTTACTTTGTGAAGATGCCAGGGGCTTGGAGTGTTTCTTTACTTTATACTACAGTGTTTTTTTAAAAAAAATACAAAAAAACAAATCTGCCTCATTACTTCCAAAGGCATTGAACGATTTCCCATCTTCAAGATTTAAAAAAAAAAAATATCTATATCTATATATATCTATCTATCTATATCTATCCCATAGTTTGTGTGTTTGTTTCAGGTTGTAAGCAAACTTTAATTTAGTCTGTTTGTGTTACTTTGTTGTGAAGGTCAATAAACACAATTCAAAGACCAATACATTTACAGAACCCTGACCATTTCAAGAGTCATACAAAGGGCACCCAGCAATCACTCATATATATGTATATATACTCACTGCCTAAAGGTGAAAAACAAAGTTCTCCATGGATTTTATGCTAGATGGTTGTGGAGCCAATGTCTGCCATTCCATATGCACTGAGGTCCTCCCCTCCATAAAACTGGATTAGTCTTCATGCACTATGACTTTTCAATTCATGTATTTGTATTTTGTAACTATTTCATCTTGTATGTAAATACTTTTTGGGTGGGAGAAGTGGTTACGTCCTGCAACTACTTTATTAATTTTTTTCCTTTACACCAAAATACCCCTCCAACAGAATTCCCCAGAGACTGATGGGGATAGAGAGCGAGAGAGAGAGAAAAAGGAAAGAGAGAGAGAAAAGGACAAAGAGAATGAAAAAGAGAGGGCGCGTCAGCGATCGGCTTCCAAACAGAAATCACCCAAAAGGAAAGCTAGAAAGGATTCTGTAAGTGTCTCTCCCCTCCCTCTCAACAATTTTCACTTTTTATGGTAAGCTTTAGCTCTTTAACCAAGCTTGCCTAAAATTCGATTTACTTCTGTGCAATTCTATTTTCAGTTCATTAGAATTTACTGAATAAATACCACACTGTGTTATTGAACTATGCCTTCTTTTGGTTATAGCTTGTTTGTAATTTCTCTGTTTGGAGAAGCAAATTATTATAAATTGCTACATTTTCATTGTGTGTGTGTGAAACTGTGAACCAAGAATTATGGAGGACTGACTGGGGAATTGGAAATTTTATGTCAAAACTGCTTACCTGGAAAAATTCTCTCCCGTTATTTTACCAGATTTGCTATTTTGGCCTAATTTTCAAATCCCTTGACAAATCTTCACAATCCCCACTTTAGTGAGTAAATGCTACGTGTTAAGAAATAACAAGAAGTCCCCATTTCCCTTGTCATTTATACTTGAGTTCGTTTGATCTGCCAGTTAGCTCTATGCAAGTGCCGGTTGTCAAATGAAGTCAGGCTTGTGCAAGAGCTTTTCAACAATTGTGTGTCCACGGCTGTGTGCTTTATTTCACAAACTAAGACAGTGCATTTAAAAAAAAAATAATAATATTTTGTTAATTTATTGATTGAGTTGTAGCCTGGAAGATTTATTCAGGTGTAATTTTTTTTATTTTTTTTTCTGTTACAGGGACAGTGGGACACATCTGGAAGCGAGTTAAGTGAAGGGGAACTGGAGAAACGAAGAAGGACCCTCCTGAAGCAATTAGATGATGATCAATAAGAACTTCTTAAAACCAAATATGTTTACAATAACATGTAATAAACCGCTACTTTTAGTTTGTAATTGGAATGATCTATTCTCCATGAATGAAACACTTGGTTTAAACAGCTGCTCTTTGTACAAGAAAAAGTTTCCTTTGAAGACAACTTGGGGCTCTTGACCAAGGTGTTTCAATTTCAGATGTAAATTTTAGTTTTCAAAGAGTTGCCTTAAAACAAAACCTTCTTTTCTTTTTTTTTTTTTTTCATTTTGTGCACCAGCTGGGTTTTGCAGAGTAGTATTAAAAAAATACATTGCATAGCCCTTTGGTACTCAAAGAACTTACAGAATGTGCCACCATACTTTATGAAACTGTAATTCTAGTAAATAAATGAGATTGCCATTAGGCTTTGGGAACAGGGCAACTGAATTGTACTTCTGATTTAAACAAAGTCCTATTTTTTTATTTGTTGCGTTTTATTTACAGCATATTCCTCCTTGTTTCAGTAATTTCTCTGTGGTTACACACAACTTCTGATTGGAATATTTTTGTACATTTTTTTATGAAGTATTAAAACAGTGTCTTTTAGTTTGTGCTAGTATTTATTCGCGACTGGCCCCAGAGTTTTACATCAACCCGAATAACAAATCTAGTCCAAGCATAATTTGAATTATCTACAATGTTAATCTATGAGTGTTAAAATTATATTATAATTTATGTATTACTCTTCCACAGCCAGGGACGCAGTGAACATTTTTGCATTTACATTTTCATCAATGCATTAAAAATATTATAAATTTGGGGTAATCCCTATTTGGTTCCAGTTTATCCTCTTAATTTACTGGAAAAAATCTACTGGTGATGTATAAATGTTTTATATGAAACGAGTGTGTGTATATATAAAAAAAGCACAACGGATTAGCCTGACTCGTTCAGTAGGATTTTCAACTGCTTTTGTTGCAACTGTTATTAAAAATTCCAGATCTCTTTGCAATAGACTTGTGTGTGAGCCCTTTTATATAACATTAGTTTTACGTGGCTTTGCGTTTATTTTAACCGTCGTATCCTGCAGTACCTGAATTGTAAAATCTAGGAAATGGCACAAAACCTTAATAGCCCTAAAGTTTTCAGATACGCCTAATCGTTAATGTAATGATATGGAGCTGCATTGTATAAAGCATGCAGACATGATGAAGTCTAGTTCAGGCAAATATTTGGATAGGTAAAATATAATGAATACACTGATGAATCTGGTATCATTGTTGCAAATCTGCTGGTTTCTGTGTCTCAAATAGATGACTTCCTGGTATTTCCTCATTTACAGGAAATAAAAGGGTGAAAAAAAAAACTGAGTGGCAGTTTTGTGGGTGATACAAAGTGTTAATGTGAGTGTCAGATTTCATTAATTTGCCACTTTTTTCCTCTGTTCTTTAGTAGATCTCTGACCACATAGTGATTTGGGATGGATGATCACATCAAAAGAATATGCCAGGTTCCTCCTAGGGTGAGCTAAGGATTGGTCGATAAGGCTACACTTGGCACATAAAATTAGATTAAATTTTTCTGGTCTAACGATTTTGACTTCTTGTCAGACATGCAGAGTAGTGATGTCCCGAACGGTTCGCCGCGGACTCAACATTGAGTAAACTTTGACCCTGTACCTCAGTCAGCAGACACATTCCAGCCAATCAGCAGCAGACCCTCCCACCTCCTGGACAGCTCATTAAGAATGCAGCTTCACAATGAATGTAAAATGGATGCTGTCCAGGAGGTGGGAGGGTCTGCGGCTGATTGGTTGGAATGTGTCTGCTGACTGTGGTACAGGGTCAAAGTTTACTCAATGATGAGTCCGTAGCGAACCGTTCGGGACATCACTAATGCAGAGTAAATTATCATTTGTTTTGTCTGGTCTGGATAGTGATATTTATTACAAAGGACCAACAGAACTATAACATAAAAAAAATTAAACTTTAGAATATGCAGTGTGAGGGTCAAATATATAGAGACTTGTATGTGACAATCAGAATTAAATAGGTATCCTTGAGGATACTAAACCATCGTAAGGATTGTCATTTGAAATGTGCAAGAAGACCAGTGGTTTGGTTATTAATAAAGTATAACACTCATGTTTATTAAGCACTGTAGGGCTGTTAAGCATTAGTCTAGCTAAGCATTAGTTGCCAATATTCAAGAAGGGGAGTGAACTGAACAAGTGACTGGTTGCGGTCTTGTTTGACATAATGCATGTGAAGGCATAGTATGTAACAGAAACATAGAATGTGACAGCAGATAAGAAACATTCGAGCCATCTAGTCTGCCCAATTTTCTAAATACTTTCATTAATCCCTGGCCTTATCTCATAGCTAGGATAGCCTTATGCCTATCCAACTCAGTTGTGTGTCAGGGGTCTATATTGTGGTGCAGGCATCAGGGAGACGATCTATATTTTTATTTTTTTACTTAAGAGTAAAAGAAAACTTTTATGCACTCTCCCAACACCCTTCTTACCTCTGGCCTGGTAGGATGACATATCATTGCAATACCTAGTGGTCCAGTGACTGACTTCTCTATTTTCTTCCTGCGAGTACAGCGCTGTCGGAACATTGCCATGGTAATGTGCAGCAACGCTCCGCCTTGCCTGTTCGCAGGAAGACCACAGCCTCCTGGGTCGTTGTCCTGTCCAGCAGGTTCCCTGGCCCTAGCTCTCTCTCGCTTAACAAACTGCCAGGAGATCTTTGATCTCCCCACCAGCCCGAAAAAGTAAGACAGCAGCCCGGTCCAAATGATTTTGCAGGCCTTATACGGCCCACGGGATGGACGTTCCAGATTGTAAGTTCGTTTGAGCAGAGTTCTCTTCAACCTAGCGTTCCTATAAGTTTTATTGTAATTTTCCTATTTATAGTTAAATCCCCCTCTTATATTGGAAAGCGCTATGAAATCTGTTGGCACTATATAAATGGCAATAAATAAATTTACCCATAACCCCCTTTCCTCAGATGTTGAGGTTCAGACTCTATCAAATATTCTGTTCTCTGCCCTTGGGTTTTTACGTCCAAGGTGCATAATCTTGCACTTATCCACATTAAATGTCAGTTGCCACAACTCTGACCATTTTTCTAGTTAACCTAAAACATTTGGCTTATCCCTCCTGGAACATCAACCCTGTTACATATCTTATCAGCAAAAAGACATACCTTACCATCAAGACCTTCTGCAATATCACTAATAAAAACATTAAAGAGAGTGGATAACATACCTGTGAGCTTGATGAAAGAATACATGCATCGAGTGTTTAATACAGCTTAGTGTGGGCTGGCTCACAGTTTGGTTTAAGTGAGTCTTCACTGGCTGCTCACAATAAGCTTCATTAGGCAGTCGATGCACGGTAAATATAGTAATGAGATGGATGTGCCCCAAGTAACAGCCATTTGGGTGTGCACGCACTTTCTCTTGTTCAGGTTTGCATTGTCCCATACTGGCTCACTGCCAGGGCCGGCCTTAGGGGTGTGCGAGCTGTGCGGTAGCACAGGGCACCATGTGTCTGAAACAGCTCGCACATGGCCAGGTGACAGGAGTTCAGGGGAGCAAAAACAGGTACCCGGGTGGAGGATTTCATTATTCTCCACCGGGTCTATTAAAAAAAATCAAGGTAGCGGGGGCGGGGCTAACACCTTCCCGAAGCCCCTGGTAACTGCTTCACAGGAAGAGGGAAGGAGTCCTTGGTTCCCCAACAACCAACTGCATCCACTGGAAAGAGTTAAGAGTGTGTGACTGTCTGCCTGTGTGTGCATGCGCCTGCCTGCCTCTGTGTGTGTGACTGTGTCTGACTGCCTGTGTGTGTGTGTGGGACAGTGACTGCCTGTGTGTGACTGTCTGCCTGCGTGTGTGTGAGAGAGAGACTGTCTGACTGTCTGCCTGTGTGTGTGTTGCTGTAGCTGAGTCGTTGTGTGTGCCTGTATGTGTGACTGCCTTTAACTGAGTGTGTGAGTATGACTGTCTGCTTGTGACTTGTGTGAGACTATCTGCCTTTAACTGTGTGTTTGGCTCGGTGACTGCCTGTAACTGTGTGTTTGTGTGACTGTTTGCCTGTAACTGAGCATGTCTGTCTGTTTGCTTGTACCTGTGTGAGTGACTGTATACAGGCAACTTGGTTTGGGGGAGGGCGGGCGCCGTGAAGACTTTGCACAGGGCGCCTAATTGCCTGAGGCCGGCCCTGGTCACAGCTGACTAGCACTGAGAAAGAGCGGGTATTAAGTATTAAGCCTTCAGTTTGAGTGTAGGGGGTGCAAACCTATTTTCATATCTTGCCCGCTCTCCACCGCAATGTCCTGAGCTGACTAACTGGACAGAGGAGATTGATATATATATATATATATTATACTGTATAGTGTTGCTGAGGTATAATAGTGGAGATGAGAGAGGTTACAGGGGCAGAATGATGCACAGACAATATTACAGGTGATTAAATTGGTAGTCTTGAATTTATCAATTTTCATCGGACCTTGATCCAAGAGATTAAAGTGTTTTGAGAGATCCAGATCTATATGTTAATGATATTGGACATAACTTAGGTGGAAGAGCTACATGTAATGAGGGGCCTATTTTAGCTTATGGCTAAGGAGGTGTTCCAAAAGCAAGCTAAAATAGAAGTATGGTCTAAGATATACTGTTTGGTCCTTTCAACATAAGAATTTAATGTAAGGGTATTGTGAGCCTCATTATTCTTCTTTTGTATTTTCTTCTTTTTTTGGTTTTTGATCCTGCCCATTGTTTACTGTTCAACATAAATTGATGATAGAATTTAACCACGTTAGTACTCTTACCATAACCATAATATAAGACCGAAACCAAGGTAGAATGAATGTGGTGTTGACTGATTGTTTTCTGACGAAGATATAGCTATGTTGATCTTGTGTAATCGAGAATGTCACATGAATTTCATGTAAATGTAAAGATTTTTACTAAACTCTAGTGAAGTGGGTAGGATCAATACCTAAGGTCAACTTTGTCGTAGAATATCCAAGGACCCCGATACAAAGAACAATCCAAGGACTCCGATACAAAGAACAAGAACACAAGGTGGCTGCCTACGCTGACGATATGCTCTTCTATGTAAACAACCCGACACATACACTACCCGCACTAATGGAGGAGTTTGAAAACTATGGCCGAGCATCAGGGCTCAAATTGAACCTCTCGAAATGCGAACTACTACAAGTATTGACCCCGACACCGGAATGGGACCAGATCACACGGAACTACCCCTTCATATGCTGCGAAGTTCAGATGAAATACCTTGGAATATGGATCCCACGTAGACCAACAGAGATATTCACAAGGAACTACACCCCGCTCCTTCAACAACTTCAAAGAGATCTGAAATCGTGGAATCATGATTACATCTCCTGGCAGGGACGAATAGCAGTGGTGAAGATGAATATATTGCCAAGACTCCTGTATTATTTCAACACCATTCCTTGGCATCTCCCACCAGACTTCTTTGCGACAATAAAATCAGCGATCAGAAGCTATGTCTGGAAAGGGTTCAAAGCGAGACTCAGCCACAATAAACTCTGCCTACCCAAATCATGGGGTGGACTAGCACTACCAGACGTACGGAAATACCATCATGCAGCTGTTCTGCAGCGGATAAGAGACTGGCACGCAGCCCCGAACCACAAAAGATGGGCTGACCTAGACAGGGAAAGCATGAACGGTACCCTCCACTCACTAGTGTGGAACCAAGCCCGTGGAGAATTGCCGACTATGAGTAGGACCTCACCCATAACACAAATACTGAAAACATGGGCTACAGTGAGAAAAGAATCCTATATATCCCCGCAACCGAGCCCATTGATCCCACTGACACACAACACAGCTCTGGGAGGCGGCCTACCGAGAGGCGCATGGCCAGGGGCGAATGGAGAAGAATATCTCCCTCTGAAAGACCCTACAAGAATGGACCGGGACCGAACCCCCTCTCTCATGCATAGATTCCGCTATGCGCAGCTAAGACATTTCTACTACAATATCCCGAACAGACAGGCGGTACATAGAGATACAACTTGGTTCGAAAGCCTGTGCGTCGACACACCTGAAGCGGATGGGAGGGTTTCCATACTATACCAGAGAATACTGATGGGCGACCGGGTCAGAAATATAGCGTATAAGAGACAATGGGAAGACCTCACGAGCAGGACATACAGTGACGCACAATGGGAACAGATCCTCATACTACAACACAAGAGTTCGATCATCTCAAAATACCAGGAGGCCAATTTTAAACTGATATCCCACTGGTACCGCACACCCGCGTTGCTACACAGGATATTCCCAGGGACTCCTGACACATGCTGGAGATGCGAAGCCCACACGGGAACAATACAACACATCTGGTGGGACCGCACTAAAATACAACCATACTGGGACCAAATCCGACAAGAACTGAACGAGATCTTAGGCGACACGCCAGAACTTAGCATAGAAACCGCCCTACTCCACTTCACGGACCAATCTGTAGCACAATACAAGAAATCCATTTTGAGACATCTACTCAATGCGGCTAAAGCCCTAATCCCAACGCTGTGGAAAAGTACACAACCACCCACGATTGCGCAATGGCAACAGAAAGTTGAAGAAATTCACACAGCGGAGGCGAAGAACGCAGACTTACAGGGGAGAAGCACCAAACATGCAGAACTATGGAGGCCATGGTACATATGCCTAACACGACCACAAGCACAGAGAGGGAGGAGGGGAGATACAGGGGACATCGGAGCACACATGAACAATACATAACTTACACAACACCCCCCCCTCGGGACTCCCTCCCGCCCCACCCCATGCCGCTTCCCCGACCTGCCTCAGAGCTCGCGCGGGAGCGACTGGCGCCTGCATAACCCATCCCTGGCCCCCCCCTAGGAGGTAAGGCTAAGGCTACGACAGCACTGCATGAGACCGGAATCACTCAGGGACTGGTGACACAGGTGAAAGAGACAGAAGGTAACTTACCCACGGGGGAGTGCCCCGTGGCCTCCTTACAAACCTTGACCTCTGCTACACTACTCTCACCACAGTAGGTAAAGACAAATAAGTCAACCACATACACGACAACATGACATTTGAGACAACCCCTCTACTACACTTACAAACAAGACAACGTCAGAACACGCAATGAATCACACACACACGGCCTGAACCTAGAAGAGGCCGATCAGGCCCAATTTGGAGTGACAAGGACCAAAAGAGGGACAACACACCCTCCCCCCATCCCCACCCGTACCCTAAGACCCTTAACTCGAACTATATACAGCCATGCGAAAAGCGAGAATTGATCACATCGACAATCAGCGAAACAGAGATAATAGCTAAATCTAGAAAAACAACCCTAGACTTATAGAAGAACATATTACAACACACATCTGCACATAGTTAACTGAAAGGTAAATGACTAAAGTCAATCAGCCCGACACCGGTATTGGTGACTTGCAAACTCGCACCTGAAGGACGCTAACAAGTTCTACACCATGCTAAGAGACCTGCGAGTCTCCTTACTACTGAAGCTTACGCAGAGATTTGCATATCTCACTGTTTAATATGTACCTACAATCATCAGAAACCTGCGAGTTTCACAATGTTTACCAAGTAAATGTTTTTTACAACATGTTAAAACCTCAATAAAAAGATTTAAAAAAAAAACAAAAAAAAACTTTGTCGTAGAATGTATCTATCGGATTTTGTATGTATTGGGCTATTTTTAAAGCCACTTTTTCTTGTATTCAATATTTTAAAAAATCTAGTAAAAAAGAATTTTAAAAAAATTGGTAATTAGAGAAAGGAGTGAGTTGAGAATATGGGGATTGAAGGGACACAAATTCGGTAAGGGTGATATGAGGAGGAGTGTTTGCTGGGCACTTGCATTAAATGTGACTATTAATGGTCTATTGCCACTGTGTCTCCTTTAGGAAAGAAAAAAAAAAAAAACACTAGGATTGCAACACTTGCTGAAAGAATATCACCTGGAAATTAACTTTGGGCGGCTCCAAGGGAGTGAGATTATGGGATATGGGATGGAAACAGATAATAAAACCACGAAAAATAAACAAGTAGGGATTTTTCCCATTCAGCTTTAATTTGCGAAACTTTGTTAGTGAATAATTTTGCATGTGGCCACTCCCCCCTACTGCCTGCAATACCTGCTGTTGGTTGCCTCACAGTTCATGCACCTCACAGGGGATTTTGGGCTTAACCACATATAGACTTATCTATAATAGTGTGTAAATATATATATTTATATATATACACACACATATAGTAGTTCCATTCTCAATTTCTGATAACTGAAGATGCTGACAAGTGCAGAACATACACTACTAGAAAACACTGCAAGGCAGTTGATCTGTTTAGGGTCAACACTCTCACTGGATTTAAAGTGATAGCAATGAGTTTCTGACAGTCGCAACTACTCTCTAGTGCTGGGATCTCAAAGCACTGACCAAAGACCATTTTCAACCCCATAAATACTTTCATGTGTCCTGCAGTAATCCTTCCTAGATTTGACTGGATTAATTGTGGAATAGTTGTATCTTTGAGGCATACCTCTCTCTTTATCTTAGATTTTATTTATACTGGTCTGCATCAGGACCTGGCCATAACTTAGGCTATAAACCGGAGCACATAGTGCAGGAAGCACCCTGCTCAAGCGCAGTCCACAATACAGAGGAGAGGGGGAGGATATAGTGTGTGTTTCTGAGTGTGTTTGTATGCATGGTAGGATGGATCTGTGCATGCCAGTTTGGGAGTAGGCATCTGTAGATAACACGTGAAAAGACTTGCCCGGTGGCTGTGGCTTCCAGATAGGTTGACTTTACGGCCCTTGGCTCTTGTGTGATCCGATCTCACTAAAAGAAACTGAAGATATCAACATTTTGCAGCAAAAATGCAGGAATTTCAAATTTATCAGAGCTAATAAGAATGTCACACTTTCTGGTCTTTTTGAAATTGACAAAATATGAAATTCATGACGTGTTATTTAACAGTCTGTATATGTATATTGTGAGCTGTTGTATATGAAAGCATAAAAGCTTGTCATTTGTTCTAGCGGCCAATTAATTTTTTTAAATTGATTTATTTTTATTTTTTAAACTACACAAATCTTCTCTGAAACTACATTCAGTTTTCACCAAGAGTAGCCATACACATCAACGATATGGAACCTAGAAAAGAAGAGGGATGAGGATAAAAAAGTGGGACAGGAGGATTTGGGCCCAAAAATCTGATTTCTCACAAACCCGAAGACCTGTCTGCACTAGCAGAGAAGCACATTTGGAACCTGTTCCAGCACAATGTGAGTATTTTATTTATATAATCTGTAAAACAAAAATACAGTATTTAATTATGATGTGATATAATTTTGTAACTAATCCTGATTTCCATGTACTTTTATAGCATTCAAAAGTACTCACCGTGTCCACGATTTTTCTCTTTGAGAAGCTGCCCAGCATGAGCATTGGAGTTAATCCTCAGACAAAAAGGTGGTCAGGGATCGATAAATGTGGCAATTTCTGAACTTAGTAAATCAACTTTGAAAACCAAATAAATTCATATATTTTTCATTTTGACTGTCTTGTTAAAATGCATTAAAATATTCATCTTTTGTAAACAAATTTAACAAAAATCTGCAGCTGATCTGCTTATCACAACAAACATTGCAAATCAATAATTGCATTCTGACATTATTCCTTCTAATATTGTCAAGCTGTTTCAGCCTATCTTGCAAGTGAAACGTACAATGTACTTTTTGCCGGAATCTCCAATAAAAATGACACAAGGCCGTTCTAGACTATCCCTTTAAGAATCACTCCACAATTTTTTCTTCTATATCGGTGTAGTTATATTGTTTTTTGGAAAGATACACATATAGTACAGCATAGAAAAATAAAATGCTTTTTTTTCATCCATTTGCAACCCTCAATTTCTCTCTATCCCTGTGTAAATTACAATCACAATTAAATAAATGATGTATTACCATGTAGTAGTGTAAATAGTTTATTTGATCATGAATATAGCAGTTAAAGTAACATGAACTGTTGCTATAAGTCGTGTCTATATTACTAAGAAGCTTGAGTACAAAGAGAAAACATGCCAACATTTCAGACATTCCATAATGTAGATAATGCTAGTTTTGATTATTTTACTTATTGTTTTAATACATTTTCCATTTTACATTATTTCACTTGTTAATGTATTGTGTTCATTGCTGGGGGGCGGGGGGGATGCGAGGGGAGTTGTAGTCATCTATTAAAATATTATATAACAACGTGAATAAATATTGGCATGTTCCCTCTGGGTATGTAAATAACACATCTGTGCATATGTAACATATTGGCGGTTCAGAAAATCTTCTGCAACGTTTAAGAAATGGCAATGTTAATATGGTAAATTTGATCCCCAAAACTATTCTTTTAGTTAAATATAAAAAAAACAAAAAAAAAAACTATAAGTTAAAATAACATTCAGATTGTTTAGCACAGGCTGATGCATATTTTATTTTTTTTTAACAATATTTACACTATTACCCAGGGGCTAAATTGTGAATTAAAGAAGTATATATATATATATATATATATATATATATATATATATATATATAAACAAAACAAAAAAAAAACATAAAAAACTGCACCAACTTTGTAGCAAAATATCTGTACATTTAAAAACAGATTATCATAAAACTACACATTTCAACGAGATCAAAATTGGAACATCACCAGTGGTATAACTTAAACAAAAATTAGGTACAAGAAACACAGGGGCAGGTTGAGCAAATGTTTGCAGTAGTATATATATATTATATATATATATTACTTACATGCATTTTACTTTATATTAGAAAAAACTGTTGGGAACATGTTATTGGTTCGAAGGGTTACTTTACTACCTTGTGCAAAATCAATGTAAAATCTAGTTCATCTCCTTCAAAGTGGTTAAATACTATACAATACATTTTACAATGAACATATTTAGTTACTATCATAAGGTAAGCCAGTAGAAGACTGCTTGTATTGAACAAGGAATTGAGATGTTCGATAGGGGATATTAGGTTTAGAACCTTGCATCATTGGGTTAGATATATCAAAATGCAGTAGCTGACAGACGTGTGAGCTCTAGTGATTTATCTCTTTGAGCTGCAAAGCTACAATACGGCATGCATCGCGAAATGAGAGCCGACAGCAGCGAGAGGAAATCTATGTCGTAAAAACTGTATTCAATGTTTCTGCTAAATTTTAAATCATTTTTTTTTTAAATCTATGTCGTTCACATTGGTGTAGAGGTTCCGGATGGAATATCAAAATAAGCAAATAAAAAATAAACATAAAATGCAGGTGAACTTTAATAAAATTTTTTTTAAATAAAACACTAATATTTGTAGAAGACAGATGTAATATTACTGCCAGCCTTAATGGAGTGGTTAATTACTTAGTACTAGTTAATAAGTAATAAAAAATATCCCCAAAAATAAAGAATTTAAAAACAAAAAAAGAACAATAATAGATGATTTTGGTCAAATACAATACTGAAAAATGTATATGTATTAGAAAAAAATATTAATGCAGAAGCATATAAACATAGTAAAAAAAAAAAAGTAATAAAAAATATTAAAAAAAACATCCTGTCATGTGACTTATGGACAACTTTTGCCCACAAATGATAAACCAATTGGATGGATATGGAGTAATAGCTAGCATGATATCGGCAGTTGATTGAGTGCATTTTGGAACACTCCCAGTTCATACAATTATTGAGATGTGTATATTGTTTAAAGGTGCAGGTTCATTTTAAATGTATTCCTTCACACACACCATAAGCCCTTGAGTATTAAAGACCAAATAAGTGCAAACATTTTTGTGAACAGGCCCCTTCGAAAAGTCCACAGCAAGTCGTATACCAGCGTAACTTATTCATAGACGAACGAGAAACCAACATTGCCCATTAATAAATTGCATGTAACAAAAAGTCAAATGTATTTTACATTTTGGTTAAAAATACTGAGTAAAGTATTGGAGTAGAGAATACCTGATCAAATCAAGTCCTATTGCTTTGATAAATCTGAACAGGTATTTTAGTTTTAGGCACTTGTTAGCTACAGCTGAATACATATCAGTTCCATTGGAGATCCCAACGCATTTTAACATATGCACTTCTTTAACTTTGAGCCTTGCCATTCAAAGGTAAAATGCGTTGTTTGCAAAACCTGCAGTCACATGAAGGCAGTAGAGCTCTCCGTCACCCACACTGTCTATGTTTTACGCTGTATATCTCCAGGTCAAATGGGTATTTCAGCACCATTTAAACAGCGCATGTTGTTCTGGTCATCAAAACGTTTTCGCACACTTCTCCTCACCGCATCGGCTCTTCTGTACGGCTGGCTTCTAAGATCTGCCAGAGGAGAGAAATATTAGTGGGTGTTTTGTGTTTAAGTAAATGAAAGAAATAAAGAGATCCTGCTGGCAGCCAATCAAAGCAGCTTGTAAAGAAATTATGATAGAATTGAACGCAGCTTTCACAATACCGTCTTGATTTTTTTTTTTTATCCCTAAGCAGACTTATTCAGTAAATTGTCAATTATTGGACACTGACAAAGGAAATAGCCTATCAGAAAAGATAAATGAGTCGGGAGGGTCTATTTTCCAATTTTTGTGTTTTTAGCTTAAAAATTAAAAGTCCTTAAAAATTAAAGCCGATGGACAATTCCAGATCATTCCGTTTGTAAAAAAAAAAAAACTCTCAATAAAGTATACTCAGCAACAGAATGCTTGTTCTTCAGTAAAAACGTTCTGCTACCTTTTTTGCACTAATTTTAGATTAACTGCATTCAGATTACTTTAATTACAAATTATTTATGACATTGCCAAATTCGATTTTTTTTTTCATATGTTATAGATATGCTATATATATTAAAGAAAGAAAAAAAGTAAATATTATAGGTGTTAAATATAATTTGAAGGTGATCTACTTCTTTCGTGACATCAATTGGTCCCAGCAGAACCTTTATGAATGGTGCATCCTTTCTATTCTATATGATTAAACAAGAGCAATTTTGACAAACAAATGTAAACATTCACAGTTTTGCTCAACTCTTCTAAGATGCTCCATTGTCAGTGTGGCTTTTAACTCTTACACCAACACCAAGAGGAAGTATGTGCAAGTTAATCGCTTTAACAGCAATCATTAGCTCAGTGTAAGACAGCACCGGTTAGAATGGGGTACATTAACACAACAAGGCCTGTTTATTTAATGTATGATTATATATTTTTTTGTAATTAAAATCCTATTCTTTCTACCCACACCTGGGTTTATTTACTTAAAGGCTCTAATCTCAGTCTGAAGTTCCCAGTAACCTGCGTGTTCCTTTGATATTCTGATAAAATAAGTAAAAAGAAGTCTTTTAACAATGAGTTCATATAATTGGTATATTGCCAAGTAAGGTGTCATGTTTCCACAACCCTACTCTAACAGTGAAAGGGCCATTTTAATGGAAGCTAAAATTATTTTAACATACATTTGTCAGGATGTCTTTACCACCATTATTTTAAACGTGAAGTTGGAGCATTGGGGAATTGGGTGAGCCACAAGGTACCAGCATATCACTTGCCCTTCAATAATTTTTTTTTGTTTCTGACATTCCATTACATCACTGGTTTAAAGTGTTTAACCTGCAGCAGAATGTAAACCATCAATTGCAGCTGTGATCTGCAGAGTAATAGAGTCCTAAGCACAGCACAATATTCACTTATTACAATTTTAATTTAAAAATACAGCTATTTTGCTGAAACATATTTTCACAATATTTTTGACTGTATTTAAAGGAACACTATAGTGTCAGGAATACAAACACATATTCCTGGCAGTGTAGTCCTAACACTTCAGGTCCCTAGCCGCCCTCTCCATGGAGATTAAAGGTTTAAAGCTTACCTTTCTGCCACTCTGCACGGGTTCTCACCGCAGCTGGCCCCACATGGCCCTGCCCCTACAGCAGAGATCTTCAATCTTGATGATCTAAGCCACCCTAATATTTTTCCATAGGAAAGCATTGATAGGCTATTGCAAAACACCAATCTCCTTAAAGAGATGCATTGAATTAATGCATCTCTATGGGGAACGTTCAACGCCTTTGTGCAGCACTGAACTAGGAAGTACCTCTAGTGGCTGTCTGAGTGACTGCCACTAGAGTTGTTCCTAGACAGCAATGTAAATACTGCCTTTTTTTCTGAAAGTTCCGTGTTTACAGTGCTAACACTGTAGGGTCTGGTGACTAGAGTGTCCCTTATATGTTAAAGGGACTCTCCAGTGCCAGGAAAACATATCCATTTTACTGGCACTGCAGGACCCTGCAGTGCCTCTCTCCCTCCCACCCCCATCCCATGTTGCTGAAGGGGTTAAAACCTCTTCAGTGACTTACCTGAATCCACGCCGTTGTCCCTTCGGCACTGGGTCAGGCTCTGCCCACGCACGCGCATTAGACCTCCCCATAGGAAAGCATTATTAAATTATTCAACGCTTTCCTATGGGGATTTCGGCAATGCAGGAGGTCCTCAAATAGCGTGAAGACGTCCAACGTTGTTTAAAACACTTTTCGTGTTCTAAGAACACGGAAGTCCCTCTAGTGGCTTACTGATAGACAGCCACTAGAGGGGGACTTAACTCTGCAAGGTAATTATTGCAGTTTATAAAAACTGCAATAATTACACTTGCTTGGTAAAGGATGATGGGAGTTGGCACCCAGACCACTCCAATGGACAGAAGTGGTCTGGGTGCCTGGAGTATCCTTTTAAGTAGGAAAAAATCTTAGTCATATTCCTGTAATCATTTTTACAATAAGGAATGTAATGTAATTGTTTCTGAGCTTTCTGAATTAATTACTGGTGATATTGATAAGCTTGTGAAGAATTTATAGATTTTTATGAATGATTCAATCATTAAATAAAATATACTTTTAAACTGCTTCAAGATGAAATTTTTACTTGACATATTTGCCACTAAAAAGCAGCTTTTAAAACAATCTGTACATTTATATGCATAGCATACGTTTAAAATTCACCTACTGAAAATTTTTACCTAATTTATTTTAAATATTTTTAAGAACCTTTTTAATATCGGGACCATATACAATATTTTGCATCCATCTCTCGCCCGTCTGTCACTCAAAAAGTTAAGAAGAATCCTCTATATGAGGGTTATTTCACTCAATAACGTGTCATTATAATTAACCATGTAGTTTGCAAAATGTGATCCAGAATTATTTATTTCTATAAAACAACAAACTATTCTCCGTGGTCTATAATGATATTTTATGGTTGGTTGCAAATGCGAAATTGCTGATGGAAATAAATTCCAAAATTTCTATATTTTTGTGATATGGCTTATTAGAAACTAGTCTGGCACAAAAAGAGAGAGGAGGAATCAAGTAAAAAATGATGCTTGCCAGCTCTGTGTATCTTCCACCACCGCTGTGTTAGATGAATTCCTTACCCTCGAATGAACATTTGGAAATTTAGTTATATTGTTCTTCTTTAGGGCTAAACAAGAGAAAACACAAAATGATGGTTAAGTAAATAAAAGTAATAAATAGATGGTTTGGGAGTGAAGACAATAATAGCTCGGCATCGAGTGCTTCAGGTGTTAGGTGCTAGCGAAGAACGAAAGATAGGACACGGCGGTTGGCAGGGGAGTTAAGCAGAGCGAGGCAGTGGACAAGGTGGCTGCCTTCTGGATACATTCACTATTTTAACTACTGTTCAGAATTGTGAAAGATTGTAAAGGCAAGCTGCTTTGAAGATTGGCCCCAGAAAGATAATTAATGCAGCAATTAACATGAAAGGAAGATTATTCAAAAGACATTCGACTTTGCTTTCCAAAATAAATATTAAAATTGAAAAAAAAAAAGCACAAAACTCACAAAACACTTAGATACATGACACTCGGCACAGTGAAATACACCAATCTATGAATAATGTTCAATGATTTTCCATGTTACATGTATGTTGTGAGTTTTGTAGGAAACAAAAATAAAAAAAAGGCATTGTAAAATATAATCCACAGTCAGTAAAATATAGATACAACCTCACAGCAGATTTTTTGCAGTTCCATTACAATAACATTTGCTGTTTTACGACAGAACTATCCAACAAGGGGACGCAACTGGACGCGAAGCTCAACTTCTTGTAGGTCCTTTGTGTCTGGACTAATCTATGATTTTGCCCCCAAATTAATGGAATGGTCTAGGAGATATATATTTTTTCTCCTGATAATCTGGTTAGTTCATGAAATAATGTATCATAAAGCTTCTTGGCATTACTATTCTACAACTACACAACTGGTAACAACATTTGTTAATGCATTTTGTGTTTGAATCCGTTAGTCTTCTATCAATTATCTTGGTATGGATTATAGCACTCAAGTGTTCTGATTTAGGAGGGGTAATCCCTATTTTGGACCCAAATCCCTCTCTCTCTCTTCTCTATCCTAATGTCCCTCTTTTCTAGTAGCTCCATATTGTTGGTGTGTCTGAGTATATATAACAGAACTCCACAGAAATAATACACACAAGAAATGTGTCTTAAACAAAAATAAATGTTTTTAAAAATAAGCACATTTAAATCATTGTTCTTGATCTAAATTACATTTTAATTGCATAAATTGTTATAAGTAAGTCATCTGCAATGTCTGAAAACAGCCCACCCCAGCTACATTCCTACTCACACTCTTTGTCCAATTGAAATTTGGAAGGTATGCAATAGGATCCATTTATCTATTGCATACATTATGTTCTACACCCCACCTCCTAAGACTGTAAGCTCCTTTGAGCAGAGTCTTCTTCAACCTATCGTTCCTGTTAGTTTTCTTGTAATTGTCCTATTTATAGTTAAATCCCCCCTCGTATAATATTGTAAAGCGCTACGGAACCTGTTGGCGCTATATAAATGGCAATAATATTAATAATACAGAAACCATATTACAGTGGCAAATAGGTCTGTGATAAACAGGAGCTTATTAAGTGTATATAAATGATGTCAACGAACAAAAAAGCTGCTATAACTATGTGTGGTGCTTCCCAAAACACCACGCCCCAATCGGTGAAAACAAAATGTGTAGTAAATAGTGAAATACCACAAACTACAGTGGAGCGCTGAGTGTTAATAGGTTAGCACAGCACTCACCCTTCCTCAATGGAGATATGGAGTTAATAAAAAAAAAAAGCACAATTATAGCGTAATATTGTAAGGTTTCTCGCTACAACGCTTTGTATTTTAGATACCTCATAATATTACACTATATATATTTTTTTGTTATTACCTCCATCTCTCCATTGAGGAAGGGTGAGTGCTGTACTAACCTATTAACACTCCGGCCTCCACTGTTGTTGTGGTATTTCACTATTTTCTACAAATTGTTTTTTCACAGGAACCATATTGTCTTGGAACTGTAAAATGTGAAAAGAAGGAACTCATGCTCAGAATCCAGAATGTTCATGCAAATAGACGTCATGCAGGTGGGAGTTAGAAAGAAAATGAAGACACTTCAATAATAAACAATCATGATCTGGAAATTAAAAAAGGGTGAGCACAACAATTTAAAATAAAAAAATTTAAAGATCCTTCAAAACCTTTTAAGTGCTAGAACAGTTTACAAAAAAGATTCAGCCCTACAGATCTCAGGACTCAAATTTTGCTGTATAATTATATGCAGTTATACTCTGGACACTTCCAACTTTTACGACTAGAGTGCTCCACCACCATTGCTATGTATAGGATTTATTAATTATTTATCAATACTACACTTTAAAGACCTGTTCGTTAATGAAATGTTATGCAAAACAATATAACTCAGTTAATACAAGCCATAGCAACTAAGAAAAAATGCTAATTTAATGCACATGACAAAATGCTTAACTTTGAGGTTCCTAGTGTTCCAAACAGTTAGGCAAAGCAACTGCTGTATACAATGTAACAAATGCTTTGAACTTGGTCTACTGAATGGAACTTACACACATGTAGATGTCCTTCCTCTATTTAACGGAACACAATAGTGTAGAGAAAGCTAGGGGTATGAGTATAATTTACAAGACCTGATAACAATCTCGAAAAAGTAGACCAATAACTGCTGGAATGTCATGCTGACAATGTCTTACTGCGGGCACTGCTACTGCGGGGTAGAAAGACCATAACGACCAGCCTTAGTAAATCTTGTGTTTTCTTGATCTGAATATTCTGGCACTCAAAGGTTTATGAAGGTCATAACCCATACTTAATTACAAAGCTGCATAAAAAAAAAGGCATGTGAAATGCCACAGAAGTAGTATTAGGTGACATAGCACACTTCCTTTTCCATGGGGAACACTAGACATTTTGTGATCTTAGGAAATGAGGATGGCCCAAATGTCTCATGCAGAACCTGTGAATACTACGTCGAGGGATCACATATGCACCGGATATTCAATGGCATGCAATGAGAAATTACACATAATAAAACTCTGTGCGGACAACAGGCAATATAATCCACTCAGATAGTTGTGGTCATTCCGAAACATGGAGACGTATTTTGAAAACCTACAGCAACCTTTTAAGGGCATCAGGTGTGAAAGAGTAATATTTTAATAATGGAATTCCTCAGTGAGAACTGGGTCGCAGAAAAACCGTGAGCCACGCTTGGCTGTTCGTGCGGTAAAGGGCACTGTCTTCAGCACTGCATAGAAAATAACAGCCAGAGAAGACAAACAAAGACAGTAAGAAGCAAGGATGTATTGTGTTAGTACAATTGTTAGTGTTCTGTTGACGTTATTTTCGGTTGGCTTTAAACAGTTCAAAATAAATAAACAACTAATTTGGTCATTACTTCAAATATTCAAGCAACTGCTATAACATAATAAAAATTCCAAAATCTGGGGGTATGAACAAATTATTTAATTCAGAAAAATGTAAAACCCTATTGGCTACAGCAATGACAGCTATTCTTACAATATAGCTATACAATATTTACACAGCCATGCGTGTAGAAAATGACTGTAGGTATATTTATAATGTATACGGATCCACCACATTGGTTTCATGGGGATGATGTTTTGATGATATAATTGTTGAGGACTAATACATATTGTAGAAATTGCCCCAATATATTCTAGGGGATATGTTTACAATAAAATTAAATCAACTTTCAAAATAATTTTGTGTGCTTGGTTGGAGCAACCTTTTCTTTGAAAAGCTACACTTTATTTAAAGCCACCGCAGCAGTTAATTTAAAAAATTTTTTGGCTGTAGATGGAATTTTAGTTACTGGCAGAAGATGAGCATTAGATATTTGTGTTGTCTTTCATGGTACATTCAGAAACAGTTATGATCAGTCAAATAGCGCACTAGTAAAATATTACATATCTTCAGTACTGCACAGTGATGGTAATTAACTTACTAGAACTTTACATTAATGATTTGAACTGCACAGTATTATATCCCTAAACTTTAATATTAAATATTGCACCTAATAAAGAGATCACATTTATAAGAAATGGATAAAGAGTATTTAGTAAGCTAGCACAAATGTGCTAAAATATTACAAAGACGATAATATTATTATTTCAAAACAAACTGATTACTCATGTAAAAAACAAATAATATTTGAAAAGTTTGCCTTTGTGACAATGACATTTTGATAGTAGCAAAAGTGCAGGCATTTACATATTTATTCTTAAAATACTCATCATCTAGTGGATTACAAACAATGTTTAATGGTGCAGTCAGTTTAAATTGTTGCTACTTTTTCTGCGTTTATGATTTTGCAGAGAAAAGGGCAGAATAAGCTCTACACTAACATGTTCATAGCTGCAGGCGAATGTTCCATTTGAAAAACAACTTATCAGTTAGAATCTTACGGCATATTTACTTAAAGGCATATTTAGCATTGTAAGGCAGTTATGGTCATCTTGGTTAGGAAAAGCGAAGTTATACATGGCATATTGGAAGCTGCAAATTTTACTACGAGCTAGCATAGAATATAGCAATTGCTGTCAGTGCTTAGCAGGATAGATTATGTTCCAATTTCCAAACCTCAGAAGCACTGAAATGCTCATCAATTGCTCTCTAAGGATAGAGGCTAAGAAAAGCGTAGGAAGCAAATAATTCAGAAACAAAAAGTACCTTAGAAGAATAATCGGTGCATGGATAAAGCTGGCATTGAGCAGGGGTAGGTCATTTAATAACGCAAGTGGATAAAAAATTGCATATTGACAGTAAAAGTAAAATTTAATTTCTATGTTTACGGAGAAAAACACCCTCTGGGTGTCCGCTAAATCTGTGCACCTGCAGAGCATAAAGAACCCACTTGCATGGCTACAGAACATTCTTGCAGGAGAACATTCTATGATTCGCTCAGTTACGTGCTTGTTAGGATTTTAGAGGGATTTATAAAGGTGGGACAGATCCCAGATGAGTCAGAAGAATTAAACCCGAAAAGAAGTACTTTCGAACATTAAACTATGGAGCTGTGCATTTTACATCATTTGTTTTTTTCTGGAATAACCAAACTTTTTTTGTTTTTTCAAGATTATCCCTTTACATTTTTGATAGCTGTACCTTTTCTATATATGCAGTATTATGTTGTTGTTTTTTTTTTGGTTTTTTTTTTATATAAATTTGTCCCACAGTTGAAACAATCCCTATGTTCATAGTGAAAGTGATATTTAATAGTGTTTGAGGTGTACATACCATGTAATATTTAAGGAAGATTCTAATTTTAAGTTCTCTTACCTGTAATGATATCTTCAATAGCGCCATCTTTTCCCTCATATACATGTCTATTGTCCTTAAATTGTCGCCTTCTTAACTCTGCAATTAATTCTTGTTGCTGCCTTTTGGATTTAGACGGTGACTGCAATAAAGTAACAAAGAGAGTAAATGTCATAGAATACCTACCTAAATAAGTAATGTTTATGAACCTCTTAACGGAACACTCAATCACCAGGAAAGCTGTAGGGCTGAGTTATTAACTAAAGTGAGAATTCATAGTGAATTCAATGGGAAATTCAAATCTAATGCCAGAGTAACCGAATTGAAAGCACAGTTGACTAATATTTCCAGTTCGTCTATTTTAACATTAAATTTGAAATTTACTTTCAATTCTAACTTTACTTTAAAAAAAAAAAACCCTGAAAATAACAGAAATAAGTCTCCAACTCGGATATTTTCCCAACTCAGCCGCTGCAATTCCCTTCTAAACGATTCAGAATCTCTTGGTTAGTAAATAAACCATAATAGGTGGAGTATCTTTGGTTCTTGGGTACAAGGTATGAGGCAATATCCAAGGGTACAGTAAGGTTACTGTAATGACAAAAAGTATAGACAAGCACCTAGTGCAACATCAGACAGTACATGTCCACACATTTTGATGCGGATCTCTTTTTGGAGCTGCTAAATTACATAACATCAGCCACTTCAGGTGCAGGGAGTGGGATCCCTCCAAATTAGCCCCCAGGCGTTCAAACCGAGCCATATTCATCTGGCTCTGTCCTTGTGAGTACCGAACTACATAACCAATATTTAGATTTGGATGTACTGTCTGATGTTGCACTAGGTGCTTGTCTATACCCTTGGATATTGCCTTATACCTTGTACCCAAGAACCAAAGATACTCCACCTATTGTGTATGTATATGATTATTGTTGGTGTGGATAGAGAGGTAATCACACAGGTGTTTAGAGTTATTCGGTCAGCATTTGGGTTTCAAACTTAGACTCTGCACTTGTATTTGTCTTAAGAAACCATAATATGCCGCTTCCCAATTTTCGTAAAAATGCAGATTTTAGTGCATTGCATTTGCACAAATTCTCACAATGGGCGAATATAAATTGTTTAATTTGTTGTCATTTTAAGACACAATAGATGAATAACACCACAGTTCATCAAAATTTGAGCAAATTGGGGGGCGTGGCTTGGTCACCGGAGTGAATGGCCGCATGAGAGCTGAGCTCCGTCCAGAACAGGCCCTATAAGCAGCATCCCCGGCAGCTAGACGACATGACATCGAAAAAACCTCGAGCACAGGCAAACACTACCCCAGCGGTACCACTTACCACGTCCAAAACTTCCCTCCGACGGTATTTCGGAGAAAAACCGGAGCCGGAGAGCAAATCCAAGATGGCGGCGGTAGAGAAATCTCCCGCGCACAGCGCACCTTCTAGCCCTGCACCCTCAGAAAGCTCATTAGAGGGTAACGACCTAAAAACCCTACTCTCACAACTACCATCTAAACTAGATCTGGAACTGATGTTTTCCAAGATGGAGAGGAGCTTTGGGGACAAACTACAATCGCTCCACGAAGAGGTAAGCCAAATAGGCCACAGGGTACAGAGACTAGAAGAAGAAGGGGAGGCAAGTGCTCTGCATCTCACAAACATACAATCCCTCCAGCAAACCCACAATGAAGCCATCCTATTCTTACAAAGAAAAATAGAGGATTTGGACAATAGAGGCAGGAGAAACAACCTCAGGATAAGGGGTTTCCCTGAAACACAGCAGGGGGAGACAGAAGATATCATACTCCTACTCACTGGCCTCTTTAACAAGATACTGGGCAGGCCTCTTGACACAGTCATTAAATTTGACCGCGCACATAGGGCGCTTAGACCTCGGGCACTGCCCCAGGACAAACCGAGGGATATTATCTGTAAAATCCACCACTTCCCACTTAAAGAAGCAATCCTGCAAAAAGCTAAGCACCTCAGAGAAATCAAACATGACGACCATAAAGTGCTGATTTTCCAAGACTTGGCACAATCGACCCTCATAGCGAGGAGAGCACTCAGACCCATAACAGCAGCCCTTTCGGACATGAACATTAGATACAGATGGGCATATCCCTTTGCTCTTGTGGTCACTCAGCAAGGGACAACGTACTCTATCTCGACACCTGCGGAGGTCCAAGCCTTCCAGCAAGCCCTAAAACTACCAAAGGCCGCAGTGGAGGACTGGACTGGGCTAACACTGGGACAGACATCACACGCCTCTCAGAAAAATAAATGGCAAAGAACCCCGAAGAAGCGCAGAAGGCGTATCCCATCGGGCAATGAACAGACCACATCACCCAGAGGCACCACAAGCAGACCCACCTGAGGGACCCAATATATCCTTTATTATGTTAAGCAGACCTCTGAAGCACCTGGATGCTCTTTCTTATATGTTTGAAAGTTGTATGCCGTTTGTCGTGACTTGAATATTGATTATCATATTGTAGATTTAAACTGCCTTTCGTGCGGCCACCGCCTACACCCCCCTGGGGTTCGGGCCCTGGCTGCGTGAAATTAGGGGATAAAAACCCACATTTCAACCTTATAACGAGTTAGCATAAGAAAACACAGGCCACACTATAGGAAACGCTTTTAGAATGATAAATTTACCAATCAGATTACAGGCCAAGTTCTGGACAACCAAGACCCCGTAACCCCCTAGAGGTGTCGTAGAGAGCACGTAGGACTCACACAGAGCCTAGCGCGCTAGACACCATCTGGTAGATGCATGTTACCCACATGCTCATTGTACATAGCATTCCAAGTTTACATCCCCCCATACACCCCTCTGTCCCCCGAAGGTACAAGTGTAAACATTACCACCCAGAGGAGATACGCCATCACCATCACCTGACCCCCAATGGCTGACCTCAAAATAATGTCCCTAAATGTCAGGGGACTTAATACTCCAGAGAAACGTACAGTACTAACCCAAGAAATAGACAGACAACGGGCTGATGTCGTTTTTTTTACAGGAAACGCATTTAAAGGGGGACCAAACCCCTAAACTAAGGGCAAAAACAATAGGACAAGCATTCTTCAGCAACTATCATGGGGGCAAAGCGAGAGGAGTAGCCATCCTAATATCACCACGCATAGTCTTCACCCCGAGTGAAATCAAAACAGACCACTTGGGAAGATACCTATTTATCAAGGGCTCACTGAATAACACACTGGTGACACTAGCAACTATATATGCCCCAAATACCAAACAAGTATCATTTGCCAACTCATGTTTTAGGAAACTACACAAATTTGCTAATGGGATAATAGTTTTAGGGGGAGACTGGAACATGGTCCTAGACCACTCTATGGACAGCTCCACAACCAGTAAAGACACACAGAAACACCAAAGGGCTTTATTTCAAAGATCCCTCCATGCCCACCAGCTGGTGGACTGCTGGAGAATATCCCACCCACAGGAGAGGGACTATAGCTACTATTCACAGGTGGCCCATAGTTATTCCAGATTGGATATGTTCCTCTTAGAACATAGACATTTACACTTGTTAAAGGAAGCATCAATTGGCCACATCACATGGTCAGACCATGCCCCGGTGTTCCTCACACTATCCTTTACAGGAACATGCACACCCACCAACAAGTGGCGGTTAAATGAATCGCTCTTGGACGACCCAAGAGTGACTGATGACCTCAATAATTCTCTCCCTAGATACTTTCTTGAAAACAAAAACAAAGACACCGCAGACACCTGGGTATGGGAGGCACACAAAGGTATCACCCGAGGCATACTGATTAAGTGGGGTGCACGTATTAAAAAAGAACGCCAAGCAAGGATCAAATCACTCACAGAAGCGATAGCTAGAGCAGAAATGGAACATAAAACCGACCCCTCAGTGGAGGCGTATAACAAGCTAACGGCATTGAGAATGGATCTACGCAATATCCTTACGATGCAGGCACACAGAGCAGTACTTCTAACCAGGGGAACGTATTACGCACATGGTAATAGGAGTGGGAAGTTCCTGGCCAGAGCCCTAAAAGAAAAGCACCAAAAAACATACATATCCCACATAAAGGCGCAAGACGGTACACGCAAAGATAAAACCGAGGACATAGCCAAAATCTTCCGGGAATACTATAGTAATCTATATAACCTAGAGCACCAAAGAGGTCCTTCCCATGACATTAAAACATACATCTCCTCCCATATCCAAAAAACAATAGACTTACACCAGTCAACCATATTAGACTCCCACATCCAGCTGGAAGAATTGCAGCGAGCAATTAAAACACTTCCTAAGGGTAAAAGCCCGGGACCAGATGGCCTAACGGCCAGATATTACCAATCTTTCCAACACATCCTATCTCCCCACTATCTAGAAGTACTTAACAATCTACTAACCACTACCGAATTACCACCCCCGATGCTGAAAGCATCGATAACAATCCTGCCAAAACCCGGCAAGGACCAGAGCCTGTGTGGTAGTTATAGACCCATCTCCCTAATTAACCTCGATGTTAAATTACTGGCAAAAATCCTTGCCAACCGACTCAAGACACTACTGCCTGACCTGGTCCATACAGACCAAGCGGGCTTCATCCCTGGAAGGGAGGCGAGAGACAATACCACAAGACTACTCAACCTCATATATGGTGCCTCTACCACCAGGGTACCGACAATACTCCTCTCGGTGGACGCTGAAAAGGCGTTCGACCGAGTAGACTGGACCTTCCTATTCACCACCCTTGAAACCCTAGGAATCGGCCCCAATTACATACGATGGGTGAGAACACTATATAAAGGACCATCGGCCACGATTGGAGTCAATGGGCAAGACTCTCCCCCCTTTGCCATAGGTAATGGCACAAGACAAGGGTGCCCTCTGTCGCCGCTACTATTCGTTCTGGTGATGGAACCATTTCTGAACGCCATCAGGGCAAATGCCAACATTAAAGGCATCAGGGCGGGAGACCAGGAAGTAAAAGTATCTGCTTTCGCAGATGACGTACTCCTAACACTCACACACCCTGAGCGCTCCCTCCCGCATCTTCAGAGCGAAATAGAACACTTCAGTACATACTCAAATTTCAAAATAAACGCTGATAAATGCGAACTAATGGGCATCAACCTAAAACCGACCCAACTCAAACACATAAGCCACAACTATCCTTATCGATGGGCAAACACAGGCCTAACATATCTAGGCATCAAACTCGCACCCACAACGACAAGCCTCTCATAGGCGTGCGCACGGGGTGTGCCGGGTGTGCCTGGGCACACTCTAATCCCCGTGGCACGCCTATGGTTTGAGTCCTGCAGGAACAGCGTTCCTGCACTTTTTTTTGAGCAGGAACGCTGTTCCTGCAGGCACTCAGCGCCCCACTCACCTCTTGCCCCTGTCATGGGGGGGCAAGAGGTGATGGATTCCCCCCCCAACCCCCTGCTCTCCAGCTCAGCCGCGGCGAGGGAGCTGTCTGCTGTCTGCTCCCTCTCGCCGCGCGCTATTGCCGGGAGCCGGAATATGACGTCATATTCCGGCTCCCAGCTAAAGCAGACAGCCCGCGCGGCGAGAGGGAGCAGAGAGCAGACAGCTCCCTCGCCGCGGCTGAGCTGCAGAAAAGCGCCCGCCCCACTGGACCCCAGGGAAAAGTCCACGCCAGCACTCCAGGTAGGAGGCTGGGTGGACATTGTTTTTTATTAAAATATAATAATTTGTTCGTGTGTGTGTGTATGTGTGTGTGTGTGTGTCTGTGAGTGTGTGTCTGTGTGTGTGTGTGTCTGTGAGTGTGTGTGTATGTGTCTGTGTGTGAGTGTGTGTGTCTGTGAGTGTGTGTGAGTGTGAATGTGAGTGTGTCTGTGTGTGTGTGTGTGTGTGTCTGTGAATGTGTGTGTGTGTGAGTGTCTGTGTGTGAGTGTGTCTGTGTGTGCGTGTCTGTGAGTGTGTGTCTGTCTGTGTATGTGTGTGTGTGAGTGTGTGTCTGTGTGAATGTGTGTGTGTCTGTGAGTGTATGTATGTGTGTGTGTGTGTACGCATATATATATATAAATATATATATACACACACACAGAGCCGGCGCTATCTGAGTGCCGGCTCTGCTCTAAGCCTCCATGGGCCGGCGGGGAGACCAAAGATCTACCTCACCGGCCCACAGCAGCATGGAGGGAGGCAGGAGAGGACCCAGGGAGCTCTAGACAGAAGCTCCGCCAGGTTCCTCTCGCGATATCTGAGTGTTGCTGCGGCAACGCTCAGATCTCGCGAGAGTTAACTCTAGCCCTGCAGGCTAGAGTTCACTCTCCACTGGACCACCAGGGATGGCACATGGCAGCAAGGATTTACTAATCTGCCAAATCCCTCCAAACATACAGCACACACACATACAGCACCTACACACATACAGCTCACACACACACAGTACACTAACCGCACCCTCACAAACACACACAGCACCTTTAAAAAAAACACAACACCCTCACACACAGCACACTAACAGCACCTTCACAAACACACACACAAACAGCACCCTCACAAATACACGACACTCACACAAACAGCACCCTCACAGGACAAACATACACACACAAACACCCTCACACACAAACAGCACAGTCACAAACACACACACACACACAAATACCCTCACATCACACTAACAGCACCCTCACACACACATCACACTAACAGCACACACAGCAGTGTATGTGTTTGTGTGTGTGTGTATGTATCTATATATATACATATTTATATATATAGATACATACACACACACACACACACACACGGCGGGTGTTTGTGCTTTAGGGTGCACACCCTAATGCAATAGGCTGCGCACGCCTATGAAGCCTCTATAGAATGAACTACATTCCCCTATTGGATAACATTAAATCACAACTCAAACACTGGGACAAACCCCACTTTTCCCTTTTTGGAAGAGTCAACATCATTAAGATGATGATACTACCAAAAATTTTATATACATTTCAAACACTCCCCATCGAACTCGGACGCCAGTTCTTCCACATACTGAAAAACATCTTCCTTACGTTTGTTTGGGGAAATAAAAAATCCCGACTGGCATATGACATACTCACGCGGGATAAAAAGAAAGGAGGTGTCGGACTACCCCATATGTACAACTACTACATAGCAGTCCTTTTCACGAGACTCAGGGAATGGATAGATATAAAACACAAAAAAGCGTGGTACGATATAGAACAAATGCATGCACAGGCTCCTTTACCATCCCTCCCTTGGCAGACATGCCAACTTCAGCGGCTGACCACCATGACACACCCCCTTATTCCCCACATCCTAAAGAAGTGGAGATTGCACAAAAATACCTGGAAACTGTCACCGGGCATATCTCCATTATACCCGTTAAACCATAACCCGGATATATTAGGAGGCAGAGGGGCAGATACTATACTAAAACTATGGGGAATACAAAACCCACAAATAGGAGACTTGCTGACAGGAGATACACCCCCTAAAATCAAGCAACCCCAAATTACGAGAGGCCACCATTCACTCATGGAAGCAATGAGATGCGCACAACTAAGACACACTATCACTCAAGCGGTACTACCATATTGGACCCCAAGAGGTTCAACCCCCTTTGAGCAATTATGCACGACCGCAAAACCGATAAAACGCACCTTATCACAAATTTATAAACTCATCCAAACTAATGATAGGGCTCGAGAGACCCTAGCATACCAACGTAAATGGATGAAGGAACTTCACATACATATGTCACACCAGGACTGGGCATATGTCTTCACAAAACCCATGCACACCTCCAGTAGCCTATCAAGACAAGAGTCCTTCTATAAACGTATCACTAGGTGGTATAGAACCCCGGAGGTACTTCATCTATATTGGCAAACAGTTAGCGAACAATGCTGGAGGTGCGGGGGAGAGGTGGGCAGTATGGAACACCTGTGGTGGTTTTGTCCACTCATGAGACCATACTGGGCAGAAGTGACCTCCAAGATCGATGAGATCCTAAAACTACCACACTCCCTAACCCCCTCCCAAATTCTGCTAGGATGGCCACACTCCTTTCAATGTATGAAGAGCCAGCGTCTACTATGGCTCCTTCTGGGAGAAGCAAACAACCTTATACCGGTCCACTGGAAACAAAATGTACCACCCACAGCCAAACAATGGATAGAAAGGGTAGAGCACATGAGAGAAATGGAAATGCTACATTGGTCCACAATAGGCAAATACACTACATACCTAAACATATGGGAACCATGGCTAAAACACTGGGCACTAGTACAGAATAATCCACAATAGACGGAACAGTAATAACAATAAAAGATACCTTGTACCTTCCCCCCCCACCCACTTCCCATGTATATAGTACTTCCCCGCTCTCCCCACCATTCCCTACCCCCAATCTTTCTGGGGACACTAGTCACCATCCCTGCACCAAGGTTTCGTGTAATACAGAATGATGAGACAATATCAGCGGTACCAATATGCAAAGAACAATGGGGATTGATGTATATTTGTCTATATTTGTCTATTTTGACATTGCTGTATAAAATGTACGTACCACAACCGCATACCTTACCCTCCCTTCTTGCCTTCTGTATCCCCGTTATACGTTGTGAAATAACAATAAAACTCGAATTAAACAAAAAAAAAAAAAATTTGAGCAAATTGGATTGAATTTACTAGACTCCAGTGTCTTTTGTCCAACACCATAGATTTCGGAGCTGGAAGTATAATAACCTTTTGATCCTGTTGATCCATCATTGCCTCCTGTTCGAGAAGTTTTTCCATCAGTGCTTGTTCCTGCTTTTTCCTCAGTTCATTTTCCTCATCAGCGAGCTGTACAACGAAACATGTCAGTAAGTAAATGGCAAATCAGTTACTAAAGACCCTAAGATTAAAGGAAACCCATGTGTTATAAAGCATTTTTTGTGATTTATGAAAACTTATCGTCAACCTCTGCAGTGTTGTGATTTATGAAAACTATACGCACAGTCTCTGCAGTGTTTGGATTATTACATTATAGACAGTCAGTCTCAACTGTCTCTGAGGTGTTTGGATTATTACATTATAGACAGTCAGTCTCAACTGTCTCTGAGGTGTTTGGATTATTACATTATACACAGTCAGTCTCTGCAGTGTTTGGGCTATTACAGTATAGACAGTCAGTCTTTGCGGTGTTTGGAATATTACAGTATAGACAGTCAGTTTTTGCGGTGTTTGGAATATTACAGTATAGACAGTCAGTCTCTGCAGTATTTGGATTATTACATTATAGACAGTAAGTCTCTGTGGTGTTTGGATTATTACAGTATAGACAGTCAGTCTCTGCAGTGTTTGGATTATTACAGTATAGACAGTCAGTCCCTGCAGTGTTTGGATTATTACAGTATAGACAGTCAGTCCCTGCAGTGTTTGGAATATAACAGTATAGACAGTCAGTCCCTGCAGTGTTTGGAATATTACAGTATAGACAGTCAGTCTCTGCAGTGTTTGGATTATTACAGTATAGACAGTCAGTCTCTGCAGTGCTTGGATTATTACAGTATAGACAGTCAGTCTCTGCAGTGTTTGGATTATTACAGTATAGACAGTCAGTCTCTGCAGTGTTTGGATTATTACATTATAGACAGTCAGTCTCTGCGGTGTTTGGATTATTACAGTATAGACAGTCAGTCTCTGCAGTGTTTGGATTATTATAGTATAGACAGTCAGTCTCTGCAGTGTTTGGATTGTTACAGTATAGACAGTCAGTCTCTGCGGTGTTTGGATTATTACAGTATAGACAGTCAGTCTCTGCGGTGTTTGGATTATTGCAGTATAGACAGTCAGTCTCTGCGGTGTTTGGATTATTGCAGTATAGACAGTCAGTCTCTGCAGTGTTTGGATTATTACAGTATAGACAGTCAGTCTCTGCAGTGTTTGGGCTATTACAGTATAGACAGTCAGTCTCTGCAGTGTTTGGATTATTACATTATAGACAGTCAGTCTCTGCAGTGTTTGGGTTATTACATTATAGACAGTCAGTCTCTGCAGTGTTTGGATTATTACCGTATAGACAGTCAGTCTCAGCGGTGTTTGGATTATTACCGTATAGACAGTCAGTCTCAGCGGTGTTTGGATTATTACAGTATAGACAGTCAGTCTCTGCAGTGCTTGGATTATTACATTATAGACCGTCAGTCTCTGCAGTGTTTGGATTATTACAGTATAGACAGTCAGTCCCTGCAGTGTTTGGATTATTACAGTATAGACAGTCAGTCTCTGCAGTGTTTGGATTATTACAGTATAGACAGTCAGTCTCTGCAGTGCTTGGATTATTACATTATAGACCGTCAGTCTCTGCGGTGTTTGGATTATTACAGTATAGACAGTCAGCCTCTGCAGTGTTTGGATTATTACAGTATAGACAGTCAGTCTCTGCAGTGTTTGGATTATTGCAATATAGACAGTCAGTCTCTGCAGTGTTTGGATTATTACAGTATAGACAGTCAGTCCCTGCAGTGTTTGGATTATTACAGTATAGACAGTCAGCCATTGCATATATGTGTGTGTATGTATTCTATAATTTAAAAAGCAGCGCTGTATCCAACCTTGTAGGCTTTCACAAATCTGACGAAGACTGGAAAGAAAACCGATGGTGGAGTTGTTTTAGGATTCTCACCAAAATACTTCACTGCATCATCAAAGGCATCCTGGAAGAAAAACAAGTGTTATTCCAGATCAATAAAACACATTACTAACGCCTCAATTTAATAAGATATCCAAATTATTCAATACTATTAGAGAAACCTTTCAAATAATTTATCTACAAGAATTCTCATAGACTTCAGTAATGACTTCTGCAGATAAATAATTTGGAACGTTTTCTAACAGTATTGATCATTTGGAAAGCTTATTAAATCCTAAAGAAATAAACATATGTGCACTGCATTGCAATTAAATGGTGGCTATTAATTTTAAATCTTGAGGTCTTCATAGCTTTGATTACTTTGTAAACTTTGCAAATTTATATTTTGCTTGTTAATCACCCACATTTGTTTGTCTAAATCCTTGTCCCTGTGAAGAATACAACAATTCTTCTTATACAGTGACCTCCTGGCGAAGCCACGGCAAGATATATCACAGTTAGAGTCACAGTGGCATCTAAGTGACTTTACAAATATGCCAGGCCATCTAACCAATAAAAACAATGCATTGTTTCCCTGGGCTCCCAGTGGGCGGTCCTACAAACTGTATCTTAGGCTCTTCAGAAATGACAATATGTATTTGTATCTTACATCATAAAGTTGTAGAAACCACTTACCCACAAACCAACAACCAGGGGTCAAAAAACAACATTCTGCAACATTTATTCTATTCATTCTCTGCATATTATTTACTCCATTATATATAAAAATGACATCAACAGCGACTACGGTCTGTTTTTCCAATGGATTCCAGAAATGAAGGCAATGTTTCAAAAACAAGACGAAAGGGTTCAAAGCACATGTTTACATAGCAATTCACTAACATTAAGACTTACACTCACCATAGTGTGTTACATTTACATAATATGCCAATCTTTGTAATAGGAAGCATTAGTTTGGATTTCATTGTCCCAAAATGTGTATTAATGTTGATATAAGTCTACAAAATATACCTGGGCAATTTTTGCATCGTCCTGCAATTTTTTGAGTCTTCCTTCGTTGTTATGAATGAATTCTTTCAACATGATATTGTGGTCATGCATTGTAAATTCTCTCTTTGTTAAATCCATCCCCCTCTGCAACTCCTTCACATCCAAGAGGACATTTTCTAAAGAAACTGAAAAAAAAAAAGAGACATTTTTAAACACGAGCAGTAAAGACAAACGAAAAGGTAAAAAAAAAAAGGCATAAATCAGCAAACTGCAAAACATACATTAAATGTTCCTTTTCTTTTTCTGTTTCCCCTAAATTAGCTCTCCATACTAGCTAGCTCAATCTATGTACTGTTATTCAATTTTGTCCATTTATTGTTGTCAGCATCTCTAGATCTCCCTAGTTGGAGATCATCTCTATTATTTTTCAGTCTATTCATAAATTAGGGTACAAGCCCTTGTTGGAGCTGGCACCACCATATGACCATATGGCTTTGTATTACCACTCACGCTCCGCTGTCCATCTATTGGAGCGGATTGGCTAACAAAGCATTTTTGTTGTATTATGCAAAGCATACATATTTGTTTTTTATCCCCATGGATAATTCTGCATTACAGAAATAAGACCAGCAGGGGACACTCGAGTTACATGCTAAATTTATATCTTACCATGTAACAAAGCATTGTCATTTTAAAGTACTTTAATCATCATGAAATGTAGATGACAAAGTCATCTTCAGGTTAAGTAATAAAATGTAAAATATACAGAATGCTGGTGACACTGATAGCAAATTTATAGCTTAAACTGAATACCAGGAGTCTGTTATCTCTATTAAAATGGCCGCCTCGGGGAATAGGGTGTATTTTTCTGATGTTCGGTCTGATAGCTCACAATCTATAAAATGTGACTGTGTTTGCATTTGCCACTTTTATTACTGAGGGAGGAGAACGATGAACGTATTTTAAGCGTGGCCCACAATATACAAGTAATGTCTATAAATTCCAAGTAGAAATCGAACCGTGAAACAATACTGTTACGAGACATTTTTAGTTTTAGAATCCATCTATAATGTTATATTTTCTGTGAGGTGACTTCTTCGCGCGGGCTGTAACCATTAAACATATCATGTGAACAATGGAAATTAATTGCGCACAGAATTGGGTCCTTTTCACAAAAAAGCAAGTCTATTAAACAGGCAAGATGGATAACTGTCCCTCAGGTCAGTTATCTAGTAGGCTTACTATGGTTCTCTACAAACCGCACACACATACATCTTTTGCAACAGGCAGACATTTTTTTGTTTTACATGACAAGTTTAAAAGGAAGAACTATAGCAACATTAACTTACAGGAACCGAGAGGTTTTGCTCTATAGAAACTCAAGAAGTGAAAATCCACACTTAGAATTTGCAGTTGCCAATAAAATGGACCAAATGTCATACAGACAAACTTCCAGTTTATTTTTTCAGCTTCAATACAATTGGGATAAATGGGAAAATTGCGTTGAAGAATCCTATGGTTTATAATTTCCATCTACTATTATGATGTGATACACAATAGAATGTAAATGTAATATTATGTTCACTGTTATTACGGATGGATACCCTTTCCCTTTTCCCCTTTTTTCCAAGATCCCTTTCCCTTTCCTTCCCCGAATAGTATGTTTTTACTACTCATTATTCTTTTTGTTGTAACATTTTAAAACCTTAATAAAAATAATATGAAAAGAATTTGCAGTTGCTTTTTTTTTTTTAACATGCAGTACTACATAAGGTCTCTGGGGGCGCCTACGCCTTAGAATACCTTTAGAAAAAAATTGATATATTTTAACAACCTACAAATGCATGGACAATCACTGAACAATGAGACTATGGCGGTATAAACTTGGTATAACAATAGTGTTTTAACATCATTGTTCTAAGCAACACAGCAACACAGCCTTTTGTGCATATATCTGGTCTGTTGTCCTCGCTGCACATACTGATATCAGCTAAGAATTGCCTGTACTAGCTTTTAGGTCTTGGTTGCAATGTTTGGTATATCCTATTAACGACATTCTGTGCAAAGTCAAGAGAAGACAATTAGGTAAATAAACGGAATAAACGTACCTGCTGCAGCTTTTTCCACGTAATGAAGTTCATTGAAGAAAAGAGCTACTTGCGAATACTTTTCTTGTACCACGTTGGATATATAGTGCAACAGTGTCTGTTTTCTATCTGTGGATTTGGTATCTAAAAGCTGGAGGATGAATGATACAAAAACCCATACATATTTATTAAAACACAACAAGATCTTCCAAGAAAAATATCCCAGTTTACTAACCAAAAGATCATTGATCATTTCTATTAACGGAAGACGGATGTGTTCTTATGAAGCTACTTAAAGGAACACTAAGCAACATATCCATTACAGTTCAGTGTAATGTGTCCTAGAGTCCCCAGGAACTGTCCCTCAAATTAAGATCAAGCATATATATTATCACAAAGAAACTTACCAAGTCTAAACTCTGAAGTTTAAAGCCATACACTGCTCCCCGCTTACTGCTATTCATATAGTTTCCAAGGGCCAATATTATCTAAAATAAAAGAAAATGGAAAAGGTAAGAATGGCTTTCTATTAAGATAATTCTCGGTGTTGACTTTACGGCACACATGCAGGGTACGGTACATACCTCAAGTATTTTCTTGAGCTTTTGAGATGATTTAATAGAAACCGATGCTGCGATTATTGCATGAAGTTGCTGCAATACATAAAACATGGTGTTGTTTCGAACAAACTATACTCACAGATTCAAGCACAATACATTACAAGCATGGAAGAAATATGAACATATGCAGTTGTCAAATACGAATCTTTTTTTAAATGTTTTTAAGCCTGCAATGTCCAGTTAATAAATTAATTATCTGCCTTACTTTTCGGAGGTACCTTAGAATTGTGTGCCTACAGACGCCTGACATGTAAATATGTTTAAGATATGCTTCCAATTTGTGTTTAAAGCACAATAAATGTTTTCACGCTTTCATTGGTTGCCATCAAACACTATGGTAATGTGACTGATTTTATTGAATGTATATTTTATTGCCCCCTCTTGGAAAATGCTAGATCTTTGAATTAAGGTTGAAGTCCTTCACGCGGAGTATATTCATGGCTCTCTCTCATTCATTCTTTATGAGTGCAATATGTATCCTGCGTGCAACTGATTTGATTTTATTGTGTTACATTGGTATATGTTATTTTGTGTTCCCTTAGAACTGGCTGTAACTCCTTTTATCTACATTGTGTATGGAAATGAGGTTCTAAGACAAGCTGTCCACTTTTTATTTCTCTTAGAAAAACATTTGAAATGATTGAAGTCACTATTTAAGTCTTTGGGAATTTTTGAAGATAAATCGTTTTAAAAAGTGTTTCTAACAGATTGTGATCCTAGCCTAGAGGGATATTGGCTATACCTCACTGATGATACCTTACAAGGTTGAAACGATCGTCTGGGGTTGCCGTATCTCTCGTGCAGAGGGAACTTGCTGGCATTTCGGATCTGGACTGCCCGTATGGGTGGGACCAGTCTGATATGCTTCAAATATGTTCTCTCTTTAATGGCACAAGATGAGCTAAAACCAGCTTGGGATCTGAGCGGGGACCCACCGAAGGGCAGGCTATTTGAGCTGTTGTCCATCCTCAACTCTCTTGCTACCCTTTTTTTCTGTCATTTGAAGAGCTTATCCAAGAGAATTAGACTGAGGCCATAGAACCTACAGCAATCTCTAGAGCCTACAGCAAACTTTCTGCATGACTGTGTAAAACTGGTCTTTTTGTTGCATGCGTTGCATCCATTCTATTGGTAATTATGGCTGCCGAATCATTGTGTCTGGTAAAATCTACTTGGCTTACTGGTGTCAGCATCTGGATGCTCTCTGTGAAGTTTCCAATGAATGCCATGATGGTCATCTTTTGCATCAACCTTTCGATTTTGCTGAACTGGAGCATGAATCGATCTTCATTTGTCAAATTATCCAGAGGCTTTTTCTCTCGTTCATAAAGCCGTAAGACTTTCACTTCAGAGTCGGTTGGCATGAACCTCATCAAGCACTCAACAAAATCCACAGGTAAAGTTTTCAGGTCAAACCTAATAAATAGAAAAAAATAAAGAAGACAATTTTCATTTTTTATTTTTTTTATAGAAACTAATAAACTAGTTGAAATAAAAGATACTGTGATTGATGTTCCAGTGCTTGCTCAGAACACACCATAAGTGGCAAGAGGTTCTACTTTACAAAAATGTGGTATGCAGGAAATCCATCACTTATAAGGTTCAGAACTTCAGAAATCTAAAATAAACTTTGGAACATACCTCAATCAAGACATTCTTTGTTAACTGGGTGACATTGTTCTAAAAAAGACTATCAGTGTAGAGTTATAAACTCGCCAATGACACACTTTGGTGAATGTATTATGGATTTTGGCCACTCGCACACAATCAGCGTGAAACATTTTCATCACTAGTGTTTTGTTAAAGTAAACTTAATTGCGCACTATGAAAGATCTTATTAGAACAGACAGGGTGTCCGCAGCTGAGAAGGTATTACACTGAGCCGCACAACCTTCTACTGATATTAATTTATATGTTGTAAATACAGCAGCAGAATTATAGATTTTTCAGTCCATATCTCCAAAAACAATGCGACTGGATCTATTCATCAGCACTGCAGGCTTCTGGACTCTGTGATTAAGTTCTAATAAATGAATAGAGAATATTACTCCTGTATTTTACTGCACATTCTAATGGGTCTTATGCCATCTCAAACATCTGTCACTATTTCACATTGCAAAAGGAGGGCACTTTTTCTTATGTTCACTCCATTAACTTTTATAGCTTGTGCCAAATCACTCAAAACCGTTTCACACAGAACCAGCAATGGTGCTACTACGTACATGATGGCACCATAGTTACTACAGTGGGCTGTAGTGGTTATGGGCTTAGAGTTCTCCTTTAAATGTATACCTGCCCACCTTGCGGTTCACTATAATATCACTAGCTTTAATGCTTGTCCCAGACTGAATACGTACAGTTGGATTGCTCTGCATATTTCTTCTGGTGTTTTGCCTGCTTTTCTCAGGGTGATTGCGAGGTTCTTCGCCCTGTTCGCTTCCAGTAACGTCACTTTATTTGATCCTTTCGGTGCTGCTTTTTGCTTGTTGGAAGTGACATCAATAGCTGGTCCTTGGGCTTTCGTCTTGAATATCTCCTCAAATTCATCGACATTTAAATCCTATAGAAATATTTTTTTATCAGCTGAAATTTTCAATCATGGATATATATATATATAGATCCATATAAAAAATGGTCTGTAACAGACAATATTGTTTGCACATGCATAGCAGGATGCCAAACCCCAAACTGGCCACGTCATTCACCCTTATCCAGCCATACTGAACAATAGCAGTTATACATATGACCATGTGTGTTGCTTTCCTTGTGTCTCATTGAACAGATATAAAGTATCTCCCTGGATTACCTCCAATATCCTCTCATCATCAATTTCATTGAACACTGTTCCATTTATCTGATTGGGTTTTAGAGCAACCCAGTTGAAAACCGGCATGCGGAATTTCGTCTTGATAGGCTTCTTAATTTTCACAGCTGGAAAGGTTCAGAAACGGATTTTATTAATTACTTGTCATTTCAGTTAGGCCTTGAAATAAAATGAATGTACGAAATAAATGTATCAACAATGTATCACTGGCACACAAAACAAAACAAAAAGAGAATGAGATTAGATTATTCACTAAACTGGGAATTTGTGGCACACTGACAATGTGTGAAAATTAAACATGTTAGACCAAAATAGTCATATTTATTTGCAGCTTGCAACATAAAATGTCAGTTTTCAAAATCCCACTTTAGTGAATTAACCCTAAAAAGTCTGACTGCACTTCATGTTCTCTATTTATGTGCAAAATCTAAAGAGGATTAAGTTGCTTCCCAAACAAATCATTTAATGATCAATTTTGACTGTGCAGCACACCCAATGTGCATAACCCCTCAAGGACACACGACGGAAATATTCCGTCATGATTCCCTATTATTTCTGAAGTCAATCAATTCTCGATGGAGACTGTATTTTAGTGTTTAAATAAGAAAGTATTTGGCAACTTGAAATTTACAAATGATAAAAACACCAAATTACTGTGAATAATTCCTGGGGTTATCCAAGAATTTTCAGAGATCTTTAAAATAAACATTTGAGTAAATTTAACCCCCTCCCCCCCACACCCCCAGTTATGTTGTGTTAAACCCTATGCAACTGTGTCTTAGGCGTACATGGGGTATGCTGGGGACAGGAGAGCAAGCAATAATGACCTGAGTTTATTAAACTTCTGGGACACCTAGTGGTGTGTTATGCCAACAGCAAACTGTGTTCAAAGTATATTTTCTATTTTTCATTTTTTTTTTTATTTCTTATTACTTATGAGGCATTACTGGAGAAAAATCATTCTTTGCAGAATGACCGATAACGTGACCCAGGTGGCAACTTTGAACCTAATCCTCATTGTCTGAAAAAACAAACTCCCTATATATTATGGGATTAACTGTATGGATGTTCAATCAGTCTTTTCCTTTGTTTAGAAACACCAAATTGTTATCCTTGTGTGTAAACTAAGAATTGTAAAGAATTAAAGTCCAAATTTAGGATAAAATAACTTTTTTTAAATTGGTTATTGAATTAAGCCATAGTTAAAGCTTGGCTGCTTTATCATACATTTTGTAATTCATAATCGAATTTGCTACAATTTGGATTTTAATGAATAATCTCTAAAATGTCTATGTTGTCAGTAGCTTTTGGTATAATTGCTCAAACTTCATGGTCATAGGTTTTAGTCCCACCAGGGACTTACATTTTTCTGATGCTGATAATATAAACTTCACTGAATTTGGTAAAACAAAATACATACCCTTGGACAAACTTTATCAATCCTTCCAAATGAAACATTGTAATATTACTCTTATTAACCAGGTGATTGATAGCAATGTAAAAGTAGACACGTTATTATTGCATTGGATATTAACCCGTGAAAACGTGTAATGTGTGTTTCTTTCCACAATTTTATGTGTATTACACTACATCAGACCAAATTAATAAAGAATAACAACTTGCAAGACAACAGGACAGAACAAAGAAAACCTACAGAACAGTTTGATGGGCCCATCTTTACATCGGAAGCACAAAAGTAAAGAAGCAAAGGCAGCATTATTTACAAATTATAACATGACATATTCTTAAAATAAACAATAAAACACATACAAAATAAATTACTTTGTTTAGCACTGCCTAAATCCATTAACCTACTTTTTTCCTTCTCAAATGTTCTCTAAATGACATGTAATGAACCCATTAAGAAGACAATTATTACTGAAATCTTAGTTTGTCTCAGCCCTCCTTTACCCCAGTCCTCAGTCACACATTAAAGGGACCTTGCAGACAAACTGTTATTAACCTGCAGTGTGTGAGCACAAGTTCTGAAGCTGGTTTAACACTGTGGTGTCCCTTTTAATTTTGCTAGAAAGATTATATTTACCACTATAACACTTGGACAAAACAACATTTTGTCTAGAATAGTTAAAAAAAAAAAAATATATATATATATATACGTATATATATATATATATTACTGAGCAGTGCAGCTTAGATTCCTTATTACATACATTAGAAAACACGTTATTATTCATTAAACAATTTGGCTCTCTAGTGAGCACTAAGATTACAGTTTATCAATGCGTAATCGTGACCAGTAATCTTTTAATCTAAAATGACTAACACATGATGGATTATTGCCTCATGTAGTATTATACAACAGGAAATGAGTGTAATTTAACACTATACTACGCTATGCAGCAGCCGATTGCTAGCTGCAAGCTACTTTATTCATAATGCTGCAAGGCATCATGGGAAATAGAACATTGGTGGTCTCCTTATTCTAAAAAGTAATGTTCTACTCAATTCTAGATAGAGAATGACTTATACACTTAGTCACACATGGCCAGGAAATAATATTGGCTCTTATAATGGTGCAATATTTAAGTGAACACATGCTGACTCAGTTCCACATGCTTCCTGTAGGACTTAGAATGACTGTTATCAGCAAATAAACAAACAACCAGCCAACATAAAGGTCAATCTCAATACAACGAGAAGAAAAGTAATAGCACATTAAAGATTATCTTTCATGAATCTCTACAAGAAACAAATTACTGATTCCTGAAATAGTAAAAAACAACAACTTTACATTATATGTTGTTATGTGAAAAGGATTCCATAAAGGGACTAGGTCAAACCCATAGGTGTGCCAGATCCACTATATTTAACTGGACACATTACCCTCCCATATACTTATGAGCATTGCATGAAAAGTGCTACCCCAAATCTCACAGAAATCGCCTGCTGCAGGACGAAAAGAAACATGCTTTTAAAGGATAACTCCCAGCGTGACTAGTTAACGGATATTCATCTTGCAGCAAGACAATGCTGACTACAAACACATTGACTTTAAAGCAAGAATTGGTTGGATGACGTACAAGTTAATAACTGTTAAAGGACCACTATAGTGTCAGGAAAATAGACTCGTTTTCCTGACACTATACAATCCTTAGGGTCCCCCCTCCCGCTGGGCTGAAGGGGTTAAAACCCCTTCAGTTACTTACCTTTATCCAGCGCTGGGCTCCCTCGACGCAGGTGACCTCTCCTCCCCCTCTGACATCAGCTCCCGAGTGGAGCCAAATGCGCATGCGCGGCCAGAGCCGTGCGCGCATTAAAAACACCCATAGGAAAGCATTTCTCAATGCTTTCCTATGGACGTTCTACGTGCTCAATGCGATTTTCGCATTGAGCGTCGGAGAAGCGCCTCTAATACAGCCACTAGAGGCTGGATTAACCCTGCAATGTAAACATAGGAGTTTCTCTGAAACTGCTATGTTTACATCTGAAGGGTTAAAACCTGGGGGAACTGGCACCCAGACCACTTAATTGAGCTGAAGTGGTCTGGGTGTCTATAGTGGTTCTTTAAATCAGTTGAGCACATATAAACTTTCATGTTGCATATCCCTCTAGTATGACTGATCTGTTTTTTGTTTCAAAAGTAGATGCACTTTGGAAATATTACTTACATTAAAATGTGCCTTGCATAGTGATCACTGATCTCTACATTTGCTAAAAAATATATGTATATCAATCGATACAATGAGGATCACTTATGGCCAAAATTGTTGTTTCTTTTTCACATAGGACTGGGGATGATGTTTAAATATTTTAAACCTTGCAGTGCTGAAGACTGAAAGTTTACCTTTAATGGAACACAAGAGTTTTCTATAGTGGTTAGGTTGCCTAAAGTCTCCCAGCCCATCCCCTGGTTTAATATAAAACAGTTTGATAACAGAGTCTCCCCAGCACCCAGGGACCACTCCTAATTCAGCCAGCAGAATAAACACTTATGCACTATCAATGTCAATTTTGTCCTATCTAGACGAGATTGATCTTCTCAGAGTTATAGGGGTGGGTTTAATTAACCTTGGTATAAAAATTTTTTTTAATCATAGAACTTTTTAAACTTCTCATTAGGAACAACTGAAGGTGGCATACAATGATGGTCTCAGTGATACCTGCAAGTCCTGAATTGAAGATGACTGTAGGAGATGCTGCACCTGGCAGTGGAGGGGCCCCTGGTGGAGGTGGGGGTGGAGGAATGGATGGCTCTGAGGTTGGGAGAGGTGGTGGTGGAGGTGGTGGTGGTGGTGGAGGTGGAGGAGGAGGGGGTGGAGATGGGGCTGAACCTGACATAGGACCATTTTGCACTGTAGAAAAAAAAAAAAAAAAAAGAATACACCATTATTATATCTCCATTGATCTAACACACATTTATATAGTGCTTCGCATCAGCATTTTACTGCCAAGGTATTTTACAAAAAATTAATACTAAACTGCATAAATAATACTAAACAGTAAGATATTCATAAATGATCCCACATTGTGTATACACTATGGGTTGTCTGCTTCTTACCTGCCCCAGATTCAGATGGTAGAGGAGGAGGAGGAGGCGGCAAAGTTGCCGAAGACATACATTCGGAAATTCCTGAGACATTTGAAGCACCACCTGGTGCTGTATGTCCAAAAACTGAGATAATAGTTCCAGGGGTTGTTCCAGATGTGATCTCGGTACCCGAAGGCACTGCTCCTGAGGTCACCAGTGGCGTAATAGATATATCTCCATCCCCTTCCTTTTTAATCTTAATAGTCCCTTGCTTTTCCAGTTCATGAATCTTTCTCTCCAAAGTGGACTGTCTTTGTATGGCTTCTTCCTTTTCTTTAACCATTTTTCTTAATGTATTCACCTGTGTATTTGCATCTTTGCAAACTTCCTACAAAACAATTTAACATAGTAAAGCCATGTATTGTGTGTGTGTGTACAAGACTGTGGTGCTGCGTTATCATGCAACAAAAACATTAATAAAATAAACATATGAACTAATAAATGTTTAATGTGAACCTAAAAATATATTAACTCTATAAAATTCTTGAATAGTTTTGTAAATTCAAATCATCTTGCCTATTCTGAGTCCTATGTGCAATAAAAATGTCATCTATAGATCATCTCAATATGTGCATTAGTGCTCCCTCCAGGAATATTACCTGGGCAGCTTTAAAAGAACACTGTGCTATAGAGTATAGCTTGTCATATAAATTAGATGTCTTTTTTTTTTTTACCGTTTGCATATAAATGCTTTTAACCCCTTAAGGACACATGACGTAAATATTCTGTCATGATTCCATGTTATTACAGAAGTTGTGTCCTTAAGGGGTTAATAAGAACACTGTCTGAGACTTGTACAGGGAGTGCAGAATTATTAGGCAAATGAGTATTTTGACCACATCATCCTCTTTATGCATGTTGTCTTACTCCAAGCTGTATAGGCTCGAAAGCCTACTACCAATTAAGCATATTAGGTGATGTGCATCTCTGTAATGAGAAGGGGGTGTGGTCTAATGACATCAACACCCTATATCAGGTGTGCATAATTATTAGGCAACTTCCTTTCCTTTGGCAAAATGAGTCAAAAGAAGGACTTGACAGGCTCAGAAAAGTCAAAAATAGTGAGATATCTTGCAGAGGGATGCAGCACTCTTAAAATTGCAAAGTTTCTGAAGCGTGATCATCGAACAATCAAGCGTTTCATTCAAAATAGTCAACAGGGTCGCAAGAAGCGTGTGGAAAAACCAAGGCGCAAAATAACTGCCCATGAACCGAGAAAAGTCAAGCGTGCAGCTGCCACGATGCCACTTGCCACCAGTTTGGCCATATTTCAGAGCTGCAACATCACTGGAGTGCCCAAAAGCACAAGGTGTGCAATACTCAGAGACATGGCCAAGGTAAGAAAGGCTGAAAGACGACCACCACTGAACAAGACACACAAGCTGAAACGTCAAGACTGGGCCAAGAAATATCTCAAGACTGATTTTTCTAAGGTTTTATGGACTGATGAAATGAGAGTGAGTCTTGATGGGCCAGATGGATGGGCCCGTGGCTGGATTGGTAAAGGGCAGAGAGCTCCAGTCCGACTCAGACGCCAGCAAGGTGGAGGTGGATTACTGGTTTGGGCTGGTATCATCAAAGATGAGCTTGTGGGGCCTTTTCGGGTTGAGGATGGAGTCAAGCTCAACTCCCAGTCCTACTGCCAGTTCCTGGAAGACACCTTCTTCAAGCAGTGGTACAGGAAGAAGTCTGCATCCTTCAAGAAAAACATGATTTTCATGCAGGACAATGCTCCATCACACGCGTCCAAGTACTCCACAGCGTGGCTGGCAAGAAAGGGTATAAAAGAAGAAAATCTAATGACATGGCCTCCTTGTTCACCTGATCTGAACCCCATTGAGAACCTGTGGTCCATCATCAAATGTGAGATTTACAAGGAGGGAAAACAGTACACCTCTCTGAACAGTGTCTGGGAGGCTGTGGTTGCTGCTGCACGCAATGTTGATGGTGAACAGATCAAAACACTGACAGAATCCATGGATGGCAGGCTTTTGAGTGTCCTTGCAAAGAAAGGTGGCTATATTGGTCACTGATTTGTTTTTGTTTTGTTTTTGAATGTCAGAAATGTATATTTGTGAATGTTGAGATGTTATATTGGTTTCACTGGTAATAATAAATAATTGAAATGGGTATATATTTGTTTTTTGTTAAGTTGCCTAATAATTATGCACAGTAATAGTCACCTGCACACACAGATATCCCCCTAACATAGCTATAACTAAAACAAACTAAAAACTACTTCCAAAAATATTCAGCTTTGATATTAATGAGTTTTTTGGGTTCATTGAGAACATGGTTGTTGTTCAATAATAAAATTAATCCTCAAAAATACAACTTGCCTAATAATTCTGCACTCCCTGTACAATAATTAAAGAAATATGTACTTATTTGAATAACAAGCATTCATGACGTGATAATAATTTTACATAACCAACAAAATGATGGCAAAAGTGCAGAAAAAACAGAAATGCTTGTTTGTTTTATTGATCTTTTTATTTCTAATTTTTAGAATAATCAATTAAGATTGATATGTGGAGATTTGCACTATCACCATAAGCACATCAATCAATGCTCCATACAAAGCTTATGATGCTACAAATTCACTGTTCCTGTCTTTCTTAATCCAAATGATATTATTTTGTCTGCGATTCTATGCTTCTCCTTCACAATAAAGGGACACTAATCACCAGAACAACTACAGTTTATTATAATTGTTCTAGTGAGTATAGTCAGTCCCTGCAGGAACTTTTTGCAGTAAACACTGTCTTTTCAGAGAAAAGGAAGTGTTTACATTACAGCCAAGGAACACCTCCAATGGCCACTCCTCAGATGGCTATTGAAGTTCAGCATCTTCACACTCTGCGTGGAGACACTGCTGATTGGCCAGGGCAGTGTTTGGCTCTGCCCCCCAATCTGCCTCCTTGTCTGAGATCATCAGAATTGACTATGGGAAAGCATTGTGATTGGCTTAAATTACAGAACCAGCACCACAGAAAAACAGTAAGATTGTATTATATTTAGGGGGACAGAAGGTGGGCTAGATGGTGTTTTGAACACTATAGGGTCAGGAATACATGTTTGTTCTATGGGCTCTCTTGTACAAAATTAGCCACATGAGAGTAACTTTCCCATTCAGCTATTTTCCACCTTGAGTATATTGGCCAACAACGTGCAGTAACCTTGTCAATTCTCCACCATGTTCAAACATCAGAAAACAAGCCTTCTAACACGAATCATTTTTGGATCCTGACAAAAAACTGATAAATGTATTTTTCAAAGAACACTAACAAGTATAATAAAACTTCCAATAAAGTATGATATTCAAAAGCACTATAACTTTCATAAATAGTTTATGTCCAGTTAGTGGTGAGAATGAACTATTGCAAATATAGTAAATGCTTTGCTTTCAGTGTTGGCTGTGGCTTTTGTTTCGTATGATAAAACAGCCAGTATAATTGCACGAGTTTATGGTTTCTCGCTGGAGATATCTGAAAGAGAGATATTGTATGCATGTTATAATGAGACCGGATACGCACCCGAGCCATTTCCAGTTCCTTATGCCTCTGCATGAGTTGTTTTTCCAGTTCTACGATTTTTGACATAGCTTCGTTTTCTGTGTCTTGAAGTTTCTCAGATAACTGTATATAATGACAACGAGAAAATTTGTATAATTTTTTCCAAATAAACAGAATTTTTAGAGACTTTTGAAAATGGATTGTAAAGCATGTGCTTTTTAAAAAAAAAATTTCCACAAAAAGACAACCAGGGCAAATAATTTGGTGGGTTGCAGAGCCGGCAATCAACCTTTTGCTCAATAAACTGACCACTAGTTCTCAGATTAAATATCAAGGAGTACAAAATATATATATATATACATAGTACCAAGAGTACTGTATCATAACTCACAGTAGTCATGTACCATAACACCCAGTAGTCCTAGGTTTGTCACTAGAGTCCCAGACTCTGGAACCCGTTCTGCCATCTTGAGATCCTGGGATGTTCTACACCTAGAGACACCATTGAACTGAGAAAGAATGCATCATTTGACACACACTCACTGAGCAAACTGCTTTACAGTATTCAGTCCATGAGTAGAGCACTTTAACAGAGTAGTCGGCTTGGCCAACGAGATGGACAGCCAGTATTTATACCTGTTCTGGACAGATCCACCTCCTTTGACTATCACCAGTCACGTAACAGAAGACAACTTCAGGAGCCATAATCTATTTTAGTCATTTTTATAGGGACTTTTTCAAGTTGTGCCTTAAAAGACTTGATGTCTAATGTGTATTACCATGGACATTCCTGGCAAGTTAAACACTTCACAACATAGGTACCATAACCAATATCGCTTGATGAACAAATTCAGATAATAATAGTGAGTTGCGAGGACAGGAGGTGGCTTAGCCATTGCCATGCAAATTCGTGCAGGTAACAAAACACTGAAAGCACTTGAACTGTAGGGACATGTCTGCCTATTACACTGAAGATTGCTTCTGAAATGCTTTTCTTACATGAGAAATATTTTCTTCCAGTTCTTCAACTCTTTCCAGGGCTGCATTTTTGGTTTCTGCATCCTCTAGAAGGGCTCCGACATCAAACACATTATCTAGATAAGCCTGGATCTGGACTTGAAGCTTGTCACTCTCCGTGTGTTTCAGCTTCTGATAATCAAAGAGATCAAAATTACGCTAAGTGCGTCTTACACAGATATATATAAATAATTTTGATCATATAATTAAATGCTTTACTTCTCACTTCCCTTTACTATTTTTTATTTCTAACATATTTATGCCTTTATCAACATGACTTTCACTGATTAACATTTCACTTCAAACTTTCTCTCACAATACACATTTTTTCACTTTTTCAGTCAGTTTTACACACATTTCCAACGCAACACATTTCTTTTATTCTATTTTCAGCCTTCTTTATCACATAGCACAGACTGTTTCTCTACACCTCCCTTTAATTTGCATTGCATTAACATAAGCATTTTTGTTATGTACTACCCACACTCCTACCTTCACACACCTCATTCTAGTAACCATGTATGCATCGGGTTTTATTCATTAAACACCTAATCGTAATGAAATTAAAACTGAAATACAAAATTAACCAATTTGCAATTATATTTGAGATAGACAATTTTGACAAATCAGATAATTTTCCTTAAATTTTGTAATTTATTTTTCAATCCATTACAATTTTAGGCTTGTTAAGTTACACCTTTCATACCATAGTCTTCTCACTTCTACGGAATCATAAAGAATTAACACTAAATTAAGTGTCACCTTATGTTTTTTTCCTCTCCCCTTGTTCTTCTATTCTTGAAAGATTGTCATACAAATTATTTAAGCATCATAATGCAAAATGGAACATTGGCAAAGATTGGCATTGGTTTTTAATGTGCTTCGGAGTACGAAACATCTATAGTGGGTTTTGAGCTAGATACACACATTGTCTACTACCATCATTTCTTTACTGTAACTATACTTTTAAAAAGATAAAAATTTTCAGATTTTTTTTTAGAAACCTTCTGTTTTATTGAATAAAATCTATAACGTATATATATATATTTAAAAAAAAAAAAAAAGACTTTAATGAAAACAGTTCTACAGGTTTTCTATTTGAGTTTTTTTTCAAACTACACTCACCCAACCACCGCTATTAATATTGTTCAACTCTCCGCCATAATTCCAAATTGACCATCAAGAAATAACCCTTATAGTAATGGATTTATACCAGGTGTATTCTATCTTCCATCAAATGTATTCTATCTTCTGTAAATGAACTGCAACTGAACAACCGCCTGGTCCCTTCCTGGAAGGACACCTAGACAGTACAATTTTTGTTCCATAGTTCAAAAAAGATATGAAACACTGCTGTATATCAGCGGTGCATTATATGCCTTATTAATTGCCCATCGGATGCAAAGTGCATTTGTAACACAAGTAATTACATTCATTAAGAGCATGATAAAAACTAAAATACTTACATCCAAATATTCATCCAGAGCTAACTTGGTAAATTCAAACTGAAGATGGACTCTGAAATTCATGTCTTCTACGGAATGAACTACGATGTTAATAAACTGCATACATGCCACCTATAAGGAAACAAAGGCATTTTGGAATGGTCCTTAATTACACAACCTGCAAACTGAGCAGAATAGATACAAAGTATATAATACTCCCCCATGGCATCCACGCCCTCAACTCCTACATGGAAGATTTCATTAGGAATTGCTTTAGGAATTCCCTCCCTTCTGCCATTCCCACAATTTCTTCGGAGTCTAACACTTTTTTTGTAGGTCTTCTCAGCTCTGTGACCTCCATAACAGAGCTAAGTAATGCAGAGGTGGCTAAAACGTAGATATATATTCCATGATGCTATGACAGCCTTAAGGCTAGAAATGAATTGGGAAAGCTGGGGATCTTACTGCTGGCCCTCACTGAAATGGAAATATTTAGATCTTACTAATCTCCAACTGCTGTTATCCTCCTTCTTAGCCAACATTTTGCCGGTAGAGAATTGTTAGTGCAGAGATACTGTATCCTGTTCTTTTGCATTTTGGTTACATTTATTAGATATTTGTTAATTAAAAATCATGGGCTATAAAATAATCCTTATGAAATTAGAAGCCTTGCATACTTGCCAAACAAAATTATGATTGCCATTGTAAGATTACTTCCCTCATGTATTTTGGAATCCAATTGACCAACTCACTGGCAAACATGTATGTGGCCAATTATATTCTACACCCCATCAGATAATGTTGTAAAAAATCGTACATGATTTCTGACAAATTTACAAGTTAGACCAATTTTACACAGTACAAACGAATCTCTATCATGTCATAAGATAGTACAGGCCTGTTTTAAATATATCTGGCACCAATGGACACTTAGGTTTTTTCTCTCCTTCCTGTACTGCTCTAAACCTTACCTCCATCACAGCCCATTACTGTAGCCCTGAAGAGACAGGAACATCTGCTGGATTGACCTAGAAGGTAATTTTTGACCCAGAAAATATTTTTGGACTTTAAACCACCCTTTAGAATTTACTGTTAGTATATACCTAGGACACACCAAACAAGCCTCATTGTATGACCTAACATTACAAGAAGGTACTCTGATGGTTTTGCTTCTTCAGACTTTCCACAAGTATCTATTTTGGAGTCCTCCTTTTCTCCACAGGCTTATCTCAGGATTCTATGACATTCCATTAGCCGATCATGAAAATCAGATGATTGCTTGCAATGGCTCATTCTCTCACCTTTTCTTATCCAACTTAACCCAATTTAAAATGTATGGCTATCAAAACATACATACATTGCCATTATCTAGTTAGGGCCCTACAATATGAAAAGCTCTGTACCTAGACCCACTGGAGGAGGAGTTTATGCCACCCTCCGAGTCCTCACACCAGCACCACTGCTCCCTGCCATTTTCAGACCCTGAATTGGATGGAGAGGGTATTCTGACTCAAATAAGTGATAGGAAGCCATTATTGAAAACACATTTAAAGCACCTACTTGCATTTTGTTTAGGGCAAATGGCAAGAAAACATTGATTCGGTGGTAGCTAGACCCTTGTCTCCTATAACTTGTTTTCCATAGTTCCTTAGATGTCTTTATTCAGCACTCTAATGCTTTTCTTGTGGACCTAATCCCTCATTCAGCAGACAAAATTGTCAATTTGGTAGTCAGAAAACCACTTAATGTATGCAGACTCAATTCATAACTAAAATTAATTTAACAAATCACGATGGGTACTCACCATAAAATCTATATTATTATCTTCATTCCTGAAATGTTCCATAAGTTTTTCAAAGCGCTGTTTTTCTGCACAAACCTAGTGACAAAATGAGAACTATTAAAACAAATCTATGAAACGTTACTTAAAAGATTGCACTTACAACTGTGATGTGTGGAGGAAAAATTCAGTCTAAGGGAGTTATTTGCTAAACAGTAATCATCACCCATGGATCATTTGGTGCACCTTTAATGTGATGGTATATATAAATATTTTCGAAAACAATGGCACAATTTTTCACTGATTATAGAGTTAAGCTAGGATTATTCCCACACATTAGAAAACTGACACTTATAGCACTAACAGACTGAGCTACACATAGTTTGAACTGGAGTTTCTATGGCACAGAATTCTAAAAGTCTAAGATCATAGAGAAACTGCAATATTGACATTGTAGGGTTAAGACAGCCACTAGGGGTGCTTTGTGGATTTTCATGGAAATTATGCAGGATGTCTTCATGCTTTGCATAAGGGGAAGTACTAATGCGCGCACATGGCTCGCCATGCATGGACATTAGGTTCCCCAATCGATGTAACATCTCTTCAGGAGAAGACAAATCCAGCACCAAGGGACTTTGGCCCTGGAACCTGGTAAGTGTTAAAAGTGTGGGGGGGGGGCAGAGGCAGAAGGACACTTTAGCGGTAGGAATACAGTATTGTATTCCAAAGATTCTTTGGATTAAATAGATGATCACAGAAGCATGGTAGTTGTAGTTCATGAACATCTGGGGGGTGGAGTTTGAGATGTCTAGCTTAACCAATTATATCTGCAACAAAGGGGTTTAAATCCTTGCCTCCCAAGAACTGAAAGAAAAATTGCAGCTTAATGAAAAATCCTGTATAAGAGGTCAAAAGACTGTAAATGTCATTACTGCTGGGGTTAATTAGCATGTAGCATACTGCTAAATGCATTCTAAATACAATGCATTCTAAATACAATTTATTTGCTTTTTTAGGACAACCACCAAGATTGTTACAGAATTCACAGTCATATTAGCCACAAACCATGCCAGAACCAAGTGCCAGGGTTCTTAACCCTTTACCAGGGATGAAAAACTCTGACCCTCCAGATTTGACCTACAACTGCCATAGTCCCTTGAATGCAATAGATGACCAGGAAATCATTGAAGTTCAAAAACATCCTGGAGAAAAGAGTTTATGATGCATGCTTTGTGCAATACAATGCTCAACTCCTTTGTATTTAAGAGCTAATTATACACACTTAAAAATTGTGCAAATTAAATTGGTCCATTTAGGGACCAGCACAATCTGTCCCACACCTTGCTGGTGCTGACACGGTTAAAGTGAAATTTACTGACGCAAATATATTTCGTTATTTTACTAAAACCTCTGAGGGAATCTATATTTAGCCCACGTTACTATATGACAACCGAGAAATCTAAACACACAGAAAAAAAAATCCCCGGTGCATTTTAGTTTGGTTACCATAGCAACACCAGGTATTTCATGCAAATTGTACTAATTAAGTTATAGAACGAACAGTTGGAGATGTCCGTGTCCAAACAATTTGTGTCAACAAGACACTTAGGTTCTCATGACACTACATTCAAAGATGCAGAATGTATCTCTGTACAAACTTACAGAGGAATGAAAAATTTAGAAATATAACTGTCACATTTTTAGCATGCCATTTTTTAAATTTTGTTTTGTACATTTGTTGGAACAATTTACCATAACCAACTAAACAGACCTAATTCTGACATAAAAATAGCAATGTGTAAAGTATACAAAGAAAATGTTATACTAATAACTAACCTCTTGTGGTTTAACAACTAAGCAGTGATTTTAAAAAGTCAGGCCATGACATCATTTTTTTATTCCAGCCTGGTGTTTGAAACTATTTTGGCTTGAATTCCATAGCTTGTACTGACCAGAACTCGCTGTGTAATGAAGAATTCCTCTTCTTGTATATAGTATTCAAGAGAGCACTGTGGATCCTGTTAAAGTACTCTGCTCCATATATCTACCACAAACATTCATAGTAGATACAGAATATCAGCTCATTTCACCCAACACCTTCTTCTGTCCTTGACAATTGTGGGATGGGGCTGATAATAGGTTTATGGGAAACCCAAATGACATAATTACCAGGACAGAGCTATACGCTCCTTCCTCTTTCCTTACCCTATGTTCAGTAGGATGATGGTTTATGTAGGCTTGTACACCTCCAAGAAATTCCAAATTGCTTGGACTACGGGCTACTGTAGGGCATCTCAGCTGGTTATCTGCTCCTCACACTCCCTATGTAAGGGATGGTAGGGGTTTAATATACAGTGCAAGAAGGCCTAAGAACTAAAACTGCACTCAACCTATCCCATGCCCCAAACTCTGGTCCATGGGCTTCAGAAAAGTTGGAAAGTTCTTGGGTCCAATGGAACACAGTTGGCTTCTCAGTCTTCATTCACCCTATACGTGGGTGGTGAGGAATTTATCTACGAAATATCTGACAGGTAATAATATGACAGACATAGTTCTGAGTTGTGTACACCGACAGACAAAAAGTCCAGATTTTTTTTTTACTTTATTCAAGTACAACAAGGTTAATTTTCCATATAAACATATATGGTCTCACTGTGTATCTGACTTTCTCCACTATAAATTTATGCTGAGCTCATACAGCTTGGCTCTTTCCTCTGCAAAAGTTAATTACTTCAATACACTCATAACCACACTCTCCCGCGAACCCAAACGACTATTTCACACATTTAACTCTCTTCTTCGCCCTGCTGTTCCTCCTCCACCTACTAACTTGACCGCCTCAGACTTTGCAACTCACTTCACTGACAAGATCTCTACAATCAGAGAAGAGATATCTCATCTTTCTTCTTCCCCTTACAATACTTCCCCTAACTTCACTCCCTCTGCTGTTCTATGTTCATTCGCACCCGCTACATTGGAAGAGGTTTCTGCTCTGCTCCAGTCCTCCCGCCCCACCACCTGCTCCCTAGATCCAATTCCCTCGCACCTCATCCGTACTCTGTCTTCTTCTCTTTCTCCACCTCTCACTAAAATTCTCAATCTCTCTCTCTCCTCTGGTATATTTCCATTGCCCTTCAAACATGCAACTGTAACCCCAATTCTAAAGAAGCCCAATCTTGACCCTAACTCCCCATCCAACTATCGTCCTATCTCGCTACTGCCTTTTGCATCCAAGATCCTTGAAAAAATTGTGTATGCGAGATTGACAGACTTCCTCGAGTCCAACTCCAAGACCCGCTTCAGTATGGTTTCCGCGCTAAGCACTCTGTGGAAACAGAACTGACCAAAGTATCCAATGATCTACTCGCTGCAAAATCTCGTGGTCACTACTCTATCCTAATTCTCCTTGACCTGTCTGCGGTTTTTGACACTGTTGATCATCAACAGCTTCTTCTCATCCTCCGCAATATCGGTCTACAAGATACTGCTCTCTCCTGGTGCTCCTCCTACCTCTCCCAGCGCTCTTTCAGTGTTTCTTTCTCTGGCTCTGCTTCTTCTCCCCAACTCCTCTCTGTTGGTGTCCCCAAGGTTCAGTCCTTGGTCCCCTACTGTTCTCCATCTATACTGCCTCCCTTGGTAAACTCATTAGCTCCTTTGGCTTCCAATATCATTTCTATGCAGATGACACGCAAATCTACCTGTCCTCTCCTGATCTCTCCCCGTCCCTCTTGACTAGTGTCTCTGACTGCTTCTCTGCTGTTTCTAACTGGATGGCTGCCCACTTCCTTAAACTAAATTTGACCAAAACTGAAATTCTGGTCTTTCCTCCCTCAAGTGTTGTTACTCCTGTGTCTGTCTCCCTCCAAGTCAACGGTGCTACCATCAGCTCCACCACGCAGGCTCGCTGCCTAGGTGTTCTCTTTGACTCCGACCTCTCCTTCAAGCCTCATGTTCAATCTATCACCAAATCCTCTCATTTCCATCTCAAAAACATTGCGCGCATCCACCCCTACTTAACGCCAGATGCGACTAAGGTCCATTCCACTGTCCTTTCTCGCCTTGACTACTGTAATCCGCTTCTCAGTGGTCTTACGTGCTCCCAACTAGCGCCGTTACAGTCCATAATGAATGCGGCGAGGCTCATCTTCCTGTCCGCCCGCACTTCCCATGCCTCACCCTTCTGTCAGTCCCTACATTGGCTTCCTATAAAATATAGAGCTCAATTTAAAATTCTGGTTCTTGTTTTCAAATCTCTACATATTGCTGCTCCCACCTATCTATCCTTCCTTATACACAAGTATGTCCCGTCTAGGCCCTTATGATCTGCTGAAGACTTACGTCTATCTTCTGTCCGTACTCCCACCTCTGATACTCGCCTTCAAGATTTCTCGAAGGCTGCACCGTTCCTGTGGAACTCGCTTCCCTCCTCCGTTAGATGCTCACCCAATCTCCACTCCTTCAAAAAATCGTTAAAAACCCACTTCTTCATAAAAGCGTATCAATTAAACTGTTAATAGCTCCTGACTGATTCCTCTTCTGCAACTGTCATTAGTCTATACTATCCTTACCTTTTTGTGTCATTTTACCCCACTCCCTCTAGCATGTAAGCTCATTGAGCAGGGCCCTCAACCCCTCTGTTCCTGTGTGTCCAACTTGTCTGGTTACAAATACATGTCTGTTCGTCCACCCATTGTAAAGCGCTGCGGAATTTGACGGCGCTCTATAAATATCATAATAATAATAATAATAATAATAACCAGAAAAAATGAGCTGGAACATCTAATAACCACATAACTTATGGAGGGTGATTGCCAGTTCCTCACTTAGATCTAACTTTTATTCCCCTATGACTCTATGAGTTTTAGTTAATTCTTCATTTACTCTAGCATATGAATCATTGTGATGGCTGACATGTTATTCAATGCATATCAATACTGCGTACTGTGTGTACAATGCATTAGTTACACATTGTATCCCTAATGGGATACCTCCCCATTCTACATTTTATATATCTTATGCCGGAGCCTTTACTTAGTCTGTGGCATCAACACTAGAGCTATGCAGGCACTCTGGGAAAACTGGCATAGCAGAGATTTGACCTAGATGTAGGTCCTTATATGTTAAGATAAGGTAAAACATATCCAGCCCTTGCAACATATTAGCTTCTGCAGCACCCCTTGTGTGAATCAGCTCTACTATTATGGCAGACAGACATCACTGTGTATAGAAAGCATTTTGCGTTATTGGCAGATGATGGAAAAGCTAATTTTCTAAAGATAGACAATCTTGGATGATGTTACCTGAAGCATACCATGCACAGTTGCTAACAATGAACTTGCCGATTTTCCCAGAATCCCTTGGTGTTCATATCATATCTGCCATAGTTGTATATCCTAAAATTTGTGCTACATTTCATCTTTAAATACTACTGCTCAATGCAGTGGTGACCAAAACAATATCTAATATCTGTTGCAGAACTAAAACTCCCAAGATGCTTTGCCAAATTTAAGGTTGGAAAAGCATCCTGATGTTGTAATAGTACATGTTGGACTGGCTGTCTATTGTTTTGGCCACCCCTGGATTAATGCAATAGATAGCGATAATTGCCTGATGGTATGCAAAGTGTTAATGCATTGTTTTGTATTCCGAAACATCCCACTGCTGAACAAAGCACACATCAAAGCATACTTTGATGCAAACTTCAAAACACGAGTACCAGGCTCCAAAGCTAAAAAATAATCATCAACTACTGCTATCACACAGCTTTAACTTCTATCTGTGTATTTGTTTGGGAAGAAATTGAAAGAAGTCTAAACCAGCCTGGCTGACAATAACACAGAGACAAGGCTTCCCACGTAACATGAAATACCAATGCGGGTTCTTACCTCCTTGAAGTTATCGAATGCTGATAAAATGATTTCATGCCCTCCACGGACAAGACAAACAGCTGCCAGCAGTTCTAATACAAGTGCTTTTGTTCTGTACATATAAAACAAAAAAAAAATCAAGAATCAATGGAAAGAAAGTGATCTATCAACATCTAACTAAATCGTAGATTCAATATGGTGACATTTAGAAAGATTGCTGCCCTTGTGACTGTTTGGAAAATCCAATTATATACTCTCTAACAAAAGGTTTTAAACAGACAGACAGACAGAAAGACAGACGCACACACACACACAAGTATACATACAGACATGCATGTGTATGTAGGTAGGTAGGATAGGTATGGAGATTAGGGGCAATGAAACAGGGGACAAAGTAGAGATTTTATGTCTCCTATATCACGTTTTATTTAGCAATAAATGGGGAGAAGACTTAATATTTGTCTATGTCCTTTTAACAAAGCTTGGTTCTAGAAGATACTACCATTGTCCTCACAGGCAGGTCAGTTTATCTTCCAAGACAATGTGCAACAGTTCTAGAATGTCTTCTTTTAATCAAGGTGTAAAAATAAGTCAAGAGGGTCAGGAGTAAAAGTGATGCAACATGTTTTTGTACAAATAAATAGAAATACGGAGAAAGTGATTTAAATCTCGCAGAATTTTTTTAATGAAAATGTACCATTTTCCTATTAATTATCAATGCACATAATCTGATCACTGTACTTAGTTTAAAAAATCTGTGTAAAATATGCCCTTTATAAGCATATTGAGTGCTATTTCTTTGTTTTGGTCTGACCTACTTTTGACAGATGGCGAATTTAAAAAACAGATCCCAAGAAGTCTGAAGAAATCATGTAACACAATTCATAGCCTGACTCGCAGTCTGACTCTCAGTAAGTGTCTGGTAATACAGCAGGGGTGGCCATAATTTAAATTTCCAGCTGTCACAGTGCTAGAACTCTCATGATGCTCTGCCCGTATAGAGCTGACAAAGTGTCACGAGACTTGTAATTCAAAAAAAGTTGGGAATCTATTTTTTTGAAAACCGCTTTTAATGGCATGAAGGGAGGTTTAATAATTAATGTAAGAGCAAGAATGGCAAAGAAATAGCTAATGCTCTAGAATTATATTACACAATATGAATACGAATGAATCAGTCCCATTCATTGTAGAAAAAGAAGAACGTATTTATGTCTCCTTTGATAAATATTTTATTTAGAGCTACGATAATGGGAAAAGTGAGTTAGGAAACGTTTGTCAGAGTCCCTTTAGCAATATGAACAAATTTACAGAAACACAATGCTTGATTCAGAAGAGGTATCAAAAACAATATCAAACACGCGTGGTAGAACAAACTCTTTCTGATACACAAAGTTATTGCCATGGTTTATATGTGAACCCTACATTTTTTATACACTGCAAACAAACGAATCCAACACAATGACACTTTACAGAATCTAGACAAACTGACACCATAACCAGACATAAAACAAAACGTTAAGACGGTAAAAACAGACTAGAATAAATGCAAGATTCACTGATAGGAGATTTAGAAAATGTACAGAGGAAAAACACATAGAAAAGAAGGAATACATAATGAATTAAGCATAACAAATTACTAAACATATCAAACAGTGGGAGTTATGAGATGTTTCTATATGTCTACCTGATTGACTGTGTTTCTGTCTGCCTCCCTCCCTGGCTACCCATTTATATTTGTCTGCCTGTTTTTTGTTCTGTCTATTTTTTTGTATGTCTGTCTACCCATATATCAACCTATCAGATTGTCTTACAATGTATCCTTTGTTTGACACTCAGAAGTGTCAGATGTCATTATTAGAGCCCAGCTTCATGGCTGCACAATGTCCAAATTAGACTTACTAACTTACTTACAGAAGTAGGCTAAATTTGTTCTTTATCTTTTGATAAACGATTCCTAAAATCACGGTCACACTTCTGCTGGAATGCTGAATTGACAACACTTTTTCCCCCCAAAATATTAAAATTACCATAATACTAAATATAGCTTACCTGGGATTCTTATTGTTTAGACTTAATGCAATCTCATTGACGGCGTGTGGGTGAGACATGACCATGTTGAAGCCATACTACAGAAGATACAAAAGTAAAGGAAAACTGTTATACTAGCACTACGGGGACAACAAGGAGAATGTGAATGATTCACTAAAGAACAAATTGTAGTGAGTTGTCTGAAGAACTGAGCTGCAAAATTTAAGGAGACGTATAGAATATAGAAAAAATGGCATACAGCTGTAAACCTAAAAGAATATTAAAATCAAATTAACATAGTGTAGTATCCTTTTAAACAGTATATGACATGCTAGTATAATGCACTCCTAGAATGTCGAAATAATAGTCGCCTTTAGGGTGCTTCCCCCGATAGTACTATACAGTCTGACAGTTCATTGGTGGTCCGGTGGGTGTTTCTTGACCACCACTGAACAGTTAGATAGTATGCCTATATAATTTGTATTTTGGGGAGGAATTTCAGGCGATTATCATTGTTACACTGCATTCTGTAAGCTTGTGACTTTATTTTTATGAAGTCCCCGAGGAAGTTCCAATATTGCAACAAAACACGTAGGACTAGTTTTTGTTTTATACTTTCAGTCTTTGGCAATAAATGAAGTTTTTATCATCATTTGCCTGATTCCTGCTTTGTCCAAACTCCTGAATATTCAGAAGGGGAAGGAGAGGAGGATTCCGTTTAGCCCCCTAGTGCTTGCTATCGGGGGAGGTACCCTACAGGCGACTATTATATAGACAATCTGTGAGTGCATTATACTAGCGTGTAATATACTGTTTAAAAGGATACTACACTATGTTATTTTGTTTTTAATATTCTTTTAGGTTTACAGCTGTATCCCATTTTTTTCATATTCTATACACCTATTCGTCAGTGACCCACTGGGGGGGGGGGTTACCTTGGGAAGCTGTTGATTGCTCAAGGTAAGTTATCTATATTTTTCCTTGTTTTTAAAATTTAAGGAGAAACAGAACTTTATAGAGTTGAAAAATTAGCAGATTTAAACATTTTTTTTTCTGCCAAGTGGTGATATTTGGTGTAAATTTTGCAACTTTGCTTACGACTCCTCACAACTCACTTGTTGATGACTTAATATTCATTAACACATTAACAACGGGCCATTTGCAGAATGCTTTTTCATGGAAAATAAATGTCATCAGCTCTAATCAACGCCATTCAAGATAGGGTCAACTCTCTGTGAAAAGGTTGCTAGGCAACATCAAATGTTTGTTTATTTAAATATTGATCTGTTTTTCTTTGTTATTATTGATTTTCAGGATCAATACAAATTAAGGGGAAATATAAACCTATGAAATAGTCAAATAAACATTTATTACCTGTCATATATTGTCTTATCTACTTACATATTCCTATAAATTAACCGGTATTTGGTGATTATGTTTATTGCTATAACCATTTAATTCCAGAAAAAACAGTGGGGGAGCTAATGGCCACCTGAGTTTTAAAAATACATTTTGAAAAAAAAAATTATGTGGTCAGTTTACTGTAAACAATTTTGATGCTTGTTTGAGTTTCTCTTAAAGGACATTGTGAAAAATAAATTAAAGGATATAATAGTCAGAAGTATGTTTATGGTTTATGTTCATTGTAAAACGATTTCACATCCTTTAATCGTAATTATTCACAGAAAAAGCCACATTAGTTGGTTTTGGTTAAGTGTTATAAGTAACCACTTCCTAACGGCGCAAACAAGAAGAGGATTATATTTTGAGGATATGTTACTTTCCTTTTCATAAGAATATAGATGTTAGTCAGTAGATAACACATTAAAGGAACACTATAGTCACCTAAATTACTTTAGCTAAATAAAGCAGTTTTAGTGTATAGATCATTCCCCTGCAATTTCACTGCTCAATTCACTGTCATTTAGGAGTTAAATCACTTTGTTTCTGTTTATGCAGCCCTAGCCACACCTCCCCTGGCTATGATTGACAGAGCCTGCATGAAAAAAAAAAACTGGTTTCACTTTCAAACATATTTAATTTACCTTGAATAATTGTATCTCAATCTCTAAGTTGAACTTTAATCATATACAGGAGGCTCTTGCAGGGTCTAGCAAGCTATTAACATAGCAGGGGATAAGAAAATCTTAATTAAACAGAACTTGCAATAAAGAAAGCCTAAATAGTGATCTCTTTACAGGAAGTGTTTATGGAAGGCTGTGCAAGTCACATGCAGGGAGGTGTGACTAGGGTTCATAAACAAAGGGATTTAACTCCTAAATGGCAGAGGATTGAGCAGTGAGGCTGCAGGGACATGTTCTATACACCAAAACTGCTTCATTAAGCTAAAGTTGTTCAGGTGACTATAGTGTCCCTTTAAATAATTATACATAACAGATACACTATATGGCCAAACGAATGTGGACAATCTTATTATTTACAGAGTTCAGGTGTTTCAGCTTCACCCACCACTAACAGGTGCATACAATCAACACACAACCATGAAATCTCTATAGACAAACATTAACACTACAATGAGCAATACTGAAAATCTCAGTGTCAAAGGATTCCATCTTTTCCACAATTTATTCACAACTTAAATTGCTATTATTGTTGTAAAGTGCAAGTGTGTATGAGCAAAGACTCCAGCTATGAAGTGATAGACCACACAGACTCACAGAAAGGGGACCACAAGGGCTTATGCGTGTAGTGCATAAGTATCACCAAGTTGAATCACTAACTACAGAATTTGAAACTATATCTTGAAGGAACATCTGAACCCTAGAACTGTGTTTCGGACCTTCAGTAAAGTGGCTCCGATTTCTAAGCAGCATTATACAAGCCTGACATCAACATGCACAATGCCACGTGCCAGCTGGAGTGGTAGAAAGCTTGCCACCAGTGGACTCTGGAGCAGTAGAAACATGTTCTGTGGAGTGATGAATCATGTTTAACTATCTGGTGGTTTAATGGAAGAGTCTGAATATGGCAGATAGCAAGAGCATGTTTTGCAATTGTGTGCTTCCGACTTTGGCCTCGATTTAATTCTGTTGGATAAGCTTTTCAAACAATCACAATAATTTTCAAATTATCTATGTTTCTATTTATCTACCAAAATTCCCATTGGCATTAAAGGGACTCTCCAGTGCCAGGAAAAAAAAAAAACATTTTCCTGGCACTGCAGGTCCCCTCTCCCTCCCACCTCTCATCCCAAGTTTTCCCTCGGCGCTGGGTCAGGCTCCGCCTACGCTCCTCCCCCGCTGACGTCTTCCAATGCTTTCCAATGGGGATTTCGGCGATGCTGGAGGTCCTCACATAGCGTGAGGACGCCCAGCGTCGTTCTATGAACATGGAAGTGTCCTCTAGTCGCTGTCTAGACAGCCACTAGAGGAAGACTTAACCCTGCAAGGTAAATACTGCAGTTTATGAAAACTGCAATAATTACACTTGCAGGGTTAAGGATAGTGGGAGTTGGCACCCAGACCACTCCAATGGGCAGAAGTGGTCTGGGTGCCTGGAGTGTCCCTTTAAGGGTGATTTCTGTAAATAAATAATTTGAAAGGTTTTTCTAACAGATTGTGATAATTTGCAAAGATTACCCAAAATAATTTAATTGAGGTCTTTGTGGCAACATTTTGGGGTATGCTCTTTCCTGTTCCAGCATGACTGTGTTCCTGTGCACAAATCAAGGTCCATAAAGTCATGATTTGACAAGGTGGCCTTCACTGGACCCTAACCTTAACCCCCTGAACACATTTGGAAAAGCTGGAATGATGATTGCAATCCAGACCTTCTTGTCAAACATCAGTGCTTGACCTCGTAAATGCTCTTTTGGCCATTTTGTCCACAGACACAATCCAAAATTTTATGGAAAGAATTCCCAGAGGAGAGAAGGCTGTTATCGCTGCAAGGGGAGGGGATGGCACTTTATATCAATGCCCTTGATTTTGAAATACGACGTCCAACAAGCTCACATATGTGTGATGGTCATTTGTCCACATATTATTGCCACATAGTGTATATGGTTCTTCAATCACGTTTTCAAATGAGTGATGATTACCATTAGTAAACATTCTATTACATACCTGGTAGTTCATTATCGCTCGTAAACACATGATACAGACATGTACGTCATCTTTTTTACATACTAATCTTGAGTTTTTTAGAGTCCTCCTGCTTGGAAGAGTATTATACCTAAAACAAACATAAATACAATAAACATAAAATAAAATCTACAAATAAATTAACATTAATCCCTACACTAAACTATCACTAAACATTAATCCCTACTTAATTTGACATTTACATTACGACTAACGGTAAACTAAAAATGAGAAACATAAAAGATACATAACATCGATAACATCTCTTATGGGAAAATAATGCTACATCAAGGATCTGGAGACATTTATAAACCACTCGACCTTCATTTTTGTGTTATGTTATGATGTCTTGAGAACTACTCAATGTCATTATTTTCCCTTAATACACAGTTCACCATTATGTAGCATTTCTGTGTGTGCGTTGTTTCCTCCCCTAGACATTATAGTAACACAATAATAAAAGTATATGCGAATTAAAACGTTAATGTATTATCTCTCTTTAATCATTTATCACCCAGACCATAACTATGGCTATGAGGTTGCTCATGCTCTGTGATCCTTTCCTTACTGTATTGGTTAAAATATCAATAGCAACGTAATTCCTTTCTATAAAAGAATACATTATACACATTACAAACAACACAATACAATAATAATAGAATGCTTTATTACAACATATAAATAGACGTACAATTACTAGTTTCGAAACGTATTTCCACTTAATTAACTTAAAATCAGAGAGAGACCAAATTATTTCAACTATTGGCTGATAAATCTTAAAATGGGTTACATGCAGTATCGTACATGGTTACTATATAAAAACACATACAACCGTCAAGGACGGCCATCTTATATTAATTTAACGCACTATACGTGAGTGTTTCCCAGTGCTGCTCCACATGTCTAGATAGCCATTTACGTCCTTCTAACCACTAGCAAGTGGCACAAATACCTATGTTTTAGCATTTTACTTCGTTTAGGCAGATAGCCTTTACCTAAGATTCAGCATGTGTTATTACGCTACCCTCTCTCACTCAGTCAGATTGGCCAGATTTGCTTGCTGTTTATGTGTTAACTTCATACTGACATACTTGTTATTGTGCCTTTTGTGATTAGCCTGTCATTAATATCGAAAACAAATGTGCAGATCCATCACACGCCATGTGCATGCCTTACAATGTTACCTGTAATCTGCTTGCCAATACTGTTGTGGCGTTGCTAGTCTGTCTGTAATCATTTGCACCGAAAAAAATAAAAAACACATTGAAGAGAAACCATAATACTATGGAATAATGCTGCCTAAGATTAATATACCCATATCACATATTAAATAAAGAAAGAGTGGTGAAATAACATCCCTCTATAAACTGACCTAAAAACATAAATAAATATAAAATATAGAACAATGTTTCCATCAATAAATCGAATAACAAAACTGTATAGTGGAAGATAAAAAGAAACATATGCTGGGAGAGGGTGTAAAACAAAGCAAGACTGGTAGCCCATTGCCTTGTTAGCATGTTATATCACTTTCTATTAACTGAGAGTAAATATACAACTAGTGGAAATCAAATATGCCAGATTTCACAGAACACCATTGGGCCTGGTGGATGCACTCTGGGTGATGCAGCTCTTCTCCAGTATTATGTGCCTACACACAATGTCCTCCTCCAGGTGGGCAATTGACCCCCTTATGCGTGGTCCTGCTCACTCACTATAAATGTATATATACACACATACATACAGGCCTCCCATTAGCCGTGATTTTGGTCAGAACAATGTTTTGCAGTCCTGATTTAATTCCCTTGTATCCCATATCTGTGGACACCAGAGAATTGTCCTCTGACAGCACAGTGTGTGCACGGGATTAGAGGAGTTCAGCAGCCCTCTCTGCATGGAATGTTTGGGCCCTACCAGATAAGCTGTCTGTCCTAAGCTGAAGATGTTAACAAATGGCCTTAGAATAGCATTTTGAGTGATCAGACTGCGTCTAGATAGTACTCCCAACATAAACCTGATGTGAAAAACACTCTTTACCATGGATTTTTGCCACAAACTCCTGGAGGAGTATGGAACTGGCTACCTGCCCACCAACTATTGTCTAAGTCGGAGACCCCGTTGGGGAGTTATCCTCCCCAGACGCCATTAGCAGCTTTCCCTGGGTGCCGCTGGTTCGGCACTTTCCCTTCATTCGAATGGAACCAAACACTAGCATCCTGGCGGCTGTTCGCATGAAGACACCCACGAATTGACCTCAGCAGTACTTAGCAGCCATCGTTCAGCATGAGGACTTCATGAGTCCCCGGTCACCTCAGCGGTACTTAGCCGCGAATGTTATGGAACTCTTTTCGGCATGAGGGGACCATGCGATTGCCGGACAACTTTGTCCGGGGTTTTGAACTACATTTTGGAGGGAAGGTGCTTGAGACTAAGGGGCACAAATGAAACCTGAGAGCCAGGCGGAGAACCACATATTGCGGACGCAAAAGCTCCCGAAAATTGACCAGCCAAAGCACCATATTTTAGGCATAGGACCAGGCCCGGACTGGCCATCGGGCACACCGGGCAAATGCCCGGTGGACCGCGGTGGCCATGGGCCGAGGCCGGCAGGGGAGGTCCCAAGACATCCCCTGCCGGTCTATGCAGGGCCGGCACTATCCGAGGGCCGGCACTATCCGAGCGCCGGCCCTGCTGTCTTCCATGGAGGGCCGGTGGGGAGATCAAAGCTCTCCCTCACCGGCCCATTTAAATAGACCGGCGGCTGGGGAGAGAGGGAGAGGATCCGGCGGAGCTCTATTTTGCAGCTCCGCTGGGTTCCTCTCGCGAGATCGGGAGCGTTGCCATGGCAACGCCCCGATCTCGCGAGAGTCACCATTGGACCACCAGGGATCGTGTGTGAATGGGGTCCCGCCCCCCCCACTCACCCCCACCCCCCACTCACCAGCGTGCCGGACCCCTCCCCCTCCCAGGCTAAAGGTAAGGGGGGAGATAATGCATGATTAGTGTTTTTGTTTATTTACCCCCCTTATTTTTTTTTATTTGTATATTTATTCCCACTTAGGTTTTTATTTGTTTATTTACCCCCCAACACACAACATTTATACTCAGCACTCTCACACTCAGCACACTCAGCACTCACACACATCATACACAGCACTATTACACTCAGCACTCACACACATTATACACAGCACTCACACACATCACACTCAGCACTCACACACATCATACACAGCACTCACACACTCACACACATCATACACAGCACTCACACACATCATACACAGCACTCACACACATCATACACAGAACTCACACACAGCACTCACACACATCACACTCAGCACTCACACACATCATACACAGAACTCACACACAGCACTCACACACATCACACTCAGCACTCACACACATCATACACAGCACTATTACGCTCAGCACTCACACACATCATACACAGCACTCACACACATCATACACAGCACTCACACACACATACTGCACCCCTCACATACACACACAACCCCCCGATACACTGCATCACACACATACACAATACTTCCAAACATATTTATATAATGTATATATATACACACAGCACCCCTCACACACACACACACACAGCACCCCTAAACACATTTCATTCCAGACACACACTAGATCCTCTACCCAACTCTGAATCATCTACACACACTAGATCCCTATATACACTCTGAATCCGTTATATACGCACGCTCACTAGATCTCCCATACATAGTCTGGGTCCTTCACACACACACAGTCTGGATCCCCTATACGCACACTAGATTCCTTGTAAGCAAACCCATACATTCCCTGAACACACACACACACACACACTATAGCCTGTATATACACACACACACACACACACACACTATAGCCTGTATACACACACTTGCTACATCCCCTATAGACACATTCTCTACAGCCCCTAGCCACATATGCATTACATTACACCACAAACACAACACGACTAAAACCGACCTTATTACACAATACCACACCACGACCAGCTCACTCTACACACACGCAATACCACAAGCAGGCTCCAAACACATGCACAATACTCTTTCCTGGCCTTTTGTCTCCTGGTATCCATTTATAGAGACACCAGAGACAAGTTGCAAGGAAACACAGTGCAAGCATGTTATTAAATTTGCTTGCACTGCACAGAACAAATACAGGGCTTTTTTCTCATGCTAGAGCTCTTCAGCAGAGCTCTGTGCATGGTCTGCCCTGGAAGAGCATTGAACCAACATGCTCACTTTGAGAGGGCGCGTGTTTGTCATGAGTGATGACAAAACACACCCTCTCTGCCCCGCCCCCTTCTTAATGGGCCGCTGTGATAAAAAAATGCCTGGGCCGAATTTTTTCCCCAGTCCGGCCCTGCATAGGACCACATGTGCGGCCGGTCAGAACTTGAACACGATGGTGTTTCCTCTATGCTGCATGGATCTGAGTGCTATTTGGAGAACTTGGGCACTCAGATCAGGGCTTTCTGGGGATGTATGATTTGTGGGGTTATTACATTTTTTTATGATGTTTTGGGGTATTTTTCTGTTTTATATTTTTGTGTTTGCTTCTCTCTTCCTGGGAGATAATCAGAGATTTATGGGAGGTGCTTTGTCTTGTATTGAATGGAGACCCCATGCTAGGGGCTGTGTATAAAAGCAGACAACTTGGCCATAATAAAACAGTTCCTTTCCACTCTTCACTCAGTCTGGGCTAGTGTTTGGGTGGATCAGCTATACTTTCTGCAGGAAGCTGTACCCAGGACCCTGTTCCAGGGCGGGAAGCGACGTTGAGACCCTAGCCAAGTTGTGGCAACTAGGGGCTGAAGCACTCCTGTGTCCCAGAGGAGAGCTAGGAAGTGAGCTTGACGGAGGTACAAAGTCGGGGTGCCAGACGGTCCGTCACACCTGATTTATATGATTCTCAGTGTTTAGACCTAAACAGTTTGTTCTATTAGTGTTATAACCATGTAAATATTTAACTTGCATTGCTAAAATCAAGATATACATTTATATAGTCTGTGTCTAGCTCGTTTGAGCAGGGCCATCAACACCTTTTGTTTCTGTGCATCCAACTTGCCTTGTTGCAATACTTCTCTGTTAGTCCACCTATTGTACAGGACTGCGGAATTTGTTGGTGCTTTATAAATAATACCAGTAACGTCAACTAGGCCGCTCCTGCAACCGTTAAAGTTAAAGTTCAATGACTGTACTGGTTGTTCTTAGCAGATGGCCTGCTTACTCGATATGACATGAGAGCATTGTAAATACTTTAAGTGTCTTAATGCAAGATAAGCCAGGTAATTTCCATGGAAAGTACTGAATGTTTTATTTGTATAGCATCTCATCTCTTTGAACTTAAAGGGACACATCAGGTAAAAGTACCACTCCTTTTTAAATGTGTTTGATAGAAAAAAAAAAACATTACAAAAAGCATTGAAACATATATTGCTTAATATTTTAAGGATATCCTCAGAGATTTAAATGAGCTCATCTGCAGCCATTTCCTGGCCTAAATCTCTCACCTAATTCCAGGTATCACATCATTCTTATGGGGGAATTATAGGTACATGCTCTATAATATTCAATAGGCATGAATGGAAAACAAAAACATGCACATACTTGCTTCTGCTTCTACTTATAATTTTTATTTATTGTTTTTCATTACACTAATATGGCACCAATAGCTGCATTGCATATTTGTGCATTTTCCACCATAACTCCACCTCCCTCTTTTCTGTTTCCAACAGGAAGTGATGAGATGCTAGCAGGAAATCATATAATGATTGTTCTATGAATGAGATAAACCAATTTTTCATCCTTAGATGTTAATGGAATTTTTCTATTCTTTTTAATTGAGAAATGCAGTACTCTATCAGAAAATTGGTAAGTTGCTTTAGTCTCAGATAGACGGTAAACGTTTGGCATGTATCTACATAATATTTAGTGTTTACATTACATATACTGTTTCTGTCTCAACTGGGTGGACCTGATCAGCCTTAAAAACCTTCAGAGTGAATACACTTGCATGTCAATATGCATGGAGTCAGTCTGTATCTGAACTACTGCAATTGCTTATAGAATATGTCTAGATACCAATTCTCAGAGTTCCGCAGAAAACTCTCCGCAGCTCATACCAAAATAGATGACAGGATATGGTTTTCCATCAAACAGATCCTAAGACAGCTACTGTTGAATGCCCTGGCCAAGCCTGCATCTTAGCATGTACTCATGTGGCAATATTTCAGTCACTCTTGTCCGATTATGGGAGTGGTGCAGAGACTCAGGCTGACTATCAAAACCCATGTCTTGTGACCATCTAAGTATAGATCTATTTCCTTACCTGGACTGAAAAGATGGTTAGGAGATATGTCTGTGCAGCACTGTGTACGGTTGTCCGTTATATTTTGTTTTAGCAATGCTCTTTTGCTTAGATCGTACGCTTTTCTCTTAACCTAATTCACTGTCCATTCTATGTTCAAGTTCTCTATTATTAGCTCATAACTCTATAATCCGTTTCTATAACAAGACACTCGCGTGGAGTAAATGCAAACTATCCACTTCATTTGAGTACCCTACGTCTTAGCTACAAAATACAGTGCTCAAAGGACACTTATTACCTAATTTTGTCTTTCAAGGACAGAATGTTTGTTGATAGATTGCTACAGAGGAATTGTATTCTCTCTGAATGTGATTTGCTACTTTTTAATTATATAAAATTATACCACACCTAGCTACAGTACAAGTGCACAGTCTCCAGGACATACGTTAAGGGGTTTACAGAACTCTTACCTTCCCATGATTCATTAAATAGATGTTTATTCTACTCTGCCAACAGCCACATGACCTGATTCTAACCCTGCGAGTGTCCGGTGCACCCTTTTATTCAGACTGTGCACAGCAAACAAAATTCACAAAAACGTGGGTCATTTATGGCTATTGTATTAGAGAAGATAAATTGAAAATGACATGTCTGGACATTAAAAAGAAATAGAAAAAAAAACAAGGCAGCATTCAATACACTTTTACTGGTGGTGAGGCTGCAGAGCATGTTCCCTGCTGCAGGCTGAATGGTGTAGCAAAACCAATTATCTCTAATGTGATGCTCACTCACTATTTGGCCACATACGTGCAGAGAACTTATACAGGAGTGCTTCTTGACTCATTTTAATGGCTTGTTTTACACTCACTACTTCCTGTGGTTAACCCATATGGCTATAAGATACATTTCTTGGGTTTATTTTTGACTGTTACACAAGACTAAAATGATTCTTGCAGCTTCCGTACCTTGGAACATTCTAAATTTGCTAGCCCAGGGACTCATCAAAAATCTTAACCCTTCTATAGCTAATCAGAAACTATAATGTTGAGATCGGCCAAATGTGATTTAAAAAAAAAAAACATCCCCTAAACAGAAAACCTTAATTTGCAAGGCTTAAAGATAATCTTAATTACATAGCATATAGTCCAACAAAAATATTCCACAATGACATTCAAATTATAGAAAGTAATTGTACTGAGTCCAATAATCTAATCTGTATAACCAGTGCTTGTCGAAGTGGGCAGACCATTACTAGCCAGTCCACAGCATGCCAAGCCTAAGGCAATTCTTGACGCATTCAGTGCAAGTGAGTATGCATGTACTATCGTGCGGATATCAGGACTCTTTGTGGCTGAATGATGTAAGCATGATGAAGTCTCAGAATTTCCTTCTTTACTGACTATCTACTTATAGCAGCCCAGGATAAATAACTCTCCTGGCCCCTTACTATTCTGTTTCTACATATTTTGTTATCTAAAATACTCATATTCTAAACATTCCGTCATTCCTTGGGTACATACACATGTAATATTATACCGTAATGATAGCTCATTAATGACTATTCAATGCATTTCCTGTGGAGTACAAAGGTAAGCACACAAAGAATGAAATTCAAACACTGTCTGACTCACTGTGATGTGTAAATAAAATCATCACACTGCAGGATTAGCACAGAATTTTATTATGGCTATCAAGAATGATCCTGCGGATCAAACAAAGATTTGGTGGGACTTCGAAATACTGAACATACAATGAATGTCATTTAGCAAGTTAACACCTTTTCTGTTTCTGTTAGACCGTACACTGATCATTATAACGATCAAAGAGAAAAACATAAAATTAAATTATACAATTCATAATTGCAAGATATATAAATCTAATGTTTTTGTAATATATATGCTGTTTAATTCTAAATACAAGTGTTTAATATATGTAGCAGTTGAGACCATGTTTAAACTGCATCTCCCCTTAATCTATTTTTAATCATTGCAAACAGTAAACCATAATACAACTAGACCAAATAACCAAAATAGAATATTTAAACCAACTCTTTTTTTTTTACTACACATTCATAACTCATTTTGTATGTATTTTAGAATACCTCTACATTCCTAAATGGGTCACGCAAAAATAGATTTAAAGAGACACTATGGTCACCAAAACAACTTTAGCTTAAAGGACCACTATAGTGCCAGGAAAACATACTCGTTTTCCTGGCACTATAGTGCCCTGAGGGTGCCCACACCCTCAGGGACCCCCTCCCGCCCGGCTCTGGAGAGAGGAAAGGGGTAAAAACTTACCTTTTTCCAGCGCTGGGCGGGGAGCTCTCCTCCTTCTCTCCTCCTCCGTTCCTCCTTCTGGGCTGAATGCGCACACGCGGCAAGAGCTGCGCGCGCATTCAGCCCGTCGCATAGGAAAGCATTTACAATGCTTTCCTATGGACGCTTGCGTGCTCTCACTGTGAAAAATCACAGTGAGAAGCACGCAAGCGCCTCTAGTGGCTGTCAATGAGACAGCCACTAGAGGATTAGGGGAAGGCTTAACCCATTCATAAACATAGCAGTTTCTCTGAAACTGCTATGTTTATAAAAAAAATGGGTTAACCCTAGAAGGACCTGGCACCCAGACCACTTCATTAAGCTGAAGTGGTCTGGGTGCCTAGAGTGGTCCTTTAATGAAGCAGCTTTATTATTATAATTAATGTTATTATAGCCATTTATATAGCTCCAACAGATTCCGTAGCGCTTTACAATATTATGAGTGGGGGGATTTAACTATAAATAGGACAATTACAAGAAAACTTACAGGAACAATGGGTTGAAGAGTTTATAGTCTATAGTTTTGGTGTATAGATCATGTTCCTGCAATCTCAGCTCATTTAGGAGTTAAATCACTTTGTTTATGAAGCCCTAGTCACACCTCCATGCATGTGACTTACACAGCCTTCCTAAACACTTCCAGTATAGAGTCTTTTAATGTTTGCACTTCCTTTATTTCAAATTCTGTTTAATTTAGAATGACATCTCCTGCTCTGTTAATAGCTTTCTAGATCCTACAGGAACCTTCTGTATGTAATTAATGTTCAATTTACAGAACAGGAAATGAAAATGTTTAAAGTAAGTTACATCTGATTGAAAAAGAAAGTATTTTGTGTTTGAGCAGGCTGTGTCAGTCACAACCAGGGGAGGTAAGGCTATGGCTTTTTTTTTTTTTTCTTTTTTTCTTTTTTTTTTTATGCTAGTGAGCCAAGGACAGGACTGTCCAGCGCAAATTGAGCTGGTTGTGATATTTTGTGATTGAAACGTATTTTTAGAAATGCAACATTTTATCTGAGGGTTCAGTCTTTCTTACCGTAACGTAGAATGTCTGCCTGATCGAGTAATGCTATTCCCAACAGGTGACGGTAAATTACTTCCTCTATGTAAGTCCTCGATGGACCGACTCCAAGGCTTGGATTTATCCACATTATTTTCCACATTATTTTCTAAAGTTTCAAAGTCATACCTAAAAGGAAATAAAAAAGCACAGAAGCAATTAAAACTCTGTCAAAAAAAGTAAGGTGATCTCTGCAGACTATTGGTTACAAGCTGATTTATGGTTCTTACAGATTGCTGGGTAACCATTCTGACAGAGATATTTGACAAGGGAATGGTAAATTTAAACAAAGGAGATGTTGAGAAAAATTGAACAAAATGGAAAAAATTGTCAGTTCTCCAACAATTTTGGTTTAGCAATAACCCTCCAAATAATATAGCTGCTGGTAGCATTTTCACAATACAACTAGGGAATATTTAAAGTGAAAGCATCAATCAAGAATGCATGGGTTCTTTGCAGTAGAGTTTAATATTTGAGCTATACAAGGTGTTAGTAATAGTACAGATCAGATGTGTCTTCTTTTGACTTTCCAATTATTGGAAAGTCATTCTTTTAATAATCTGTTAAATAGCAGCTAACAGACAACTACGAGTGATGTATGGCTAACGTAGCTCTACAACAGATGCACTGTCAAGACTGGACACATTTTTGTTTTCACATTTGACAAGGGTTCTATCCACTAAACAGTGAGTTGAGAACCAATTTGCAAAGTTTAGACCAAAATAGACAATTTGGAAATATTTTTTAGATTGGTCTAGATATTATTATTTTTTTAATTTTAAGCCTATATTTTGCAAATGTATTACTTACTATACTGAGATTTGTGAAAGAGATTAAGTGGTTATGGTACCTAGTGAGTCCATTTAAAAGCACAAAAAAGCAATGAAATTAGTCAAATGAATGGACTGCGACACATAAGCATATTATATATCTGAGTAATAAAGTATCTCCCTCTTGTGAGCAGATGACAAGCCACTTGTAGCGTGTTTACTCGTTTGGGAATATCCCCAAACAAGACAGCCTGCATGCTCCATGCCATTTTTCAAATGTTAGTAATAATATTAAAAATTAAATTTGCCATCATAGCATTAATGAAACATGAATAATACAGTGTGGCTGCCAAGTCTTACAAAAACGAGCATATACGAGAACAGCAAGCGTCAGGAAAGTGGTTTTAAAAAACAGTCCTCTGGTGTAATATTGCGTTATTTAATTGATTTATAAACTGGAGAAAAGTAGAGAAATTATTGTTTTGTTGACGATAATACATACCACTCTTTTTATTAATATTTTGGTATAGGTATTAAAAAATAATAAACAGAAGAAAAAAACTGTAGAAGATGAGCAGAATTTGTATTACAAAAATCTGCTTTACTGCAGAGTTTTGAGGCATTAAAAAAAGTCCATAAAATATTTTATTCTTCTAACAGTATTTTTTCTTTTGGACTTAGATTATTCTATGTTTTTGTATGTTATTTGTTTTATTTTGTGTGGGCTTTGCTTACTCTATGGGGTGTTTTGTAAACTCTGAATTGTAGTGCATTGAAATCTAATTTGTATTATTTAGGAAAAGTAGAAATATTTATAGAAACATAGAATGTGACGGCAGATAAGATCCATTTGGCCCATATAGTCTGCCCAATTTTCTAAATACTTTCATTAGTCATTTGCCTTATCTTATAGTTAGGATAGCCTTATGCCTATCCCATGCATGCTTAAACTCCTTTACTGTGTTAACATCTACCACTTCAGCTGGAAGGCTATTCCATGCATCCACTACCCTCTCAGTAAAGTAATACTTTCTGATATTATTTTTAAACCTTTGTCCCTCTAATTTAAGACTATGTCCTCTTGTTGTGGTAGTTTTTCTTCTTTTAAATATAGTCTCCTCCTTTACTGTGTTGATTCCCTTTATATATTTAAATGTTTCTATCATATCCCCCCTGTCTCGTCTTTCCTCCAAGCTATACATGTTAAGATCCTTTAACCTTTCCTGGTAAGTTTTATCCCGCAATCCATGAACCAGTTTAGTAGCCCTTCTCTGAACCCTCTCTAAGGTATTAATATCCTTCTGAAGATACGGTCTCCAGTACTGTGTACAATACTCCAAGTGAGGTCTCACCAGTGTTCTGTATAATGTCATGAGCACTTCCCTCTTTCTACTGCTAATACCTCTCCCTATACAACCAAGCATTCTGCTAGCATTTCCTGCTGCTCTATTACATTGTCTGCCTACCTTTAAGTCATTAGAAATAATCACCCCTAAATCCCTTTCCTCAGATGTTGAGGTTAGGACTCTATCAAATATTCTGTACTCTGCCCTTGGGTTTTTACGTCCAAGATGCATTATCTTGCAAATCTGGACAAATTCCTCAACTCAGCTATAGTCATACCGAGTTTTTCCACTAAAGTCAGAATACAAAGTGAATTTCAAATTTAAGGCCAGAGTACTCGAACTGAAAGCAGAGCTGGATTACAGAATGTTTCCTGTTTGACTATTTTCACCTTGAATTTAAAATTCACTTTGAAGTCACTTTGAATGCTCACTTTCGTGAATAGCCCTGTCAGTTGATCTATAATTTAGTCTTGCCTATTAGCAGGCACATCAGCACAAATCAATGGAAGTCAGCAGTCAGGAAAAGAGTTGAGCAGTTTAGCAGAGACTCAGAGCTGACGGTAGGTATAATAATATAATGAGATTTTAAATAACATATTACGCTTACGTGACTGCGTATTGTGCAAACGAAAGATATTCCACCAGAATATCCAAGCCTTTATTTTCTTCATTCAAAAATTCTCTCACCCACCTGAAAAACAAAACATCAACATGGAATGCTCAATTATTTAAAGAATTACATTCTGTTTTTGATTTTTTATTGTTTTAAAAGCATTCCCTCCCAACAATATGTATACCTCTGTTATTACATAGTTACACAGTTACATAGTTACATAGCTGAAAAGAGACTTGCGTCCATCAAGTTCAGCCTTCCTCACATTTGTTTTTTGCTGTTGATCCAAAAGAAGGCCAAAAAAAACAATTTGAAGCACTTCCAATTTTGCAACAAACTAGGAAAAAAATCTGGCAGTCAGATTTATCCTTGGATCAAACAGTTATTACCCTACATTGAAAAATGCTATCCTTAAATATTCTGTTGCAAGTATGCATCTAGTTGTGTGAACATCTGTATGGACTCTGATAAAACCACTTCTTCAAGAAGAGAATTCCACACCCTTATTGTTCTTACAGTAAAAAAAAACCTTTTCTTTGTCTTAGACAAAATCTTCTTTCTTCCAGTTACGCTTTGATTTCTATTCAAAGTAATCCAAATTATATTTAGCATAGAAAAACCCCAGTCCCCCCGCACCTTCACCTTCCCCACAGTAACTCTAATATGTCAAACTATTTAGTAATCTCGGAAGAAGATAAATGGAGGGTGATGGGAACACTGAAGAGCAGGGGTAGGCAACCTTTGGAACTCAAGATCTTGTTAACTACATTTCCCATAGTGCTCAAACAGCCATAATGCTGACAAAGCATCAAATGAGACATAGTCTACGCCATCTGCAGTGCCAGAGGTTGCTTATCCCTGCTATAGAGGTTGTTTGATGAAAAGTAAAAAAAATAGGCCACTTGATGTTTTTAGAAATCTGCATTTGTGGAAATGTTGTCAGATTGCATTCTAATACACATGTGCAGAGTATTTCATCATTTTTATTATAACTACTGCATGTAAAAAAAGCACGTAAAAGATACATTGTTTTGCCAGTGAGAACATCCGCAACAATCAAAACAACTGCAGTGGTAACATGTGTAGGACTTGCAAAGATAAACAAAGGATGTCTCAATGGAGATTTTGTTCAAAATTCTTAAAGGACATCTTCCCCAAAGTAAAAGTAAAATGCAAAATGAGCACACACAAAAAAAAAAAATCAGATGGTTCCTTTATTAGATCCATCTAAGAAAGACTGTATCACAAAAGAAAACAGCATTTCTAATAGTTTATTTCTCTGCCTATGTCAACTATGTCAAATTTCTTCACAGCAAATATAAAATCTTGTCAGTTGTGTTTGTTCAAACATTTTGTTGAAGAATAGGAAGCATACCAATAAATGGAGTATAAAACAAACAAACAAAAAAAACGTGTACACATTGTTGGTTAGGTATTCCTAAAGTAAAAAAAAAAGGAAATTTGCATAATATAAATGTATTGGATAATATTTTACAAGAATATTGGGAACAATTCTAAAGTTTTAGAGGTGGATGGGGCCGGATTTCACCAGCGGCACAAACCGGTGGAGTGTAGGGGCCTAACTAGAAGAGGCGAGATCAACATGAGTGGGCGAAGCCTAGCACCAAACACCATGCCTACGTTCAGAGCACCTGGGTGGTCCGCACCCCCCAGGAACAGCCCTGGACAGACATATTTATCTTCTGCTGGCAATTATTATTCCATGATTTAGGTGTGCTAGGACCGGCTCTCCTGGTTTGTTCTGGGGCAATTTATTGCTCCCCAGGACATCCCACTAGATCAGGGGTTCTCAACGTTAGTCCTCAGGACCCCCTACCAGTCCAGGGTTTAGGGATTACCTGGGTGTGTCTAAGGTGTTTAGAAAAAGAAAAAAAAAACACCTTAGAGTCTAAGGTGGTTTTTTTCCCCCCTTTTTCTAAACACCTGAGACACACCCAGGTAATCCCCAAATCCTGGACTTGTAGGGGGTCCTGAGGACTGGGTTGAGAACCCCTGCACTAGATCTTCACGTGGGCGATTCCTTTTTTGTTCCATGTTTTCTTCTCCCTTTACTAATTTGCTTATTCTATTCTCAATTGTTTTTCTCTTCTACATAATTTATTTTCCCTTATGACTATTCTCTACTCAACCTACTGTTACTTCCCTGCTTAACGTTCTTCTCAAGCCCTCTTTCTATACATAAAAGTACAATATACTATATTGCTATTCTCCGACTCCATGGTGTACGGCCTGGTAACCCAGTCAATAGTTACATTCAGGGGAGGGCTGGCAGCCTTAGGCCTGGAGGGCAAAACCAGTCAAGTGGCCCATTGCACCACCAAATCAGTTCACCATCCATGCCCACCTTTTCCTGGTTTTATAACGGATATTGATGTTATGCTAATCAGTAGCTCTTTGCCATACCCGCTCCTTCACGGCTCCAGGCACTGCTTGTTGTGAGTGTGAGCCACTGTAAATTAGGGGCAGAGGGCACTTGCACTGCGGTAAAGATGGGGCTGGACAGGAGGAGAGTGCAGTTCAATCAGTGCACTCCCCTCCTGTGGGTCACCAGTAGACTGGTGCACCTGCCCAGGATCAGAGCCGGTGCAAGGATTTTTGCCGCCCTAGACAAAATAAAAATTTGCTGCCCCCCCATGTGACATCACAATGCCCCACCCATATGAACTAACGCCAGTGCTGCACACAGTGTGTGTTTACATTAAAAAGGCTGCAGGGACCAGCTATAGACACCAGAACCACTTCATTAAGCTATAGTGTCCCTTTAATGTGAGGTACATTATAGATTAGTGTCACTAATAATATACTAGATTGCCTACTTACAAGCAGATGAGGATGATGATGGGCTGCAGTTTGGCTCCACTGGTCTGGTGTAGAACAGGATCTCTGGAGGCTGTTTGCAACTGTGGTCACAAAATTCAATGTTCTGGGAGAATTGGAAGCAGCTCCATTTTTTGGGGCCCCTTACACAGCTCAAGGTCTGGGCCCCAGGGCCTGACGGTGAGTATGCCCATAAGGCCCACTCATAAGTTCCACCCACCCATGAGTTCTCTCACAGGGAGTGAAGTGTGTAGGGGATGTGTTATGTGTTATTGTAGAGGATCTAATATGTGTGCTTATGGTATGTAGTGTTTAGGGTTACCAGTTTGTGCAGGTGATGCAGTGTGTTTGTGTGTAGTGGAAGCAGTGTGTATTTGAGTATAAGGGATGTATTATGTGTTTCTGGTTGTGTGTAAGGGATGCATTGTGTGAATCTGTGTTTGTATGCATAAGGGATGCAAGGTGTGTGTCTGTATATGTGTGTATTGAGTGTAAGAGATGCATTGTGTTTCTGTGTGTATGTAAGAAAAGAAGTGTGTGTGTTTGCATGTGTGTGTACCGGTTTGCATTGTCTCGTTTCTGTGTATGTGTGCAAAGGATGTACTTGTCTTTTGTGGTGTGTAAGGGTTGCATTGTGTGTGTGTGTAATGGATGCATTTCAGGTGTTTCTCTGTGTGTGAGGGAAGCATGTTGTGTTTCTGTGTATGTATAGGGATGCATTGTGTGTGTGTGTGTGTGTGCGCACGTGCGTAGTGTGAAAGAGCTCCCTGTCTTGGCCTCTGTCCTATAGAGCTGCCCCTTCTGTCCCGTAGAGCTCTCCCCTGCACCTTAGTGGTCTCTCCTCTCCCCCACCCTCCCCTAGCGGTCTCTTCTCACACTCACCCACCATCCCTGTGCTCTTCTCAC
>OW240918.1:24153501-24177801 GCA_933207985.1 Pelobates cultripes
GCCTTACAGGAATTTAGGGCGGCCGGGGGGGCAATTGCCTCCCTGCCCCCTGGCCCAGCCCGCCCCTGGTTACATTATGTGCATTTATTTTCTCATACTTCCTTTCTTTTTTAAGATACCAAGATACCGTGTGTTAATCTGCTTTTATCTTTGCCAATCGCTGCCTATATCACACATACCATCTGCATCGTACTTCCATTGTACACTGTAATGCAGCCATCAAAGCCTTATGCCAAGTATAGATTAGCTTATTTTAGCTTAACACTTTCCTTCATTTAATTAACTCATGTGTTCCAATATAATGCAGTGTTATTCTCCATGGCGTATGACTTGGTATTCCAGGAAATACACATTAACTTTATTTTATCATACAAACCCTTTTCTTTAAGATACTGTTTGTATTCTGTTTTTACCTCTGCCAATTGCTACTTACACTGCATACCATACTGTATGGCAGATATCTATCATGTATACAACTTATCTACAATGCATACTGTAATGCTGTTATCCAAGCCCCATGTTAAATTTATCAATTATCAATTGAATGATAAGAAAAATAAAGTTTCTGAGATTATATTTTATCCCTAAAAATCCACATACTGCAAATGTAACAAAACCATATACCCCCAAAATTCTCATATACCCTAAGTACATTTCCTGCAAGCAGGAACGGATCCGGAACACAAATTTGGATGGGGCACTGCCAAAAAAAGGAAAAGGGGACACTGCCTCTGAGATAGCGCCAGCAAGTACCCAGAAAAAAAAATATAAAAATAATTCTCTTTTCCTCCCTCACCTCTTGTTAGCAGTGCTACTGATTGGCATTTAAATTACAGTCCTGTGACCGATCATGCTCTCTCAAAATGCTATGTGGAAGGGGAATGGAAATGACACCATATCCCTGATCTATCAGCAATCTGAGCAAAGTGTTTACTTTAGAAGTTCGTATTGCCTACTTTATTAATTGAACTTTAATCACACGCAGAAGGCTGTTGCAGGCACGAGCAGGGAATTAACAGGGCAAGAGCAAATATATTCTAAATTAAGTATGCAATAAGGCAATCCCTTTAATGCAGACTTCTTTTTAAGGAAGTGAATAGAGAGACTGTGTAAGTGTCAGCCAGGGGAGGTGTGGCTAGGGCTGCATAAACAAAGTGATTTAACTCTTAAATGGCAGAGATTTGATCAGCGAGACTGCAGGGGCATGATCTTTACACCAAAACCACTTCATTAAACTGAGGTTGTTTTGGTGCTTATCGTGTCTCTTTCATCTTATGTTTACTTATTCCCTATACTTATCCATTATGTGTTAATGATGTCTGGGAAAAAAATAAAATTTAATGTAGAAACCCACACCCCTTTCTTTATCTCTCTCCTGGATCTGAGTGATGCCACCTGTCAATCATTGTTATACACCCTGTTCCAAATTATTATGCAAATTAGATTTTTCTCATTTACCTAAATAATTGATGTAAATAACAGTCAGCATAATTCTCATGTTATCAACTATTGAGTAGAATTCGCATTTTATTGAACAAACCTCCTAATGATAACAGTATTTTTTTTAAACATAAAAAACTTACAATACACTGTTCCAAATTATTAGGCACAGCAAGTTTTAAAACACTTTATAGGTTGTAAAGAACTGAAAATGGTCATTTGTTGTGTTTGCAACATATTTACTGAAATCAAAAGCTATTTCAATCAAACTTATAACAACATTTTAACTTTTTAAACATTTTAACAGACACGTTACATTTTAACACAGGACCCCTTATTTCATAGCAGCGTCACAAGTCTTGCATCCATTGAACTTGTGAGTTTTTGGACAGTTTCTGCTTGAATTTGTTTGCAAGATGTCAGAATTGCCTCCCAGAGCTGCTGTTTGGATGTAAACTGCCTCCCACCCTCATAGATCTTTTGCTTGAGGATGCTCCAAAGGTTCTCAATAGGATTGAGGTCAGGGGAGGATGGAGGCCACACCATGACTTGCTCTCCTTTTATTCCCATAGCAGCCACTGATGCAGAGGTATTATTTGCAGCATGAGATGGTGCATTGTCATGCATGAAGATGATTTTATCATGGAAAGCATAGTTCTTCCTTCTGTACCAAGGAAGAAAGTGGTCAGTCTTTACACCTTCGGGGAACCTAAAGGGACTGACCAGCTCTCTTCCCATGATTCCGGCCCAAAACATGACTCCACCACCGCCATGCTGATGTCGCAGCCTTGTTGGAACAGGGTGGTCGTCCACCAACCATCCACTACTCCATCCATCTGGACCATCCAGGGTTGCACGGCACTCATCAGTGAACAGGACTGTTTGAAAATTAGTCTTCATGTATTTTTCTGCCCAATGCAGCCGTTTCTGCTTGCGAGCATTGGTTAGTGGTGGCCGAATAGAAGGTTTATGCACAGTTGCAAGACTCTGGAGGACTCTACACATTGATGTCCGTGGGACTCCAGAGGCACCAGCAGCTTCAAATATCTGTTTGCTGCTATATAATGGTATTTTAGCAGAGGCTCTCTTGATCCGACGCATGGATCTGGCAGAAATCTTCCTCAATGTGCCTTTATCTGCACGAACCCGTCTGTGCTCTGAATCAGCCACAAATCTCTTAATAGTGCGATGATCACACTTAAGTTTTCGTGAAATATCTAATGTTTTCATACCTTGTCCAAGGCATTGAACTATTTCACTCTTTTCGGCAGCAGAGAGATCCTTTTTCTTCCCCATATTGCATGAAAATGGTGCTCTGCTTAATAATGTGGAACACCTTCCTTTAGTAGTTTTTCCTTAAATTGGGCTCACCTGGCAATTTAATTATCACAGGTGTCCGAGATTGTTTTCAGTGATCAAAAGAGCCCTGAGACACAATGCCATCCATGAGTTAAACTGAAAAACAAAATATTTCACCTTTGTGACACTTAAATTATAATATAAGTTATAAGTTTGATTGAAATAGCTTTTGAGTTCAGTGAATATGCTGCAAACACAACAAATGGCAATTTTCGGTTCTTTACAACCTATAAAGTGTTTTGAAACTTACTGTGCGTAATAATTTGGAACAGTGTATTTTAAGTTTTTTATGTTTAAAAATTATACTGTTATCATTAGGAGGTTTGTTCAATAAAATTTGAATTGTACTCTTAATAGCTGATAACATGAGAATTATGCTGACTGTTATTTACATCAATTATTTAGGTAAATGAGAAAAATATAATTTGCATAATAATTTGGAACAGAGTGTAAACATTCTCTGGAACTGCAAGGTTTTACATTGCAGCACTAAGTGCAATAGGGAGACTGCACCCAGATAACTTCAATTAAATGTAATGGTCTGCGGGCCTATAGTGTCCCTTTAAGGAGGAATAAATTATGCTTATTGTCTAACTTGCTTCTTATTTATTAAAGAGCAGAAAATAAAAAAAAAAACGTGTAGAAAAAAACACAATAAACTTTATGAACATTAGCTATGTATGATGTAGAGTGTGCAGGGTGTAAAAAGTGAGCATTAAAATAAATAAATACATATATGATGGATTGGACGTACTTGCCATAACAACACCATATGTATGGAAACGGCAGACTAAACTTTGTGGTTAAACTAAAAATAGAGACTTATGGGAAGACAAGGTTTTTCCATCTCACTAAATTTATAATATTCAGGTTTACAGAGAGCAAATCGCAAATGGGTAACACGACAAGTCTGCAGTAGGTATCCAAATTCTCTCTTTATTTTGGCACCAGAACTGCTTAGCTCACAGTTTGGCAATATAAGACCGGCGGCGTTTATGTGCATTATAAAATCTAATTGATAGAATTATGAGGTATTGTTGCTCATGAATACTGAAAGTCTTTGCATAATTGATGTAGTTAACAAAAAAAACACTTTTTATTAAGCACATTAATACGTAAGTACATTTTATTTTAGATAATTGATAAAAATTAAAACATGGCAGTTGTTGCATGTTACAAAAACAAAAATAAAAAATAATGATGCCAACACGCAAACCAGTAAATTAAGTCTCATCTTGCTTGGTTGGATTGTAACTAAACATAACATAATGCATTTTGCCCATTATGCTTGAGGCAGTGGCGTACTAAGGGGAGGGAAGGTGCCAAACACAGGATCCGCCCCGGGTGCCAAATGCTCTAGGTACGCCCTTGGCTTGAGGTGGTAATTCTAAGGTTATATCATTGAGTGTTATTTACTCAAGTGATATTCAAAGGGCCCTAGTCATACAACGGATTCTGCCTACCACGTTCCTACTCCAGATGGCAGATTGAGGCCTCTCCTGCAGCCCTGGGCTCGGTTATGTGGAGGTGGTTATGTGCTGTGTGTGCAAGAGTGTGTAGTTGCTGTGTGTTGTTAATGTGAAGGTTGAGTGTTGTTGTTAGTGAATATGGGAAATGTGTGTGATTGGCTGAAAGTGATGTGTGTGGGGTTGGCAGACCAATTGTGTTGGTGGCGGAGTATGCTGAGCATTGGGATGCAAGGGAGTGATGTAAGTGAGGAGGGATTGGACTGATAGGAAGAAAGTGATGAGTGAGGAGGGGTTGGACTGATGGAAGAATGTAATTGTATAATTGAACATGCCTCGCTTGTTTTCACACAATTCCCAGCATCGATGCTTTTTTATTTCAACAAGAACATCACTTGTGAGCCAAACCCCAGGACATTAGAAACTTGATACTGGCAAACGTGTACACTACACAAACTGATTTTGCATAAAGTAACCCAAAAATGTCATTTATACGTGTTAAACAAATGTACAAAAAGAGCAAAGATTATTTCTATGCCATTGACATAACGTGGCAGCTCCAATTATAGTCAAATCAGTCTCCTCTGTTCCATTACATACAGAAAGGAATACGGTGTATCTCACTGCAAATAACAACATCCAAGGTTACAATTTTCAAGCTCTCTCTTACCCTATGTGGTTTGTTCTCAAAGATATTTCCAGTTCTCGTAAAACTTGAGTGGATTCCTGTACTCGCCTCCTAAATTTCTACAAATGCAAAAATAGAGAAAAAAAATACTTTTTGATTAAGCAGCACAATGACTTTTTATTAAAGCTAATATTTTTTTATTCTTTCCCTAAATACATATTTGTTTTTAACTCTAATTACCTTTTTAGGAAGTTGTACTATTAACCATATGAGGATATTTGTGTAGTTTGAATGAATAAATTACAAGAAATTATATCAGTTATCTTATTTTAAAATTCTATGTACAGTATATCTGACAAGCAATCTATATCCAAACTTTTAACCTAAATGTACACACGGGATTTGCTCCCCAAGTGTCAGATACAAAAAGGGCTTGGTATGAAAGGGGTTAAATCAACCATATTTACCAAATATTATTCCATTGTCATATTGAGGTATTCTTACACAATGTCAGATGTGCTGTAGATTAAGAAATTCTATTTTAAAAGGGATGAGGAATTGCTGTAGGTTTGTTAAAAAAAGTATTTTTTTAAAACTATTCCAACAGAAATTATAAGTATATTAAAGCATTTTTAAAATAAAATTAGTATAACAATTTGGCACATAATAATAATAATAATAATACTAATAATAAAGTATACACTTGCATACATGCCTCAACTATGATGAGACTTTTATAAGTGTCCATGTTTATTCTGTTCTCCTTAACTTTTGTTATTATGTCTCACAAGCTATTCCACTGCCATATTGTATTCTGAGTTAATCACTCAACCTACAGGTCCGCTCCTATGTACTAAAACAGTGGGCATTTGCCGATGCTCTCTTTAGTGGGGTGCCTTGGGTGAAATATTATATTTTCTTGCGATGCTTACCCCAGCTCTCTGTTTTGGCATCAGAAGCTATAGTTTTTATGTTGTCGAGCTGTCACAAATTACCATAAAACCTCACTTAACCCTGTATCATATACGCATGTCTATCGATCTCTAACTATGCCTTTTCCTGATGCAGCTTTAGACGTGTCAATTGTGCCGGTTTGCTTAATACCAAACAAAATATGCAGTTTCTGACATACAAATGTTTTTTTTCTATGGCTTTTATTGTCTGTGTTTCTGCTGTTGTGGCGTGGTCTGATTGTAACTTCTCACGCGCAGCAAAAATAAAGAATTAAAATAATAATAATAATAATAATAAGAATACAAAAAAAAAAAAACAAAAACTGAAAATTGAGACTTCACATTTTTAAATCTTCCCTTTAAAAAATCTAACTGTAAAGCATATCTGAGGTCTCCTGTTTGCATTTGACATAATTGTGGTGCATGTGGTGGGAAAGTGCAATTGTGTAAGAAAGAGGGTACTAGGTAGTGATACCAATCTGAACAGCTCTGTGGTTTACTACAATTGTGCCAAAGGATAAACTGTGATTCTGGGAAATATTATGTCATTTCCAGAAACACTGCATCAAATCATTCCACAACCCGTTATTTTACTTTAGAATGTCAAATATAATTTCTCATTGCCATATATTAAATTGACATTGATAACAGCCTAGTAAATTACACCTAACAAACATACACACAGCTGTGTCCTCACTACATGGTGTGTCTTCACTACTCTGGATTTCCTCCGAGATACTTCATCTTTTTAAACTTTAAGAGTTGCAACAGAAAAGATTGAATGGCCATTACTGATTAAACGGAAATACCAAAGTAAAACAGGATTAAACATTGCAATCCACCCATTTCTTGTCGCCCTTCATAACATTAGCCATTGAACTTTTCTGATGTACCTATCACTCCCAGTCTCAATTCACTTATTTTACATTAACTTTCAGTTTGAGAACCACATACTTTAGTTTTAAACTTGTTATTGTCATGTGTGGCTAACTAGATGGCAAACGAGTTGTCACTTGTTTTTTCTTCTCCTAGCAGTAACTCGCTCTTTTCACTCTCTCGTCAGGTTAGCTACTATTATCCATCCAAGCCAACGCGTTTTTCGGCTTTATGGCTTTTTCTTTTTACAATGCATGCGCTTCACTCATTATATCCAGCTTATCTCCAAATCCTGCAGCTTATATCTTAAACCTCTAACATTATCGAATATCTCAAGCAAGAACCAACTAAAGCTCCTTTTTTCACACTAATTTTTGTCTGTGTTTAATAGTGAAACACACTCTTTTTGGATTTGCTTGTGTTCTCACAGTACCCGGTTAGAGTCAATATTTAACAGTGCCAGACTTTTATTTCATTTTTTTTCTTTTAATGTTTTTAGTATTTTTCCCCAAGACAATTACATCGTATGAGATAAAAGAAAGAAAAAGACAGAAAATCAGATACATCCATAAAACATATTACAAAATATATTTTTTCCATTGACGCTAAACATTCACCATTAGCATGAAATTGTCATTATATTCTCAAATAAAAATGAAAAAATGAAAGATACAAAATATCTTCAGGAACTGAGAGAAAGACCTTTACGGTCTTGATTCAATCTCAGGTAATTCTTAAATGAGTCCTGAATAAATCTTAAATCAGCTGTGGCACTGATGAGCTCCTTCCTAATATTTCTTCATTAGCTCAAAGAGATGGACTTTTCATTCCTGTCATTTCAGTCCTTACCTGGATTCCTGTGTTCCTTGTTATTCATTTTCAACAAATGATCACCACTTTCAAAATTCCCTACAACCAACCACACCTCAAACAAAATATAATCTGTGATTTGCAATTAGAACCCTGATCTCAAACTGATTATAAAAAAAGTTTTACTTAGCTGAATTTTCTTGGGCTGTTTCTTACATTACTATGGAATGTCCCACCATGATGAATTTCTATTTCAAAATGTATTTTGCACAAAAACAGAGCAAAACTATCTGAGCCATGGGTTGCTGCTATTATCCTTAAAAATGAAGTCCATGGTGTAACAGGAAAATCCTTCCCCCAGTTATTTGAAAAATAGCATTGAATAAATATTAATTTTAATTGAATTTAATGATATTTTGAAAATTTTAAGTTCTTTTCAGAAATGCTTATATTTATATTTATAATTGTTACAAAATACTTTTGCCACATGGGATCGGCCTTTTTTGGGGGCCCACAGCTATTTTTAAAGGAAATTTTTTTAATAATGAATAGAGTTAACTTATAGGCCATAGTATAAGCCAATTGTACAGAATCACAAAGCGAGGATTGTCTGAACTACGAAACAAGACAAGGTAAATGGCAATACGATCTGCAGTCTGGTGTGTGCCTTCTTCACAAATTGCACATAAGGCCTCAGCACAGGATATGAACACATCTGGGCGCACTGAACACTAACAATTATAGATTTTTTTTTTGCAATAAAGCTCTATTTTAGGAAATTTCATCCTTTCCTGCCAAAATATTTATTTTTCTTGTATAGGCTTCTTGTCTGTTGTTAGCCACTTATCTGGGAGGAATTTTAATGCAACCATAAATAATATTTTCTCATTTATTAAACTATTCTGGATCAAATAATGACAGCTAAAGTGTCTACTACAACGGATTCTGCCTACCATGTTCCTACTCCTATTGCAGTTATACGGAAACATTGAAAGACTTTTTGGACAGTCACACAGAATTTCTCTTCATGACTTTCGCCAATGCATTTAACCCGATTACATATTTGGAAAAGAATAAATACATTACTAAGCTATGATTCTGTATATAGAATAATATTCCAAGATACATAAAAATATAACTTTGCATTTCTTTAACTTTGTATTTATTAGTTGATACTTTACAGATATATTAGTGAGGTATCAGTTAATAGTGAATATACAGCATCTTGTGTCTTGCAATCTTTCTGACAGTTTTACAAAGATTTGCACTGAATGAGAAATACTAGAACATATATGTGGGATATTACATTGAAAAAATTAATATAGGCATTAAAGGGACACTATAGTCACCAGAACAACTATGGTCACTCCTCAGATGGCTGCTAGAGGTGCTTCCTGGGACAGTGCTGCACAGGGAGCAGCACTGCCATTCATTGTCTCCTCCCTCTGCATGCATATACTGAACTTTCCCCATAGAGATGCATTGATCCAATGCATCTCTATGAGGAGATGATGATTGGTCAGGGCTTTGTTTAGCTTGTGCTGTCTCTGCCCCTGATCTGCCTCCTTGACAATTTCAGCCAATCCAATGATCTTATGTGAAATCATTGTGATTGGGTCATTTCACCACTTCTGTTGATGTCAGCCAAGGAGGAAGATCAGAGGCAGATCCAGCAGCAGCAGACTTGAATAAAGCTAAGATTTTACTAAATTTAGGAGGGCTGGGGGGGGCTAGATGGTGTTTTTAACACTATAGTGTCAGGAATATAAGTTTGTGTTCCTGACCCTATAGTGTTTCTTTAATATACAATGTATGTAGGCACAGATCTACATTTGTGTTGTAATGTATTTTGGGATAGTAAACATGTTAGGGATCACAGAGGTATCACAGATTGCTCAGATTGTATAAACATATCATGTTAATACAATGTCCTCAAATTTGGCCAGTCATAAAATCTGATACACGAGGATTGGCACCAAGCATTTCTCAATAATGGATAATAACATTGTATAGCGTTACGGAATTTGCTGGTGCTATATGAATAATAAAATAATAATAACAATGGCTGGCCAAGCAAATGCATAGAGATTGGTACATTTTTATGCATATTTTTACATTTCTGCACAAACACCCTTACCTTTCTGGTTACTGCTGGATCCAGATATCCTTTCAGTTTCTGGATGTAAGTATGTGGTGGATTCTTGACTTGAAACCTTTCCTGCAAAAACAGAACACATGGATCAATATTTATACTGACAGTGGTCAACAAGAATAACATAAAGAATGAGTAAGAAAAGAGCTAGAATGTAAGCAAATTTATGCGTACATGTCTAGATTAGTGATGTCGCGAACCGTTCGCGAACTTGCCGCGAACGGTTCGCCACGAACCGTTCGTGGCGAACTCCGGTCAGCTGACACATCCCTGCCAATCTCCGGCAGACCCTCCCTCCCAGACCCTCCCACCTCCTGGACAGCATCCATGTAGAAGGCAGCTTCAACATGGATGCTGTCCAGGAAGTAGGAGGGCCTGGGAGGGAGGGTCTGCCGGAGATTGGCAGGGATGTGTCAGCTGACCGGAGTTCGCCACGAACCGTTCGCAGCGAACCGTTCGCAGCGAACCGTGGCGAACCGTTCGCGGCAAGTTCGCGAATGGTTCGCGACATCACTAATCTAGATATGTATTCAATAACTATGCACAAGGCTATAAATGTAGCTTTAGTTTCAAAACAAGTTCAAAATAGCTCCAAAACATCAATATAGCCAAACAAGTTTAAAATACCTCCCAAACATGAATACAGCCAAAAAGAGACAACTTGGAGATAAGGGCCAATCCTACAGTAGAATCTAAATAGATACACTGAAAAGATATCCTTCTCATGTTTAGTTGTTAGAATTTGCATTTGGTTACTACAATCTGGCAAACAGAATGTATAGATCAGGTAAGTGAAATGTATAGATCGAGTAGGTGGCTTAATGAGTTCTTAAATTTAGTAAGTTGTACAATTAAAATTATGTTACTCCCAAGCCCTGGTCAGATTTACCATTTGCTAAGCAGGTAATTTGTGCTTCTTGGATTGAGCGCTCATTGACTTTAATTGGAACTTAAATCTATACTTGGGGATGGAAGGGACTTTATATCTGAATGGCTACATCGAATGTCACACATTAGGTCTACTATCCAAACTCGTATTGTTGTGTCATCGTCAATTGCCACTGAAAATGGACTGGTTATCCTGATGGATTTCACCAGCATAATAATCAATTACCATTTAATAGCTCTCGCAAATGGGCAGTAAATAAATATCAACAAATTTATTTTTAATCCAGTAGCAGTGTCCGTAGCATTCAGATTACACTTCTTAAAAACGCATATATTTTACATTAGGTTTGAGAAACAACTTCCATTACCAACAGTCATCCAAATGCACAGGATGATAGGATATGTAGTTCACTGCCAATCTAAAGGCAGTCAACTCTCATTTTATGTCATTTTACCCTACCTGTAACCTCCACATAATTTTATAGTGAGACAGGAGGCTTCATATTTAGCTTAAACTTTCTTTACTGCCACTTTCAGCCGCAAAGAAACAGTTCATGAAGAACGGATCAAACTTTGGCGAAAGGGACACCTTATCTGGTGCTATAAGCCTGTAACACAGCCAGTATACAGCAGGGAGATGCTAAGAAGCATCGAAGCGTGTGGGCCTCCACGTTGGAGCTTCGTCGCGCAATCCAAAATGGCACTTGTGGAGAGGCCATGGCCAAGAAAACAGAGTGGAAGCTGCAGAGGACACAGCAGCAAAAAAAGAGGAAGTGGGAGCGACTGTTGGGGGTTTTATATGCCCGTCCTCGTACTGATTGGCTGTTTTCTGATACTTGCGTTAACTGTTTCTTTGCTGCTGGAGGTATCAGTAAAGGAGGTTTAACCCCTTAAGGACCAAACTTCTGGAATAAAAGGGAATCATGACATGTCAGACATGTCATGTGTCTTTAATGGGTTAAGCAAAATATTCGCCTTCTGTCTTTAATAACAATTTAGATTATTCGAATACCAAGGCTAGAATAATCCCCAATTTGTCTGTATTTTATAGTGCAAAATGACAGTGTGGGACAGCCTGCTTGCACAATACTTGTCTTCGTCTCAAATTCTTGGCAATTTATGCTATAATCTTAAGTACTGCTTGATACCAAAGGCCAACTTGTCACATTAGACTTAAGCTTTTTCCACTAAAGTCTGTGCCACAATTTAAAAGGAACACTACTTAGTCTTGGAAGAAAGAATAATAGATTTTTGCCAAAGGTCGTTCGAGTCACATGTTTGGGTTGCCTATAATCCTGCAACTGCCAACTAGGCCTGAGGTTTATCAAGAGAAAGTTTCACTTTACTACAACGGGCAATGAAAATGAAGTTGTTGTTTTTTTAGCAATTGCAATCAGAGTTGAGTGATTTATTTTATGCAGTTTATTTTTTTGTAGGAAAGGTTACATAGCAAAATGAAAAGAAGTGGGTTTGTAAAAGTCTGTAGTACAAAAAATGTACGCATTACAAGATAATCAGGTAGGTGACCAAATTTATCTGCGATAAAAGAAAAGTACTCCCATGAAATAAAACGTAAATACTTCCTTATTTAGTAAAAATACAATGCAGAGTGAAATTTAGAACACTGAGGGGGGTTACATGCATCCAGGCAAAGAAGGAAGGGGATTAGACCCAATGATATTAGTAGCATTCTTTGTTTTAGAGAGTGCCTTCAAACTGTGTCAAGAAAAGAGACCGCATGTTGTTGGGTAAGTGCAAATTAAAGTTGGGTTACTGTGACTGTGGCAAAACCTTTTGCAGACTAACAACACAGGAGGTATAAAGTTGAAGATGTGTGACATATCTGACCCGAAGCCTAACTGCTTTCTCTTTATTATTTTGACAGGTGTCAGAAGGTAAAACGTGAGTAGTCTCCTTTTTGTCTTGTCTTTGTTGTTTATGCAGGCCTAGCCACACCTCCTCTGGCTGAGACTTACACAGTCTACCTCCACACTTCCTGGAAAATAGTCTACTTTTTAGATTTCTCTAATTGCACACTGTGTTTAATATATAACTTATCTTCTGTTCTATTAACTACCTTCTAGAGCCTGCAGCAGCCTCCTATGTGTGGTTAAAGTCAAATTATCAGAGCAACAGACATGAGTTTCTAAAGTAAATACACAGTGTTAAGGGTCACGATAGGGGACAGTAATACAGAGTCAGGGTGAGGATGTCAGGTAAACAAACATGATGCATTATTAAGTTTATGGTTGTAAATGGCTTTTTAGCACTTGGAGTAATCAACGTCACAAAATGAAAATCACTTATTACAAACTGGAATATATCAATGCAGATTATTGAATTAGTAGGGACAGCAGTCACCAATATTTTTAGAAAGCCATTTAAGTAAGTAGCAATCCACTAGTACAAAGAATATATTATGTAACAAATCTTCAGGCAGAAGATGAATACTTTGTGCTATTTCTTTACTTCTGCAGACCACCGTGGTGATTTAAGGAGAAAAATAAATAACCACAAATATGACTTTTTAATTTTTTTTCCTTCCTAATCTCGGCAACTCCAGATGGCTACATATTCTCTATTAGATTTATCTGTCTGCCTTTAACCTGATAAATGAGCTCTCATGTCCGGAACCAAAAATATATTCGATTTGCTTCTGCCAAATTGGATTTGTACTTTTGCCAGAAAAGATTGCCAGAGACGCATTTTTAAATAAACAGGATATTACAGTCAACGTTCATATTATATCTCAACAATCATATGGCAAGTCTAAAGATCTGAATGAAATATTTCCTACAGTACTTACTCAGGTTTCCACTCTTTTAAAGAAAAAACTTGAATTCTGGTTCGAAATATGACAATCAAGACACCACATTAGTTATTTTTTTTTTTGGTGGGGCGGAGTGAGGGAGGTGGGAGTAACCTTGTTAAGTCTTTACTTTTAACCCCTTAAGGACACATGACATGTGTGACATGTCATGATTCCCTTTTATTCCAGAAGTTTGGTCCTTAAGGGGTTAAATGAACACTCCAAGTACCATAACCACTATAGTACTATTCTGCAGTGATTATGGTGCCTGAATTCCCATGTCGCCTTCCCAGGGTAAGTAGTGAAACCATGTGAGAAAGGTTTGGCAACACACCTGTATTTGCTGGGTGCTGGTCATCTCCTCCCATCAGCTGACACTTCAAGCTGTTCTTAAATGGAACTCTAAGCCAAAGAGCAAAGTCCTGCACTGCCACTCTGGCACCATAACCACTATGGGTTATGGCAGTAGTGATTATAGTGTTTGGAGTGTTCCTTTAAAGCATTCATTTAGTTAACCGCAAACCTATTATCGACAAATATTGTGGTAGATGCATTCACCTTAAGGGAGTTGCATTTATTCATTAAACATCTAAAGGAACATTATAGGAACATTATAGGCACCCAGATCACTTCATGTCAATGAAGAGGTCTGGGTTCCATCCTCCCCTTGTTTTAATAAATGTTGTCATACTGACAGCCACTAGAGGCACTTCCTTTGGAAATGCATTATCTTGGCTAAGATCATCAACACTGAAAAGGCGGTGCTTCACTGAGGAGACTGGCGCTGTGACGAAGAAAAGTCAAGTAAAACTCACATTTTTAACCTGGTAAGATTTAAACACATAATCCATAAAATGAATACCTGAAATCATTAACTAATAATTGATATATCCAAATCAGAGGAACTTTTTCTAATTGCTGAGTTAAGACCGCTGGGTATCACATCTACCATACTGAGGTGTGAACATGGATACATTTAGGTTCATTAAATAACAGAATTATCTTATTGTCCTACAGAGAGCTTATCCACTAGGGATAGTAGAAACCTCTGCCAAATATTCTATATTTAGTCATTTGTCAGAATTCATTTACCACTAGAAAGTCTCTGCCGGTACATTTCCTACTAGCAAAGCACTTAATAAATAGAAAGAAAATACAGAAAATATGCAGCAATTATAAATATGATACAATTCTCAGCAGAACACGTCAATCCGGGATCCATTTTCCTCCATAACAGAAGTACAATATTGTTCACACATATTGTAGATTCATTTTGTTGTTGCCAAGATGCAAAGGGCTTATGTGAGGCCATTTGGGGACACAAAGAAGAAAGAGCTTGTTGCAGATTAATGTCAATGAGAGGGAAAGTGCGGCTAATTCCATTTAGTTATACAGTAACATACAGAAAAGAGCAAAGATATTACAGAGGTCATATAGGAAGGGATAAACGAGTCATAGAATGGGGAGACCAAGAGGCAAGAACGAACGAAAGACAGAAAATGAGGGCGAAAAAAGGAGAGAGAGAGAGGGATAGGAAGAGACTAAATACGTAAAAAAAAAGTATATTAGGAGATAAAATAATGGGAAGAAGATGTGCAGAAGGAATATAAGAGAAAATCTGCATCATGAAAGCAGGAGGAACAGGCTGTAGGTAATTCCAAAATGCTCCACTATGTTTCCATCTTGTGATGTTTCATGGCATATTTATATCAGTAAACATTATTTATGTGTGTAGCTTTTTTTTGTCAAATAAGAAGCAGAAGGGAATATTGATTTAATTTACCTGTAGACAGGACAGGCAGTGTACACCAAATAGTGTTTACATTCCCCTGCTTTCAGCAAATCAACTTATATTTCCCATTATCCCTGCGAGGGTTGAAGGTCAAGTGAATGTTAGTCCATGTCTATCAAATGTGGTTTTATTGGTAGAGTTTATTAGGAAAGCTTGCTGGAAATAACACAGTAATCATGGAATATATAGGCTGATCAATAGAAAAAAAAATACAGCTAAAAGTTACCTATTTCCAGCACAAAGGCCAAGTTTTCCCTTCACATCATTCCCTCGAAGGAGGAGGGAAGACAGGAGGAGAGGGGGACATGGGTGGGATGGAGAGGGAGCAATGCCGCCATTGGATGCCTTTCACCGGCATGCTGTGCACGATGGTGATTTTACATTTTAGCCCAAAATAGCATTCTAACAACTAATATTACTAAAATATTTATATTGTTAAAGGGTGTTTCATTTAAAAGACTAGGGGGAGTGCTAACAGAGTGAATGGAATAAGGACTGACTACGATGCAGTCGGAGAGCATGGTACTGTGGTGGAATCTCGGTAAAAATAAATTTAGTAGGCCGAGATTACCACGTGGCATGTGTACGTGCATATGCTGACGTATCGATCAGTAGTGTACGGAGCATGTGCAAGAATACAGGATGTAGTATTCCCCTCCTCCATTGTGCTGGACAAGCCATGCGGTCAAGCAGGAAGTTAATTCTTATTTGTAATGATTGGTCAAGAGAATGTGCGGGTGGAGCTTAATATGGGAGGAGTTATGTGCCTATATAGGGAGCCTGCACTATTGTTCAGGGCTCAGAACTTGCTGTATTATTGGTGACATTAGTCCCTCTGAGTCCCGATCGGTGATCCAATAAAGAATCTCTTCCTTCCTGAAGAAACCTGTGTCCATCCCTCTGTGCTTTGCTTCCGTCAGTTTCTCCGGTATCAGTACTAATAAAGAGTGGCTGGAATGGGCACAAAGAGAGGGGACTGGGGATAGTACATTGGGAGTGTGCAAACAGAGGGACTGTGCAGCATGTAAGCAGAGAGGACTTTGCAGTGAAAACAATGAAACTAAAAGAGAACAAACAGTGCAGTGCCTGAGGAAGATAATAATAACAAGGTATAGGGGGTAAGAAATATTTAGGTTTGGGGAGGATACAAAATAGAGGGGCTAGGGAGAATATTAATAGAAACCCTATAGTCACTAAAACAACTTTAGCTTAATAAGGCATTTTTTGTGTATAGATCATGCTTCTGAAGTTTCACTGCTTAAATCGCTGCTATTTAGGAGTTAAGTCACATTTGTTTCTGTTTATGCAGCCCAGGCCACACCTCCCCTGGCTGAGACTGACACAGCCTGCATGAAAACAATTTTCAGATTTAACTTACTTTAAAAGTCTTTAATTACATACAGGATGCTCCCGTGGGATCTAGTAAGCTAGTAACAGAGCAGGATATAAAAAATTCTAAATTAAACAGAATTTGCAATAAATGAAGTGTTAACATTAGAGGACTATTTACAGGAAGGCAGTGTAAGTCACATGCACAATAAACAAAGTGATTTAACTGCTAAATGGCAGATAATTGAGCAGTGAGACTGCAGGGGCATGATCCATACACCAAAACTGCTTAATTAACTAAAGCGCTTTTTGTGGCTATAGTGTCTCTTTATGAGCGCACTACAGAAGATAACCAGTGGAGAGAAGGAGGAAGTCATAGGGTGCTGGCAAGCAAATATGATTATAAATTATCATAAAATAAACTATTTTTTATGATGAGGTTAACCCAGCCTCCCTTTTCCTTGTCTGTGTAAGGCCTCAAATGGAACCTCATCCCTGGGACCAGTACAGATTTGGGATTTCTTTTTGCACTTGTTCAGGCCAGTTCGCGCTTAGGAGCCCACCCTGTTCCATATTCTTTGCCAATAAAATGATAATTCCATAAAATGTATTTCCTCACCATTTTATATCACCATTCAAGGGAAACTCTAGACACCAAAACCACTACATCTTTCAATAATATAAATTATTCACAGCTGCTCTGTGAGAAATATCTAATTGGCTGAGTGCGGCAAATACCGTGATTGTTCAGGAGGTCTCCAATGTTTCTCTATGAGAAACACTGGATTAGCCAGAGATCAGGTGCGAGAAGCATCGGGCTGGTGGGTTTACTGGTAAATTGACACACTTTTTTTATATTTTATAAAGGAGAAGGGATATGTATGACAAGAAAGGCACACTCAAACAGTAAAAATAAATCTATTCAATTAGAATGCTCGAGTGTCCCTTTAATTTTGCACAACACATGTTGCTTGGATGAACCTAACAGCATAATAGTAGCCAATACACCAGCGATATTCTATCTGTTAAATCTGCATCTATTTAAATCCGTCCAGTGATGTTTCAACGCTACAGTCTGTTTTATCAGAGCCAGAAACAATCACAAGGGAATACAAAACAAAAAAAAAATGTTCGTAAATTTCATACTGCATGTTAAAGCCATATATGACGTGAGCTCTGTAATGTAAATCCTTTGAAGTTTGTGGCTGAATATTCCGTACTGTGTATAATGAACTGGATACGATTAAAGTAAAAATTCTACTCTAGAACAGAGTTCAATATCCCATCAGAGCCAGTGGGGCTGTACTCTTCCTAAACTGGGTTAATGAATGTTGCAAGTGCTATAAGCAAGGGCATCGGAACATGGCTTAATCCTATTGTCTCAGTAATATCTATACCTGTAGTTCCATCAGTTTACTAAATGCTCACAGGCAGATTAACCTTTCCAAAGACCTGTCAATCATACTAGAAAAAAAACATTTGATGGTCTAACTAACTGTAAATCTACATTCAAAAGAGGGGTGACAAGCAGACATCAACTGTTTACATGTTGTTACCAGAACCCTCCAACTGCCATATGAGTTCTAACATTATTAATCCTAGACTTTTATTCACTAAAGTGAGAATTCAAAGTGAATTTAAAATGTAATGTCCAAATAGCTGAAATGAAAGAATTCTTTAACCCCTTAAGGACACATGACATGTGTGACATGTCATGATTCCCTTTTATGCCAGAAGTTTGGTCCTTAAGGGGTTAAATCAGCTCTATTTTCAGTTCAACTACTTTACCCTAAAAATTTAAATTTATTTTGAATTCTTACTTTGGTGTATAACCCTGCTAATGTTTGTCTTTAAAATACAAGTTTACCTGCAATGTACATATAAGACATATCATTTATTTCGGGCTGTTTCACTCACACAAGACAAGTGTTAAAAATATTTTTTTTGTCACTATTCATTCAGTGAGAGATACGCAGCTTCACACGAAATTGGAGATTTACCTATTTTGTTAATAAGCCAAACATCTCTCGCTACAAGAGAAGTGAGTGACAGTCAATGACCACAGACCTAATTGGATTTCAACCTGACAGCGACGAAGACTATTCAGGTGACACAATAACTACTTAAAAAAGAAAAAAAGCCTACAATCAAAAGTGCATTTTGAAAACAACCATTACTTCTCTAAAACAGAAACATTATATGTTAAAGCTGCTCGAAACTATATAATAAATATTATTCTTCTTTTAAAATCGGATTTATTCTTTTAAATTTCATGTCCATAATTTTAACAAGAGTCTAGCATACGGTTTTAAAAAAGTTTTATTTATTTGGAATCATTAGGCATACCAGTCAAAAGTGGGAAACTGGCCCCAGTTTTAGGGAAGTTGTTTTTTGTAAAGCAAAGGTAACAAACATACAGTATTTGAAATTGTGGCATTCAAAAGACTAAGGGATTGCTGTGAATTGAAACCCAGAGTGCAAACTAAACTAAAATAGTAGCCACTGTATCTGCTTAGGCAGCAGAAACCTTAATACCAAATATGACAAACCTCTGAAGGTAGAGCCGCCTGGTCTGGGCAAAGCTCACTGCAGAAGCTGTAAGTCTGAGGATGTGCAGCAAATTTAAGAAATTCAAATGCAAGTGTCTTTCGATTATTTGTTGTTGTTTGTTATGTTGGCTTTGTTTTGTTTTTAAGTATTTGTTTTGCATATATTTTAAAGAAACATTCAAAGGACCATAACAAATACATCTCTCTGGCATTAGTGATGGAGTCACGGAGCAGGGAGTAACAGTTTGACGCCTTACTTTTGAATAGCGCCAGGTCACTCCTAGCACCATAACCACTACAGAAAGCAGTTGGAGTTATGTTTCTTGGTGTCTTCCTTTAACACGTTATCAATATAATATATTAAAAGTGGAGGTCACCTACAGCTTTTCCTACTTTAAAGAAACACTATAGTCACCTAAATTACTTTAGCTAAATAAAGCAGTTTTAGTGTATAGATCATTCCCCAGCAATTTCACTGCTCAATTCACTGTCATTTAGGAGTTAAATCACTGTTTCTTTTTATGCAGCCCTAGCCACACCTCCCCTGGCTATGATTGACAGAGCCTGCATGAAAAAAAAACTGGTTTCACTTTCAAACAGATGTCATTTACCTTAAATAATTGTATCTCAATCTCTAAATTGAACTTTAATCACATACAGGAGGCTCTTGCAGGGTCTAGCAAGCTATTAACATAGCAGGGGATAAGAAAATCTTAATTAAACAGAACTTGCAATAAAGTAAGCCTAACTAGGGCTCTCTTTACAGGAAGTGTTTATGGAAGGCTGTGCAAGTCACATGCAGGAGGTGTGACTAGGGTTCATAAACAAAGGGATTTAGCTCTTAAATGGCAGAGGATTGAGCAGTGAGGCTGCAGGAGCATGTTCTATACACCAAAACTGCTTCATTAAGCTAAAGTTGTTCAGGTGACTATAGTGTCCCTTTAATGGAGGGCTATTCCAGGAATCTACCGCCCCCTTCTGCAAAAGATAAGGGCATTCCCTCTTCCAGCATCCATTGCAAACCATTCGAAACATCACTTTAGCTACATTCTACTCATAAACATTTACTTTACCTGATCACAGATGAGTTCCCATTTCTTTTCGTTGTCGTACTGCCGCAGTAATCTGGCTTTATCCGGAGGCAGGTTCATAGCGTTCTGAAATTAAACAGACAGTTTTGATGAAATATTGGAACTCAATGGCGAGAAGCAAGGTAGATATATAAATACATATCATTTCTTTTTACATTGTTTATTTTTGCAATTCGTTGCTTTTTAAGTCACTAATACATAGTAGCTAAAAAATAACGTTAAACTTTAGAGAAAAAACACTATATCCCTTCTTTCTACATTGCTTGTTAATTTAACATCTGTTGGCTTTTATGTGATTGATACAAAGTAACAACAGAATAAAGAGTCTTCTTATAGTGGAAAATCACATTACAAGAGGTTGTAGAAATTTGTAAACGAATGTGATTTGTGCTCCCCTTGGCTGTGATGCCCTTTCATTTTTGAAGTGGGCCAGTTCGCTATTAGTATAAGCTTCCACAATTACAGAGATTCACAAACATCTGTAGCAACAGATCTGTAAAACACAGTAAACACATTGTACAGCGCTACGGAATCTGATGGCGCTATATACATAATAAAATACTGGTAATAAATGCAAACATAATGCTACAGTTTGTTCTTGGACGTTTCATGCAAAACCCTATTTCTACCACGGTCTTTAACCATACTCTAACCTGCACTAGTAGTTCTCAACCGTAGAGACCACAACAGCCATGGGGACCACTCACATTATAGTGCCTCTGGTGATAGTGGGGTTACTATCCTTGGCTCTCTGTAGGCTGCCTGTGGATGATAGGAGTTGTATAGACACTGATGTTGTTGGTGTTTTAAAGTGAATCAGAAGGCATGTTCATTAAAATACAGGAATAACTGACCCAGGCTTTAATGTGGAACTGTCATAAGTGGGATGTTCCAGATATCATAATCTGATATCTATTTATCTGGAAGTCAATGAAAGCACTTCCAGCCTATCATTGATGTATAGAGATTGATGGGTTCTAGGCATTAAAAGTGAAACATCTGCACTGTCTCGTTGTCAACAGAGGAGCTGGGCTTTGGCTGCCAAGAGAGTTGGGTTTTTGTCAAATTACTTGAAAAGTGTTTGACAATATCAGAGGCTCTGCACCCACAGACTCTTTGCACAATAATCACTAGGATAAGCTGCAGTTGTTATGGTGCTAAGATTGTCCCTTTAACCAGAACAGTAAAATTCTTCAAACTGCATAATTTTATGACTTGGGTCCTGGATATAGGTTTAAATTATAGCTGGGGGTCTGAACCATTAGCCTAACTTCTATCTTGATTGTCAATTTCTAAGTTACATTTATACAGTGGGGTAATTTAACGACAATTAATTGACAGACAAAAATAGATGAAGAAGGCCCTGTTAAAATGAGCTTACAATCTCAGATTACCATTGCTGGGATGTTTTGGTTTGGAGAGATGCACACAAATAGAAGAAATACCCCAGTGACCCCCTTTAAAGGACAGTCTCACTACAAATGGCTACCAGAACGCTGAGCATACCATAAATTATTACAGCTGAAAGGAGAATTAGAGCAAAATTGCTGGTTTATTGCTGGTGAGCTTGCTTTCCACTCTGGGACACAAGACGTGACACCAAGAACCAGCAGGAGCCCGAAATCAAGATGGTTCTGCCAAATCCAGAAATGTTGGAAGATATGAGGAGGATGGTGTCTATTAGCAGTTAAAATGTATTTACTATTTTTTTCTGTGTTTTGTTGTGAATTTATAATGCACATTCTTTTTTACTTAAAACAGTTAAATTTATTTCACTCTGAGTCCGAGGTAGGGCTGCAGAGCTATTTTTCTTTACTTTTTGATTGGTACTTTGAAAAAAAAAATAAAGGACAACGTTTCAGACTTAACTTTAGATCGTTCCTCAAGCACGCAGCTCTAGCACATGCTTTTACCATTATCCACAGATCTCTATATAACTGTTCTTTAGGCAAAGGCTCATATGGATCTCTAATGCGAATACCACGAATGTGTGTCACTAAGGTATGTTTTTAAAAAAAACCTGCTCGGACGTGTGGTTTCCACACATTAAAAGTCACGGCTGTTCATAAAACTGAACTTGGCAACTGAAAGCTAGTTAATAAAATGCATAACTTCCAAGTGTATTCATGTCTACCTCAACCTGCCAAGTTATATAGGTGAGGATTCCATTTCACAGACTCCGCACGGACAATGACAAAACCCAGAACTTGACTTAATCACAGTAGCAGATGGAAAGCAAATAGTGATGGGGGATTTACTAAACATTAAATCACTGAAAAAAATTAAAAATAGGATCAGTAACACATCAATGAAGTCTGCGTGATCCGGAGAGTGGGCTTACGCTGAGCGGTGTCCAAAAACTGCATTTCCTTTTCTTCATTTTTCACACTCTTTATATAAACTCTGGACAAAAACAGTTGTATTGCAACATAGCCCTGCTTTTACTTTTGTATTTTTTTTTAATAAAGTTCTTATCAAAATAATATGCTTTTGGGGTGCGGGGCCTGACACTCATGGTGACCAGACGTGCTTTGCCTGAGCTCCTCGTCTGGCCTCAACATTTACCTGGGTTTTAACCGAAATTTTGCTTTTGATCTGCATCCGGTGGAAACATACCAGAGCTCTGACGGGGCAGGTTCGCTTGGCAGTGGCTGGGAGCAGAGATCGAGACAGAAACAACCGGAGGAGACGGTGCGGCCTAGTCAACCTGTGGAGCGGGAGGGATAGCCGCTCTCCCAATCTAGAGGGTCCTGGACACGAGCTGAAACCTCCTCTAAGCCTAGTTACCCCCCCTTTGGACCGGTGGGGGTTATCCCGGTCCCCACCAGGCAAGCTCACACCTTCACATGCACCTGTGCAGCTAAACGTCGAAAGCGGTCGGCTCCCACGAGGCCACACTAAAATGGCCAACGGCGGCACAACAGTTCCACAGACAGAGAGGGGAAATCCTTTGTGGCACGCTGAAATGGTGCTCAAGACCCACCCAGCCCGAGCTGACACTGGGGAGGATTTCTCGATGGCTCTCGACTTCGTAGGTACTCACCCCAGGAAAAGGCTCCAAGACAGGCAAGCACCACAGCAGCCTGCATATCTATGCCTACCCACACTGCAGCGGCACTCTCCTGACACGGGCGCAAGACCTACTTCAGCGGAGCACAACTCACCAACGCTCCTGAGGCCTGTGCCAACAACCTGCACCGGGAAAGCATCTGAGGAAGTCAATGCCATGGACCAACTCCACTACGCAGCAGTCTGCACCATGGCACTAAAGCTTGACAGGTACCATGTCCATACTCACCCAACAACCGGGAGACATGAGGAAGGCAGACTACAATTGCTGCATCCAGTAGCGGGACACTGGGTCTCTGTGGACCTCTTTGGTATTGTAAAGGGACTCTCCTCACGTGTGGGAATGGGCTCATTTTTTATTATCTTTCTCATGGTCGGAGCTGGCGGTGACCCCAGCCTGCCACAATTAAGGCTCACATTGTTGAAATACGCCTCGGCTAGCCCATCTGATTTTATGATACTTGCAGATATTAATAAGCAAGTGCCCTCTCTGTTAGTGTTAAAGCTATTTTAATTTTATTCTCCTGCCTCCTGACGCTGATAGCACAACACGCTGTATTCTGCTTGGTGGTAACTTACTCTAATAATGATCGTAGCTAAGCTTGTAACCTTAAAATTTGACAACGTAGTCAGTTTGGAAATCTGAATCTGTAATCTCTCATAAGCACTCACTCGTAACGGACACGTTGATTTAACTCTTGATGAAACTACATTACGTAAAACCAGAAAACGTGCAATGTTTAGATTTGCCACGCAATTGTTCTTACATGTTGATAAGCCGGCAATCACTATTGTGGCATTGCCTGTCTCGTCGTATTTTTTTCATGCACAATAAAATAAAGAATTTAATAATAAAATAATATGCTTTTTAAAATTAAGCATCTCGGACAAGTTTTTTTTTCTTATAAAATATATTTATCTATTTTAATCTACTTTAAATATTTCTATTGTTATCTTTTTAATTTTTTAACTTCAATGTATTGTTGTTTAGATATCAGGAAGGCTCTCCATCACTTGGTTAGAATGTAAATTAGCTTAAATTAAGCCTTTTTTTATCTTTTACAAGACACTACGTGTATTCTGACTGGT
>OW240918.1:24179546-24347037 GCA_933207985.1 Pelobates cultripes
ACTACAGCCGCTAACCCCCCACTACTGCCGCTATCCCCCAATAGATCTCCTAGCCCCTAACTCCTCAATTACAGCCGCTGTTTCCCCATTACAGCCCCTATCACCCCACTACCAGTGCCCCTCCCGAGATTAGGCTCTGGATCCGCCCCTGCCCCCTCCCCCCAAAAATTAACCCCTCACCCTAAAAATAATGAGGGGGGGCCATTTAACTAAGTACCTGGAAAAAAAAATAAAACTTACCATTTGATGTTTTCTTTCTTCTAAAATCTTATTTTTTCAGCCCCAAAAAAGGCCAAATAAAAAGCCATAATAACCGACGCACTTAAAAAAAAAAAAAATGAGCACAAAAAAAATAATCCATGTTCACCCATGGAGGGCTCTGCGCAGACTGAGCTCTGCATGGCGGGGGAAGGCTTATAAAGCCTTGCCCCGCCCTGCAATTAGGCTCAGAGCACTCTGATTGGTGGGTTTAAGCCATCCAATCAGAGTGCTCTGACAGGTAAATGAAGAGACTGACAGGTAGGTCTCTAGATTTACCTGTCACAGCACTCTGATTGGTTCATTTGAAATCCACCAATCAGAGTGCTCTGTGTCATTTTACACAGCGTGGGAAAGTTCTTTGCAATTTTCCCACGCTGTGTAATTTGACTCATAACACTCTGATTGGTGGATTAAGTAACCACTCATAGTGTTATGAATCAAATTACACAGCGTTCGAAAATTCAAAAGAACTTTCCCACGCTGTGAAAAATGACACATAGCACTCTGAGTGGTGGATTTCAAACCAACCAATCAGAGTGCTGTGACAGGTAAATGTAGAGACTTTTAGAAGAAAGAAAACATCAAATGGTAAGTTTTTATTTTTTTTCAGGTACTTAGTTAAATGGTCCCCCCTCATAATTTTTAGGGTGAGGGGGTTAGGGGTTAATTTTTGGGGGGAGGTGGGTGACTAGGGGTTTGGGGACCCCTAGTCACCCGGGGGATGGGGGTTATTTTTTTTATTTAGGGCCTCCACCCACCGCTCAGGGGTGGGGGCCAGGGGGGAGGACATTAGATCCCCCCCAATTAGTATTTAGGGTCCCCAACCACTGCTCAGGGGTGGGGGCCAGGGGGGAGGACATTAGGTCCCCCCCTCATTCTAATTTAGGGCCCCCACTCACCGCTCAGGGGTGTGGGTTAGGGGGGAGGACACTAGGTCCCCTCCTAATTAGTTTTTAGGGCCCTCACCCACCGCTCAGGGGTGGGGGCAAGGGGGCAGGACGTTAGGTCCCCCCCTAATTAGTTTTTAGGGCCCCCACCGCTCAGGGGTGGGGGCTGGGGGGGAGGACATTAGGTCCCCCTCATTCTAATTTAGGGCCCCCACCCACCGCTCAGGGGTGGGGGCTAGGGGGGAGGACATTAGGTCCCCCCCAATTAGTTTTTAGGGCCCCCACCCCTGAGCGGTGGGGGCCCTAAAAACTAATTGGATGTTAGGTCCCCCCCTACTTAGTTTTTAGGGCCCCCACCCACTGCTCAGGGGTGGTGGCCAGAGGGGAGGACATTAGGTTCCCCCCCCCTCATTCTAATTTAGGGCCCCCACCCACCGCTCAGGGTTGGGGGCTAGTGGGAGGACATTAGGTCCCCCCCAATTAGTTTTTAGGGCCCCCACCCACCGCTCAGGGGTGGGGGCCAGGGGGGGGACGTTAGGTCCCCCCCTAATTAGTTTTTAGGGCCCCCACCCACTGCTCAGGGGTGGGGGCCAGGGGGAGGACATTAGGTCACCCCCTCATAATTTAGGGCCCCCACCCACCGCTCAGGGGTGGGGGCCGGGAAGAGGACAGTAGGTCCCTCCATTATTTTACTTTAGGGCCCCCACCCGCTGCTCAGGGGTGGGGGCCGGGGGGAGGACAATAGGTCTCCCCCCATTATTTTACTTTAGGGCCCCCACCCGCTGTTCAGGGGTGGGGGCCAGGGGGGCAATAGGTCCCCCCCATTATTTTACTTTATGGTCCCCACCCGCCGCTCAGGGCTGGGGGCCAGGGGGGCAATAGGCCCCCCTGGGGCTTGGGAGGGGGGACCCATTTTTTAATTTTTATTTTTTTTAACAGTGAGCAGCCACTATACCGCGAGTAGGGGCACCATTTACTAATACTAAGTAATTTTTACTTAGTATTAGTACATTTGGCTGAAAGACCAATTTAGGTCTTTCAGCCTTTTGGTAGATAACTCCCTAATACCGTGGGAATTAGGGAGTTATCTACCAAGCGGCTACAAGAGACATTCCGAAATTCCAAAGTCCTGAAGTGCCGAAGTGTCGAAGTGCCGAAGTATTGAAGTGCCGAATTGCTGAAGTGCCTAATTGCCATTGTCCCGAAGTTCTGAAGTGTCGAAGTGATGAAGTTCTGAAGTGTTGAAGTGCCGAAGTTGCTCAAGTTCCGAATTGCCGAAGTCCTGAATTTCGGAATGCCGAACCGAACCAAAAATGTTTCCGAACCGAAATTTTTTTTACACCCTTCAGTTGGAATATTTTCTGTGGACACTCCTCCATACTAATACCGTCTGTTGTTTTTCTTGTCCAATGGTATTGATGTTTTAGTTTCCCAACTTAATGGTACTCATTTTATTGACTCCAGAAAGATGAGAGAAAAAGATGAAGCAGTGGAAAATAGCACCTGTGACCCTGAAGGTGACGTGTTCTAAAACTGACACATTAGTCAAGTACAAAATTTCATTGGCTGAGAGGAATATTATTGATTAAATAAAATATTACATATATACTTAGCAAAATGACATCAAAATGCAGTAGAGGAAAAACTATTACTATTAAACCTTCACAAACCTTTTCCTGTTTGAAATGAACCATCCCTAAAAAACACTTGAAGATGGAAAAAAAATGCAAGCAAACATATCACAGCATGGTATTAAGCAATAACAGAGGACTGTGAAACAAGCTAACCGCACTGGGGAAATGAATAACATTCTAAGGGTCATGTTTGCACTATTAAAGATGACCTTTAAAAATACAATAGTTGTAAAATTAAACTCCTTTCCTGTAACCTCTAACCTTTGCCAGTATTTACTACATGGCTGGGAAGTTGGCGTTGTGCTGTCAGTAATTTATCTATATAATGTTAATTTATAAAGCAATACTTTTTTTGATTTAAGCAATGTTTGCTAAGCAGCATGATAACTGCGGGCTGAGATCAATTGTACAGCAATGTTCTGTCACCGTTTTTAAAGCATTGCAATTATTTACACAGAGTTTATGTGAAATCTATACATGATGTAAAATAGATTTGTGAAGTCATAACTGTTGTGAAACACAAGATCATAAAATACATATGTACTGTACTTTTTGTACAATTTTCTCCTCTTTATGATCTCTCTGTGCTGACTGCCAAGCAGTAGAGAAACTACCGCCGATGAGGCTGTTGCGACTGCATCGCAGCCCACAACTGGGGAGGCCCATCAGGTGGACCTCAAACTTAGGGCCACCTCATGGACACTGGCCGTGCCAGTCCTTTTACCCAAATGTTTACGGTGTTTGGAGGAAGTGAGTGCAGGTTACTTCCTCTCATATTACAGAGATCCAGAAAGAGAGAAAAAAAATGAAGATTGGGCAGAGCAAGGAGTGGGAGGAGCAGACTGAAAGCCTGGACAAACTTCAGACGCCAATCAGTCACAGCCAGCACCTGCTAAAGCCAGATCCGAGGCAAGCATTCAAAAGCTACGAAAGAAGGAGGCTGGCTTAAAATATGCAAACCGTGACCTAAATGTGTACGCATATCTTTGTGTGTATCTGTGGGGCAGTGTGTATCTTGTGTGTCTCAGTTTGTTTGTGTGTGTGTATATCTGTGTGTATGGTAGTGTACGTGTATATGTGCATACATCCCAGCATTCTAAAGTCAACACTACACACAAATACACTTGTTCAATCAAATGCCAACACTACATATAAACACACCTTTGCAATTAAATACCAACACTTCACACAAATGGATACCTGCATTCAAACACCATCACTACATACAAACACACAACTGAATTGAAATTCCAAAACTAGAGACACCCTTGCATTCAAACACCAACAATACACACCAATACACCACTGCATTCAAATGGCAAGAGTACATACAAACACACTACACACAAATAAACCCCCACAATCACACACATTCCATAAAAAAAACATGCTTGCATTTAATCACACTGACACTGTTCACAAATAAGTAATCTTAAAGGGTGGGTAAATAATAGATCCCCAGCTGGCAAATAATTGTGTGGCTTGTACGACAGCTAAATATCTACCTACCATTGTACAGCGCTACGGAACCTGATGGCGCTATATAAATAATAAGATAATAATAATACCTTTTGGCCACCCTTGCGCTGAAATTGGCCAAGAATAATTCCCTGCATCAGTGCCCTCTCTACATTAGTTCCGCCTTTGCTGACAGACTTATAACAATAATTAACCATGAGCCAAGATAGTGCCACTCAATGCTTTCCTATGGACGCTGGCGTCTTCTCACTGTGAAAATCACAGTGAGAGGCGCGGAAGCGACTCTAGCGGCTGTCAATGAGACAGCCACTAGAGGCTGGATTAACCCTATTATAAACATAGCAGTTTCTCTGAAACTGCTATGTTTACAGAAGAAAGGGTTAATCGTAGCTAGACCTGGCACCCAGACCACTCCATTAAGCTGAAGTGGTCTGGGTGCCTATAGTGGTCCTTTAAGCAACTCCTTTGTAATCAGCAGGAACAGGGCAACACATATGAAGTATGAAAGTCCAGATAAACATTTACAAGTTTAATCAATAACTTAAATAATGAATTAATACAGAATCCATATATTGTGTGAAAAAATCACATGTAAAAAAAAATAAAAAATTAGAAACAGGGGGCAAAAAGAATAATCTTTATAGTGTCATAATACAATGACAGTATTCAAAGTACAATTGAATTACCTATTTAGCCAGCAGGGGTCCTCGTGAAAGCAATAATTCAACATTGTCAGATATTTTTAAAAACACTGCTTTATGCATCGAATAACATGTGTGTGCGTGTGTGTATATATATCTTGTATGTACCGCGGTGCAAAACACCACAGATATAAACGTTCCAAGATAAGTGCACTCCTAGGATTTAATTGATGCTTTTATTGGTGCAAATTCATGAATACAATATATATATAGTAAAAAGAGAGAGAATTTTTCAAAGTTGTATTCGTGTATTGTTTAAGCGATCAACGTTTCGACCCAGGAGGTCTTTATCCAAAAAAAAAAAATATCCTATTTTTTTTGCATTATATATATACACTTGAATTAAAGTTTCAAGATTAATGCACTGGAAAAAGTTCAGGCAGGACTACAATTGTTTTCATGAATTTGCACCAATAAAAGCATCAATTAAATCCTACGGGTATATATATTTATTTTAATAATATATTTAAGTGATATTATTTTTGCTGGTCTCTACTTTAGATTAAAGAGGCTATGCAGATGTTTTAATATTATTTTAAAAATAAAATTTTATATTTCTAAGTAACAGAAGTAACACATTTACAAAATCGAAAGAAACCATCAAAGGTGAATATCATGTTTTTCTCTGGATCTTTTATAACTCATTATTTCCTTTTGGGAAAATTTTACAAGTATTAAAGGGTCAACTCCATTTAATCTGACAATTCGTCACATGTGTTTATTATGTGTTTCATCTGCTGTTTGAGTTTAGCTGTTATGTTTGTTGCAGTTGGAAGTGTTATTGTAGTGTAGCCTGAAGTTGTTGGAATGAGTGTCTCCAAAGACAGGGCTGATGTTTTTGGAATTCTGCTATAATAAGAGAAAGTTGAGTAGAAATCTCCCAAGGTCAAGACATTGTGTTACCGAGGAAGGGAAATTATTATACTTAAGTGGGCTGGACTCCACATTGTTTGGATTATAAACGGATTCTTCAAAAGGTCACAGTGTCAATACGGCAACACTACTTATGCTGCTTGTCTTCTGACTTCTCTTTCTTAAAGAAGAGAAAACAGGAAAGGGCAAGAAATCCCTGTAGATAATTTATTACGTACCTTACCTACTAACACATACATCTTACGTTATGGAGACAAAGGCACTTCTTAAAAATAGGTTTCCATTGTCATCTGCTAAATGATTTTATAGCTCAACTTGGCAAATATATTGACCACCGAGAAGATGTAAGGATCATCGTAATTGTTTTTGTAAGGATTGACTGGGCTACTGAGTTCACTGCATGATTTTAACTTGGGTTTATTTAAGAGCCATGGGATCAGATCACTTTCCTTTTTTTTAATTTATATAAATTTCCTTTCCAACAAAAAAGTACAAATATATCAATATATCAGCCCCTTATATATCAAATCAATATAAGGGGCTCGTGCTAGAATATGTCGAACGTTGTCATAATTTAAATCTCTACAGTCACATTCCAAAGCTCCAGAATTACAGACAGTTCAAGAGGTGATATATTTAAAATAAACCCAGCATTCCTTGCTGTGAACAGTTGCATATTAAAGTAGTTAACCACACTCTCTATCTTAGGGCCATTCATGGACTATTCCTAATAATTGCCGTTAGTCACACTGAATTTTCTTCCAGTATGTCAATGACACTCAGTTTTCGTTTCCCATTCCCTTTGTCTATCTTACAGTTTTTTCATAGTAAATGCTGCTCTGTTATATATTATATTTTTTTGAAGAGTTACTTCAATCATCATAACTGCTACAGCCTGCTCTAGTGGTTATGATGCTAGGGGTACTATGGCCTGGTGACTTGCTAATAGGGTAAACCATTTAGTAACGGTTTGCCCCATTATCTGGATCCCCACCAGGCTTCAATTCTCTTTGGTGGTCCGGTGTTGTGCTTCCAAATTCTACAGAGCTACAGATGCTATGGCATCAGCATTCATTGGCTGAGAGTATCAGCTGGCCACTCTCAGCTAGTCGCTGACATTATGTGTAACAAGTCTTTCACAGAATTGACATTAGCCAATCCAGAACTCTAGTTCCGAGCTTCAAAATACAAAAACATGAATTTTCCTTAGAAGATTCACATGCTGATGCCACACAAACCAGGGAGACTACACAGGATGTCCAAAATGTAGACTTTATTGAAGTGGAATGGCACCATTTTGCCCCACACAAGTGCCTTTCTAAAGCCACAAATAATTTGACCATATGTACCTATGTACCTTCATAATAACAATTCAATTAATGAAACAATTAGTAACAAAATAATTAATAAAATAATTACTACTTACAGAGTGCCGTAAACATAATCCAGGTGAATATGCCCCAATGAACCAGAACCAGATTAAGCAAAAAGTGACATCAGACACATAAGGTCAGCCAAAATAAATTAAGAATAGTGCAAAAAAAAAAAAAAAAAAAGAGATATATCATACCCGTAGAGGCCACAAACATTGATTTACAGTAAAATTTTATGTAGGCACAACTTATAATAAGTTATGCAGAAGCAAGAAAGAAATGTAATTGCTTCCTCTGCTTAGTAGTTATGGTGCAACAAGTGCCCCGGTGCCCGCCAGGGTAAGTAGCCAAACCATTTGAGAACAGCTAGACAACTTGGCTAGCACGGGCCAGTCACCCACCAACTCATACTCTGAAGTTGTCAAATCACGCTCAAACAGTTTGACTGCTGTCAATCCAGGCACCATAACCACTACAGCGGGGTATAGTGATGGCGGTGCAAGAGGTTTTTTTAAAATAGCCACTATATGGATGCATCAGTTTTATGAGCAGAATTGTTCTCTCATTAGAATATCCTGTAAATACACTTTACTAAACATTAATAATGTACAAAATAATGCATTTTAAAATACAGTAAGGCCCCTCGAGAAAAAAAAAGTGTGAACAAATTAGAAAAAAAATGCAGTCTATTGATCTGCTTCAAACTTGCCTCTGGGGAGCTTCAAAAACCTTACTCAGATTTATTGATCTGCAGGATAAGGCGTTAACTGATAATATTTTAATAGTAACACAGAAAAGAAAGATTCATTTGTGCATTTCTAAACTGTATGTGTTGGCTGCAGAACTATCATCAGCCTCATAAAATAGAATATTACAGTAACCAAGTCATGTAAAATGGTATTAAAGGATTTACAGGGGAGTGGTGGCTGAAAGCAATCTGTCATATTTTAGACTGGTCAATTTTATTTATTTATTTATAAAATATTTTACCAGGAAAGATACATTGAGATGTCTCTTGTTTTCAAGTATGTCCTAGGTCCACAAATATTGAATTTTCTTTATTACACCACAATGATTGCATTCATGTGCACATCTTTAAGTTTTTAGAATATTTGTCCAGTAAGGTTGACCACCTGCTATAGCAGAACTACAACTCCGTCTGTGCTGCCAATCTACGTATGGGTTACCCATGTTGTAACGATTGTAACTTTTTATTATTTACATTTTTTTTTTACAGAAACTCAAATAGTTAAAGACTGGTGCTGAAAGTCTTAATGTCTCTCATAGAGGTTAACAGGGGATGCTAAACTTTAAAGGACCACTATAGTGCCAGGAAAACATACTCGTTTTCCTGGCACTATAGTGCCCTGAGGGTGCCCCCACCCTCAGGGACCCCCTCCCGCCGGCTCTGGAAGGGGGAAAGGGGTTAAAACTTACCTTTTTCCAGCGCTGGGCGGAGAGCTCTCCTCCTCCTCTCTCCGCCTCCGTTCGCCCCACGCTGAATGCGCGCGCGGCAAGAGCTGCGCGCGCATTCAGCCGAAAGCATTTACAATGCTTTCCTATGGACGCTGGCGTGCTCTCACTGTGAAAATCACAGTGAGAAGCACGCAAGCGCCTCTAGTGGCTGTCAATGAGACAGCCACTAGAGGATTAGGGGGAAGGCTTAACCCATTCATAATTACAGCAGTTTCTCTGAAACTGCTATAATTATGAAAAAATGGGTTAACCCTAGAAGGACCTGGCACCCAGACCACTTCATTAAGCTGAAGTGGTCTGGGTGCCTAGAGTGGTCCTTTAACTAACACCTGATTTCCATGCTAGACGGTCATACTTACCTGTCACTATCTGACTACAATCTGCCTAATATTCCATAGGGCCATCTAGATGTAACAAGGAAAATACAATTTAGTTACTGCAAACGAGCATTGACTCACTGACCACAACTATAGAAGTGTTAGCAATATTGTAAAACTCCTAAAGACACAAATGGGCAAAGGAACATTGTATAAAACCATAAAACCTTTCATTATGTAAAGGAAAAGAAACAATATCCTGCAGTGATTGCAAATACTAAAATGCAGACACATGGCAGAATAAAACCTAAATACATTGTACAATAGTAAGGGTTCACATTCTCTATGAATAACTATGCTATAACTGATCAGACTGGAGGAGGGGAGCGAAGACCACATCAGCCAATCAGAATTAGCTGTTGACAGACACATCACTATCTGACTAATGATCTTCCGTTAATTTTGCTATAGGAAGTCAACTGATGAGAATAAAATATTGTTTTTTCAGAAAATACTTTTTCAAAAATGAATAGCTTGCTAACCCATGTCAAATACTATCAGATAACAAGATCAATATTTATATTACTAAAATTCCTGTTTACGTGTAGGACTAAGCGCAAAAAGACTATAAATAAATTCATTATCTTCTTTTCAGTTTTTTTTTTTTGGCTCTCAAAAAGGATAAACAGGAATTCCTGTTTGTTCAAATTTAGCTTAAAGACAAAAACAGAACTGAATATCCAAGTGTCATATTGAAGAAGTCCCATTCTGGTATACAGAACACTGTCTGTCTATCTATCTATCTATCTATCTGACACAGGTGCCTCATCCCAGAGCCCTATTTAGATTTGTACTGCAGAGAGCCCCAGGTGGATTTTTTCCCCCAAGTAAATGGGTTAATCTCATAAGAGCAGACATTAGGCTGTTAGAGTTGGACCTGCCAAAGATTGACGTTGTGGCAGGCTTATGCAATGTATGATCATATAATGTAACTAAACCCCCATTATTTTTGACTAGATTAGATTGAGTGCGCTGGATCTTGTGTATTATATAATTTGGCCCCCAGCAGCACCCCATTTATGCATGTTCAGGTGGGTGCTGCCCCCTGGTTTCATACATCTGTCTGTCTGTCTGTCGGATTTATCACCTATCAGTTTGTTGTATTTTAGTGCATTTTATCTATGTAATGCATTAGGAAATATGCATGTTCTTAGCTAAAATGGCAGGAGGACAGGAATCAGGATCACAATTGTGAGACAGGGATCAGGATCAGAGTTTATGTAATACATTAGGAAATATGCATATTCTCAGCAACTATGTTATGTTATCAACAACTATAATGTTCAGCAACTGTTAAAAAAACAACGCTTCACATAATGCTCGAATATAATATCACAAAAAAAGAAAGCTTCACATAATGCTCGCATATAATATCGCAAAAAAGAAAGCTTCACATAATGCTTGCATATAATATCACAAAAAAGAAAGCCTCACATAATGCTCGCATATATCGCAAAAAAGAAAGCTTCACATAATGCTCGCATATAATATCGCAAAAAAAATAAAGCTTCACATAATGCTCGCATATAATATCGCAAAAAAAGAAAGCTTCACATAATGCTTGCATATAATATCGCAAAAAAGAAAGCTTCACATAATGCTTGCATATAATATCACAAAAAAAGAAAGCTTCACATAATGCTCGATATAATATCGCAAAAAAAGAAAGCTTCACATAATGCTTGCATATAATATCGCAAAAAAGAAAGCTTCACATAATGCTCGCATATAATATCACAAAAAAAGAAAGCTTCACATAATGCTCGCAAATAATATCACAAAAAAAGAAAGCTTCACATAAGGCTCACATATAATATCACAAAAAAAGAAAGCTTCATATAATGCTCACCTATAATATCGCTAAAAAAAGAAAGCTCCACATAATGCTCGCATATAATATCGCAAAAGAAAAAAGCTTCCCATAATGCTCACATATAATATCGCAAAAAAGAAAGCTTCCCATAATGCTCGCATATAATATCGCAAAAAAGAAAGCTTCACATAATGCTCGCATATAATATCACAAAAAAGAAGGATTCCCATAATGCTCGCATATAATATCGCAAATAAAGACAGCTTCCCATAATGCTCGCGTATAATATCGCAAAAATGAAAGCTTCACATAATGCTTGCGTATAATATCACAAAAAAAGAAAGCTTCACATAATGCTTGCGGATAATATCGCAAAAACGAAAGCCTCACATAATGCTTGCGTATAATATCGCAAATAAAGAAAGCATCCCATAATGCTCGCATATAATATCGCAAAAGAAAATGCTCACATATATCGCAAAACAGAAAGCTTCACATAATGCTCGCATATAATATCGCAAAAAAGGAAAGCTTCACATGATGCTCACATATATTATCTCAAAAAAGAAAGCTTCACATAATGCTCGCATATAATATCGCAAATAAAGAAAGCTTCCCATAATGCTTGCGTATAATATTGCAAAAAAAGAAAGCCTCACATAATGCTTGCGTATAATATCGCAAATAAAGACAGCTTCCCATAATGCTCGCGTATAATATCGCAAAAATGAAAGCTTCACATAATGCTTGCGTATAATATCACAAAAAAAGAAAGCTTCACATAATGCTTGCGGATAATATCGCAAAAACGAAAGCCTCACATAATGCTTGCGTATAATATCGCAAATAAAGAAAGCATCCCATAATGCTCGCATATAATATCGCAAAAGAAAATGCTCACATATATCGCAAAACAGAAAGCTTCACATAATGCTCGCATATAATATCGCAAAAAAGGAAAGCTTCACATGATGCTCACATATATTATCTCAAAAAAGAAAGCTTCACATAATGCTCGCATATAATATCGCAAATAAAGAAAGCTTCCCATAATGCTTGCGTATAATATTGCAAAAAAAGAAAGCCTCACATAATGCTTGCGTATAATATCGCAAATAAAGAAAGCTTCCCATAATGCTTGCATATAATATCGCAAAAGAAAAAAGCTTCCCATAATGCTCACATATATCGCAAAAAAGAAAGCTTCACATAATGCTCGCATATAATATAGCAATAAAAGAAAGCTTCACATAATGCTCATATATATTATGTCAAAAAAAGAAAACTTCACATAATGCTCGCGCAAAAAAGAAAGCTTCCATAATGCTCGCATATAATATTCAAAAAAGAAAGCTTCCCATAATGCTTGCATATAATATCGCAAAAGAAAAAAGCTTCCCATAATGCTCATATATATCGCAAAAAAGAAAGCTTCCCATAATGCTCACATATATCGCAAAAAAGAAAGCTTCACATAATGCTCGCATATAATATTGCAAAAAAGAAATCTTCACATAATGCTCGCATATAATATCACAAAAAAAGAAAGCTTCACATAATGCTCGCAAATAATATCACAAAAAAAGAAAGCTTCGCATAATGCTCGCATATAATATCGCAAAAAAAGAAAGCTTCACATAATGCTTGCATATAATATCGCAAAAAAGAAAGCTTCCCATAATGCTCGCGTATAATATCGCAAAAATGAAAGCTTCACATAATGCTTGCGGATAATATCGCAAAAACGAAAGCCTCACATAATGCTTGCGTATAATATCGCAAATAAAGAAAGCATCCCATAATGCTCGCATATAATATCGCAAAAGAAAATGCTCACATATATCGCAAAAAAGAAAGCTTCACATAATGCTCGCATATAATATCGCAAAAAAGGAAAGCTTCACATAATGCTCACATATATTATCTCAAAAAAGAAAGCTTCACATAATGCTCGCATATAATATCGCAAATAAAGAAAGCTTCCCATAATGCTTGCGTATAATATTGCAAAAAAAGAAAGCCTCACATAATGCTTGCGTATAATATCGCAAATAAAGAAAGCTTCCCATAATGCTTGCATATAATATCGCAAAAGAAAAAAGCTTCCCATAATGCTCACATATATCGCAAAAAAGAAAGCTTCACATAATGCTCGCATATAATATCGCAAAAAAGAAAGCTTCACATAATGCTCGCATATAATATCACAAAAAAGAAAGCTTCACATAATGCTTGCATATAATATCACAAAAAAAGAAAGCTTCCCATAATGCTTGCGGATAATATCGCAAAAACGAAAGCCTCACATAATGCTTGCGTATTATATCGCAAAAAAGAAAGCGTCCCATAATGCTCGCATATAATATCGCAAAAAAAGAAAGCTTCACATAATGCTTGTGTATAATATCGCGAAAAAAGAAAGCCTCACATAATGCTCGCATTTAATATCGCAAATAAAGAAAGCTTCCCATAATGCTCGCATATAATATCGCAAAAGAAAAAAGCTTCCCATAATGCTCACATATATCGCAAAAAAGAAAGCTTCACATAATGCTCGCATATAATATCGCAAATAAAGAAAGCCTCACATAATGCTTGCATATAATATCGCAAATAAAGAAAGCTTCCCATAATGCTTGCGTATAATATCGCAAAAAAAGAAAGCTTCACATAATGGTCGCACGCCGCATAATGGTCACACACCGCATTTCAATTTTTAAGGAAAGGAATTAGACATAAAATCTGTGACTATTATACGGTGAAATGCGATCTCTCTCTCTCTCACACAAAAATTTAAAGTGAACTTATCTTGTATTGTATTTTTCTTTAAAATTTATATTAAAGATTTAACAAATGACATAATAAAGCAGTCAGTCCTAGCACAGCCAAGTCACACATTGCAAATGAGGAGAAGAAATGCAAACAATGTTCAACTTCTGTTATTTTCTGTATGTGTTCATAACCTGATGCAAATGATTGACAGGGAGCTAAGATGGAGGAACCCAGTTGCAGGAATTTCTTCATTTAAATTCATTTTTCACACCTAGCAAGTACATATTTGTTAAATGTAGAGATAAGTAAACATAATGTTAAAATCATGAGGAGTGACAGTTCCCTTAAATTGGGTGTTTCTTATTTGGTCACAGAATCCCAGATTTAATGTTGGCTTCAAACCTGTGCAATCATGTGTAAATGCTAGTTCCAGGGACCTGCCTGTAACATGTTAACATACTTAAAATGCTCTTTACCTTTTCATAGGTGTTTTATTAATTACATACAGTAAATGAACACTTAATCTGACTGCATTAGTAAAATAAAGTTACTGAACAAGACAAAGACGCATTTGTCACTTGTAAAACAGTTTTAAAGTGTTGTTGGGCTGTTGTTTTGCTTCCTGAACATAATTACAATATAGTAATTCTAAATCCTGATGTGGACTTTAATATGCTCTTCAAGATTATATTAATTACCTTGTTGTAAATATTGGGACATTACGAAAGAGCACAAAGGTACAGGATATGACTGTGGTATGGCAACAAAAAAAAAAAAACAACATAACGTTGAATGGGGAAATATTTTTTAACAACAAACAACATAAATTAAACCAAAAAGAAGGACAAACAACCCATTAAAAATATTCCAGATGTGATATCAGATCGAAAGACTTCACACCAGTGCCGGGATGGGTCTTGGGTAGAAGTACGCTTACAAAAAGTCTTAGAAAGTAAGTGTTGTCCCTGGAGGTCAAATAAAGCCTTACCATCTTCCAGGCACTAATCATGGAAGGTATGAGACAAAATGTGCAGCAGGGATATGTTCGGAGATTGCTGATCCAGTTGAGAGTCATAGATGTATATTTTATCAAGATCCAAAACCAAATTGCTGCTGGTCTGCAGATATTGGAAGAGACCAATTTTGGACCTCTATCCATTCAGCTGGAGACTTAAAATATTTAACGAGAAAGTATCAGTAGAGGGTAAAACAATTTAAAAAGTTGATTTAATTAAAGTGACTCTGCCAAAATAAGAGTGAAATGACTCTATGCAGTTTTCCTATCACAATTTTTATAATTCTGGAGGGAATGAAGGTCTGAAGGAATTTAGAATTCTTGGAAATAACCACTTAATCATTGGGGGGAAAGAGCGAAGAGCTCATTGACATTGGAGGTTGAAATCGAGATTGAAGTCTTGTTAGACCATAGGTGGATATTACTCATAAGGATATAGAGAATACAATTATCAGGTCAAATAATATGTACTAAGACTTTAGACATCGTTGTTCCTGGATGCTGTTTGGATATTGTACATCAATGGAATGGTCAAACAACGCATAAGGGGGTCTAGAGTGCTGCCAAAAAGAAAGGATAACCATTAGCCGGTTATGACTGTCAATGCGGATAGTAGATATTTGTCAGGAATCTCTAGAGAACAGCCAAGTAGTAAAAGCCAGACGGAGGTACATAACTGTAAGGTGTACAGCAGATTGACCCAGGATAACCAAATGTCTAGTTGCATCTAAAGGAGAACATTGCCTCAATGGTGAGCAAAGGTAGACATGAGTACTGCAGCATAGGATGATTATCAACACCTGTCAAACGTGCTCAGCCCACTGGTTTTCCATTTTGATTGCCCCATTTTTAGTACTTTATACCACTTTTTAGATATATTTCTCACAGGGTTACATACTTTAGATATACGCAATTTTTAAATGTTAAATTAAAGAGTAAGCTTTATTTCATTCATTCATTTATTCATTCTCAACTTTGGTCATCAAAACCAATTGTTGTGCATATTAACATAAGCATATGATGTTATTCACATGCTTATTTTCATTAATTGTCAAATGAATCAAAGAACAGGAAGTGGCTGAGATAGTTTGTAGCAATGGTACTGTTGGAGTATGAATGTAATTTTTCATATATAATGAGTGTCTTTGGCAGACCCGTCAGTAGGTGGAGCTCTTTTTACAGAAGAAATTAGTCTTGTGTCCTGATCTCAGTTTTATTCTCTTATTTCGTTTTTCTTGATTGCTCTTTTTAGAACCAATGCCTGCATTAACAGTGTAGTCTAATGTCCTGTATTTACTGGACATTATTAAGAGTTCATTTTCCGTTTATTTAACCATTGTTTTGTTTTTTTTATCTAATAAATTCTTTGACCCAATTTGAATTCTGCAATTGATTTTGGGGATAATATTGGAGCACCTCCAGACCTCCAGACTATCTGCATGGGGATTTGGATCACCCATAAAAGATCCTAAGGATATCCACACCAGAGCCTGGTCTAGTATATGGCTCTACGCTTGTGAGTGTGTTTCTTGAAATTAAAATATTTGTATGTTTTAAATTAAAGATATCTGCACTATTATATACCCCTCTATCTTTTCAGCATTGCTGGATATACTAAGAAGAGAGGAAAGTATATTATTTGCTCCACCTAATTTGTTTGTGTTATTTATGATTTAAGGTGTAGGGTTAGGTGATACCTCACAGGTGTTTTGAGATTTTTTTACTTTCATTGGATATACCACTTGTGTTTGTTTCTTATAATGTCCTGTATTTGTTTGAATTATTCTAAAGTTATTTTACCAAGTGTAATCTAGGGCTTAAACTAAGTGCTATTTGAAGTTCACTTAAACTAAGTGCTATTTGAAGTTCAGTGAAATAACTGAAAATGCAGTGTATAACATTGATTATATTATTACAATGGCACCTGTCAATGGGTAGGATACATAAGGCAGCAAGTGAACAGTCAGTTTTTGAATTTCATGTGTTGGAAGCAGGAAAAATTGTCAAGCAAAAAGATCTGAGTGATTTCGGCAAGGGCCTGATGGTGATGATAGACAACCGGATCAGAGCATTTCTAAAACGGCAAGACTTTTGGAATGTTTATTGTATGCAGTAGTTAGTACCGCAGACCGGTCAGACTGCACGTGATAACACGTGTCAACCACCGAAACCACCTTCAATGGGAACGTGAGAAATAGGAACTGGACCATGGAGCAATGGAAGAAGGTTGCCTGGTCTGATTAATCTGATTTCTTTTAGATCAGGTGAATTGTCAGGTGCGTGTGCATCATTTAACTGGGGGAAACATGGTAGCTGGATGCACTATGAGAAGAAGGCAGGCTGGTGGGGGCAGTGTTATCAGGGCCGGCCTTAGGGGTGTGCGAGCTGTGCGACCGCACAGGGCGCCATGGAACAGGGGGCGCCCTGTGGCCGACACAGCTCACTCATGGCCGGAGTGCAGGGGAGCTAAAAGAGGTACCTGGCTGGAGGATTAATTATTCTCCACCCGGGTCTATTTAAAAAAAAAAAAAATCGCGGCAGAGGGGGCGGGGTTTACCGAGCGGCGGAGGCGGGGCTTATCGAGAGGCGGAGACGGGGCTAATACCTCCCGAAGCCCCTGCTGTACAGGAAGAGGGAAAGATGCTTCCCCATCAGCCAACTGCATCCACTGGAAAGAGGTAAGTGTGTGTGTGTGACTGTTTGCCTGTTTGTGTGACTGTCTGTCTGTGTGTGTGTGTGACTGTCTGTGTGACTGCCTGTCCTTGTGTGTGTGTGTGTGTGTGACTGTCTGTCTCTGTGTGTGTGTGTGACTGTCTCTGTGTGTGACTGTCTCTGTGTGTGACTGCCTGCCTGTGTGTGACTGTCTGTGTGTGTGACTGTCTGTCTGTGTGACTCTGTGTGACTGCCTGTGTGTGTGACTGTCTGTCTGTGTGACTGCCCGTGTGTGTGACTGCCTGTGTGTGTGAGACTGTCTGTCTGTGTGACTGTCTGTGTGTGTGACTGCCTGTGTGTGTGACTGCCTGTGCGTGTGACTGCCTGTATGTGACTGCCTGCCTGCCTGTGTGTGTCTGTCTGTAACTATCTGTCTGTGTGTGACTGCCTGCCTGTGTGTGTGACTTTCTATCTGTGTGACTGCCTGCCTGTGTGTGTATAACTGTCTATGTGTGTGTTACTGTGTGTCTGTCTGTGTGTGTGACTGCCTATGTGACTGTCTGTCTGTGTGTGTCGCTGTAGCTGTGCCATTGTTTGTGCCTGTGCCTGTGCCTGTATGTGTGACTGCCTTTAACTGAGTGTGTGTGTACATGCCTGTAACCGAGTTTAAATTTCCCCCACCCCTTCCTGTCAAGGCCGCACTTTGACTGACAGACGCTCACTCACTGACAGACGCACACTCACTGACGACACATACACACTCACTGACGACACATACACACTCACTGACGACACATACACACTCACTGACTGACACATACACACTCACTGACTGACACATATACACTCACTGACCAACACACACATTCACTCACAGACACACACACATTCACTTACAGACACACACAATTACACACTTACAGACACACACACACACACACACACATTCACTTCAAAATAAACACTCACAGACACACACACAGACATTTCCACTAACACTCACAAACTAATATTTTTTACATTTATTTTAAATCCACCCAGCCTCCCTGGGAAAGCTGGAGTGGATTTCTTACCAGCAGTCCAGTGTGGCTGCTGGGCAGGCAGGCAGGGGGCGCACAGGCTGAGTAAGCAGCGCTTAGTGATGCCGGGAGCCGGACTGACGTCATATTCTGGCTCCCGGCTTCATTAAGCGGCGCAGAGGAAGCTGAGCAGGAAGAGCTCAGGTGAGTATGCTCCTTCGCTGCCCGCTGCCAGCCTTGGGGGGGCTCAAAAGTGGCCAGCCGGTCAGCTCTTGAGCCCCCCAGGATGCGAGGCAAGCAAGGGATCTGCCTGGGGGTTTGGAGGGATGCTTTTTTTTGCCGCCCCCTGCAAAGTGGCGCCCAAGGCAGATGCCTTGTTTGCCTCGTGATACACACGTCACCGGTGCCTGTGTGTGTTACTGTATTCAGGCAACTTGGTGGGAGGTGGGGGGGGCGCCGTGAAGACTTTTTGCACAGGGCGCCTAATTGCCTAAGGCCGGCCCTGAGTGTTATACTCTGTGCCATGTTCTTTTGGAAAATCTTGGGTCCTCAAATTCATGTGGATGTGATTTTGACACCACCTACTAAGAGATTGCTGCAGACCACGTACACTCCTTCATGGCAATGATGTTCTCTAATGCCAGTGGCCTCTTTCAACAGAATAATGTACCCTGCAACACTGCAAAACATGTTCAGGATTAGTTTGAGGAACATGACAAAGAGTTCAAGGTGCTGCCTTGGCCTCCAAATTCCTCAGACCTCAATTTGATTGAGCATGTGTTAGATGTGTAGGAACAACAAATCCGATTCATGGAGAGCCCATCTCGCAACTTGTAGAATTTAAAGGATCTGCTGCTATTGTGTTGGTGACAGATACCACTGGAGATGTTCAGAGGTCTTGTGGTGTCCATGCCTCAATGCATCAGAGCTGTTTTGGCAGCATAAGAGGGACCCACACGATATCAGGCATGTGGGTTTTAATGTTGTAGCTGACCAGTGTACATAAATACATTGAAAACCACCTGGTTTGTTGTTTTTAATACATTTATTAATAGAAATAATATAATTGATACATTCTTCCTTTTGAACCAGCAAGGGTTTATACTAACCTATACAAAATTTCAAGTGTGAAAATATATTTTATTGCAACAAATGATTTTGCTGAAGCCATAACAGCATTTGATTCCTGTTAGAAAATAAAATTTGCTCATGAAATATAGAATGCATCAGTGCTGAAAACATAGCCTCAGGTGCTCTACAGGCAGTTCTAGAAAGGAAGGTATTTTCCAACTTCTATTTATAACACAACACACTGGAAACAAGTATCTTGTGTCTAGGGATCTCCAATATTGTATCTTCCTAGACGGTCATTAGACTTGGAGATTTGTTTCATTATGAACTGCAATTCATCCGAATTTGGGCCATTCGTGTGATGATACGAACTCCCAAACTCTAAGCTAAAATATAGCCAAGACACGATCAAACAAATCACACAATCGACGAACATGTTTGCTTGATTCATGACTCGGAATTATGACCATGGCCCAAAAAAATGAAATGATTGATGGGAAAAAAAGATGGTTCATGGCTAGGGGAGAGCCACTACTTCTCGATTTTGGTAAGAGAGATCAAGTGAGAAGTAACCAATGGAGGAAAAAAAGGAGGGCCGGTAAAATTATCTATATTTATATATGGAGATGTTTTTAGATATATATACAGAGGGCTTTGTGCATAATGAGACAATCCAATAATCATTTAATTATACTTTGTACTATATAAATAGACAGATGAGCAAACATTTGAAATTTTAGATTTTTTTTTTTTTACTACATCTTTTTCTGTCTGTCCACACAGCTAGCTACACAGTTACAATTTATCTCAAGTACAAAGTATGCAATTTTATGCATGAAATTATCCCTTCCCTTTCATTAATATATACAGTATGAGTAGAATGTGCTTTTTGTGTTGTTTCGTCACCTTTTATACTGTGTTTGTGCAATGTTTTATTTGCTTTTGCCATGACACTCCCATCATGTGGAACGCATTATAAATTCATCATATCCGAACAGTTTTTACGGGTGGGTCATATCACTTAGAGGATGCAATACCAGTGGGATAGGTCCATATCCTTCTAATACAGAGTAATTCTGGCTAAGTATTTTCATTTAAAGGGGGACTGACACTTCCCAGAAATTTTAATATTAGGCTTACTCATCACCATTTTGTTTCCCTGTCAATCACTGTTATAAGCTATGTAAGTCGCACCTGGTAGTCATCATATAGAAATCACAGTTTTTCTGCTGAATTAACCAACAGGATAATTTACTACAGTGAAACTTCAAAGTGAATTCAATGTGAATTTCACTTTTAAGGCCAGAGCACTCAATCTAAAAGCATTGCTGACTAAGATAATTTTTCCAGTTCGACTATTTTGTTCTTAAATATAACATTTCTCTCTGAATTCATTTTAAATTCTCACTTTCATCAATAGCCCTGGAAGATTCAATCAAAACACAGCTGTGATGTGAAATAGGTAAGTTAACTCCCAGGAGCTCCCATCACCTGCTTTTCCTAAAAATGGATTATGAATAAATATAGAACGGACAAATGACCTTTACATATAGATTTGAATCAATGTGCTATCAGTACATTTGTAAAACCTTTTTCTTCTATGTTTGCTTTTGCTCTCCATGAGTTAAAGGGACACTCCAGGCACCCAGACCACTTCTGCCCATTGGAGTGGTCTGGGTGCCAACTCCCACTACCCTTAACCCTGCAACTGTAAATATTGCCGTTTTCATGAACTGCAATATTTACCTTGCAGGGTTAACTCCTCCTCTAGTGGCTGTCTGTGGGTTTATAGCACAGATTGTTTGTGCTATAGCGTCGCTGGACGTCCTCACACTTTGTGAGGACCTCCAGTGTCGCTGAAATCCCCATAGGAAAGCATTGAAATCATTTTCAATGTTTTCCTATGGGGAAGTCTAATGCGCGTGCGCGGCATTGTCGTGCATGCGCATTAGGTCTCCCCCGTCACCGGCCAGACAATCAAACCACAAGTAATTTGAATTGCAAAATTGATACAGGTATACATTCAGTTTCCAGCACCTGGAGTTGAAGAGGACCCGCCAGGAGAAGATGGTGGCGCCTACGTGGGAAAGGTTCAGCTGAGTATAATTCACCTTTGCCTGACCCCCCAGCCACCGAACACCCAGCTGCGATATTACCATCGGGGGTCTTCGTAAATTCTGGAAAGTCTACAGACAGTGACAGAGCCACTTTAAAGGACCACTAAATGCAACCAGACCACATCTCAATGTGGTCTGGATGCAGTGGCCCTTTAGTTATAATGTTACAATGTAAATCATGTTATTCTGTCTTCATTACAACCACTAGAGGTGCAGCGCTATGAAAGCCAAGTGAGACTCGATTCTCAATTACTTGCTTCTCGGAGAGAGCATTTGATTGGTTCAGCCTTGCGTTTTGCTGTACTTGCGCACTATCCTCCCAATGCATCCCTATGGGTAAGCATTGGATTGGATGACATCATCAAGACTGATCATCTCAACCAATGCTCTTACAGCCATAGTACTGGCAAAGTATCATGGGAGACGCAGTCCAAAATATCTGGAGTGCCAAATGTGGCCCTGTCCTGCGGAAAAATTAGTTGGATAATAGATGGGATTGAAAGAATCAAAAAGTGACAGACTATGGAAAAAGGAATTAAACAGAGAGCAGAGAGAAGGAAAAAAGAGGCGAGGAGAGAGAAAAGGGGATACTTAGGGTATGTGAAGATAGTGGAGGTAAGGGGGCCATGGTTGGTCCAAGACTGTCTAACTGAGGGGTGAGGAATTATTGGAAAGGATGTAAGTGCTACATGACGACAAGTATTCAACATTTTCTGACACTCAAAGAAGATTTAATTTATTTACTTTCATCAATGCATGTTCTCATCACTGATCATGTGGTTAGAAGAATTCTAGCTTGATTTTAATTCAATTGGAACACCCAGAAGAAAATCAAGAACAGTTTCTAAATAAACCATGTGAGTTATATTTTACTGACTTTCGAGGTCTATTTTTTAGATTATAATTAAATTAATGAAAGTTCAATTTAAAAGAGATTGTAAATGGAAACAGTATTTGACTTATCACCAGCTCAAAATACATGTAGTTCTTTAATGATCATTTTTATATAGTAGCAATGAGATGTTCTAAAAAAAAAAAGAAAATTTACACTGCAAAGGGCTGTATTAGATTGGGCTATTAAGGGATCTTTTATGTGGCTTCACCAAAATGTTTGTAAGAAACTATTTAAACTCCCACCCAACCACATCTTATGCTGAGATTGAAAGGAAAGGAAATGCCAAAAACAGTAAATGGTCTTATGTTTAAGACTTGTTCATCTAAAAATAAACTATAAAATGAAACCTTTTTTTCCTTGCCTGAATTCTTTAATTCAACTTTCCACACATCCCATACTGGCATTCGGGTCCCCTGTAACATGAACTAGGCTTGATGGGGTTTATGCATTAAACCAGAAAATAACTGAGATTTTTAGATCACAATAGCTGAGTTGCAAAAATTATCAGAATTGGAGAGTTTTTCAAATGTTCAATCTTTTTTTCATAAAATGTGAAATATCTCTGCGATTCTTCACTCTCCTCAGTTAAGTAAATTACCCTTTGGTTCTGATTGGACCAAACAATGGGACATTGTTCTGCCTTGTTTATAACACAGTTTTAATAATAATAGTCTAATTGAAAAATTAAGAATTGCTTTCAAATTATACAAACTTATAAAAAGACTTTGTGGAAACACAATGGGTTTTCTATACTAAACACTGCATTATACTGAATTGAAAAGTAAATTGCAAAATTTATTGTAAAATAGTACATTTGGAAAGATTATACAACTCTGCTCTAGTCACAGCTTGGCTAAGATAGATTACATTTAGCAATTTGGTTTTCAATTCACTACTATGGGTGTTTAGTGTATAAACCTCTATTGAGTCAAAATTCATGAACTACCAAGAGACCTTAGTAGGGCATGTAACAAAGTTTTTTTTTAAATAGATGGTAGAAAAAAAAATCAACACTTTTTGTCATTTAGGACTTTACTACTCGGTGGTGATTTATTAATAATTTTCATAACTGTATAAATTACCAATTAGAACCATTTTAGCATGTTGTCAGGTCACACACAAAAAAAATGCAGGTAATGTATTCTATAAGCATGTAATTTTGTGCAGGTTAAATTTACCTGCATCGTTTTATTCACTGTTCATCACAGTAGCACAATTATGTATCCTCGATTTTTCACTCTTAATAAGGAAAATTAGATAGAGCGGTCATCATAGGCATTGCTGGGGGGGCGGAGGGGGCTTTAGGGGCTGAAGCTACAGATGTGTGGGATCTTTAGCCACAAAAAAAAATCATAATAAAAAATTAGTATTTCATAAACATTAAATCTTTATTAAAGGACATCTAGTCACCAAACCAACTTTAGCTTAATGAATCATTTTTGGTGTATAGATCATGCCCCTGCAGTCACACTGCTCAGTTCTCTACCATTAGGAGATACATCACATTGTTTATACAGCCCTAGTCACACCTCCCTGCACATGACTTACACAGCCTTCCTAAACACTTCCTGTAAAGAGTCATCTAATATTTACACTTCCTTTATTGTATAGTCCGTTTAATTTACAATTTCTTACCTCCTGCTCTGTTAACAGCTTGCTAGACCCTGTAGGATGTTCCTGTGTGTAATTAAAGTTTAATTTACAGAGCAGAAGATCTAAACTTTTAAAGTAAGTTACATCTGATTGGAAATGAAGCCATTTTGTTTTCATGCAGGCTGTGTCAGTCACAGCCAGAAAAGATGTGGCTAGTTCTGCATAAACAGAAACAAAGTGATTTAACTCCTAAATGGCAGATGATTGAGTAGTAAAACTGCAGGGGCTTTAGCTATGCACCAAAATGGCTTCATTAAGCTAAATAATTTGTTTTAGTGACTATAGCATCCCTTTAAATGCTTACATTGACAGTGTTAGAACTTTACTGACATACCATTGCTGTCATGAGGTATCATAAAACAAAGAAGGGACCACTTGTCGTATGCATTTTCCTTTTGCTTTACAAAACTTGATGCACAAGAATACAATGATATGGTTTACAGGTCTGTGCACACAATTTATTTTTACAAAAAATATGCAGAAATAAAGCCAATGTGCTGTGATTACTTTCTATAAAGTTTGTCACACCGGTGACCTTTCTGGATCCTTAATTTTTTTTATAATAATTGGCAATAATAAAGGAAAAGGCCACTTCACTCTGTAGCAATAATGTGTCAAGAGTTTGTTTACTCCATCCATTAATTTGCCGTAGGACGAGAGGAGAGTTTGGAAAAAGCAGTATATTGGAGAGACACTGTCCATTTTGATGTTTGTTGAGATGTGTTAATCACCAAGGCTCAAATGAGCTGCTTCATTAACACCACTCTTTATTTATGGACAGTGTGAAATCTTTTAATTATTTCACAATTTACTTACAGTCATTAAGCTCAGAATAGCACGGCTAGCACCTATTTTATTCATTTTTTTGTTTTTTTCAAGGTTATTTTTTTCTTTGTTGTGGAGGAGGTTCCATTGCTCATGTTCTGGAAGTTTACACCGTTGATGTACTTTCCCTGAATTAATTAGCACTGTATTAATTAATTAATCTGCGTATATATAGTAACATAATCACTCATGTTGAATCTCCGTTACATTTACAGCTTAGTTATCTTCTGCTTTTTTTTTAAATAACATGTGCACAAATCTAAAATACCTTTCTATCAATGTATAGTGGAAAGGCAAATGACTGTCAATATTGGATACGTGGTTCACTAAACCATGAGTTATGGCGATTATATGTGCTATTTATTCACAAGCTGTGAGTTGCGTTCAATTGAAAACTGAATTGCAAAATTCCTGCTAAATAGTTGGAGCATTTTTCCAAATTGATATTTTTTTTTAATTCAATCACATTTTACATAATTTTGAGTATATTCGCTAAAGTGAATACTCAGTTTTTTCACTTTGGGATTGGAGAGCTGACAAACAAAATTCTAAATTTAGTGAATAAATCCATAAATGCCTGATAGTTTTTAAAATTTTCACCTCACAATATTTTTGTACTGACAGGCAATGAAGTCAGCAGTCCCCACTCCTTACTATGTAATGGTGACATCACAGATAGGGCGTAATGAACATACTTGGTAACATATGTTATAAATAAATAAAATGAATGCAATTCTTGTCAGAGGTAGGTGGAAATGGCAGCTTTTACAGAATTTAATATTTAAAACAATCTCTAAGTCTGTGATCGGCACCGCTTTGATAATTTAGCCTAAATTTTGAAAATCTGTTTTTGGAGGAACACTATAGAGTGAGACACACAAACATGTATTCCTGACCCTATAGTGTCAAAACCACCATTTAGGTGGCTTACCCCTCTTAGCCTCATTAGAAAGGGTTAAAACTTACCTTATTTACAGTGCTGCGCAGCTCTGCTGGTGTTGGCCCCGCCCCTGATCCACCATCTTCGACTGACATCATCAGAATTGGCTGAGATTGTCAAGGAGGCGGGGAGGGGTGGGGCCCTCTTAAACACTGCAATACTGTGTTCAGCATATAAACTCCAAATTCTTCCTATTTTTCCTGGATGTAACAAATCGCCTGGCACCCCGACTGGGTACCTCCGTTGAAAGATGCTCCTAGCGCTTCCTGAGGACTCCAAGCACTGCAGCCGACACCACAATCACCGAACCAGAGAAGCGTATACCTTCTCTCAAGCATATGAATGCTGTAGACAGTTGAATAGGAACCATACGAATAGGTTTACTCTCCTAGCAGTCAAACTGGAACAGCATACAATAAATCCTTCCCCCAATAATGAGACGACACTTCACTTTGAGGGTTAAAACAGGAACTCAGGTGCTGGCACACCCAGCCTGGTTTTTATTACAGTCTTGCAAATACAGGACCGCCCACAGGGAGGTATAAAACAACCAATCACATCACAGTTACATCCCACATATTCCCTCCCCTTATCCTGAGAGGAAACTCAATTACACATACAGTTAAAACATACTTTCTACCCAACTTTCATAACTCTAAAACCATACATCACATTCACATAAAATTACATATTCACAATCAATCCATTCAGGGGAACAACATATTCAAAAATGGCACAAATCAGACAAGGGGTTCAAAAGTTAGTAAAAGTCCTTTGTGACTAAATGAAGCATGGCTTTCTGGCCCAAACCAGTTTCAGAGTCTTCTATCCTGGAGATAAGTAATTCAATTATCTCCCAGGACAGACACAAGACTCCATTAAGCACATGGTTGCAAAAAGACACAAAACACTTTAAAATACATAAAGTAACCTTTACACATAACACACAGACATTTCACATATCCCCAGATAGCTGGGATCTGAGCGCACAAAACTACTGAAGAGCGTTCAGATCCTATTCACACAGTTCAATTGCTATGGAGCCGAAGTCTTTAACTACACAAATGGGCTCCATGGCATAGCTATCTGGGTTAACACATTCACATAAAGTCTGGTCCATAGTCCAAAGGCAAGAGGCGGGCAAGCAGCCCCCTCCAAGGACACGTGGCGAGGCCGGTTTCGCCACATTTCTCCCCTTTACCATCCAGACTAACAGGGTATCTGACCTCCTGCCGGTCAGTGCCCTGGTTAGTCCAGCAACCCACCCACGAAGCACAAACAGCAATACAGCCCACCCACAATAACTGGTTACTACACCTGGATAAAATAGCAACTTGTCCATGTCCAGGTGCCTCACCACGGCTGTGCGGGGGGCTGGTAGACTGCCTTGGTGGGTTGCTGAGTGGGCAGAGACCAGCGGTACTCTGCCCGGGTGCCAGCGCTACCACTGAAGTAGCCTGGTTGGAGCCTGGTTGTGGGAGGGGGAGACCGACTGTCTCCCCTCTGGATACACTGCTCTGTGGCTGGGGGACAGGACCGACCGTCCCTACCCCTGGTGCTGCAAGTGCAGAGACTACAGTCCCATCTGCATAGTTGTGGGGCTTAACATCTCCCCTTGGTGGGTTAGGCTGCCGCTGGAGAGAGGGTGTAACAAGCTCCTCTCTCTGAACTGTAGACTGCCGCTGGGGAGAGGGGGTAACCTGCTCCTCTCCCTGACACTCTCTTTGCTGGTGGAGAGGGGGACCAACTGTCTCCCCTTTCAATATTTTGTCCTGCGGCTGGGGTGCGAGACAGACGGTCTCTGCTTCCTGGGGTACACACTGCCGCTGGGGAGGAAGGACGGCACCTTCAGCTCCCTGGGGTACACACTGCCGCTGGGGAGGAAGGACGGCACCTTCAGCTCCCTGGGGTACACACTGCCGCTGGGGAGGAAGGACGCCACCTTCTGCTCCCTGGGATACACACTGCAGCTGGGGAGGAAGGACGACCCCTTCGGCTCCCTGGGACTCACACTGCCGCTGGAGATCTGGGCCGACCGCCCAGCATCCCTGTAGGGCCGGTAGAGAGACCGCCGTCCCATCTCCACCTGCCATCTGTGGGTCTTCCCAGGACCAGTCTGTGAGGTCCCTCAACATTTGCGAGTAAGGACCACCTGCTTCCGCACCTGGCAACTCTGGCTGCTGCTGGGGATCTGGGCCGGTCCCATCTCCACCTGCCTGTTGTGGTTCCTCACAGGACCAGTCTATGAGGACCCCTACTTCGGGTTCCTGCGGCCGCCTCAGGGGGAGACGGCTAGCCTCCTCGGATGCAGCCTCTACTCGGCTGCTGTAACACTCCTTCCGCTGAGCATACTCTCTCTTTCGCCAGCCGGAATTCTCGGGCCAGCCTTGTGTTTCGCTCGGCCGTGACCTGGTTCCAGATCACCCGGCGTACCTCCATGGGTAAATCATCCCCATACTGGGCCACTCGCTGCCTCACCTCGGCCATCCAATCATCGCCAGAGCCTTCCATACTTGTCTGCTCCAAGTCGCTGGATACCTCTGCTCCCAGGGGCGCTGCACGTGTGCTAGCGTTGCCCTCAATTTGTAACTCCACGAACTGTGTCTCTGAGCTGCTTTACCTCGCACTAGGACGCCATCCCACCGCTTGCCACCAATGTAACAGATCGCCTGGCACCCCGACTGGGTACCTCCGTTAAAAGATGCTCCTAGCGCTTCCTGAGGACTCCAAGCACTCTGGCAGACACCACAATCACCGAACCGGAGAAACAAATAAATTCTCCCAAGCATATGAATGCTGTAGACAGTTGAATAGGAACCATACGAATAGGTTTACTCTCCTAGCAGTCAAACTGGAACAGCATACAATAAATCCTTCCCCCAATAATGAGACGACACTTCACTTTGAGGGTTAAAACAGGAACTCCCTGTACTGTCACATACAGTCTCTTTTATTCCCAATCCACAAACATAGTACAGCCCACAGGGCGTTACAAAACAACCAATCACATCACAGTTACATCCCACATATTCCCTCCCCTTATCCTGAGAGGAAACTCAATTATACATACAGTTAAAACATACTTTCTACCCAACTTTCATAACTCCAAAACCATACATCACATTCACATAAAATTACATATTCACAATCAATCCATTCAGGGGAACAACATATTCAAAAATGGCACAAATCAGACAAGGGGTTCAAAAGTTAGTAAAAAGTCCTTTGTGACTAAATGAAGCATGGCTTTCTGGCCCAAACCAGTTTCAGAGTCTTCTATCCTGGAGATAAGTAATTCAATTATCTCCCAGGACAGACACAAGACTCCATTAAGCACATGGTTGCAAAAAGACACAAAACACTTTAAAATACATAAAGTCACCTTTTACACATAACACACAGACATTTCACATATCCCCAGATAGCTGGGATCTGAGCGCACAAAACTACTGAAGAGCGCTCAGATCCTATTCACACAGTTCAATTGCTATGGAGCCGAAGTCTTTAACTACACAAATGGGCTCCATGGCATAGCTATCTGGGTTAACACATTCTCATAAAGTCTGGTCCATAGTCCAAAGGCAAGAGGCGGGCAAGCAGCCCCCTCCAAAGACACGTGGCGAGGCCGGTTTCGCCACACTGGACTACTGGTCTCATGTTGCATATATATATATATATATATATATATATATATATATTATGTTTTTCACTTCCAATCCTCTTCTTGGCAAGGCTTAATTTACATCTCAGGTGCCTATAGGCACATTATACTCAGGTACGCCAACCAAGCCTTCAAAGATCCGGTACTTACATTGCTGCAGTGACTATTAATAATGTTGTTTGTACTTATACCTACAACAGAAAATTCTCAATAGATATGATATATTGTAAAAAAATAAAAAATAAACATTCAGCAATTTGTAGCTTCCTCTATTACTTACAGGACACACATGAGAGCATCGAATCGCTCATTCTTTTCTTCTGCACATACAAATATGCAAATACTATCAGGGTAACTCACTAAGTGAGAAATGTCAGGAATTCTAATTGATTTTCAAATTTAAATGAAATCAATATTTAGTAGATATACCCCCTCATGAAAACATTCACTGATTTAAGTTTATATTTTATCAGTGAGGGTATATCTGAGAACAGTTTGCAAAAGCTGCAGATCTAATTCTGCAGTCTTTGCGAGTCCTCCCCTTTTTCTCTGGCCCAGATTTTCTGTTCGACATGCCACTTTCGTTCGCTCGGTGGAGCTAATGGCAGGCGAAGAGAATCACCTTGGTTGATTGACAGTTTGGTTTGATTGATCAGACCCACCATGTTTACAGGGAGACATATAATGTTGTCATATTTATGAAAACGCATGGAAGCGGTTGCCATGAAGGATTTCTCCAAGTAAGTAGCTCATTAGGCAGACAGTTGGCTGTTAGAGTAGGACCTGCCAAAGATGGGGTTCATTGACATTGTGGCAGGCTTATGCAATGTATGATCATATAATGTAACTATACCCCCATTATTTTTTGCCTAGAGTAGGTGTTTTTAATAAAACTAACAAAATCGGTCAGCACCAAAGTAGCTGTTTAGTAGATAGGGGAGTGCGCTGGATTTTCATTTTTAAAGTACACATACACTCTCACTGGCAAACACACATACACTCTTTGACAGACACAGAAAAACATACAAACTCCCTAACAGACACACATACAATTTATTATTTTGTTAAAATTTTACTCCACCCAGCCTCCCTACCTTTGGAAGTGCTGGCAAGGAGTCTCTATGTCCAGTGTGGCTGCTGGGCTGCATGTGCGGTGCATGGGGTCCAGTGGGGCTGCTGAGTGGCTGGGCATGTGTTCCTGGTGGTCCAGTGGGTCTGCTGAGCGTCTGGGCATGCGGGCGTACAATGTGGGCGGCGAGGAAGCAGTGATCTTCCTGCTCAGCTCCCTCGCGCGCCTCTTAGTGATGCCGGAGCCAGACTGACGTCATATTACGCCTCCGGCATCACTGCTGTGCGCGCGAGGGCGCTGAGCAGGGGAGAGTGCTTTTTCAACACCGCGGCCATTTTGTTTCTTGAAATTTGGCCGGAACTACATTTGTGTTCTCGCAGAACACCAAGGTTCCGGGGAACACCAATTGGGAAACACTGGCTTAATCTAATACACTTTCTTCTAAATTCTACATATTACAGGGCTACCCATTTCATGTGCAGCCCATCAATATGTATTTATGATATGTTTCCCAGAAAACATGGTGGATCCGGTAACCCTGCTTATTAAAGTGCCTTTTCAGTGTTGACTGGTGCCTTTAAATTTAAAACTCATGTTGCAGTCACATTATATTCCTAGTAATCCTCACCTTTGTAAATAACCCAGTAAGTAGCAAAATGAAAAAGTACTTGAAAATATATATAAAAAGGGAGAAAGTGAATATTTTTAGTCAAGGCAGGTGCCCTTTGTGTACAGGTATTTACGGTAGTTGTCTGTGTTGCATATTGACAAACCTGGCCTTGCTTTTTACTTTTTTTTTTTTACAAATTGATCAAATATGAGCAAAATGCAAGTAATACATTTCCATTTAAGTCTTGTTTATGGAACATGTTGCTCAGTTTGTTTTGCTACAAATAAACATAAATAGTAATCTGAGTACTAACTGCTATTTAACTCAACAGGTCTAGAAATGAAAAGCTATGTTGTCGTAACATTGTATCACTATAACCTTGTTGGCCAAGGTTATTCCTGCCTTGAATTATGGAAACTCTAGGAAGAAAATGCATTTAAAGGGACAATCCACAAGCTACGGGTGCAGTCCATCCATTTAATGTGAAACCATTTTCATTTGGTTTGAGAAGAGTAAACAAACAGAAAATAAATCTTCCCCCAGACCAAGAGCCTGCCACTCTATTGGGACATCATAATCCGAACATTTCTTTTACTCATTATCCGTTCCAAATTTTGAATAGTATGACAAATCTGTATGCGCAATCTCATGTGACCAACGTGTCTTGATAATGGAAGAACTGAACGTGTCTAAAACTAGCTCTTTGGAATCATTGAGAAAATTATGACAGTTTGAATTTTTTTTTAAGTTAAGGTTTTTTTAAAGATACATTACAGAAAAACAGTATAAATTGGCAATATCAAGTAAATACTTTAGAAGCCTGAAATTTGAATATAGGCATGTGCAGATACACTATAAAGCAGTAGTTGGCACACAGTAAATAATTAAAGAACAATGGACACCATAAAAACAATATGCTTTCTAGCCCCGGTTGCCGAATATGGTGGGGCACAAAGAGGAGGAAATGGATTACAGTGTTGATTAGAATGTGGGTAACTCTCAAATAATCTGGCCCAAATTTGATATCATTTATGAGTAGAACCAGTAAACATATATGGGACATCATATCATTTTGTAGACTCTAATTTGTTATTCATTATAGGGAGAGAAGAGGGGTACCACCATGGATCTGATTGTGCCATCCCCTCTCTGCAAGGTATATATTAACACAAACTACAGCTCCTTGACTAACACACACTGCAGCCCCAATACACATACACTCACACTGTAGCCCCTACATGCACATGCACACACTTTACAGGGCCTATCAGCACACATTCAATCTTAAAATCTCCTATACATGAGCACGTACTCACACTACAGCCCCTAGTTACACATAGTACACCATAAACAGACTCCTCTATACACACACATGTCACCACATCCCCTTCTAAATACCACAAGAAATTGTCTTGTATCTCGTGAAAAGATTTTCCAGTTTCCATGAAAAGATGTCTTTCCTGTAATAAGGAAGGCGCAGCAGAGAAATTACATGGTGCTTGTGTTGCGGCTACACCGTGGCCCATGCGCTGATGTGGCCCATCGAGTGGCCCATGCACTTAGTGCCACTCGATGGTTATGTGCCTTCAGGGGCCCCAAAAATGTTTGCACCAGGGCCCGCTCTACGTTAGTTCCGCCACAGTGCCCGACTTTGAGTGACATTAGTCTACATTGTCTCCATTCTTTTGATTTGGAGTTAAGTCACAATCCAGGCTACTTGGAAATACACCCCATATTTTGCTAGAAATATTTTTGTTTTCATGACAGCCCAGCCATCTCAGTAATCGCGCTACACTCCAATAAAGTTCCACAACAACTAACTAGTGATGTTTGACATTCTGAACTTGCTCTTTTGATGGCGATGTTTCAGTAGCAAATCCAAGATTGTTTGTTTTGTATTAGTTTTTTAGAACCCTTCAACTCCAGATGGAGCTATTTGTTGTAATAGTAGTAAATTTCTATGCTCTTTAGATAGGCAATGGATGTTATGGTCAAATATGAGAACATTTTGTTCAGTTTAAAGAGGGTCCATCATATCCCAGGATTTAAGCACCATGACCACTGCATCATGCTCCTCTCTTGTATATTTCTATTGAGGAAGTTACAATTGTGCCATTGGTGTGTGTCAGATGCACCTGAAAGGCTCAAATGTCCAGATTGTCTTATTTTAAATCCCACTTGGCACTAGTGTGAAAAAACAGGCCATAACAGATCTAGCAGACATAAAACCCTTACAGATGTAATACATTGCACAAAAAAAAGCACAAAAACTGTGTGAGACTATTCAATGTGCTCCCGGGTTGTGCCAGGACTGAACTTTATTGTTGGGTCAATTGCTTAATCGTTAATGCACATTTTACAACAGAACTGCGCATGAAAAAAGTTTAACACAAGTTATAATTGATTTTAAACATTTTATTTAAAGGAACACTATAGGGTAACGAACACAAACATGTATTCCTGACCCTATAGTGTTTAACCCACCATTTAGGTGGCTTGCCCCTCCTTAGTCCCCTTAATAGCAATTTAAACTCACCTTATTTCCAGCGCTGCGCGGGTCCGCCGGAGCTTGGTGACATCATCAGAATTGCCAATTTTTAGCTAACCCAATGCTTTCCCATTGGTAAAGCACTGGATTGGCTGAAATTGGCAAGGGGGAGTGGCCAAATGCAGTTTTGGCCAATCACCACCTCCTCATAGAGATGCATTGAATCAATGCATCTCTATGAGGAAAATTCAGCGTCCCTATACAGAGCGTGAGGACGCTGAACGGCAGGGCTGCCTACTGTGCGGCACTGAGCCAGGAAGCACCTGCAGTGGCCATCTGAGGAGTGGCCACTTGGAGGTGTCCTTATAGGGGCAATGTAAACACTGCCTTTTATGTGAAAGGCAGTGTTTGCATATAACATGACTGAAGGCAATGATTATACTCACCAGAACAACTACATTAGGTTGTAGTTGTTCTGGTGATTATAGTGTCCCTTTAAGGCATTACTCTCCAAGCATCATAACCACTACAGCTTACTGATGGCACCAGTCCCTGGCACCAGCAAATCGTTCAGCAACAGTTTGCCACTTATCCTGACAGACACCGAGATCCAGGCATGGCTGCAGACTAGCAAAGAAAAATGTAGAGAATTGACATTAGCCAGCCCAGAAAGTTTTTTCTGTGCTGGCTAATTCCAAACTAATAAAGCTGGTGGAAGAGGATATACCTTAAAATCTCAGAATGAGCTGCAGTTCTTATTGAAATGCTGCACTTACAGACCCCCACACACAATGACTACTTCAAAACAGTGAAGTGGTGATGGTGCTTGGAATAATCTTTAATGGTGCAATTTCCAGAGATGTTACCGCTCTTCTTTAAAAATTACGGAATGGGGGGTGGAGGGGGCCTGACCAGGACGAAAGACAGACGTGCCACTGCAGCTCTCCTCAGCCAATAGGGCAAAATACGACATTTTCAGCCCTTAAAACCGGCACTCCAAATAGTCTCACCTAACCCACGAAAGGGCACCAAGCCGACATTGCGGTCTGGGATTGATCTGGGACCGGCTGGCAGACCGACTTGCGCCATGAGTCCTGGCGACGGTAGAGCGGGAGAGGCGGCCGATCTCCTGGTCCGGTGCCACGAGAACCGACACAACGCAAGCAGGAACCCCATTACTACCCCCTGGACCATCGGGGGTGATCGCGGTCCGTACCAGAGGGGCACATCAAGACCAGAGTGGGCGCAATGGGAGACTGCACGGAAAGCGGCACCCAGCATGGCGGACACCACTCTTCTCCCCGAGCCTACAGACCCACAACAGTGGACCCTGCAGGGCTTAGACTCAATCCTTGACAACTTCTGGCGCAAGGTGGAGGCCAGACAGCAACCGCTTGCCCCACCACAAATAGGCGAGCGTCACAAGAACAACCAGCACGGCGCGACCGAGATGGCCGCCGGGCCACAACTAGAGTGGAGCAACCTGGGCCTACCAGCACAGGAGCAGAGGGAAGGCTGCGAACCCAAATCTGAAACCAAGCCAGCATCACCTGTCCAGAAGGTGTACAAAGCTGCTGTTCTGACTGCCCGACACCCTTCTGGGCTGGGAGCCCACCGGGGGATTACCCCAGGCTGTCCATACACCCGTGGGGACACCCGGGACTGGGAGAACCACGGGCCCCTGAGACAACCTCCATGTTCGGGAATACCCATGAACACAAGGCGAGGGCTCTCACCAAGGCCCGGAGCCGGAGAGGCGGGAAAACAAGTCGCAGCGGCAACACACACATAGAACGACGAGTCAACCAGCACATACCAAGCCCTCCACCCTCCAGCGGCAATCGCACACAGACCCCAACTAAGAGAAGCAACATCGATCTGCGGACACTACCTCTGAGGAGCACCTATGCCTCTCCAGCTAACACCATAAGCTTACCGACTAAGGGAGTCGGCTGACTCTCGGCACCACGTCTGACGCGGCCCTGCGGCCTCGTTACAGACGGACCTCCCCACCGCAACTCTGTACACAAGGACTGCTCCCACAATACTCGCTAAATGTAATGTACTGCTCTTTAAGCAACCACTATGTCACCCCTTGCAGGGCTCTTAAAATTATTGCTGGCATATGGTTACCTACACTGTGCTGCCTTACTACCTAGCCCTAGCTAGACCTAAACCCAAAAATCACTGGTCTATACTCACTACTAGTGAATCATAGCCTTCTGCTCTACTAACTACAATTCACAATAGGAAGTGTTTGATATAAAATTGCTTATCTGCATACAATGTTGAAGCCTGCTATTCCTATTACTTAGACATGCCATTAGTGCAAGTACTTAAAGCATGTATAAAGTAAACAGTGAACAAAATATGGTACCTGCATGTAACCTTATCTATGAGCCTATTTTATCAGGAAATGTGCATTGCCTAGTAAATACTATACCTGTTATCCATCTATGGTCTAAGCTTGTTAATATAATATAAAATGAGGTAGATAATCCTAGGAGATTTCTGTAATCTGTTATGATGACCCTAATCTGTACAACTCTTGCAAGTCTCCCTCTCGTTTTTTTCTGTACCACCATAATCACATGCCTCAATAAAATAAATAATTAAAAAAATAAATAAATTACGGAATCATTTTATTTACCTTGTGATGTGTCAGTGTCGTGTTTCTTACACTACGTCCATTTATGTTTAGTCGCTTTCGGTGTGCATATTATAAAACGTCCACAGTTTGCATTACACAATACCTAATAATGGATTCATTTATTAGTTTCAGAAGGACCTGTCGAATAGCTCAACATTTATTTTTTATTTTTTAATGGCTATCTAACATTTATTTTGAACTTCTGTGTCATCATGTATTGGGGCAATTTTTTGGAATTTTGGGAAATTGACAAAGGAATTGCAAATATTAGCCCATATTTCCTTTGTATTAAGTAGAATTGGAGAAATTGAAAATGAGAAAAAAAAATATCTGTATTTGAGCTATTTTCAGAGCTTGGCTTATTCCTGTATCATTCCTCATCAGCGTTCTTAGACCAACTGAGAGAGACACATTTTATCTCCCATCCTCTAACATCCAATTCCTGATACAATTGTATAAACCCACGCTGGACGCTTCCAGGCGGCCACTAGAGGGAGCATCTCTCTTTCCCTCGTACAATAAAGGGAGTTTCCACGTTCTATTGAGGCTCTGCTGCTGCTGTGATTCCTCTCGTGCTTTTCACACTTAGCAGCAGCAGCACCAGGCTGGGAGTGGTGAGCAAATTGTGCAACATGCAGATGGCATCTGTGCTTTCTCCCTGCCCTACAGGATCCAAGTCCAGCTTTCTGTGGAGGGCAGCAAGGGCCAGGAAGGTAGAGGAGCCTGCATTGTGCTAGAAGGAGCCTTGGATCTATTGTAGTGGAGCTGATTCTATCTGTAGTAGCTGAGACTCGCTGTGACTGTGGCTGGGATCACTGCTCACACTGGGATTTCACAGGGAGAGGGGACAGACTCCTGTAGCTGGTGGCTTTGGATCACAGATTGCTGCTGGCCAGGGGATAAAGGTGGCCTCACCATGGGCAATGCAGGCAGTATGGATTCCAATCAGACTGATTTCAAAGCACACAACATGCCACTTAAACTGCCCATGCCTGAACCAGGTGAACTGGAGGAGAGATTTGCCATTGTACTGGTGAGTGCTTTGCATGGCTGCATGCATGTGTACACCCCCTTCCCCTCCTCCCCCCAGGTCCATTGGTAAAAGTGGGACCTTTAAATCTCACCTTTATTACTGAGCCTGGGGTGTTGGGTACAGGAAATGTAGGAGCATTTACCTTGCTGTATAATCTGCATAGAAAAAAGATACAGCTATTGTGTAGCAAGGGGCTGTTTGTTTGCAAAAAGAAAGGGGGGGTCGGGGGGCTCTCTCTTCTTTCTCCTAGATAGATGCTTTCAGGAATGAATCTACCCTTTGAATGGTGAGGCTTGCTTTGTAGTCTCAGCCTTTGGATATTATCCCATGTGGTGATATTATACTGTTTCACCATACAGTACACTCACTGCAATAGGGCAAGCTGGCTCATTGATCTCTACAGAAAGGGAAAGCAAGGATCTGCAATTCATTAACATCTGCAGATCTTAAAGGGGCAAAGCCCTGGCATCAATAACCCACAGTGTGCCAGGCTGCAGTGTACACCTACCTCTCCAGCCTGTAGGAGCCTATCAGCATTGGCCTCATCTGAAGAATGTGTCACTCGGCCAAGCATTTAGTGTCTTGTGTTTTTAGACTATTTATTTCTATTATTTAATTATTATTTTATTTGTACCATTAAGCAGAGTGGAAACATTCACTTACTAGCAGGATTGTATTAACAGGGGTGTGGTGTGTGTGTGTGTTTGAAAACCTCTGTGGTTTTTGATGAAACATTAACTTTTTTAGCTTCTATAATGACTGCAATTGTACTTTATATTTGTTTAGTTCCAGTAGATTGTTGTCAAGTGATTAGAATTCTATACACGTCCTGCATCTTGAGGCTCTGGGATCCTGGACAAATAACTCTGTGGTCACCTGCTGAAACTTTCTCTAGTAAAAATAAAAATGTTGGCAGTGTTATAATGACTGACTGTCAGATATGGGAGTTTATTAAAATGTTATGGGTATTATAGCTGTCCAGAAAAAAATATATTTATGGTATAATTGTTTCAGTGCTGTTTTAGAAATATTATGTGTGTATAAAATGTTAATTTATATGTGTTTATTGTACATTCTCATGGTGGTTGGTTTAACATAAGTATTTTATTTCTTTGCAAATATTGGAAATTCTTTTCCTGCTTGTTGCATGGTAACATTTGGAGAAATCGAGCCCTTGTAAGCCATATTTCAATTACTGTTGAAAATGGATCATTGCCATAGGATATGTCCACCTTGGGAGGTGTGAAAATTGTACACCTGACTGACATGTGACTTGTATATTCACTATTCAGAACAAGCCAGTACACTTCAATTGACACTGAATGTTTTAATGCCACACAAACATTCACACTAGTAGCTTATTAACATGGCGTTGAGCATATATGGCTTAAATTACTAGATTTCCCTTGTGTAAACTATTTACCTTACACAGTCCAGGTTAAGATTTTAAGTTAATTACTATTTGGCGCTTAGGGTGTCAAGTGGTGCATTCAATCATATTAAGGGATTTTGTGTGTGTCAGAGTGTGTGTCAGTTCATACAATGTGACACTTCTGACTGTTGCAGTCTCGGCCTAGTTTGCAAACCTTATCTCCCCAGCCATATTCAATAAATCTGTCTGCAGAATTGCTTCAATGCTCCAAAAATCAATAGGTGGCTTTTATATGGCTAATTATAAAGAGATACTTCACTTTATATGTCAGAAAAAGACCCTAGACTCAGGTGACTAACATATAATACTTGAAGAAATAGATATCGTTTGAATCAAGTCATTTATATATTTAATAAAAAATGATTTACTATAACACTCAAAGCAGGACACAAAAGTACACTTAGAGATATATTGTACACAATAGTGATATTCTTTCTCAAACCTCCCTTATTAGACCCAAGATCAGTCAAGCAATGTTTTTTTTAAAGAAATGAAACAATTTGCCAATATTCAAAAAGTTTAGTTGGCGTACTTGAGGTTTTCGAATGTTGGTGAGATCAGGTGGTGGCTCCCACTTGAGTGCTAATGTACCATAGATTCATAAACTAATCTTTAAACTGTGCTGACAAGCCAAATGTAAGCTATTTTTGATGATTGTCTTGTATTGCTGTCCAGCTCTTCTTGTGTGCGCTAATCTCTCTCGGTCTGGAATGTGCTGGGGAGGGAGCTTATTCTTTTGAAACAGGAGCTGAGTGGTTCATTGAGTTGTCATTGTAATGTGTGAGAGATTTTCTAAACATTTCCGAGCTGGCAGTCTGCACTTATTAGTTGAAACTCTCATTAAATAGTTTACTTTAAGAACAACAGATAGAATTTAGTTTAACTTAGAATATTATATTACACATAACACACCTGTAACAATTTATTTTTTCATTTCCCTTTCCCAAAATCCTCTCGTTTTCAAGTGTCTTTTAATTTTAGTTTTAATAGGGTTAAAAGTGAACCTTCTTTCTGTTGATGTCACCATCTGTGGTGACTACCAAATGTGTGTCTCCTTCAAGACGTGTCCTTGTCATCACTTTGATCTCCTACCATGACATGATGGCTAACGTTGACACTCCAGCTGTTGTCTAATGTGGTTATCCAGCTGTTGCAATGCATGTTTATAAGGATGCTAAACATCATGAGAAAAGCTTAACTAGCTATTACTACACTAGGGTTAATCTTCTTCTCTTCATTTTTAGTGTGTGTCGATATTGATTCAATTTATAATATTGTTTATTTGCCTAAAAACCCACCTGGGATTATATGTCCATAGAAGGTGTCCCATTATAATTTTTGTCAGGATAATTTGTGTTCTGCAATATTGTTTATAAATACTCAGATGACTTTGAAACTTGATCTACTAAAATGGTCAGTAAACAATATTAGATTAGGGTTTGACCACTTGTGGAAAACAGTTCAAAGCAAACTCAAATTGTCTCTAGTAAGGAAGAAGTCATTATACCATAGCCGGGAGCGTTTTTCTCTACAGTTACACTATACAATGGAGCATATACAGAGGATTAAATTAAATTTTAGGTTGATAAATGAATTTCATCGTTGCACAGGTCCATAGAGCCTAACGCAATAATTTGTTAATAGGTCTAATAGTGATTTTTAAGTAACCAATCCAGCTCGTTGGCTTTAATGTATTAGACTTATTGACTTTCCCCATCTCAGCAGTCTAAAGTGATTATGCACTAAATTGAGTTCTCAAAGTAAATTTCAACTTTAAGGCCAGTGACTTTGAAAATTTTTCCAGTTTGGCTCTTCTGACCTTAAAATTGGCTTTGAATTTTCAACCTGTAAATGTATTTTCTGTCAGGTGTTCCAATATTTTTGGCAGCAAATATGGTATCAAATGAACAGCAATATAGCTTCAAACGATGCCAATTAATTCCACAGTACTTCTATAACAGTGGTGAGTTCTTCATTGCCACGTCATGCTGGGTTTCACGTATCCCAGAGAAATAAAATAAATGGGACTTAGTTAATACAAATTCACTCCAGCCTAGAATAGATTGTAAGCAAATGGGATTTAAAACAAATCAAGCTAATTACTTAGAGAGGTGTGGAATCTGTTGTCGTTGTATATAGAAATGATAACAATTGTTAACACTGGACTGTTTGATGAAGTTTAGTTCTTAGATTGGGGGATCCCTTGAAATACAAGCTCTTTAACCACAGGTGTTTCATTCTACAGGAGATGGGAGTTAGTGAATTGTATTCACTTAAACTGTTTGAGTTACAGAAAGACTTGTCTAGGCCTTTAGTGCATTTTTAACATCGGTTCTTTACAGTAGACTTTGTTCGTAGAAGTAGGAATCCGTTCTGTCGAACTGTGTATATCACTTACCCTTGGGCTCAATGTGCTCAGAATAGCCTGAAAGAGAGTCACAAGCTTAATCTGAAATGCTCAAATGAAAGAGGTTATTGTACTTTTCTCTGCCTAGCCCACACTTTGTTGGAAAAATAATAATGTTCTTGTAATTTATCTAAATGTAATATTTTATTTTTTTTTCATTTTATTTTTTAAAATCAACAGCAGTTTTTCCAACTTCAGACTAAAGTTCAGGATGATAATGCAGAAGGTTACTTGTTCATAAATAATGTCTGACTGGCAATTATATAGTCATTGTCTGTATGGATAACTTATGTAGCAGTGGGTGTAAAATCACGCAGTGCATATATCTGACAGTCCATGAATGACACCTCAAAAAACAAACAGACAAACAAAACTGAAAAGCAATCTTCCTGTTTTCCCAAGTCATGTATTGTTATTATACATTCATAATAGGACGGGGAATTGAAATAAAATCACATTTGCTATAAATTTATATTAATGTTAATGTTTCATATATTTATTCCATTCAGTCTCTTGTATTCTAAGATGCCAATCGAACTGCCCATCATCCTTGTCTTATACACCAAAACTGCCTCAGTAAACAAAAGCTGTATAGGTGACTATAGTGTCACTTTAATATTACAAGCTCTTGTTTGCTTTTAAATTTGTATTGTCACTTTTATTATGCTACTGTACAAGATAAGTCCTCCCCTATTTACTGTGAGAATTTATAATACTATAGAATGGGCGGACATTTGGTACATTTGTGATGATAACAGACTGTTAAATGACACAGTATAAAAGCAAGTATCTAATTCTAATAAAAACTTTCTACGCGATATTTCTAGACAAAGGCCATTTTAAAAGGTAACGCCAAGCACCATGATCACTTCAAAGATTTTAAGTGGTCATGGTACCTGGAGTCTGTATGTGCATTGTTTTGCTATGAAATTCTAATTATACAGAGTTTAACCAATTGCTGCCAGAGGTGTAACTACAACCCTGGCAGCGTTATTGGGGTATAATTAGCCACCTGGAACAACTGTTCCGGGCTGGCTCATGTCCATTCTGGGCTTATTGAACATTTGTCGTCCGCACACACAGCATGCTATAGACCGGTGTCGACCAGTAAAGGCACCGTGATCCCCTTGCTCCCCTGAGGCCTTCCTCACCCTACATCCCTCCTCCGGCCACTGGGGGATTGATGTCAATGGAGGAGGATCTGGTGAGGGTTGAATTTGATCTTGGTTGATGGAATATGAGGTATGTTTTTGCTTTATTTTAGTTACAGGGAAAGGTTATTTTAAAGGGACACTATAGTTACCAAAACATCTTTACCTTTATGAAGCCATTTTGGTGTACAGATCGTGTACCCTTGCAGTCTCACTGCTCGATTATCTGCCATTTAGGAGTTAAATCACTTTGTTTATGCAGCTCTAGCCATACTTGCCTCCATGTGGCTTATACAGCCTTTCTAAACACTTCCTGTAAAGAGTCATGTAATGTTTAAATTTCTTGTATTAAAAAAATACTGTTTCATTTATAATTTCTGATCTCCTGCTCTGTTAATCGCCTCCTAAACCCTACACGAGCCTCCTCTGTGAATCAAGTTCAACACAGCAGGAGATAAGAAATTTTAAAGTTACTTCTGATTAAAAATGAAACAATTTTGTTTTTATGCAGGCTGTGTCAGTCACAGCCAGGGGTGGTGTGGCTAGGGCTGTATAGACAGAAACAAAAGGGATTTAACTCCTAAATGGCAGAGAATTGAGGAGTGAGATTGCAAGGGCATGATCTTTATATTAACTCTGCTTCATTAAACTAAAGTTGTTTTGGTGACTATAGTGTCCCTTTAATTAACCAAAACCAGTGTTTTCTTGATACCCTGGTGTTTGCTTGGAGTAACTCTTAAAGACTGAAACATTGCTAAGTCACTTTTTTATGGGTGACTGGATACCATTTGTGGCACAATTTGGAATGACGATTTTTTGTTGTTTTTTCCACTTGTCATGTTTAGGCCAGTAGTACCCAACAGATAGTCCCATCAGCTGTTGTAGAACTACAACTGAGGGCCAAAGCATTATGGGAATTTGTTTGACAACAGCTGAGAGTCTGCCAGGTGGATTTATCACTGTGACCAAGTCCTTATGCAAACTGCATCTATAATTGTTGGCCATTCTCGATTAAGGATAAAATACTGGGGAAAAGTCTCAAATTCAGCAAAACTGGAGTTTTTTTGTTCCAACTCAGCCAATTAGACTTTAAGTTGAAAGTTCTGTTTTTATCTCACCACAGCTCTTTGTTAAGAGTAGTGAATAATTTTGGGAGGTATTCCATTTGCTTATTGCAGCCGTATTAAAGCTTCTCGTGCACTTGGCAGTCGCCATTGGTTCCTTGTTTCCTTTGTCTCCAGTCATGACGTGTTTTAAGCTGGAGCGCTGCAGAATTAAGACTCAGCACTTCTGTGATTCCATTCCCGAAGGGCTGATATGACAATTCAGCTTGCTGCGTCTGTCCCAGCAACCCATTCTGCTTGGCATCTGTTGTCTTTGCATTTGGTTAATGTCATTGTTCCAGAGTTATAGAAATGTTAATTTTAAAACAATGCCTTTGCTCGGACTCTTGACGCTTTCCCTCCTACAAGAGAAACTTAGTTGGAATTTTCAAAGTTATTATCTAAACTGGTAATTGTTAAAAATTGTGCAACATATTTTAAATTTTAGGCAAAAATAGCCTAATTGGAAAATATTCACTAAAATCGTTTGGGCCCAATATTTAAAAATCACATTGAATTCCAGACAATTCTCAACTTGGTGAAAAACTCTGATCTCACTATTTTTGTTGTTTCTTAAAATAGCGAGAGTCATTTTCTTATGAAAAAGACTTATGGAGTTAGACTCTCCCTACAAATATTATTTTTGCCTACTGCACCTGTAAAAACAATACATATACCTTGTTTACAATGATTTATGGTTAATATAATATCTGAGAATTCAACGTATTTAAATGGAATTCACCTGCATACTGACAAGATAACAAAAATATATTGTCAGTTAAAACTGCAGTAGTTTGATAAGTGATACAACAACAATAAAAAAAATATGCTTTAAGGCATTCTGAGTGCTATATGTGGACCTACTGCACTGCGGGAGTCAAATTAACTTGTATGGTATTCTCTCAATTTGCCATTGTGTAATGTAAATAAAAAAATTATAATATAGTTAAGATTTAAAAAAAGGCAGAATAAATTGCTTTTGGATGATAGTTATTGGGTTGTGTGAAAATCTCAGTCGTGCTAATTCTGTTATTATTGGTATTTATATAGCGCCAACTAATTCCGCAGGGCTTTACAATATTCTGAAAGGGTGGAGGTGGGAAATTTACAATAAATGAGACAATTACACAGTGACACAGGAACAATAGGTAGACAAGGGCCCTGCTCAAACGAGCTTACAATCTAGAGCAGGCTTCCCCAAACTCCGCCCCTCCAGATGTTGCTGAACTACAACTCCCATGATTCTCAGCATATCTATTGCAACTCATGGGAGTTGTAGTTCAGCAACATCTGGAGGGCCGGAGTTTGGGGAAGCCTGGTCTAGAGGTTCTATGACTGGCACTTTTATATGTTAAGAAAGAGGGGACACTGTTAACCCTAAAGTTCATGAGCAGGCTGAAATACTTTAGGGATTTGGAAAGTTTCTTTAAATGGATGCTCCGGACCTCTAAAGCACTTTAGTTTGCGGAAAAACTTTTTGTGAAGAGTGGCCTATTTTTTTAATTTTGCAAAAAATGCAGATTTTAGTAGAAATTAGCACTTTTATAAATTATATTGGTTACATCGCCCTGGCTGTCAATCTGACAACCGGTTCGGTTGCTTCCTGGTTTGGTTAGCTAAGTGGACCTAAACTCAAGAGGCAGCAATTGCTCAGATCACCTGCCTTGCAAAAACTGCTCATTGAGCTGTATTGGGAAGTCTGTGATTGGACAGTTACAGAAAGTCTGAGCTGGGTAAGAAGAGGAGGGCTTGTAAAGGCTATTACAAGCAGTTTTTAGATATATCCCCAATGAAAAAATGTATAATTAAATGAATACACAGTTTCATTTGGCGTATTTCTACTAAACAATGATTTTTCTTTTTTGGGGGGGGCAGAATGTCCCTTTAAATGTTGTTTAGAAACTGATATACAGGGGCAAAGGTAAGTAGGTGAAAAAAGGTTCGGAAAAATAGAAGCATAATGTTGGTTAATCCTGGCACTGTAGGTGTTTCTGAACAACAATTCCCCTGATTATCAGACTTTAATGTCATTCCATTTCAGGGAGTTGGATAATAAGTTTAAAATTGCTCAACAGTGTTTACAATAATAAGTAAAATATCCTGTAAATGTATAACTTTATTTTTGCTGTTACAGTTGGATTTTCTCATAACATGATGGGACAAGCGTTTGTGGGATTTTTTTTGTGCGATACAAGCTTTCTGTTACTGGTGATATATTTGTTAGATCTTAAACATTTCACCTACATGTGAGTGACATTACAAACATATTGATAAATGTCTCACAACATATTTTTATCATCTCAGCCAAAAGAAAGATCCTTAATACCTTTTCAATAGGATCTTTGAATTTGTGTTTGTTTTCTACAAGAAATGACATAGTTGTAGTAGCACTGAAGCTGAACCTATTGCTAACTAGTTCTAGGCAAAGTGCCAGGGACACCGAGATAAGTAACAGATTCACTTTCATTTTTATTGTAACTATATACCGCACATTAACATTCCCATTATTGTCCAATTATTAGAACAACGTGCAAATCCAGTCTGTACAATCAACATACAGTTAGTAATGGTTTGGGAAAAAAAGCGATCATACATCTACTGATACATTTAACGTCTAGATCTTCTATGTTTCTCTGGTATTTTCGTATATACCGTGCTACGATCAGCAGCATTAGCCTGATACATTGAGCAGATCAGGCTCTGAAATATGTGAGTGAACTTGTGATTTTTTTGCTTTGTTTAGAAATAATTAAAAGTAGGTGAGTTAAGAATGGTTTGTGTGCATTTTAAAGGGGCAGTGAACATTTATTTGTATCAGTAAAGCAAAACGTGTTTGCCTAAACTTACTCTGATCCAAGTTCCATCTAGTAAAACTACCACATCACTAACTTTCCTTTACTTTTCCGTTAATGTACTTTTCGGCGAGTACATTGATTTATTTATAAAATATTTTACCAGGAAGGATACATTGAGATTTCTCTTGTTTTCAAGTATGTCCTGGGTCCACAAAACATTGCATTGATACAATAGGGTACAATAAAATACAAAAACAACATTAATACACAATAAATACAAAATTTAACATAGAACAGGCAGGAAATATATAATCAACCATGACAGGTGCAATCTGTTTTGAGGTATGTAGAGAAGGATCTCTTAAAGGATTTAGGCTTGGGGAAGGTTTGAAAGTGTGCCGGAGGTTGTTCCATAACTGCGGTGCCTTGTAGGAAAAGGAGGCTCAAACCGCTTTCTTTTTGTATTGAGGTAGACTAAATAAAGTGTAGACTAAATATAGCAGTGGTATAGATCAAAATAGGTTAATCCAAGATTTTGTGTTTAAATCCGTTAGCCATCCAATACCACTGCAGCAACCAAAAGGACAATGTACTATCTGCACAAATACACAACAACAAAAAAATTTAATTGAGTAAATTATCTCAAATAGGTACAAAATATTTTACTATGCAGTGCAGAACCAGGCATGTCAGATCAATGTATTTTACATTTTTGCATGAATAAGGCCAAACAAAAATTGTGAAGACTTTTATTTTAATATACTTTACACTTTTTCCATGTTTTGTGTTAGCATTTTTTTTTTAAATTTCTGCATTGCACATATGGATAAGTACTTAGTCTCTGAAAAAAATCTAGGAATTCTCCCAACGATTATTAAATACTCTGATATATCCGTTTTAAATTATTCTGGCAAAAGATAGCTACTTAGTCAAATACAAATGTAAAACAATTTGAGAAATTAATATTTTTCCATTTAAGGAAATTATTATTTTTTTCCTCATGCATAGAGAGAGACCAGCCATTCAATGTGTCAGTTCATGATGATGTCATGATGAGACAGGAAAAATAAAATAATAATTTTTTTTTTTTACGAGAAGATTATGAGAAAATTAGAAACTCATTTATTTTTTTGAGCATTCCAGGTGGTTTATAGATGTTTAATGGGATGTCAGCTTTTACACTGAATGATAACCGGAAATTAACTTTCAAACACTGGTGGTAGCTTAACAAACAATGTAAAAAAAAATAAAAAATAAATTGTAAAGAATTAAAAAATGCACAAACTATAGATAATGTTTATTTAGCCATCAGATTGTAGGCAGATCTAGGTTGTGCTGGTTCTCCTTTTAAATCTTTTAAAAAAAAAGAAATCTTGAAAACTGTGTGCCGGTTTGAAGAGTTAGACATACCTCTAGTAGGGGCTGAGCTATTAGTGGCCACGGACCCTTGTGTAGTGTTAAACTGCTCAAAATTGGTTTAACACTGAATAGAGGATCAATGCCAGAGAAGACATGGTTATAGTGCTACAGTGACCTTTTAAATACATAGTGGATTTTCTCTCCCCGATATTTCATTGTTCATACACAATACACAGCTATGTTAATGACAGCTATATATGTGATAACAATAAATGAAATTAATGAGTGCAAATTTCATGTAATTTAGGGAGGATACACCTAGATCCTCAAGACACATATGTCAGGCCCATACTTGTCTTGGTGACTTCCAACATAGATGCTCTGTAACCAAAATTAATTATTAGCAACGGACGTTTTCAATCTTACAATTGAAATATGAGTCTGGTACATTTATAATTATTTATAATTATTTTCTTTCCAATTCCCTCTTCAATAAAACTAGAATATAAAGTGAGTGTGTGCTTTTAGTGTCAAGTATGTCTGGAATTTTATAGCAAATTCAATGTAAATGTCAGGTTTTACGGAAAAATTGGCATATTGCAAATATCTACAAGTCAGCAATATTAATGCCCATTTGGCTGTTTTTATAAAGAGGACAATTACAAGAAAACATACAGGAACGATAGGTTGAAGAGGACCCTGCTCAAACAAGCTTACAGTCTGTAGGAGGTGGGGTATAAAACACATTAGGACAGGAAATAGCAATCAAATAAGGTGGGAGTGAAGCAGAGCTGGAGGTGAGAGTAGAGTGCTGCCCTTTAGGAGAGAGCAAGAGAGAGGTATGTGAGGTAGAGGTTGCTCTGGGAGGCCATAAGCTTTCGTAAAGAGATGGGTTTTAAGGCACTTCGTAAACGATTGAGGACTAGGGGAAAGTTTGATGGAGGTAGGCAGGCTATTCCATAGGAAGGGAGCCGCCCGCAAGAAGTCCTGCAAGTGTGAGTTGGCCATACGGGTGTGATCAGTGGACAGGAGAAGGTGACTTGCAGAGCGTAAAGACCGATAAGGGGCATACCTATGGATCTGTGAAGAGATATAAGAGGGGCTAGAATTGTTCAGTGCCTTATAAGTATGGGTTAGTACATTGAATGGACTCCTATAGGATACAGGAAGCAAATGTAATGACTGACAGAGGGGTGAGGTGTGAGAGGACCAACTATAGAGGAAAATCAGTCTAGCGGCAGCATTCATTACAGACTGTAGCGGAGCAATACAGCTTTTGGGAAGACCAATTAGGAGAGGGTTACAATAATCCATGCGGGAAATTACTAGAGCAGGGACAAGCTCCTTGGTAGCATCTTGCGTAATAAAGGGGCGGATGCGGGCTATGTTTTTAAGGTGGAATCTACCGGATTTGGCAACATATTGGATGTGAGGCCTAAGGATGGTCTTATGTGGTTACCACTAACTTGAAGGGAGAACAAAAGAGGAGGATCAGTATTAGGAGAAGAAAAGACAAGGAGTTCAGTTTTAGAGAGATTGAGTTTCAGAAAGTGGGAGGACATCCAGTCAGAGATAGAAGAAAGGCAAGCAGTGATACGTTGCAGGACAGAACCTTGGGGGACTTCAACTGAGAGAGGATGAGGGAAGGAGGTTTCAATAAAAAAAGGAGAGACTAAATGAGCGTTGGGAGAAATAAGAGGAAAACCACGAGAGGACAGAGTCACAGAGACCGAGTGATTGCAGAGTTTGAAGAAGGAGAGCATGATCAATGTTGTCAAAGGCAGCAGAGAGGTTAAGAAGAATTAGTATAGAGTAGTGGCCTTTGGATTTAATTAGTATGGAGTAGTGGCCTTTGGATTTAGCTCCGATTAGGTCGTTAGTAACTTTGATAAGAGCAGTCTCAGTTGAGTGGAGAGGGCGGAAGCCAGATTGAAGAGGGTTAAGGAGAGATTTGGAATTGAGGAAGTGAGACATACGGGTAAAGACAAGTCTTTCCATAAGCTTTGAGGAAAAAGTAAGCAGGGATATGGGACGATAGTTAGAGGGGGAAGACGGGTCAAGAGATGTTTTTTTTCAGCATAGGTACTAAAGTGGCATGTTTAAGGTCAGCAGGGACAATGCCAGAAGAGAGCGAGCAGTTGAAGATGTGTGTTAAGGAAGGCACAAGACAGGTGGAGAGAGATCTGATAAGGTGAGATGGTACAGGATTGAGCAGGCAAGTGGTGGGTCGAGAGGCGAGGAGAAGTGCAGCCACCTCTTGTTCAGTAGCCAAGGAGAAAGTCTGTAACTTTTGACTTAAATATTTAAATTTTTTACACTTTTGAATCCTCCACCCCACAAAAGTGACACTTTAGGGAGTAACCCTATTTGAGATCCCCAGCAACTTCAAGCCAGATTAAAAGGTACAGTCTTGGGGATGAGGCTCTGACTGTGTTCAAAAAGTTGACTGAATAAACTAATGAAGACCATTGTTGATAAAACCAATAATGAAGTTACTGTGGTTCTCTGCATTTGTGTTCTTTTCGAACACTGTTGTCACATGTTCTAGAAACCTCTGCCAATCATTAGCTAAAATATCTTCACTAGCTGCCCCAAGTTTTGTTTTTCTAGTCTGCCAATGAAAGTTTGAATACCATTTTTTTGTATCTAAGTCAATCTATTTTTCTTAGCTGCAATTTTACCTTAAAACCCCCTTATAAATGTTATTGATGTAAATAATTGTAATGACTATATTATGGATTAATTTTAACCATCAGTTTAAGCTTGTTTACCTGTAAGTTTTATTTCTGGTTGCTCATGCACCTGACTTCCCACAGGGCAAACGTCTAAGCCTGTGTTTTGATGAGCGACGTTTACATGCATGTTTTGACTTATACGTTAGGCAGGCACAACGGCAATGTGACACAGCATTAATCCTGTAGAGAGAAGCTTCTGAGTTTGGCCATTTAATTTCATTTTGCTAATTTGCACTTGATCCACAATGTGCAGAATTGGAACTCTGAGTTCTTAAATCAAACCTTCATAACATGACGTTGCAGGTACTAATTACAAAGTCAGGAGATTTGAAGAGTTTCTGACAAGTGTCTATTAAAGGGACACTATAGGCACCCACAACACTTCAGCTCATTGAAGTGGTCTGGGTGCAGTGTCCCAGGTCCCTTAACCCTTAGCTTGAAATTATTGCAGTTTTTAAGAAACTGCAATAATTACCTGTTAGGGTTAACTCCATCTCTAGTGACCTGTCTACAAGACAGCTTCAGCGTTACCCAAAACCCCAAAACCCAACAATGCTTTCCTATGGGGATATCCTTCAATATCCTCATTGGAACAGAAGTTGGAAATTCTTAAATTCTAAAGAGTAGAGAAGAAACCTTTCTAACATAAGGAAAGCGTAGGAGCGATCACATACCACCAAAGCATTTATTTATCTTCGATTTTACGTCTTGCCTAATTCCATAATATTCTTTTTTAATAAATCACAGCTATAAAACAAAATAGTCATACTTACAGGTCTATAAACTATAGCAAGTTCAGAAATCTGTTATAATAAAACTCTTTGGTATCGTACAACATGTCTTACTCATAAATCAAAAGATCATGAAGTTTTATCAAATAGTTCCAACTACTCTTCACACCCGTAGCTACGTCTCCTAACAAAAAAGTGTTCTACGGGTGTTTTGTGATGTTGGGAAGAATCCATCGGGAAACAGTTTTATTGTACAGAACTCAAACTGAATTTCAAAACTTTTAATTCACTGTAAATTATTGTTGAATTGCAACAACTGAATTGCAAGAAATAACAAAATCAGTTAAAAACCATATTAAACAAAAAAAACTAAAAAAAAAACTGTCCCATTGAATCACAATTAATAACTGATCTTTCTCTGCTGAAGCCAATTATCAGTCCGGACTTTGCTCCTTGACACATGTAATCAGTGAGCAGACTAAAAACAGTAACAAGCACATGTAGTTACTATAGGACCTATTACCTTATGGGACCCGGTTTGCAGGCAGCTACACTTGCTTCAAGCTTAAGCCATTATTCTACTAGACAGTTCGGATGGGTTTATCCTGCAGTTAGAAACAAATGTATTACATAGTGCTGTATTTTATATTATAAATTCAGATTTGTAACATTGTGAACATAATCAATAATAACTGCCTAAAATGCCCCAAAATGCAATGAACGCCTTGCTTTTCTGCATGATTGACAATTTCTCTGCTTTGTATGTCGCAAACTATTACACAAATTAAATAGGAAAAGTTGAGCAATTGTTGCTTTTGGCACCAGAAGGGTTAAATCTAGATTAAGTGGCTTTAAGCAGAAAGATGTGGAAATCTTTCATGCTCAAACAGGTTTTTCTGTTGGGTATTTCTTTATTCATGGAAACGAAAGCATATTTCCTATAAAAATGAGTCATGTCTTATCAAAACTAACTCTTCTGGGTTTGTTCACTAAACAGCAAGTTGCAGTGCGCGGAGGACTGACTTTCGAAATTTAGACCAAAATACAAAAGTTGTAAAAAAATCTGTTATCGGTGAATTATAGTGATTTTTTTTCCCCATTTTGTTTGCGTAATGGGAACGGTATTGACACAAAAGCCAGAAAGCCAAATGTTAGTCACCATTGCATTAAACCAATTTCATGGGAACAACTGTGACTGTAGTTGTTATGGTGCCAGGAATCCCCTGGTATCTTCCCACAGTAAGTACGTAGCAAAACTGTTTTCAAATGATTTGACACTTACTTGAATGAATTCTGCCCAAAAATAAATGAAATTGAGGTAACTAATTAAGAAGTAGAGTCTTGTGTCTTATTGATATTGGAAGAGCAGGCCAAACTGAAGATACCCCTGTAAGCGCCAATCCATTGGAAAATTTTTTTACTACATGTGGTTATGGTGTGTAGCCTACACCTTTAATGTAATGAACTTATGTGTGCCTAATGTGAAAAATAAATTGAAAGGATTTCTCAAAAAATTCTGAAAAATTTCCAACAACTATTGGGTTTATTCAACCGACTTGATACATTTGAGTTGGCAACTGTAGTCTGCATTTTCCAAGTCCATCTACACACTGTTTAGGGAAACCATGAGTATCTTGTCAACTCATTAACTCTCATTGTTTACTAACCAAGTGTTATTTCTTGTTTTTGGTAATGTCCTAGGGCGGCCTAGGGTGTAGATAGACTATTGTTAGCAAGCAGGAGGAAGGAGGAAAGTGTGATTCGGCCATCCCAAGATTTGACCCTGCGACCTTCAAATTGAAACCAATAATAGGGTTGATGCGTTAACCACCTAAACTATGTAATCTGCTCCAAATGTTCTTATCGTTGTCTTAAAACATTCTAATCTGCACTGCCTAATTTACTACATCTGTCAGGTGATTCACCATACATCAAACAAAGAGAAGCGAACAGGTAGAGCCAAATTAGATACACTATAGGGATGGGGGGTAACCCCAAGTGGAAAATGAAAAAGGCAGAAGATGGTGTATCTAATACATAATGCAAAATATATGCATCAAAAGGATGTCTAGATAGCCAACATACGTTGGCTATCTAGACATCCTTTTGATGCATATATTTTGCATTATGTATTAGATACACCATCTTCTGCCTTTTTCATTCACCATACATCAACCATAAATTATGGGATCTGGTGACCGTAAGGATCTGTTCCCTCTGATGTTATGGTTCTTCTTAAATATAGTATGCAGCAAATTGCAAACGATCCAGGTCACTATGTTGGTTAAATGATGCCCATAACTTGACATTTCATAACCAATATATATTTGTAACGCTATAAAACGTAGATTTACTTACCTTTACCCCCTTGCCATGCTGGTATTGTGGCTGCCCTCATCCCTTGATAATCTCAGGAAAACACATGCTTCCCAAATAGGAAAGCATTGGGAGGCAAGCACGCATGTGCGGCAAACCCTCACCCTGGTTGTGGTGCTGAGTGGTTTTTTTTGCTGTAAACCCAGAACACAACAAGTTGAGGTTTAAATATTTGTAGATCTGTGTTTTGCATTTTTTTAACTAGTCCTTTTTTTCTCCAATAAGACAGATAGAAATTTGTGTTTAAAATGACAAAAAAACGTATCGCAGACTCATCATATGCAAGTCTTCTTCTTACTGTTTGTAAATGTATCTTATTAACGAGGACAGATGATGCAGTAATGGCAAATGTGCATTTCTGCATTGTTCCTCAGAGTGTTTGGAACCTTGTTGGGATTCCTGGCGCAGTGCGAGAAAGGCGTTGATGGGGTTAGTTGAGAGTCGCACCCTCTGTGTACTGTTGCTTCATCTCACATCTGTTTTTCAGATTTAAAGGAAAAACACTACTTGATTTCAAACTCAAGCTGCATGCATCATCTTTTTTTTTGGGGGGGGGGAGGGGCTGTTGATGTGAAATAACTCTTTGTTTTTTATGAGGTTCAGTAATTAGTATTTTGTGATTTTTTTTTTTAGTATGTTGGGGCTTGTAAGATTTTATTTCTGCAATCATTTTGACATAACTGGAACCTGGCAAAGCAATATCTGTAGAATGAAATTAATGGTTTTAGTCTGCATGTGTCTGTCTTGTAAGCTCATGTACGACACAGCTGGTTTAGACATTCTCAGATATGTATGTACATGTAAAGGTACATCCCTGCTTCTGCTGGGAAATCTGTATTTTATTATACACTGGATGCAATTAGTCCGTTCATGTATGTTCTTTGAAAACTGAATAGCAAATTGTGGGCAAAAACACTAAATTCTCTAACTCAGTTGTAGGCTCAGTTCGGCTATTTTAGACAAAGTTTTGGTATTTTGTTAGTAAATGCTTCAATCTTATACTTAATTGAGAACACTAAGAAACCAAACACCCTTAGAAGGATAATCTACTCTAGGCAATGCCACCCAACTGGCCCGATTTCGGCATGAAAGTCCTGATTTTCATGTTCTGTCCCATTGTCCCACCTTAGTTCTCTGCTCTCAACTGTCCCCAACAATCATAGCACAAACGTATCATGAGACACGGTCGTGCTATGATTTGGTCAGTAGGACCCTGCACCGGCAGAGAGCACTGAAATAATGTCCTGCCATCAGTGGGCCAGGCTGACCTGCCAATAACTTGCCCACTTCCACCCCCTTTCTGGATGGGCCAACACCTTTGGGGTGGAGATAGTTTTGCAATCACGACTCTCACTATTTGCCAAATATTTGATGTAAAATAAATTTAAATGAAAACAGTATTACAAAAAAAGGATAACAAATTCCAGAGAAACAATGGTTGAAATATATTAAACCCATTAAGTGGCTTAGTAGTTTATGTTGTCAGCGCCCCGTTACTTTTCTTATTTAATGTTTATAGATGTAGGAGAATTTAGCAGATATGTATAAAAATATGAACGCTATGAAACAGAATTACCCATTGTCAAGAAAGAGTTAAATATTTATGGGAATTTTAAGGAAAGGAATCTTTCCAATAAACTAATACGTTTTATTAGAATAGTTGTGTTTCTTTTTTTCCTGTGAGATTTAGAATAGAATTAAAGTGTCATTTCTCCTGTCTTCTCTTTTTATTACTGAGGAACTTCCCACCGGATGTATATGGTTCGTTGATGACAGTGAAGCCTCGGGGCACTGACTTTAGAATACCTGCAGCCACAGGAGTTAGGCAGAGGGTGCAGTCTTTCCCAAGATAAGCAACAACCCCCGGGGGGGGAAATATTTAACACTGTGTCTATACTATATTAGGTTGCCACACCCAGGTGTGATCACAGCAGTATTAAACACTGCATGAAGATTTGTTTAAATTGTTTATTGATACATTGATACAGTGATAAAATAGAATATGATTTTAAATATATAGATTAAATTAAAGGACCACTATAGTGCCAGGAAAACATACTTGTTTTCCTGGCACTATAGTGCCCTGAGGGTGCCCCCACCCTCAGGGTCCCCCTCCCGCCCGGCTCTGGAAAGGGGGAAGGGGTTAAAACGTACCTTTTTCCAGCGCTGGGCGGGGAGCTCTCCTCCTCCGATCCTCCTCTTCTCTCCCCGTCGGCTGAATGCACACACGCGGCAAGAGCTGCGCGCGCATTCAGCCGGTCACATGTGAAAGCATTCATAATGCTTTCCTATGGACGCTGGCGTGCTCTCACTGTGAAAATCAGCCGCTAGAGGAAATAGGGGAAGGCTTAACCCATTGATAAACATAGCAGTTTCTATGAACAGTACAATGTGGGATAAAAGGTTGGCAAAATATATTTTTAAAACTTTCAGAGAGTTGTCACCTAAACGGTAACTAGGACACTATAGCAGTAAAAATCCACATTTGTTTTCCTAATGCTACAATGTTCCTTTAATCATCAGTGCTAATTCAGATAAAGCCCCTAATAAAAATAAAAATGGTATTCAAAATAATTTTATCATGATGATGTTACAATATCACTATTATTATTAAAATCGCATTGCTCATAGTAAAGAGTGGAGTGCTAGAAGTCTACAGTCTGCAAACAATGTGGACTCTTGGGCTAATTTGTGGCCAATGCTTTCTGCTGTAGTTGCTGTCCAGGATAACACATATTTGCAACTGCTAATTTGTCTTGTTATAAATCTAATTGCAGAGAGAGTAGACTGCAAATGCTGAGGAGAACCTTTTTTTTGTCAAACCATTCTAAAACCGCTTCACAAGAGACTTGGTATGGTTCCATGAGTCTCAGTGGACCATAACCACTTCTGCATCAGTTATGGTGCTTAGAGTGTCCCTTTAAGATAGGTTAGGCTTCCCTACGAGGACAGCATACATCTCTTTTGTCCTCTTCCATCCCCCCTTCTTTTTGTGTAGGGTCTGTTTTGCCATATGCATTTTCAAAAGACAAACATCACAAAGGACAAGTTAAAACATATTCTTTCTCTAAGATTACTTTTTTCAAATCTTTTTTCAAATCTTTTTTTATTCTGCAAAAAAAAAGAGGTGTTCAAGCTCAATGTTAAATTCAACGTAGGGACAGTGGGTGTTTTTATTTAATGTATCCTTAGAGGAATAAGACATGTCTGCGTGAGCAGGCCTGGTTTCCATGGCAGCCAAACGGGGCTTTGAAGAATAGCTAACAGGAATTGTAGGAAGGAGTTTGGATTTGCACAAGTCGTGAAGCGTTGTGCATCTGTGTTCAAAGGACTTTCACTTTTATTTAATATTAAACCCTTTTATTTAGAAAGGAATATTATATCCAACAACAGTCCTCTGAACATGCTACTTACTACATTTGGCATTGTATCATTAAACTATATCTGCAGATCTAAAGATAACATACAGTATCTCACAAAAGTGAGTACACCCCTCAATTTTTTAAAATATTTTATTATATCTTTTTATGTAAAAACACTGAAGAAATTACACTCTGCTACAATGTTAAGTAGTCAGTGTACAGCCTGTATAACAGTGTAAATTTGCTGTCCCCTCAAAATAACTCAACACACAGCTAGAGGTGTAACTGGAAACCACGGGACCCCAGTGTGAAAACTGCTCTGGGGCCCCCCATACGTCTACCCCCTGCCACCCTCCCATAAGTCTACCCTCCCCTCCCATTTGTTGTCCCCCACACATGCAGACAAACAGATACACATGTAGACACACACACATATACAGAGACACACACATACATACAGACACACACATACACAGACATACAAACTCACATATATACAAAGACACATGCATATACACATACAGACACAGAGACACATACAAACAAACACACACATATACATACAAAAGCACACATACAAACACACACACATACAGAAATACACAGACAGATATACACACATACATACATACATACATACATACACACATGCAGACACAGAGACACACACACATATACATACACACACACACACACATACAGAGAAACATTCATACAGACACACATACACAAACACACACACATACATACAAACCAACACACACATCTACAAAATGATTTGTCACCCTCCTGTTTTCTACTTTTTAGGTACAGGAGGGTGACATCCCTGGGGTCCAGTGGCTCTGACTCCCTCCTCACCTTCCTCCTGCGTGGCTCCCAGTGTAAGCTGGGAGGAGTGACCGGGGCAGTCACTTTCTCCCAGCTGTGATGTCATCTCAGGGGGCCCGGTTGCGCTGTTAAAGCACCACAGCGCTGACCGGGCCCCCTGGAAATTAATTTCCATCAGGTGGCTCTAAGAGCATGGGCCCCCGATGGGCCCCTTAACGTGCTGCCCCGGCAGTTCTACCCCGGGAGTGGCGGGCCCGGTCACAGCTGCGACCCCTGCAACCACAGCCATTAATGTCTAAACCTTTGGCAACAAAAGTGAGTACACCCCTAAGTGGAAACGTCCAAATTGGGCTTGGTCAGTCCATCACCTTTACCTTCTTTAGCAAGGCAGTGGTCATCTTGGAGGTGTGTTTGGGGTCGTTATCATGTTGGAATACTGCCCTGCGGCCCAGTCTCTGAAGGGAGGGGATCATAATCTGCTTCAGTATGTCACAGTACATGTTGGCATTCATGGTTCCCTCAATGAACTGTAGCTCCCTAGTGCCGGCAGCACTCATGCAGGCCCAGACCACGACACTCCCACCACCATGCTTGTCTGTAGGCAAGACACACTTGTCTTTGTACTCCTCACCTGGTTGCCGCCACACATGCTTGACACCATCTGAACCAAATAAGTTTGTCTTGGTCTCATGGTTTTAGTAATCCATGTCCTTAGTCTGCTTGTCTTCAGCAAACTGTTTGTGGGCTTTCTTGTGCATGATCTTTAGAAGAGGCTTCCTTCTGGGATGACAGCCATGCAGACCAATTTAATGCAGTGTGCAGCATATGGTCTAAGCACTGACAGGCTGACTCCCCACCCCAACCTCTGCAGCAATGCTGGCAGCACTCATACGTCTATTTCCCAAAGACAACCTCTGGATATGACGCTGAGCACGTGCACTCAACTTCTTTTGGTCGACCATGGTGAGGCATGTTCTGAGTGGAACCTGTCCTGTGAAACCACTGTATGGTCTTGCTCACTGTGCTGCAGCCCAGTTTCAGGGTCTTGACAATCTTCTTATAGCCTAGGCCATCTTTAAGTAGAGCAACAATTCTTTTTTTTTTTTATTCTTAGTTCTTTGCCATGAGATGCCATGTTGAACTTCCAGTGACCAGTATGAGAGAGTGTGAGAGCGATAACACCAAATTTAAAACACCTACTCCCCATGCACACCTGAGACTGTGTAACACTAACAAGTCACATGACACCGGGGAGGGAAAATGGCTAATTGGGCCAAATTTGGACATTTCCAGTAAAGGAGGAGACTATATATTTAAAAGAAGAAAAACTACCACAACAAGAGGACATAGTCTTAAATTAGAGGGACAAAGGTTTAAAAATAATATCAGGAAGTATTACTTTACTGAGAGGGTAGTGGATGCATGGAATAGCCTTCCAGCTGAAGTGGTAGAGGTTAACACAGTAAAGGAGTTTAAGCATGCGTGGGATAGGCATAAGGCTATCCTAACTATAAGATAAGGCTAGGGACTAATGAAAGTATTTAGAAAATTGGGCAGACTAGATGGGCCGAATGGTTCTTATCTGCCGTCACATTCTATGTTTCTATGTTTCTATGTTTCCACGTTGGGGTGTGCTCACTTTTGATGCAACGGTCTAGACATTAATGGCTGTGTGTTGAGTTATTTTGAGGGGACAGGAAATCTACACTGTTACAGGCTGTACACTTATTACTTTACATTGTAGCAGAGTGTCATTTCTTCAGTGTTGTCACATGAAAAGATATAATAAAATATTTTGAAAAATGTGAGGGGTGTACTCACTTTTGTGAGATACTATATATCGTAAGAGAGCTTCTGTAAATATGTCTCCTCTCCCCAACTAGCCTGTTACCTCATTCTTTTTATAGGGCATGTAGTGAGCCAATCGTACAAGCTGGACATTGTAGCTCTAAAGTAACACAAAAGACCTGCTTGTCAAGGACCAGAATCCTTGTGTCATTGGTGACTGCATGGATGTTAACACTGTAACATTGTCCCATGTTAATGCAACTGGAAAAAACTTGTAAGCTTACAAAGTTTGACTTTTCAATCCCCTGTTCTGTTGTTACCAATTTAAGAAGCACAAAACCCATTTTGCTTGGAAAGTGCAAATATGACTGAACCCGAATAAGCATCCCATGATTGCAAGAACAAATTCTGGCTATTTTTTTTTTTTTTTTTCTAGTATTGAATTGTATGTTTGCGTTCAGCTCTCTTAAAACCCTTTACATTTGTTTCAAATATATGTCATATTAAAGGAGCACTATAGCGCCAGGAATACTAATGTATATTTCTGACACTGTAGTGTTAAAAAAAACATCTAGGCCCACTGGCCCCCTCTTGCCATCCAAAATATAGTAAAATCTTGCTTGTATTCAAGTCTGCAGCTGCTACCTCTGCCCCTGTTTGCCTGTGAGCTTCCTCTGTTTGCTGACATAATCAGAAGTGGTGGCCTGATCCAATCACAATGCTTCCCCATAGGATTGACGGAGACTGTCAAGGAGGCAGATCAGGGGCAGAGCCAACACAAGTCAAACACAGCCCTGGCCAATCAGCATCTCCTCATAGAGATGAATTGAATCAATGCATCTCTATGAGGAAAGTTCACTGTCTGCATGCAGATGGTGAAGACACTGAATGGCAGTGCTGCACACTAGGCAGCACTGCCCCAGGAAGCAGCTTTAGCAGCTATCTAAGGAGTGGCCAATGGAGTTATCACTAGGCTGTAATGTAAACACTGCATTTTCTATGAAAAGACAGTGTTTACAGCAAAAGGCCTGAAGGGCATGACTCTACTCACCAGAACAAATGCAATAAGCTGTAGTTGTTTTGGTTTTTAAGTGCCACTTTAACTATTTTATTGATTTATTTTTTTTACAAATGTTACCGGTGTCTATCCAGGTACTATATATAACTAAATAATAAAACGTTTAGAAAGTTACAACATTTACCTGCCAGCTCCTTTGTCAAACCACCTTTCAACATTAGTTGGATTACTCTATCTTTGACATGTATGAGTAATGCCCAATTTGTGTTGTGCGTAATTGTCACATTATCAAATTCGGAAACATTTTACCACTTCTCACTACTAATAATAGAATAACATTTCTTACACTTCAATTAAACATATCAACTTCCTTAAAACCATGTTGTGAATAATCAGATGGAATGTCTGAAAACGAATGAACACTGGGACAATCATGATGACCAAGACTTGCCAGATCATATGTATGCGTGTGTGTGCGTTTATGTTTTTGTACGTGACTGTGTGTACATTTGCCCAATTTGGATTATATATAGTTCATTATTTGAAGGTTATGTTCCAAGTGTGGATAAAGCAAAAGTAGTATTTCATCTGACGTCATTATGAGATGATTGTTCCACTTTTAATATCATTCCCTATGAATGTCTTTATCTTTTATAAATTATCCAAACTTTCAAAAATTTAGTTTTGTCCATTTCATCCATTGGGCGATCCATTTCTGATGAAATGTGTCCAATATTTCCAGTTATGGTTTTTCCATTCTGAAGAAAGAAAAACGAGGATGCTTTTACTAGCGAATCTTTCAGTGGTTTACATAAGTAGATAAAACCCTTGTTTGGAATCCTTTTAAGTTTTATGATTTTTTGTGAATGTGGACGCATAAACAAACTGCACACAGAATTTCGTTAATTGTATGATTAGTTCAGCAGTGTATTTTTCCATTGTGTGGTTTGGCAATTCGTCATTTGAATGAAGGGCCGAAAGAGCCAATTTTTTTGCTTGAATTGTGATTCGTTTGAAAACGAGTGCACAAGTCTAACGCATACAAGTACAACTATATATACTTTATATTTTATTTAGATTTCATTTTAATAGAAGTGAGAGGTACAGATCAACTAGAATCAGTATGCAAAATAAAATCTGTATCTTATGTTTTTAAACATACTTGCTTCAAACAAATTCATGACCTAGTAGCTTCTATATATTAACTGCCCTTACTGTATAACGACATACACCCCTTTGCTCAATATGAAATCTTTAATCATCCACTCTTATAGATTGCTTGCAGGAAATCTGTATACTTACATTGCCTGAAAATGTGCACAAAACACACCAGTTTGATTTTGCTTTCTATTTCGCAATGTTATCGTTCACCAGCCATCATTTATGCCAAGAAAATAACCTTGTATTTAACACAACAAAACATTTTGGGTTCTTTACTGTGAGATATTCTCAAAGATCACACCAAACATGGGAACCCAAAGTTTATTTCCTGTTTTATACATCCTTATCTGAAACACCTTCTTATCAACCAGTGGAAAAGCATATATTATGGAGCACAAGGCATTCTTTTAAACTGTGATACAGCAGGGAGAGCAGATACCCGGAAGATATATTTATCTTAACTCTGTCTGTATGACCAGGTCATGAGCTGACATCCTGATTCAGAAGGGGAAACACTGTTGTTTCCGTATAAGACAGAATATTTTCCACATGATATTGTTTAACCCGTGGAGTTCACTCATTTTGGGAGAAAGCAGGAGGAGAGGACCTTGCTAAATTTTTTTTTTTTTTTTTTTTTTAATGTTTTTCACTGTAACCGGTGCTGAAGGTAGTGGTAAAAAATGTCATAGTTAAAAAGTTGATGTAAGAAATAAATGATTTCTGAACAAATGAAAATGTAGCCACTATTTTTGTTAGAAGTTACGGATTTTAATGTTCATTGAATGTGGTAATGAATAATCTCTGCTCACAATTCTTCTGTGTAATTATGGTCAGCCAAGCTTTAAATTAAAATTGACACTTACAGGGTTATTCAGTCAAACCTTTTTTGTGCAATTTTATCAAAGGGCCCCACAGGTAGCCTGGCCTCTTGTTTGTCATGTTGCTAATCTCCAGTTCTGTGTCAAACTATTACGCATACGTGGCACCTTATTCGCTGAATTGGTAATGCAGAAGTTATGTCTCCAAATTTGCTGCTAACAGGTTGACATTTAATGTGAGGTGGCCACCTTAGGGTTGCATAAAATCTTTTCAGTATAACTGATAACTTCTGATAAAACTAAAGCACACACGTGTTCAAGAGCATGCCATAATATGCCCTGGTAGTTAATTTACATTCTGAACCAAGTCTTGGATAGTCTTCAGGAAGATGTTCAATAAATAGTCTTCATAGAAAGTGAATGCAGGGAAGCAGAGCCTTCACCCGTGTCATTCAAAATTTTATTGAAATCAGCTCCAGATATATGTGCTTGGATGGTACAATCCCCGTCTGTGGATATGCTGATCTTGGTCTCGGTCTTAATCTTATTTGCAGCGTGTGTTGGTCAGCTTCATAGAAGTGTTCTCTCTCTCAATATGCCGTTTTATCCCAGTGAGAGTTCACCAGCGTATAGAATTAAACTAAAAACAGAAGATTGTGTTCTCTGTACAGCTAAAAAAATAATAATAAAATGAGGTATACTCACAAATGGAGAGCACTGTAAAGTTATGCCCAATCCTTTATATTTTAGGTGGTATCTTCCCCACTTAGGAAACCAAAGTTTTCTCCTCCAGGTAAGACAAATCCTCCAGGTAGAAATATTCAGAGATAAAAATAGTAAAGTCCAAATTCATTTAAAAATGAGTTATTTATAGTTATTGGGTTATATTTATAACCAAAATAATAAAACCAAAAGTATAGTCTAAAACTCCAATAAACCACTAACGCGTTTCACCTACACACAACCTTTTTCAAAGTGTGACTTTCTTCGGTTTTTATTTTCATTTTATTTGCTGGTGAACTCTCACTGTTATAAAACAACATATTGAAAGAGATAAGATCAAGATCAAGACCAAGATCAAGATCAGCATATCCACAGACGGGGATTGTACCGTCCAAATGCATATATCTGAAGCTGATTTCAAACTTCAGAAGATTTTGAGGACACTCGTAAAGGCGCTGCTTCCCGGCATTCCCTTTCGATATCTACCTACGGCCAGAAGGAAGAGACTCTGGCTTGAGAAGTCCGGGCTGCCACATAAACTTTGAACAAGGGCTAGGAATCCCACCTTTAAAAAAAATAAAAAAAATAGTCTTCATGTTCCCTTGATATTCGATAAGAATTCTACATGGGACAAACAATAGTTCTTATTTTCCCATAGAATTACCTTTATAGTGGAAGATATTTTGCAATAACAAGGCAGCATATGGCAAATAAACAGCATTCTGGCAAATAAATTTATTGTGCTAAAACAAAACTCGATCTTCTGTAAAAAATAAAACCTTTAAACTAAACAAGAATATTATTGCAGTAAATCTTGTTCAGTTGAAATCATTTCAGAATTTTTAGATATGCAGAGGTAGACATGCCATACATCACACACGATAATATAAACACAACTGAATCTCTGTAAAAAGGAAAATTCTACAGTTTAATAAATATGGAAAAATTGGCCTACATGTAAAAAAAAAAAAAGAAACTTTTTTTGATGCGTGAAACAGCTGATACTTTCCCAAACATATGCAAAAAATACCTCTGTGTTTATAGATGTTTGTGTGGTCTATTAGAGAGGGCTTGGAACTTTTTCTCTTTCGTAATTATATCCACATGTTATCTCCACATAAAAAGAAATTTGAGTGGGGAACATCTGTCATTTTAATCAAATAGATATTACCTGTCACTGAACCCATTGGGGGTGATATATATATAGAGAGATGATTTGGGGCAGAATTCTAAAGCTATCACCATGGAAACTTACAGACCATATTCTGCTTTTTGCTTTATTTTTAGACCCCTCACAATTGCTATTTATGAATAACCCACATAATTACTTAATGCATACAGTAAATTAAAAGGTCGCTCTTTATAAATTTGCCCTCCCAGAAGACAGAACCCAGTTGTAAACTGTGCATGCATAGACTGTGGCTCTGTCAGCTGGTGTTTATAGCGATACACAGTGTGTGGCAATATATATGGCTGCAACAGAGACGTTCTTAAATGATTAGTAGAACTCTTCATGGAACAACAACTACTTTGCTCAAAAATCCCTGCTGCATACCTCCCAAGTGTCCCTAATTAGGAGGGACAGTCTGTATTTTGGGCATAAATCCCTCTGTCAGTCTTTTCTATCCTAATGTCCCTCTTTTCTAGGAGCTCCATATTGTTGTTTGTCTAAGTGTATAACTGAGCTGGGAGAGCTGATTATGCGCAATGAAATAGTCATTCACTTTTATAGACACCAAGACAGTATGAACATACACTGTAACAGTCTGCCCATGCGTTCAGAGAGTCTGAATATTATATTGGAGGGCATGAGCATGTAGTTGTAGAATCTGTTCATCCACTGCTTGTGGGAATCTGTCTATTTGCTGTGTATAAGTATGTATCCATCCATAGTCTGTAAGAAGCCAGCCATGACCTGTTAATGATAGTCTATGTACTGTGAGAATATCCCCAAGTACTCTATAAGAACCGCTGTGAGAATATGCTGTGAGAATCTGACTGTCTGCGAGATTTCCTCTATTTACAGTCTGTGAGAATCTGACCTTGCACTACCTGAGGGAATCTATCAATTTAATGCCTGTGAGAATCTGGCATTGTATTGGGAGAATATGGTTCTGCACTCTATGACAATGGCTGTACGCTCTGAAGCTTTGGCTGTAGACGCGGAGAATGTCTGACTCAAAGTAAAGTTAAAAAATAAATAAATAAATAATCAAACATCGCACGTTTCCAACTTTCAAGACTGAGAAACAAACGCTAAAAAAGTGTAACTGAGTCAAGTATTATCCTGGGCTGTATGTTCTGCTACCCTTTACTCTTTTCCATGTACCTCTCTTTATACAAAGTGCGGGAGAATGTGAACGCTTGGAGAGAGGCTGAGACCTCAGATCTACGGCTGAGATAGCAGAGACTTCTCTGTGGACTGGCAATTTAGCAGACACAGATGCTCAATACCACTATGTCAGGACATTAGGGATTTGGGTCCAACACTCCAAGCACCATAACCACGACAGAATGGCAGCATCTGTGGGATTTGCAAGTGGGGAATCTGTATCTCTGGAGTTAGTAGCCTGATCATTTCATAAGACCAATTGTTTGATGTTACAACAATTGTTTGATAAGCCTGATTTTGATTTTGATGCAAACTCAGTTAAATGGTAATTGTAACCTGAAATGTAAGTGCAAGAGATAGTTTAGTTTCTATGGTTTCAGTTTAAGGTCATATTGGGCAGATATTGAGTTTAATGTTACTGATCTCCTTGATGCTGTGTACTCATCAATGCACTGTTTATTGGTAGGTACCCCAGGTAAGTTGAGGAAAAAACAGTTAGCACACAGTCTTACTTGTTAAATTGAGTACCATCACTATTGTAGCACTCTGTAGTTACATAGGCTGAAACGAGACATGTGTCCATCAAGTTCAGCCTTCCTCACATTTAATGGTGCTTGGAGTATTCCTTTAAGAGATTTCTATTTTTATTTAATTTATGTTGCTTTGATGTGTGCCATAGAACATCATTTGCTTTTAGTCCTCAGCCTTTGTACTACTAAAGGCTCTTCCTATAAAGCTTTGAAATATATTGTCTTAAGCACTCACAGTGAGCTACTGGTTGCTTCATGACCTCAAAAATAAAAGACTGTATTCCTCTCTTAGGAGTCAGGATATTGTAGGTGAGCATCACTCGCGGTTGAATTCACTGGGTTTGAAATGTTTAATGACTGCTGATGTGTCTTGCAAGTGCTCACAAGGGCTGACAGCGGACGAGACTAATCACAGGTGTAACACAGACAGTGCTGGGTTAATATCAGGGCCTGGTACGCTATGGTATTGGTCTTTTAATTGACATAGTTCTGCAACTTATGACCCCCTCCCCCCCCAGCTCTAAAGCATCCTTTGCAAAGTCCACTTTATGGCTGCATTCTAGCTAACAGGTTGAGGCAGTAGGGAGTGTAGAGACCAATTACAAAACAGGTATCATTTGCAGGCTGCCATGTATGTTACAGAAGCAGGATGCCAGTGGGAGGGGGACTAAAGAGGGTGGACCAGTGATGTGAGTGTATCACTGGCTCCACCCCAAAGGAGCAGATCCATCCAGAAAGGAGGCAGGTCTGCTCACATTACAGGTACTGTGGCATTGTGGTGGGCTGTATCGCGTAAAGCCCACCACAATGCCACAGTACCCCAATATCGGTGGGTCCTACGTTAATTTTAACGTGGGAGACTAATTAAACAGTGCTAAATAAATTAAAGTATATTTATTTAATCTATTCTCAGAGCATTGTGAATATATAATGCAAAATTAATGTCACAAAAAAAACAATTAAAAATGCAATGTCAAAACTAAACAATTAAAGTGATTTTATGTACATACTCACAATGCATATCATATATCTGCTCTATATCAAATAAAAATCATTATAAAAGTGACATTGCTATCCAAAACTCTGTATGCTTAAATGGTTTACGCGGTATGCTTTTCAAGATTAGATAATTGCAGCTTCCAAATATGTGTTTACTATACAATTACTGCAGTCCAAGGGTAGGCAACCTCTGGCACTCAAGATGATGTGGACTAAATCTCCCTTAATGCTTTTATGACCATAATGCTGGCAAAGCATCAAGGGAAATGCAGTCCATAACACCTGGAGTGCCAAAGGCTTTCTATCTGTGCTGTAGGTAGTGTTACAATGATCCAGTCTTGTAGTTCAATGAATATTTAAGGGCCTCAATTGAATCAATGACGCAAAGAAGGTTTCAAAATTTCAAAACCTTCATTCCTAACCACTAGGAGCCTGAAAGGTTTACTTGCCACTGCAAGCCTAAAGGGTTTATGGCATAATCACCAAGGCTGAAATTTTACTTGCCAGTGGCTAGTTTGGAGAGTGGAAATTGTGAGTCCATGACCCAGAGTTTTTGACTTTTTGGTTTGGTGGAGACAGGAATTTGGAAGCCCTAACCTGCAATGCTAGGAATTATGGACATTAAAGAAAGTGAATAAGAAATTAAAATGAATGAGGAAGCCCCGTGGATGGTTAAAGGACCACTATAGTGCCAGGAAAACATACTCGTTTTCCTGGCACTATAGTGCCCTGAGGGTGCCCCCACCCTCAGGGACCCCCTCCCGCCAGGCTGGATGGCGAGAAAAGGGGTTAAACTTACCTTTTTTCCAGAGCTCTCCTCCTCCTCTCCGCCTCCGATCCTCCTCTGCGGCTGAATGCGCATGCGCGGCAGGAGCTGCGCGCGCATTCAGCCAGTCTCATAGGATAGCATTCATAATGCTTTCCTATGGACGCTGGCGTTTTCTCACTGTGATTTTCACAGTGAGAAGCACGCAAGCGCCTCTAGCGGCTCTCAATGAGACAGCCACTAGAGGCTTTGGAGGCTGGATTAACCCATTTATAAACATAACAGTTTCCCTGAATCTGCTATGTTTATTAAAAAAAGGGTTAATCCTAGAGGGACCTGGCACCCAGACCACTTAATTAAGCTGAAGTGGTCTGGGTGCCTAGAGTGGTCCTTTAAGGCCTAATACCCCTTTCTAAATCATATTTGCTCCCGTGGGAGGATAATGGTATAATGTGTAAGGCACTGTCACTTCAGAACCGTCAGGGGAAATCCATAGAGTTCCCTGTTGTACTAATTGGTGGTATTTTAGCTCCAACAGTTGGGTTCCGTTGCCGTTACTTTCTGTTTTGTATCTGCTCCAATCTCGGTGCATATTTCCAGCCTGTGTTTTTGCTCTGAACGGATTCATGCTTCAAGAACAAGGTAGAGAGGGATTTCTGCTGAGCTTGCTAGCACACAGACGCTTAATCTCTTGTATGTTTTCTTTCCCTCGTATGTGGAAGCGATCAGTTTTCCTTGCAAAGCAGAAGCCAAGTAATCCACATAGGCCATTACTTTTAGCATTGAACATTTTCAAATAACAAGATGAGAACAGGTTCTATCTACATAGTATTATTTTTGCAGAATATAATCAGTTGGCTCAACAGCTGCCATCTAAATTTGGGTAAAATAAAATGCCTTGCATAACATACAGACACACTCTGTTCTTCCAAAAACACACAGGAAAAAAGTTCCTAATTTTATAACTGACCTTTGCATTGCATTCATTTATGAATATTTATTAATGAGGTCTTCAGAATAATAAAAAAAAGCCTAAATATGTTACAATGATAGAACAGTGTTTAATGCCGCAGAAAAAATATATCAAGATTAGATAGATAGAAAGATAGATAAATAAAGGACCACTATAGTGCCAGGAAAACATACTCGTTTTCCTGGCACTATAGTGCCCTGAGGGTGCCCCCACCCTCAGGCTCCCTCTCCCGCCAGGCTCTGGAGAGAGGAAGGGGTTAAACACTTACCTTTCTCCAGCGCCGGGCGGGGAGCTGTACTCCTCCTCTCCTCCTTGCTCGCGAGGTCATCGGCTGAATGCGCATGCACGGCAGGAGCCGCGCGCGCATTCAGCCGGTCGCAGAGGAAAGCATTTACAATGCTTTCCTATGGACGCTTGGGTGCTCTCACTGTGATTTTCACAGTGAGAAGAACGCAAGCGCCTCTAGCGGCTGTCAATGAGACAGCCACTAGAGGCTCTGGAGGCTGGATTAACCCTCAGTATAAACATAGCAGTTTCTCTGAAACTGCTATGTTTATAAAAAAAAAGGGTTAATCCTAGAGGGACCTGGCACCCAGACCACTTCATTAAGCTGAAGTGGTCTGGGTGCCTATAGTGGTCCTATAATAACAGTGCTGATTTGCATATTTTACGCAGCATTCTGGGAAAGTTCTGAAAACAAACTCTTGCAGAGGTGATGTGTCTTTAGATTTTTTTTTTTTACTTTTAACCTTTTGGTATGTAGTAGATAAATTAGTATTTTGTAGATTTTGACTGTGTGTTTCTGGATATGCATACAAGCTCTGGTGCATGAGAAGCAAAAAGCCTCACAGTGAGGTGAATGTCAGACTTGGAAGAAGGTCAGTGAGGAGCCAATGAAGATTGCAATGTATGCCCTACTTGCTTCTTGTTGCACACAGTGTTCTAATTTGGAATGTTAGAATCCAGGTACAGAATCATGCAATTTTAATTTCAATAAATAATTCATCTCCAGATAAATATAATGGCAAGGAATTGTTTTTTTTATTGACACTATGTGACCGTTTCAATACTAACTAACACAAAATATATTTGGCAAGAGCCAGTTCACACTGATATTTTGCCTACATCCCAGTTATATATTTTTCAGGCATTTTTCATTATTTGGGGAAAAAAAAAGATTGATCGTATGATTATAAAAAAACAAAGCAATACAGTTTCATGCTCCAGATATTTATTTACTCCACATGTTTTACAGTGGATTCGTCACGTATAAAAATAGCTTAATTGTTTTGTGTTTAAGTGGGGTTTTTTTTGTGTCTGTGCGCACTCTGCAAACTAGTGTTTAACCCTTTATGTCTGTAGTTTAGGAGGTTAGCGATCTTAGTGTGGAATGGAATACCCTCCCCATTCAACAATAACAGGGCTGCATAGAGTTTTTATTGCAGAAAAAGCAGGATATTTAATGTTGGCATAGATTTTTTAAGGATCAGATTGTGGAATGTCATTGGTCCTTAATAAATGAATAGCGCAATTTAAAAAAAATAAAATATCCATAATATTTTATTCATTATAAAAAATGATGCTTGTCGTCTAAGTGGTACAAATGGGCATACAATCCTGCCAGAAATACCTGTTTTGATATCTGCCTCAAAATCCACGTATAAAAAAAAAAAAAGAAGAGCAATCACTTAAAAATACAGTGCAAGGCGTGCTATGTAGATTATAACATTATTTATTTTATTTTTCACTAAAAATATTATTATGATTAATATACTGAATACTGTGCTTGCTAACGTTTTTATTATAGTTTACAAGATTAAGTTTTCATTTCAATTCCTTATCATTTTTACTGTGCAGAAGTGGATGCGAGCTGTCAGTGGGGCATGATATATTATGTTTCCCGACATAATTTATTCTGGAAAAAAATGTTCAGATTGTTGCCTTGTAGAAGTTGAAGTGTCCTATTTTGCTATAACATTGCTGGCATTCTTTGAAAAGCTGCTACAGTTTACTCTGTTGATGACTGGTGTTATGGAAGCTGATTGCGCCATACAATAGTTCCTCTCCATGAAATGATCCATTGATAGCCACAGAACGATTCACAGCTAGCTTAACAGTGGCCGTTTTCATCCGCTGCTGATGCAGCCTGGCACATAAGTCGTACTGATCCGTTTGGAGAGCAAGTGTTGGAGGTAAACACTTATCTCCAGAGGTTATTGAATAGACGCTCAAAAGTGAACTGTAAAAAAATAAACTAAATCGACCAACCAAAGCCGTCTGAGACACTTCAGATTTTCTAGGATTGCAACAAATATTGCTGTCAACATTTGATAGTCTAAAATCAACGTAACCTAATCCAATGTCTATTTATGGCTTGTGTAAGCGTACTTAACACCTTAAGGGTATATATATATATAAACTCAATAATCAATGCATGCACAGGCTATTGAGGGACCAAGTTGTGGGGATATTCCAATAACTTCTTGTAAGATTAGATAGATAGATAGATAGATGGTTAGATAGATCGATAGATGGTTAGTGTGGCAAAACCAACCTCGCCGCGAAGCATTGGAGAAGCCTGCTTGCTCACCTGTTGCCCTTGGACTATGGCCCCATGTCAAAACGCCTTCTTTCCCCCTGCAGAAAAGGCTTGTTCGTGCCTTTCTGCCTGGCGTTCGGTAGATTCAATCTACCGGACAAACAACCGAATGACTGGACCACCTGTATTGGGAGTGTGTCAGCAATTTACCTCCCAGAAGCTGCGGTTATTTGTGTATATTTTGCAGTAAGTATTTTTTCATTACAAATATGGCCATTTTAGTGGTTTTATTTTACATACAATACAACTTTCAAAGGTAGCATTAGCAGATGTTTAGTTGTATCACGATTTATTAAGGCAATTGGCAGCACTGGACTAGGACTCTGTGGGGGAACGCTTCTGTGCCAGTGAGCAAGATTGATGGATTTATTAATTGAATTCACACATTTACAGTTTCCAAATTTATTATACAAGTTGATATAAAAAAATTTCAGCTACTCTAATGTAAATAAATACAAAGGAGAAAACTTTCTTCTTAACAGGAAAGAATGCGATGCTGAAAGATAAGAATTTGAAACTCGAACCATAAAATGAAGGACAGATTTACTCGAAATTCCCTTGATACTTTGTGAGAGGAGAGAATTTTAGATATTTTTTAATGGATCTTAAAAAAATGCTTTTCAAATACAGGTAGTCGTCACATTTTTTGTTGGTCTTAATTTTCAATTAAAACGCGTTCTGAACATTTAAAGTTGCTGGTGGTAACACATTAAACAACCAATATTTTTTTCTTAATTTTGTGTGCCATTGAATGTCAAAGCATTAGCAAGTATTGAGTCTGCAGATGAATAGAAAATGTAATGCTCATATTGATGAGTCCCCTTGATGGATGGATGGGTAGATGGGTAGATGGATAGATGGATAAGTAGATGGATAGATGGATAGGTAGCTGAATAGTTGGATAGGTAGATGGATGGGTAGGTAGGTAGATTGATCTGTTCTGTGACATTTCCCAAAGCTTTAAACTGATTTCTGAACACTGTGTTATATTTATTTCTATCCCGTATCCTTGACATATTGTTGTTGTCTGTTTTTGTTCCAGGCGCTTATTTTGTCTGTTACAAGTTATATCAAAAACAAAAACACTTGCTGTAATGTTTCAACCTCATTTAAGTTAACCTGTTAATTGGGGCTGGCCTGCCTAAAGACACACAAATAGGGAAGGGCTTACATTGTGCCTGATGTTGAGAATTTAGAATGCCAACTCTACAGGGTGCTGGCACTGCTCCCCAAGATTTACCAGAAGGTATATGTGGGTTACTCTGTATTGGAACTAGTAGAAGATTTTCATTAGCGAACTTTCCTAGTGATCAGCCAGTCAGATTGCAGAGGAGCACTTACCCAGTCATGTTCAGAGAAATATGTGGTAGTTAGTGTCCCATTTGCCTTTCAGTTGTTTGTCGTTTTGACATTTTTTGCTCTAGTAGTGAAATTAAGACGAGGAAGGAAAATAAGCAGACATACTGTCCCATGTCTGTCTCAGAACGTTGCTTTTTCTTAAAGGCACTGCGGAGAACTACATGCTTTATATGTGTTATGGTAAATGAAGAATTAAATAAATGACGTGAAAAAATATACATATTAAATTATACAACCTTTAAGTGCACCTGCCATCTAAGACAGTGGTGGAACTAATGCAGAATGGTGCAAGAAATGTTAGCACAAGGGTGGCCGAAAGGTAGATCCCCATCTGTTGAACTTGCACAATGCTATGCCAGCCGGGGATTTATTCACTCACACATACATACACCTCGAAACACAGATGCACTCACTGACACAGAAACAGATATACATACACACACACACACACACACACACACACAGATACCCACAGTGACCCATACATGCAGATTTAGATAAACACACTGACACAAACACACACCTTGACACACAGATACACACACTGACCTATACACACACCCTGATAAAGATGCACATACACAGACTCACACATAGATACACACTGACACATACACATGCCATGACACACAGATACACAAACTGACACATACACACACTAGACAGAAAAACATATACATGTCATACTTTTAATATTTTTAGCCACCTTCCTGTTAACATACATTTTCTGTGCAGGAGATTTCCTACCTTGAAGTCATGCTGAAACAGGTTGAGGCTGATGGGAGTGTGGGTCAGGATGTGTATCCTCTTGCTCTTCCCCACTATCTGTGCGGCTCCCTCTAATTGTGGGAGAAAGTGACCTGCTGTTCCTTCCTCCCAGCATCGCCGATAGTACAGGGGCCCAGTCGTGCTGTTAAAGGGCCATCACGCCCAACCAGGCCCATGTTCAGAAATATCCATTGGGTGGCGCTAAGTGCATGGGCCACCAGATGGGCCCTTTACCGTTTGGGCCCTGGTGAGCCACACCTGCTGCAACGGTGGCAATTACACCACTGATCTAGGAAGACATTTTTGGGCAGTTTTGGAGATATGCTAGAAAAAGTTTATGACTTGCACTATTTATTAATGTCTTGTACTTGGAACATATTATTTCCCAGGATGTACCTGTCTGACTCTGCATACTTCACAGTAGAAACTGCAAATCCTGCAAATGCTGAGAATAAATGTCAATCATTATTATTCATTTTTGTGTGTACATTATTTTGATTATTGTCACTCTGGTGTATTTGTTAAAAAATAAAGGATAATTTAAATGTAAGGCCTTTATTGGCTGTACCTGGATGTGTGTCAGATGTACTTTGTTGACATGGGCTGTGAGTGGGCAAATGGAGCATCTAAGATTTTTGTAGCCCTCATGGGATATAGTCTGACATTTCTGTTCTGTCAGCCAGCCAGTCATATACATTCATGGATAGTTTTTTCCTTTGTAATGCCACAAGTTGTCTACAATTTCTCTAAGGCACGTTACATTTTACAACAGATAAGAATCTATTGTTTGCTTATTATTAAAAATAAACGTCAAGATTACCTAAACTGCTTAAAAAACGTTAGCAATACATGTAGCCGTTTTCTATGCACAATTGATCATTAATCTAATGTCATCAGTGTGACAAGTCCACTTCAAAGCACTATTAATTATTAAAAGTCCAAAGAATTCTTTGAAAGAGTTTTCAGATTGGAAGAAATAATTATTTCCCTAACTCTCAGAACTGTTCAGTAGAAGCTCATGTGCAAACAGTTGTCTGTATATTTCCTGTACAATATCCCACTGGTCTTGAAGGACATTAGGGATGTAAGTTTTGGGACTCTGTATTCTCAAAGCAGGAAAAATGTTTTAAATATATATATATTTTTATTTTGTGGGCTTACCTTATAATAGGCATTCGGCATCCTTATCCTAAAGCTCCACTAGACATGAGCCAATATTGCTGAAGGGTAGATTTGGCCGAGGTTGCTGATGCTTGTAATGTTTGCTAGCAGTCAACAGCTTGAGGGAACTCTCAGCTACAAAGAATGTGTGCTGACATTAATGGCAATTTTATTGCACCAAAATCTCATGGACGTGTGATGTGACATAGACATTACCATTCATTGTACAGTAAATAGTTAGGGGGACTCCAGATCTATGCAAACAATCGTCTATATGTGTTAGGAAGACCACCACCTAGACTTACATCAACTTTAAAAGTATTTTTTATTAATACAGGGCGTATAATTAGTAGTCTGATAAAATTCTCTTGTCATTTTATAGCTCACGTCTGAATCTTCTAGATGTGAACTCTTGAGTCGTTTTTAAATTGAAAGTGTGTATTGAGCCAATGCTTCAATCCTACATTGAGGTTTTTATTTAAAGAATTAAAAAGACCCAATTTTGGCAAAAAGTATTTATAAAAAAATTTTTTTTTAACCAGGAAGGATACATTTAGACTATGAATTTTTTTCTAGTTAACTCAATAACCCTTTTTTGAGTTCAGTTTAAAAAATTCCATAAAGTACAATATTTATGAGGAATATGATGAGAAACACAAAAAAAAAGAAACATCAAACGGGGTACAATGTGGTGTGTGACGTAAATTACAGAATGCAAACAAGCCAAGAACAAAATAAAGAAGAGCATACATTCCTAATATAGTAATGATATACACTGAGGTCTATTGTTGGCCAAACATCTTGCTGGCATGGTCTACTCACCATGTGCAGTACCATAAAAGGAAGAACACAGGCCAAATATAGTGTAGTACTGTTGTTTATAAGCAGTGATTATTAAAAACTACATACAATACAAAATGTCTTGTATCTCTGGTTATTAACATCATCTTAATGCAGCTATCAATCTTCAAGAATGACTTAGCTTTGGAGAGCTTTGAGATTATCTTAGACAATCAATAGCTTAGCCTTTTCTCCAAAACGAGACTTAATTGAGTGTATTTACTAAAACCAGAATTTTAGTAAATTGAAATTTGAATTAAAAAATACAGGCAAAAATAGCTATGTCTATAACTTTGCTAGATAAGTTTTTCAAAATAGCTATTTTTCAATTTGTTTTTCATTTCCTTTCTTTTCCATTGAATTTTTTTATGAACATTTCTCCTCTCAGATCTGGTCCTAGGAGAGCCTTTCATTCAAAATCACATGGTAAACATTTATAGATAATAAACTTCTGTCTACATACTGTGCCAGTCTAATTGCTATCATATGTATAAATAGAATTCTATGAAATATAAAACAAAAATTCTCACATACGTCTACATTCCGTCGGAGATGTCCATGCAACTATACCCATCCATTATGTTCATAGCAACTTTCCGGGTCATATAGTTTTTAATTTATCCATTTTTCCTGGCATTTTCACTAGCAAAAGATATGGATTCGTTTTACGTATCTGAAACAGACCCGATCACTCGCACATTTAGAGATGGCTACTTTTTTTTAAAATATAAATATAAAGTTCTGTTTTTTACATTAATAGTTCTTTAAAGAGTTAACCAAAAAAAAAACAATCACAATGAAGACTCTGTAGTCTGTGGTTCGTAATAGCATAAGGAATAACAGTACGTAGTAAATATATGAATTCATCCTTTACTTGGAATTATGCAATGTGGTTTGTCCATATGTTTCCAATCTATATTTCTTGACTGTCTTAAAGTTATCCGACTGAATCTTACTGCTTGTGCATGATTTCTGAAAATAAGTTAGATTGACTTTGACTGGTTTAGTCAACGTTAACTTGTATCCTTGTGAGTTCACCCAGTGCCTCAGTGACCCAGAGACAAGCTAGCATTGTCGTATGTAGAGGTACTCTAATATAATATGGCAGGTTAAAGGAAAAGGCGTTGCTCCTGCTGTTTTCAGACACTTTTTATCTGCTTAAGTGAAACCATGCTGAAATATTTAGCTATAGACTGTTCATGTACAAGTTCATGTACTGCTCATTTTGAAAGACGTGCTCTGATCTTTGGATCCAGAAGAATAAAGGGGAAGAATTTTTCCTGCGTGGTTTTAGTGGCAGCAACATCTGCCATATTGGTTGAAACATTGTGTTTGAATGTGATTTATTAACAAAAATGATATGCAAAACCTTGCAGTTATATCAGTGGGGAGAAGGGTCTTCATCAAGTAGAGAGTTTTGTTCATAAAAGTCAATTTCCCAGCTGTGAGCAAATTTAAATAGCACATGTTTTTTGGGGTATGGTTGTGACAAAGTGTTTTTGAGTCAGGTTTTAAATCATCAGGTCAAAGAACAGAGGAATCTGTTTGTTCACTAAAGTATGAATTGTTTGGAATTCAAAGTCAGTTCAACATGAATTTGAAATTTTAGGTCAGTTTGGATTTTCTTTTTCTAAAATATGAAACTCAGTTTGAAGTCACTTTGATTAATTCGCACTTTAGGAAATAACCCTGTTGTTGATGAACATTTATTGTTAATGAACATTTTATATTATGCTAATTAATCCATGTCACTTGTGTAGAGTTGACATCAGAATTGCAAATGTCAGATCAAATTTTCCAAGCTGAAAATATTTCCAGCTTAAAGGGACGCTATAGTCACCAAAATAACTTTAGCTTAATGAAGTGGTTTTGGTGTATAGATCATGACCCTGTAGTCTTACTGCTCAATTTTCTGCCATTTAGGAATTATATCACTTTGTTTATACAGTCCTAGTCATAACTTCCTGCATGTGACTTGCAAAGCCTTCCTAAACACTTCCTGTAAAGAGAGATCTAATATTGAAACTTCCTTTATTGCACAGTCTGTTTAATTTAGAATGTCATTTTTAATGCTCTGTTAATCGCCTGCTAGAGCTTACAGGAGTCACCTATGGGTGATTAGAGTTCAGTCAACAGAGCTGGATAAAAAAATCTAAAACAAGTTAACATCTGATTTGAAAATTTTTATTCAAGCTGTGTGACTCACAGCCAGGGGAGGTGTGACTAGGGCTACATAAACAGTAATAAAAGTGATTTAACTTTTAAATGGCAGAGAAATTGAGCAATCTATAAGCAAAAACCACATGGAGAGACAAAATTACTATTAAACAATCAATATAAGCCAAGTGCAAACCATACAAACACAAGTGAATTGAGCAGTGACACTGCAGGGGCATGACCCATACACCAAAACTGCTCCATTAAGCTACAGCTGTTTTGATGCCTACAGTGTCCCTTTAAGGTGATCTATTGTCACCCATTTTCTTTGTTTGTTTTTTTAGTTTCTGTAAGAATTCTCCACAAATTCCAGAATAAATAAATTACGCAAAAAAAAAGTTAATAAAATGTCTTCAATACTTTGATAAATCTCTCCCATTGAATGGAAATGCAGTCTAGTACAGGTGTAAGCAACCTTCAGCACTCCAGATTTTGTGGACATTTCCCATGATGCTTTGCCAGTCTTACAGCTTTTAGAGCATTATGGGAGATGTAGTCCACAACTTCTAGAGTGATGAAGCTTGCCTTCCCCGATCTAGTACAGAAAAATAAGCAAAGCATGAAAGCATAAGTAACACATTTACACATTGCAGGGGTTGAATAGGCCGCTGAGTAGACAAGGAAAGATGGACCACATCTGGAGAGGTGACTTGTGCTTGTATTACATAAACCTTACATGTTTAAATCCAGCGCATCTATAGTGTACATCCCACTGCTTAATGCCGCTGACATCTGAAAGCCTGCATTGTGTAGAGTATTGTATTTCAGACAGAGAGTGTTCCTCCCTGCTGGGAAGACGTGCTCTCAATTTTAGCAGACACCTTGACCTTTGACGCCCCTCTAGGTTATGCAAGAATTATAATGAAGTCTTTGTTTTGGGGGAATCGGCCTATTTTTCAGTCATTTGGTGTACAATCAAATCAGCTATGTAAAGGAGTGATTTAGGTCTTTGACTTATTGTTTTGTGTCCCCGCATCCTTCCACTCCTGTAAAAGCACATGTTGATTGAAATAGTTCCTAGAATGACTCTGGACAATGATAGGTGCCAGGAAAATCTTTTAATGCTAATGATGTAATAAAATTAAGATTTCAGTGGCTGTAATAACAGCAGGACAGGGCCAGTGGGTGATATGATTCAATAGCTAGGATATGTAACTTCCCTGGATATGTTACTTCCCTGGATTTTTAATGATCTGTTTACTTATACTCTATCTTTAGCAAATTTGTTTTTATGAAGAATGAAATTAAATGTAGAAATCTACACATTTGTCCTAGGACTGGGTGCTTACATATTTGCCCACTGTTAATCTCTGTTACAAATGTTACCCATTTCTGACATTGAACGCATCTGGTGGACAATGTTTCTCCTACTCATTTGCATTGTGTGCCTTGGCTGTGCCTGAACTGAACAGCATTGTGATGTTACATGTTAAAAGATAATGAAACTTTATAAGACAAAAAAACAACATGCTATAGGTGATTTTCAATGACTTATTCAATGGTGTAATTTCAAGAGAAGTCTATGTTTCAACAAAACACATTTATAGCGCATCAGATATTTTAAGTGAATTGTGAGTTTCTACCTTGTTCAAACAACTGCCCACAATATCCCCAAGTATTAGGCATTGCTAAACTTGCCAAATCTTTTTGGCCTAGACATATACATTGATTGTTTGTAGGGTCAGGACATGGCTGGGTGCCATTAGAACTCAAATTTTACCAGCACCCCATGTTTTTTATTATACTTTGAAAGAATGTATAGCAAACTACAAAAAATTACCAATTGGGATGAAATTGGATTTAGAATTCACTCCCTTTCTGATGCTTCATCGTGGTTCATTCAGGAGAAGACATCAATAATGTTGTCCTTATTTTGTGTTGCAGAATGTTAATATACCTCTAAATAAAGCAACATAGTGATATGTCCAATATTATTGGATTAGTTGAAAGTATTTCAGGGTTAGGTGAATCGTGATTCCATCCCATTAAACGTCTTTGTTATTCCTCTGCCCTTAATGTGTCTGTACATTGAGAGAGTTTGTTCAGTTTCTAAAGATGTCCCTTGTGTGCCTGGGGCACTTCTATCTTTACCCCAATCCTTAAAAGCATCTCTGTTAAAGAGAAATTGTTAATTTGTAGGACAGGAGAGATAAAAGAAGAATAGATATTTTCTTTTGAACTCCTGACCTTGTTCTGCGTGCAGCCATTGACAGGGATGGGGGGTGCATTGATTTCGGCAGACATTTTGTTGCTGTTCCAGAAAGAAAACAAAAAACAAAAGTACAATTGGCATTCGAAGTCTTTGTGTAACAGGGGTCGGAGCAATGTCTTGCATAGGGAGTAAAAAGGGTTAAAGACATTTTTGTGAGTAAAAGAACCCAGCAAAGCTTTGTATGGTCAGTGAGTTTAATATGTGAACTACCCAACTGAGATATTTCAATAAATTTTAAGGTTTTTTTTTTGCCAAATATAAATCCTGTAAATAAAAATATAATGAACTTGAATTTTCAGAAATTTAATGAGAATTCAAAGTGAATTTAATAATAACCAAGCTAAATACAACGCTTTCTTGGAGAATTTTTCTAATCCAGTCATTTTGGTCTAAATGTGACATTCACTTTGACTTCCCAACAAAGCATGAATCATCAACTCAAACGGATATCAAAGATATTATTATTTAATTTCAATTAATAATAAGAAGTAATGGAAACATTATGCTGTTTAAAGGAACACCATAGTCACCTAAACAACTTTTAGCTTAATGAAGCAGTTTTGGTGTATAGATCATACTTCTCAGGTTTTACTGTTCAATTCACTTCCATTTAGGAGTTAAATCACTTTGTTTCTGTTTATGCAGCCCTTGCCACACCACCCCTGGTTGTGATTGGCCTGCATGAAAAAAAAAACTGTTCTCACTTTCAAACACATGTAATTTACCTTAAACAATTGTATCTCTTGCTCTGTACATTGAACTTTAATCACATACAGGAGGCTCTTGCAGGGTCTAGCAAGCTATTAACATAGCAGGGGATAAGAAAATCTAAATTAAACAGAACTTGCAAGAAAGAAAGGATAAACTTCAGATCACTCTTTACAGGAACTGTTTAGGAAGGCTGTGCAAGTCACATACAGGGAGGTGTGACTAGGGTTCATAAACAAAGTGATTTAACTCCTAAATGGCAGAGAATTGAGTAGTGAGGCTACAGGTGCAGTTCCTATACACACAAACTGCTTTATTAAGGTAAAGTTGTTTTGTTGACTATAGTGTCCCTTTAAGTTCCGCTAATTTGTCCTAAAATTTTAAATTCATGAAATCAGTTTGAATTCTATTTCAATTTACACTTTGGTGAATAGCCCAGTTAGTCTATGGATCCCTATGACCTATTTCAAATTACTGTACGATTTACTAGTTTATTGGTAACCGTTTTAGAATATTCGCAAATAAAGTCACAATAATAAAGCCTTTGATCTGTTCAGTGAATTACATTGTATCATGTTTTTCTTTGCTAGAGGATACTAATTATTTTTAGACCTTGGATTCAGTAATGCAGCGTAATGAAACATTATACTAAGAAATTCTCTAATGCCTAAAATCTCTGTGTTTTCCTTTCAAGGGCTCGCAATAACAGACTGATTTCCTTTTCATAGCTTCATTTCCTCAAAGCGAGACACCTCTGTGCCATTTACTCAAAATATCTGCTGATGAGAAAGCAGCATGATTAACAGAGCTTCATTTTTTTCATGGATTTCTCTAGCAAGAAGGAAATGTACTTATAATTAGATATACACAAGGGAAAATCTAGTTCTTTGATTGGCCATTGATGCAGTGAAAGGATACTTCAAGGAACTATCCAACATTAAGGGTAGTTAAAGGTACCATTGGCACATAAAGAGGGCCCAGCTACTCTCTACCCTTGCTCCTGGTGATCTGTGGTAGAATGAGAGACCTCTATAGTTCCCAAACGTAAGGGAAGCAACTTTTAAAGTTGAACTGCTTCTTGTCTGATTTTAGAGCAATACAATACCTAATGAAGTGTTGTGCTAGAGCATATAATGTCAATTTCATTAAAGCAACACTATAGTCACCTAAATTGCTTTAGCTAAATAAAGCAGTTTTAGTGTATAGATCATTCCCCTGCAATTTCATTGCTCAATTCACTGTCATTTGGGAGTTAAATCACGTTGTTTCTGTTTATGCAGCCCTAGCCACACCTCCCCTGGCTATGATTGACAGAGCCTGCATGAAAAAAAAAACTGCTTTCACTTTCAAACAGATGTAATTTACCTTAAATAATTGTATCTCAATCTCTAAATTGAACTTTAATCACATACAGGAGGCTCTTGCAGGGTCTAGCAAGCTATTAACATAGCAGGGGATAAGAAAATCTTAATTAAACAGAACTTGCAATAAAGAAAGCCTAAATAGGGCTCTCTTTACAGGAAGTGTTTATGGAAGGCTGTGCAAGTCACATGCAGGGAGGTGTGACTAGGGTTCATAAACAAAGGGATTTAACTCCTAAATGGCAGAGGATTGAGCAGTGAGGCTGCAGGGGCATGTTCTATACACCAAAACTGCTTCATTAAGCTAAAGTTGTTCAGGTGACTATAGTGTCCCTTTAACCCAAAGCATCATGGAGCCATCTCGTCATCTACTTCCAGAAGTAGCCTAGTGTGTTTTGTACTTACCTCTGTGGCAATCTATACCATTTAAACTCTAAGAGCATTTTCTGGACTGAAAGAAAGATGTCTTGTCTTCTGATGAAATTTAAATCATGAGAAAGTAGAGGTTCGTGCTTGGGTTGGCAGATATAAGGCAAGTCTTGATGAAATATCCTGGGGTGGTCTACAAGGGAACCTTTCCTAGAGAGCCAGTAATGAAATCTTTCTAGTGGAAAGAGCTGTAAATGGGAACAGAGCTGATTATGTATGGGGCCTTCAGCAAAGTGTGTAGTGCAACCGACTAATTGTAGCAGCCAATAATGTCTTCGTGTCTCCGTTTGCCAACACTGAAGCTGCTGACCCATACATTTGAGCAAAGAAATAGATATATCTGTGTTCCATTAGGCTCTAGATAGACTATATCAACGATTATGGCTTGCACCCAACTGACTACACACTCTTTATACATAACTGTAGATATTACAAGTTTAAACATTCAGAAAAAAATATTGGGATAGAGATGTAGACAAAATAAAAATATTAAAGCAATTTTGCCAGAAAAATGTATAGATCATATACCGGGGTCTCTAAAGAAGGATTATCATTACATTAACCCTTAGTGGAGGCCAAGATTTTGGGAACTTAGAAATTGTATTTGTCTGTGTGTATTGCACGTTCACCCCTAATTGTACAGCGCTGCGGAATATGTTGTCGCTTTCAAAGTAGGTAAGGTAACAGCTTTGATTTGTTTGGTAGATAATGTAATAAAGTTCAGGAAACTTTGAGATAGCACCTCTGAGCTGCGTCATCTGACTCGACCCCCCCGCCCCCCTCCACCCCCAGTGACGTAGTTTTCTTTTTGAAAAACTATTGACTTTTCAGCAAGGCCACAGTCCCTGGTGCCCTTGAGAAGCCCGGCTGTAGATAAAAGCTATGTCAGGACCTAATGAGTCAATGTCTGCTTCTTACTTAATTAGTGAACTTTAAAAAACTTCCACATCCCAGCCATCTGTTCTTGATTTTTGTAGCTCCCCTCACAGCACACCTCTTTTATTTGTTTAAAGTCCTGCTCAGTCCAAGCTGTGTGTAAAACAGACTGAACAAGGCTTGATTCGTCCTTCAAGGTTTCACCCAGACAAAATTAAGCTGGTAGATTATTTGCATTTGTGTAACTGCCTTAAAATGTTTATAATCTGAAGGATTGTTAATTGAACTGTTAACGTCTGGGTTTATTAACGATAGCTTTTAGATGACCCCAAATTTCCTCATGGTATATTTTTTTTTTTTTTAGGAAATCCGGGACATATGTCTATGTCTATTAGACGATATAGATATAGATACATAAATGTAAATATTTATATCTACTTAACACGTATGATACATCTCTCGTATTTTATATGTATTTAAAAGAAAGTTGTTACTGTGGATTTTTTTTAATGGATGGTTAAAGTTTCATAGTCATTATGACCAGCAGATGGAGCAATACAAATTGCCTGTATGTGCTCTTTACTGATTCTAAGGGCATCAGAGAACATTTCTATGGTCATGTGCATAGCTGCCAAAGAAATGATGATACAGGTTTCTCACTACGGTGTTAATTTTCCAGAATTCTAAATTAATTTCAAATTATTAAGGCCAAAATGGCTGACATGAAAACACAGTTGACACAGTGAAATTCTTCCTATTTGACTATTTATGCTTACAATTTTAATTCACTTTTAACCCCTGTCAACCCACACTAATTAGTAACCCTGTACTGGAAAACTGGACATTTTTGTAGGTTTCCCAGCAGTATTTTTTAAACCAGCGTTATTGTTTTGTATCAGTTTGACTCTCTATGTTTGTTTCCTTTGTTTCAATATAATATGATATGTTATTGTAATGTTATTGCAAAAAATATTTTCTACTATAAAAAGATATGATCATTCTCCACTCTCTACGTATTGAGAAACTCCATTAAAATGTGCTTGTTTTTCTTATTTTACTAAAAACCCCACCTTAGATCTGTTATTCCAACTATCTTTGCAGCCTGAAGGAATACATTGAAACCCATGTCTGAATTTAATCTATTTTCATATATAACTCTGTTTTTCTTTCACTGTCAGAGCACACATTGCACTGGAGAAGGAGATGCAGAAACATTGTTTCTCCTCTACTGGGTATGCTCTCTCTATAATAACTGCCAGATGCAAAGAGCAGAGCTTATAACAATGATTGACAGGGAGCCAAGATGGAGGCGCCCAGTTCCTGGTTAGATTGAAATACATTGGTGTGAATTTCTACACATAAATTTATTTTTTACACCTAACAAACACACATTGTTAAAGGATCATTATAGTGTCAGGAAAACAAATCGGTTTTCCTGACACTATAGTACCCTGAGGGTACCCCACCCTCAGGGTCCACCTCCCGTGGTGCTGAAGGGGTTAAAACCCCTTCAGTTACTCACCTTCTTCCACTGCCAGGCTCCCTTACCTCTCCTTCCCCCCCTCCCCCCAGACGTCAGCGGAGCGTAATGCGCATGCGCGCGCGCATTCAAAGTGTCCATAGGAAAGCATTTCTCAATGCTTTCCTATGGACGCTCTGTGTGATGGAGGCATAATATGCAGATGCGCCTCTAGTGGCAGATGCAGATGCACCTCTAGTGGCTGTCCAGAAGACAGCCACTAGAGGCTGGCTTAACCCCAAATGTAAACATAGCAGTTTCTCTGAAACTGCTATGTTTACAGCAGGCAGGGTTAACCCTAGAGGGACCTGGCACACAGACCACTTCATTGAGCTGAAGTGGTCTGGGTGACTATGGTGTCCCTTTAAATATAGGAGATAAAAAATCATGATATTTAAAATCCTGAAAAATAAGAGTTCCCCTTAAAATTTTGCTATTCATTTTTCGTAAAGTGTACAGTACAGTTGGAATTTTATATACTCTATATAAGTATGGAAACTACATACCAATGATAATAGAGCTACACACGATGCAGAGGAGAATGTGGTATTATTGTGAAATATACATGTATATACAGAATAATAAATGTACTGAAGGAATTGATAATTCCTCCTTAAATAAATATCTGGGATAACTTCTGTTTAACACATTGACACAAAGATAGGGGATAAGGAAACAGCTGTGCTCCACTGAGAGAAATAAAACCATTTCTTGACGCTTTTGACATATTCAGCTGATTCAGCATCATTTATGGTTATTCGCTTCTTAAAACAAAAGAGCATTTATTTTAGAAACAGTTATCGTTAAGTTCTTGCACCACTTTCCCCTGTTCTTCCACCCAGGACATCTCCCGCAGTATAGTGAATGTTGTGTGGTTTGTTGACCCTCGTAGTGTATGTCACAAACCTAGCCGAAATATAAACAGTTCGGTGTGGTTTAGAATTTCCTGTGTGTTGATACATACAATGCACCTGTAATTCATGCTTGGTGGAGATTGGAGGTTTTGACTTGGTGACATTGCTCTCTTGGCAATATGCCGTACTTGGAATTTCTGACATTGACGTTGATTCCCAGAGTTGTAGTTTAGTCTTAATGTCTTGGTGTTTAGGAACAGATTTTTACAGCCATACAGTCTCTTCTACTTTGTGTATATGTTAACCAAATATCACATTCCTACATACTATTCACAGACGATAACCAATCCCACAATTGAAGTAACTAGCCCAATAACAATTTCAGTAAAACCAATATATTTTACTTTAAAATTATGTAATTGATCTGTAGATTGATCTGTAGATGTACAAGCACACATAAAGTTATCAAATACATCATGGCATGGTTCACTCACCCTGAACATGGACAACCTAATCGTCATATGGTGCTATGAGTCTCTTGTCCCCAACATCCATGCACATGAGGGTATCAAATACATCATGGGATGGTTCACTCACCCTGAACATGGACACCCTAATTGTCATATGGTGCTATGAGTCTTTTGTCCACAGCACCCAATATGCACAGACATAACATTTGCTGTCACACTTGGCCATCCGAAGGGAGATACATAAACATGGCCGCAATTTCCATAGTTATCAAGGTCGGCTCAGCCTTTTAGTTCTCCAAGGTCAATAAAGTAATGATCAGTTTCGCATCCTTTCAAGGCCAATTGATGGTTACTTACCATTAAGGCTTTAATTTAATAAGCCGTCCAAATGGTTCAATAGTGTTATAAAAACTTTCCAAATTATTTATTTACAAAAATTCCCAGAAACTTTAAAAGAAGACTATAAAGTTAGTCATTCCTAACATGATAGTTCTCCAGGTACTAGTTTTTATAGGTACCCCAGTGTATTGTAAAGATTAATTAAACAAAATATTTACTTAACTTTTTATAGAACAGAGCCTCCCTTGGTGCTGATTTGTTCTCCGCCTCTCCCCGAAATCCTGAAGGAGGCATTGCCTCATCCGATATGGTCCAGTCCAATGCTCCTCATTTAGGACAGTTAGGAGCAGCAAGCACATCCAAGGTTCCCAATAGGAAAACATTGTATTCCATGCTTTCCTAAGAGCTTATACATCATGAGACTGAGTTTTACTCGATCAGTATTGCAGAAGTGCATCTAGTGGCTGTCAAGAAGACAGCAACTAGAGGTGGATTTGACCCTGCAATGTAAATAAAAAAACAACTTGCAATGTTTTATATAGCAGGTTTAAAACGCCAGGGCCACTGCAACCAAACCAATTAATTGAGAAGATGTGGTTTGGGTTAGTGTAGTGTTCCTTAAATGGTTACTTCAGTAGATAAACCATTTGGGAAGTTGTTTAACAGTATTGAGTCATTTGGAAAGCGAATTAAATCGAGGCCTACTAATAACATCTTAATATATAGCTTTCTTGTGCAATACTTTAATCTCATTTCATAAATGAATAACTTCTATTGGATTCTGAGTGTGAGTGTGCTGCTGCTGCGTTAACCATTAGAGGGATATGATTTCCACATCCATCCAGGAAGCTCACCTCCCTGATTTATTGCAAAATCTTGCATGTGCCCCTCCACAGCCTGTTTTGCTTGCTAATGATGTCTCAAGCAGAGCATGCGGGAGTCTGACATCATGATCCAATCACTCTTTGCCTTTTGCAATAAAGCGAGGAAGTGTCAGAAGGGCAACTGGAGAGAAACCGAAAAAAAAACCTGTCACGCAGAGCACAGCTTACTACATTGTTCTTACAAAGGAGCTGCAAGCGTGCTCACAATAAAATGACATGCAAGAAGTGTTTTCCAACTGCAAACTTTCCTGTCTCTGCCTTCGTTCTCTGGAAATCTTAGCAGATGGTCAGATAGAACTCAAATCCCTCGCTTGTTAATTTAGTTTAAGGTTGTGGAGTAAATCACACATTTTTTTTTTTTTTTTTACTAAATGCTGAAGCATAGGGGAAAGTGCAAAAATAGCTAATTTGGAAAAATTCTACAGCTCCGTTATAGAACCTAAATTTAGAATTTTGATTATCATCTCACTACAATTCGGTGTTTAGTGAATAAAAAATAAAATAAAAGTACAGAGTTAAAGGAAAACTATAGTGTTAGAAATCATATGGACGGAGGATGTTTAGTGTTATTTCATGGCGTCAAACTGTGAAACTGCAGGAAGCGCCTCTAGTGGCTGTCTTCTAGACAGCTACTAGAGGCAGTCTTAGCCCTGCGATGCAAACATTGCAGTTTCTCTAAAAGGTGAACAGGGACATTGCACCCAGACCACTTCAATGAGTTGAGCTCCTAATATAATTTTTTAAATGGCTTGGCCTCATTAGAGATAAATATATTTTTAAACCAATGAGTAAGACTAGTTATATGCATGTGCTTTCAAGTGGTCAAACCATTTTATAATGGTACTTTGTATTTGGGGTCTGGCTCTCTGCTCTGTGCTAAGCCCAGCAGTGCAGAATTTAGCTTAATGGCTGAGAGCGATCAGCTGTTGCTCGCAGACTGTGAGATGGCCCGAAACTGCAGGGCTTAGCCCTGGGATCTAACAAAAGCTCCTAGCTCCACACCTCTACCTGCACTCTCTAAAATTAAAGTGCCCCTCATATATTCATATTTCATGCTTTAAGAAATAACTCCGTATTCAAAGTACAGTTTGTAAAGTGTCTTAAAGGTTAGTGCTCCAGTTGTAGCATCTCCAGAGCTTGCAGAAACATGCAGTATGGTTCCATGCAGGATTTTGTCATTTGGAGGTCAATAAAATGAATGACGTTCCATTGGTAATTATACATCAGTAAACCAGGATGTGCTTGAATAATACAGGAACGTTCATTTCTGCAGTAAATAATTTGATGCAAATGTTAGAGGTGTGACCATTATCACTTTTGTGTTTTTTTGGAATTGCTCAAGTCTTGCATAAATGATTAGTGAATTATGCAGAAACTAAGCATTTCTAATAAGTAAAATGTATCAGTAACAAAATAATGAGGTTGAATAATATTTTAGCTCAGTTGTTGTGGCTGAAAATTCTACAATACCTTTAGCAATTCTCCACAATACCCAGTTTAGAAAATAAACTCTAATTATAAATAACCTACAACCCAGTTATAAATCAGAGGGATATAGTGACTAAAAAGAGAGTGTTGGTGAGTTAATACTGAATTGCAATATTTAGGCTATAACAGCTGATTTGGGGCATAATCTAGTATAATCCATTCACCAGTCTAATCAAGGTCCCATTAAAGTGTCTTTTTCGCCAAATATAAACTTTATCTAATCTACTGCTACACTGCTCCCTCTGTCTGAATCTGCTCTAGTTTTCACAAAATACATAAAGTAGCTAATTTTTTTCCTTATGTTCAGCCGTCAAGTTGAAAAAAAGTTGGCAATTTGGTGGAGCTCGAGCAAAGTTCTGTTTCAGTTTCCAATCTCACTTATCCACAATCCAGCAGTAAAATCAATCCCATAGAAGGGCAAACAGCAGACATCATGGGCAGAGGAGAACAAAATGGCTGCACCCAGGTATTGAGATCCGGCACAAAGAACAAAAGTTAATAAATAGAAGACAAGTGGTAAAGGAGGGAATATAATCATTACGATTCCAGAGGCATAAGGAAAGGAAAAGAAAACATGATAGGGCCACTTTACAGGGAGCATATTGTCCCAAAAATAACAATTGTTTATGGCAATCAGATTCAATCCAACATACCTGCCAACTTCGGCAGTCCAGGAAACGGGCCACTGGTGTGATGGGGTGAAGAGGGCGGATGAAACAATCAGCAGGTCTCCCAACATTATTGGCAGGTAAGGCAGGACACCATGGAACTAACCCGGGACAGGACCTGAAAATCAGGACTGTCCCACCGAAATCAGGACTGTTGGGAAGTGTGATTCATTGGATTGTCAGAAATTTGTTCTAGGGATTTTATTTGCTAAACACTGAATTGCAGAGAATTGGAAACAAGTTGCAGAATTTAGGTAAAAAGTAAAACATATTTGATTTTGGAACCAATTATCAGCTCACCTGTAGTCATAGCTTGGATATTTTTGCCTAAATTTTGCAATTCACTACAGTTTAGTATTTAGGGAATTAGACCTTAGATCTTAGCTGTTCATCAATTCCTTTGAAACCCAGATGTTCTTCACTGAAGAAGGAATACTCCAGCCAAAAGAATGATATTGCTACAATCCTTGCGTGCCTGTATTGTTCCTAAAAATCACAATATTTAAAAGAAAAAGTGCTACAGGTGGAAACTATTCAGAGATTTCTGTTGGACTAAATGTGTTTTGTATTATTTTGGGCTGCATCAAAAATCATATCAACCTCTAGCTCTTGTTGAGCAATAACCCCCATCACTCTCTCATTATAGAGCAGCTTAAAGGGCACAATCATTTTTCTTTGATCTAATAATTTCATCTTTACGTTGCGCTATCAGAATGGTCAGCAAATGTGTACATTCACAGGTATAGTGGAAATGTATTTTATTTTTATTATACCTAGAACCAAGATGGGTGTTTCCTATAATTCTTCCTCGTCAAGTAAGATATTTGTCTTGTTATTAGATTCAGCTTTGCTATTTAATATTCACATAGCTTTATTGTTTAACCACTGAAATAGGCATCCATAAAATCTGGTACCATCTGTACCGTGAATTAAAACTAATATGATTGGCTGAGCTGTAATAGCCAATCACGTGGCTCCATTTATTTCTGGTAAGATTGGTCACATTGGAGAGGCATCGATTTTGGGCCAGTTTGGGTAAGTGCAGAGTTTGGTTTCCTTTTTTTTGGATGATGTTCATTTTGTAACATCCAAATTTAAGCTTCCAGGTTGCCACTTTCAGAATGTGGTAAGAGGCAATAACTTGCAAAACCAAAGTACGGTACCAATGGGGGCAAAGTAGAAATGAGCTCAAAATGGCAGAAAGGTCGGTGCAGGCAGCGCAAGTTCATAAACGAGAATTCAGGCAAAAGGTCAGGCAACTAAGAGAACCGCCAATAACATTGGTAAGCACTTAGAGGAGCACAGTACAACTGAGCAAGGAGGACTGGGCGACTGGCAAATATATAGGGAGAAAACTGATAGACTCTCCACCCCATTGCACTTCCAGTCCCCCAACACATCACGCCCCACCCTTTCCCTTTAAAAGTGGCGATATCTGTCCCGCACGTCGTTTTTTTGATCTCTCATTTTACTTGAAAGTTGTCTCCTAAATTCATATATCTGTCCATTATTGCTTTGGTCTGTTACAGCAGTTGGATTGTATAGAGTGCCAAAGTTAAGATGTGTACACAGTGCCAAAGGGTATATTAATACAGAATGCCAGATGTTTCTGCTAGGAAGAGGTGAAAGTGATTTTCTTCCGTTCTACATGTGTTTTTTTTGTGTGTTTTTTTAAGCAATGTCTACAATTTATTTACTAATAGTTCCACTTCCTCCTGTTTCATATAATTGTCAATAATTTAAAGTGAAGTTTTCAGTTTAAATATACTTTACAGTTAAATTGCTTAGTGACTTTTTTTGGCAATGCTTTAGGTTTAGAAGATGTTGAAGCTAATAAGTGCTGCCTAAAAGAAAATTAATTCCCAGCTGGGATTTTGCAAGTGTTAATGCAGTTATCTTCTCTTTCAAAGGCATGCTCCGGTGTAGGAATAGCCAAATTAATAGATCCCCAATCATTTTAAAAGTTGTATTCTCATGATAAAACAGCCAAAAGGCAACATCTATACCTGCAAAGAAAAATAAATAAAAAGTTACACATTTTTACAAATATGTTTGGAGATATTTATTGAAGAAGATACAAGAAACATAGGACAATGATGCCTCAGTCCAATTTAAAGTAGGCACATTGGGACCTCACACAGTTCTCCCAGCGTCTCTTCCACTGCTCAAAACACTCTGTAAAATCCATTGTTGGAATCGCCATCAGCTGCCTCGTTGTATTTACCTGAATCTCAACAACGGTCTGAAATCTCTTGCCTTTTAAAGGCGATTTTAGTTTTGGGAAAAGCCAGAAGTTGCAGGGCGACAAGTCTTTTAACAGATTCTTGACGATCTTTGAAGTGTTTGTGCCACATGTTTATATGCGCTGCACTAATTGCATCATCCTCGAAAGCCTTCAGAATCATCCGAATAGTTTCCGAGGAGGAATGTTTAAGCTTAACACAAAATATAATGCAAATTGGTTGCTCTACTTGCTCAGTCATTTTGAATGTGACTGCCACGCAGTACACATGCTTACTAAACAGCATCTAGCGCCCCCACTGACTAGTACAGCGAAGTCGTTATTGTTCACGCATGCGCGTTCCAAACCACTCTACTTGGCTGCCAGGTTACATCAATGCCATGCAATCCATTCCTCGTTATATTAACAGTGGCAGACCTTGTATTATATGTGTCTTTGTTTTAAGGGACATTTAGAGCAGCTATAAGAGGATGGATAATAGGTACCTGGAGGTGCATGTAAGTGTGAACTCCTTCAAAAACCGTTTGACTCTTAGTGGGATAGTGCACGGCGACTCTGAGTACCATAACTGCAGTGTGCAGTAGTGGTTATGGTGTTTACAATGTCCCTTTATTTGATCTGCAACCTATCTACACAATTGTTTTTTTTTCTTGGCTTAAGGTCAAAGTATGCATCTTGTGTTAAAACATTACACTTAATTTAAAACAAACAGAACTTGGTACAGAAGAGGCAAAATAAATGCTTTTTTCCCCTCAGCCTCTAAACATTGTCTAACTCAATGTAATTCACACTCTATGGTGTGATTTGACTCCTTTGTGAGTATTCTTTCCTGCTGTAAAAACATTTCAGTAACCTAGTTGCCACGGATACGCTGTTACTGTAATTATAGAAGGTAGGGTGTTTATCAAGATGTGCAGACTGAAAGGTAGACTGGGTGTTTTCCACAAATGGAATAAAGAAATTATAATCAGAACTGGGAGGAGGTGGGGGGTATGTCGGACATTTTTCTGCATGTACCAATGCCAAATGATCACTTTTACTCCCTAATCCATGCAATGTTCAGGCAATTTATAGATCATGCTGGCTGCATCTTAAATATATAGTTAGATTTAGCCACAATATTTGATCATCCACAATATCTCCCATCTTGACTGTTGTTGGATATAGCTGCCAGTTCTTCTCCTACTATTACAATTTAAAGGTACACTCCAAACACCCTAAGCACCAGTGGCTGCTGCAGTGGTGATGGTGTCAGGAGTGGTGTGGCACATTCCCATGGTCTGTAGTCAAACCATGGTAGTACGGTTTGACAACTTACCTCAGTCCCCGGGCACCTGTGCTCCATCAGTTTTTTTTCCTGCAAGAGAGAGCAGGGGTTTTAGCTTCTGGTGCCCGGTAGGACCAGTTAAGTTGTCAAACTATACTAAAACAGCCTGTAGTGGTTATGGTGCTTGGAGTGACTCCTTAAAACCCTGGTTCCAATCCCGTGTGTTCTGCATAACTACTGTTTAATCTGCAAATCAACTCCAAAGAACAAGCACATGGTTAATATGCTATTTCAGCTGTCCGACAACCTTTTGCCTGTTCTCTAGTCTAGTGTCACCCCACTCCCTAACCTTCCCTATAAGAAATACTAGATTGTTATAAAAGTATCCCTAAAGAACACTTGTTTTGGGAGCTGTATAACCCAAGCATTAACTCCAATCAATACGGCAGTGTACCCTTGGCTTACCTCGCAAAACATGTCCTGCCATTGTTGCAATTAAAGCTCCTTACTGTTAGTGAATATGTTGCATAATTTATTTATACATAATGTATACCACATTTTTAATTATTCAGTATAAAACAAAGGAAGTAAGAAGAAAAGAAAAAACTGTCCGAGTAAGAAAAAAACAGACATTACACCTTGTTAAGACCTGCAGTGGTTATGGTACTGCGGTCTTCTATTCCTTTCCCAATAGCTGAGCATAAGTGATTATAACTGCAGTTAGGAGGTAGAGGAATAGTGTAGATGAATGCAGCTTCCAAGACGTTTCTCCCCAGCAAGTAGAATATTCCCCAAGCATGAGCCTAGACTTCATGAAGGGTGTAACAGGAATCCATTTTACTGATGACACACTTGCTTTTATGAGAAATCCTCCTGCAAGAGGACCTCCCACAGTAAACAAAGACAATAACCAATCAACGTACAGATTTACAGTAACCACCGCCCTCTCTCTGCCTGGGAGATATTGAGATAAGTTAAGGAATAACCCAATTATCTCCAGGCAGAGGGCACACAAATTAAGGATAACCCAATTATCTCCAGGCAGAGGGCACACAATTTTCCCAAAAGTTAGAACACCCCTTTCCACACAAGGTATCCCCACAATCGGTTCAGGGGTTCTTAAAAAGTATGGAAGTCACAAGTTACCGACCACACACGAGGCTCCTGCCCAAAACAGTTACACAAATTCAGCGTGTGCGGTCGGTCAATTCAGAAAAAGGCATAAAACGAATAAAAGTCCTGAATGGATCCTCCTGGCTCACAGGAGCGATTGCTCCCCTTGTCCGTATGAACAAAACTACCGAATGGCGCTCTCCTGGCTGTTCGGCAACTAAAGGAAGCAGGCGTTCGGTAGTTTCAGCGGTGGTTCGGGATGTCGAGTGTCCGATTTTAGTTCCAGACACTTGACGACCGAGTCCCGCTGCCTCCTTTCGTGAAAACAAGATGGCCGCCATTTTCTGTTCCACGTGGCATTCGGCTATACGAACAGCAGCCGCCCAGAGAGCGCTTAATAGATGGTTCTTTTGAAGTTAATGAGCCAGGAGGGTGGTCAGGGGTTCGGTAGTTTTAAACTACCAAACTAATAGATCCAACATGCAGAAAATACTGCAGAAAAGCCTGAACATAGGAGAAAATACCGAACACAGTCTATTTTCTTCACACACCTTATGAAAAGTTGGTTATTAGGTAATTGTACATTTTGCCTTTTCAGTACAGCTAAGGTTAAGTAGGAGATGGTCTCTGTGGGCCGTGGGTCATCTGGACAGGAAGTGGGACTATCATTATTGACCGTATCTTAGGGATGGATTGGAGAAGCAGCAACAGTGGACTCTCCAATGGAGAAAAAGGTAAGTAATATATATATATATTTAGAGTAGGGGAGGTAGCTGGTATTTACAGGGTTAAAGAAACGCTCCAAACGTTAAATCCAAAAATAGAAAAAACAAAGCCCAACAACAAGAAGTAAAAAGGTAGGGTAACTAGGAGTACCCAATATATAACAATGTATATGGGGACATATAGATGATTCTAGAACTGCTTATTATTAGGATCCCTTTAGAGTTCTGCAGTACATTGCGGTTTAAGGGATCCTAATAATAAGCAGACGTGACAATCTCAGCCAATTCCTATGGAAAAGCATTGTGATTGGCTGAAATCATCACTTCTGATGCCAACCAAGGAGGCAGATGAGGGGCAGAGCCAACACCAGCAGACTCGAATAAAGATAAAATGTTACTATATTTTGGGGGATAAGGAGGGGGGAAGCAGGAGGGCTAGATAGTGTTTACACAATAGGGTCAGGAATACTTGTTAGTGTTCCTTTAAGATCTCAAATCACGAATTATGAACTATATGAAATATTAAAAAATAGTTATTACAACATCATGCAGAGTAATTCACCTTTCTTTATTACAACTGCAATATGTTTATCTGGAAGTCATTTTTATAATATAAAGAGTACACATCCATAGATCTCATCTACGGAATGATTTATGTATTGCTAACATCTGGGTTTATATATTTCACATGTTATTTTACTAAAGTCATGGCCTGTTACCAGCTTCTGAGATTAAAAGTTTCATTTCACATTATGCAGTTGTCATGAAATTAAACATTTATGTGATGCAATTGTTGCAGAGTTTATAGTGTTAAAGGAACACTGTCCTGTGCGTAAAGAAGCATGTACAATTATTTGATTCTCATTCTCTCTCTAGTAGTCCCTGCAACAGTATATATAAAATTGAAAAAAGTTCCTGAGTAGAGACTGTATGGCCTGGTGTGTATTGGAACTTAAAGGGGATTCCTACCAAGCGCCCCTTTTCAAACTCCCTTTTGGACCGGTGGGGGTAATATCAGTCTCCTTCAGAAAAGCATCCCCACTACATACAGTGTCTGGGTACTAACACCTGTGCAGTTCTGTAAAAATAACGATAGTTTAAGATGATGGCCGACTACGTGCCCAAGAAGCTCAAGAAGGAGATGTCCCTTCAACAGCGGCACATTGCCTTTCTAAATGCATTTGACAACCTGTTACTACAATTTTGGCAGTTGTTCAGCCAAATGCCGATGTGCACTTACCACACTGCCTTACTGAGGTGAGCCTCGGTTTCTTCGAGTGAGACCTCGGCGCATCACTTATTTCCTAGTCCAAGGGCCGTGAAGGGTTTCTATCCCAGAACCTGTCTACATTCTCCTAGAACTTTCTCACACTACATCATGTCAGTTGGGAGCCACATGGACTTCCTGGAGACGTTGACCACTGAAAGGGTGGCGGTGGGCCAGTGGGCAATGGGTTTGGGCTCTTATAAAGGCTTGGGGATGGACTCGTGTATCCTGGGGCTTTATTGGGAGTTGTCTCACTGGATCTCCTCAAACCCTCACTTGAATGCTGCACTATTGGAAGTTCTACCTGAGCTTGGACATTGGCTTAATTTGACTTGTTTTCTGCCAAGATCGCACTTCTGCTCTGAATATGGCATTGCAGGTTTGCTTTTTATTTAGGCTTACTTTATATATTATGGTTATATCTGCTTGTCTCACTGCAGGAGTCTTTTCGTTTATTTTATTTAGCATTATTGACAGAATGCATTTTGTTCTATCCTAGAAAAATATGCTGCAGGTGCTTTAATTTGAAAAAGTTGCAGTTGCCTTGTTGTGTGTATATTGTAATGACATATGCCTTTTCTATTTCTGATTACATTCTTCTATTTTGATCTTGTCACCGCACAAAAAAACAAACAAACATGATTTCAAAGTTAATTTCATAAAAATATATGAAACAATTTTTTGAAACATACGATTTATAGATGGTACATAAACATAGGATAAAACAGAATGTAGACTATACTTTATTTTGCAATATCTTAAAGGAACACTTTAGTGTCAGGAATACAAACATGTATTCCAGACACTATGGGGCTGCTGTGGATTTTTAGGTCCCCATCCCCCGTCTGTGCAGTGAAAAGGTAAGTTTACTCACCTTGTTTTCCACACTGCGCTGATCTTGCAGAGATTGGCCTTGCCTTGTCCTGTCTCCGGTGAAATCTTGATGATCTGAATCAGGCTTCCCCATGATGTTGCTGAACTACAACTCCCATGATTCTCAGCTTATCTATTTTATTCACAGAATCATGGGAGTTGTTGTTCAGCAACATTTGGAGGGCCGGAGTTTGGGGAAGCCTGACCTAAGCTAATCCAGTGCTCTCACATAGGAAAGCATAGGGAGGCTATTACGCATGTGTGGTAAAACGCCACGCTGCGCCAATTAGTATCTCCTCATAGAGATGCATTGAATCCGTGCATCTCTATGGGGAATGTTCAGCATCTTCATGCACACTGTGCAGCACTGAGACAGGAAGCACTTCTAGTGGATCTAGTGACAGCAACTAGACATGTAACTAGCCAGCAGTGTAAACCCTGCCTTTACACTGTTGGCAGCATCTGTACTATACATGGTTTTGCAGGATGCTCTGTAATGTATTCAAATTACAGAGTCCAACCTCTAACTTGGCCACAGGCGTGCCAGGAACTTCAGTAGGTCATTTCGTCTCACATATATCTTTATTTATATAGAAGGCTGGTGATTTAATGAAGGGCAGTGTGTGTATGCAGGCTTCCCAACTGTCCCCATTCAACGGGACAGTCCGCAATGTGGGGCCCTGTCCCACCGCCCCAATTTTATTACCTGTTCCATATCCGGGGACACCAGGAAACTGTTCAGGAAACTAGTCACTAGGACTATGTATATAGCACATCAGTTATGCTCTCTGAATTATCTTCTGTGTATGGGCCCGTCTTGAAGGTTGTCAGTTGACTTGGTGGGTGTAAAATAAAGGCTAACGCACTCCTCCAGACTTACCTCTTTCCGGATGTTCTGACTCTTAACAGGCATCACCAGTGACGCTAATTGAACAACTGTGTATGCCCCAAGGCCATGCCCACCCGTTATCATCCCACAGCTTGTAATGGGGTGGGCATGGTAGTTATGGTGTATGGATGTGTCTTTGTGGATGTATAAGGATTAATATGTGTGTATGAATTCAAATGTTCTTTTTACGAGTGTGTTTGTGTAAACATGCACGTATAACGTGACTGTATGAGAAAGAAGTCACAGCAACATACACTTGCCAATTTCATCACTTCTGGTGTTCATTTCAATCTTCTTGATGCACAAGCCATTTATAGTTTATTGTCGGTTGATTGACTTTGGAAAACGATATCCCTGGGTATCAAATCAGATTTCCTTCGTTTAAACAGAAATCTGCTTTGACGTGTTAGGACCATCTGGGAGGGTAATATTTTGGCCTGTTCCTTGTTCTCGTGTGGCGCACAGCTGACGTCCTAGTTAGATAAATTGCTCACCATGGATTAGGTACATGGAAGTTAATAACGTGTTAAATGTTGGCTGTTCCGTCATGCATACATAAGGCCCCATCTTTTCCGATGTTAATGACATTGTTGTATCTGTGGCCTCAGCATCACCCCATCTTCCTCTCCGTGGCAGCTGCTATCATCATGCAGTAATGGATGCATGGTTCCTCCTGTGGAGGAAATAGGGAGGGAGGGAAATGTCATTAAATAATTTATAGTAATGCTGCTGGAGAAACTGACAAAGGGTTTTATGAAACTCTTTAAATGTCTCAATCATATATTTGATTGCAAACATTTGTAAAGGCTGTGAGTATTAGCACTTTCTAGCGCATTCGAGATTCATCACATCCTCTAACCTCCGGCTCTGGACCCTGCCAAAAGTTTAATTTATCCACCATTTCACCACTTATTCTAATGTAATCCCAAGTCTATTCATCTCTCCTCTGATGTATTGAGAAATACACACTGCATTACTGCTAATTTCTATCTCATTTTTGTTTCAAATGGTCAGAGATGGACAACCTTTTCTTAGGCGTGGAGACTGGAAGTGAGGCCAAAGGGTGGGGATGTTCTACACTTGGTGACTTCATGACTTATCGATAACTGTTGTTGTAATGGAAAAAGTAATTTAGAACAAGACCCAAACATTTTATTTACCCAAACTATATTTTCAGTGTAATTCATTATACTGGGAATGAGCTATTTTAGTATAAATTTTGAAATCAAATTTGAATTCTTGTTTGAATTACTGAAAATGTACACTTTATGCGATACAGTTATACATGGTGTCAGGTTGTAGTAATTTAACTTGTACAGTGTATGGATAGAATCTTATAATCTTCAAAGTGATGTTGACATTTTGTAAAATGATTCGTACAAAAATATTTACTTCAGTTTTTGACATCAGCTGGGGATTAGGCATAGTGTAGGGTCCCATTTAAACATGCCAAGTTGCCTTTAGGAGTCTGTTCACTAGTTAGGTTGAGTTGATTGGTGACTTTCAAAACATAGTCCAAAAAAACATGGATTTATTCACTAAATAGCAAACGATGGTGAATTGAAAACCGAATTGCAAAATTCCAGGTGATACAGCCAGGCTGTGAGTAATGCTTTGTTATTTACATTTTCCAAATCCTTTATTTTGGATTTAGTTGTACAGTTTAGCTTTCAGTTCATTATCATTTGCTGTTTAATGAATCAACATCATAGAGTTAATAAAAATTATCCATGGCCCCTTGAAGTGGGGCGTCCAACCTCCCACTCCCCCCTTTTGCTACAATTATATATGGGATAAATTTTGCCTGTTGATTTTTGTTTGCACCATTATGGGTTAAAAAAGAAGACTTGATATATAACCGATCTTGATCTTTAATTTTTGTCTGGGTGACCTTCATGCAGCCACAGTCTGGAAAATTTGTTCATAATGAGAAACTTGTTGTGATGGGAAATGTGGCATGCACCACCAGATATAAGGTATTCCCCACTGTGAAACAGCATTAAAGGAACACTAGAGTGTCAGGAATACAAACATGTATGTCTGACACTGCAGCTCTGTTAGTGCAGTTTATGCCTCCAGCCTCCTGTTGGCAAAGTAAAAATTAATTTTTCTCCTTGCAGCTGGCTTCATCTGCCACTTTACCCCTTGGCTAAGATCATCAAACTTAATGATCTCAGCAAATCCAATGCTTTCCCCTTGGAAAGTATTGTTAGGGTATCGCGCATGCACGACAGTACGCAGCGCTGCGCCAATCAGCATCTCCTCATAGAGATGCATTAAATCTCTGCTTCTTTATGGGGAATGTTCTGCTTTATGCAGAGTGTGGAGATGTTAAATGTCAGTGCTGCACACTGTGGAGCATGGAGATGTTAAATGTCAGTGCTGCACACTGTGCAGCACCTACTCAGGAAGCACTTCTAGGGATGACTGCCACAAGAGGTGTTCCTAGGCACTAGTGTAAAGACTGCTTTTCCTCTGAATGTTTGCATAAAAAGCCTGCTGGGACAGGCACTAGATACCAAGATAACTACATTAAGCTGTAGTTGTTCTGGTGACTATAGTGTCCCTTTAATATTTAATCCTATATCTCCTTGCAATGTGATTGTCACTTTGAAGTGGTGCCTTGTAATTGCTAAAACATTGTACCCACACTGTTGCTCAGAGGTTAAAATGTTGCTTTGCGAGATAGAAATAGCGTGCTCACACTCACACAATGTGTGGTTGTTTCCATTAATATAAATTCCCACCACCACCCCTCATTACGCTGCTTAGAATAATGGCCTCCACTGTAGTTTGCTGGCGTGTCAACAAGTCCTGTTTGGATGCAAAACGAGAATGAGCAGGGTTCTCCGAGAGATCCGGGGCTAAACGCTGTCACTTTCTTACAATTCCGCTATAGCTGCGGTCTATGTCTAATAACTACACAATAACAAATAAAACAATCTCCTTAAAGTCAAAATGGGTTTTGTTTGTTAATACACATATCCGGCAAGCCAAGAGTCTAGAATCACCAAGTGTTCTATTAAATCGTTTTTGCTTTGCTAATAAAATGGATGGTTTTATGACTCTAGTAAAATTTTAAGGATGTTCATGTTCTAACTACTGGAATTCTAAGGCAGGGTGTCAGTCTGCTCCTGCAAACCAACTACATCCAATTTAGAGCTATTTCATTGAACCCCCCTGAGTAAAGATCAGTTTCATAAACTATGTCCAATGTTTCTATTACTGCTGTTCTCTTACCTCTCTCCTTCTCTCCCACTTTCTACCTTTTATCTTATTCTTCCAATCCCTTTCTTTCCTCTTATCTAATTTTTTTTCTTCTCTTTCAGTGTTATTTACGTAGAGATTGTAGCTGTATTAGTCCAGTGATGTAAATGTAAAAAACAGATACAATTTGTATCTTGTAATACCTTTTTTATTGGACTAACAGAATATTTTAATGACAAGCTTTCGGGAGAACCTCCCTTTCTCAAGTCTTAAAGGACCACTATAGTGCCAGGAAAACATACTTGTTTTCCTGGCACTATAGTGCCCTGAGGGTGCCCCCACCCTCAGGGTCCTCCTCACGCCGGGCTCTAGGGTGAGGAAGGGGTTAAACTTACCTCTTTCTCCAGCGCCGGGCAAGAGCCGCGCGTGCATTCAGCCAGTCCATAGGAAAGCATTTTCAATTCTTTCCTATGGACGCTTACGTCTTCTCACTGTGAAAATCACAGTCAGAAGCACGCAAGCGCCTCTAGCGGCTGTCAATGAGACAGCCACTAGAGGCTGGATTAACCCTAATATAAACATAGCAGTTTCTCTGAAACTGCTATGTTTATAGAAAAAAGGGTTAACCCTAGCTGGACCTGGCACCCAGACCACTTCATTAAGCTGAAGTGGTCTGGGTGCCTATAGTGGTCCTTTAAGCATTTCTGAGCAAGACGACACATAGAATTCAAAGATGAGTTGTGATACAGGGGTTAAAGTGACATGAGTGCAGATAAGACACAGGTTTGATAGAAAATATACACCATTCTCGCAGAGGGTCGTAAATATCTTGTGTGAAGATCACAGAGTGAGGGGGAGAGAGAGAGAAAAAAAACAAGCAAACAGTGCAGAATACGGTGCTATAAGGGGAGAGTAAAAACAAAATAATTACTTACATTAAGAACGCATAAATTCCCATCCAAGAGTTACAGGACATGCATGAAGGCCTAGCATACCCAGACACACACACTCACACACATGTACATATATACAGTGTTATTTACTAAAGTTAAAATTCAAAGCGAATTTAATATCAAAGGCTAAAATAGCCGAACTGGAGAAAATCCCTACGTCAGCTGTGCTAGCAGTTCGGCTACTTTGGCCTTACAGTTTAAATTCACTTTGAATTCTCATTTTATTGAAGTCATGTTTATTGTTCTGTCCCTTATTTCTCCTTTTGGTATTTGTAACAACTGTAACAATTTGGAAGCTTAAGCAAAAAATTACAGCAATCAGCATAAAACATTTCTCCTTTATCAGGGAAACAGGAGACAAATTAAAAATAGGAGTAGGAACAAGCAATGAGGAAATGGTATTGATGTAAGTTGGAGGCAGCTGACGTGTTATATATATATATATATATATATATATATATATATATGGTATATACTTGTGAATATATTGATATATAATATTTTTGGATATATATTGATAGATAATATTTCTGGATATGTTGGTATATAATATTTCTGGATATATATTGATAGATGATATTTCTGGATATGTTGGTATATAATATTTCTGTATATGTTGGTACATAATATTTCTGGATATATATTGATAGATGATATTTATGGATATATTGGTATATAATATTTCTGGATATATTGATATATAATATTTCTGGATATGTTGGTATATAATATTTCTGGATATGTTGGTATATAATATTTATGGATGTGTTGGTATATAATATTTCTGGATATGTTGATATATAATATTTCTGGATATATTGATATATAATATTTCTGGATATGTTGGTATATAATATTTCTGGATATGTTGATATATAATATTTCTGGATATTTTGGTATATAATATTTCTGGATATATTGATATATTGATATATAATATTTCTGGATATGTTGGTATATAATATTTCTGGATATATAATATTTCTGGATATGTTGGTATATAATATTTCTGGATATATAATATTTCTGGATATGTTGGTATATAATATTTCTGGATATGTTGGTATTTAGATGGAGATTCGAACTCTGATGATACTTTAAACAATGTAAAATCACACACTTGCTAGGAAAAGCAACACATTATACTTGCAAACAGTATACATCTATTATACAATGATAAATGTTATTATATTTCCAACAGATATGAAATAGTACTTTTATTATGATATCTGTATGTTTTCCCCACGAGCGTCTGACCAGAAAGGACAGTTTTATGGTATCTCATAATGATAATGCATTATGTATTAATACACACAGATTATACCTCCTGCAGAGTAAAATTAGCAGCTATTCACCGTTTGGCTGCACTACTTGTTTGGTATAATCCCCTCCCTGGGTCATTTTATGCAGTGCTTGTTAATCTCGCATGGTATTTGTGAATTCCAGTTTGTTCAGATAGTATTGTGTTTTTTATTTGAACGGTGGGGAGAGCACAGAGGGAAAGTTGTGATTTAGCTAACATTATGTTTTCTTTTACTCAATCTTTGGATAGTGTGACATACTTAGCATTTAACTAGTGCATAGACTGTTTGTATTCTATGGTCCTGTCACTATGCTCCAGAAAACACGTGCACAGTTTATTACACTTTCTTATCTCTGCATTATTATTATTTTATTATTTATATAGCGCCATCAGATTCCGTAGCGCTGTACAAGGGGGCATTCACTCTACAGTCTTTTTATGTACTGTTTTTTTTTTTTTTTTTGTGACTCTACTAAAGATGGAATTAAAAAACAAGTTTAGTTACAGTATATTTATTTCAGATGAGAACGTATGTTCTGTATTATGGACACACTTATCAGTGTATTTTTATTTGCTTATCATGTATAATATTTTAAGATGAATATGCCATCAAATTCTGCTGGCAAAATCACCACAAGTTATGGAAATTAAAGGTTTTACTTGCCAAATCCACTCCTTCTGCAAGTGGCAATAAAATGGAAAGTAATAAATAATATTTTTTAACAATGTAGAAACTTGCAAATAATGAACAAAACTACAATTGTATGATCAGCAACCAAACAGTCTGCATTACCATAATGACACTGATATTATTACATAATTTTCTTCCTGATACATTCAAATGGACATTAAGGAGGATGCAACATAGAGGTAACTAGGGTGAGGGTTTTTGTTTTGTCATCAAACAACTCTAGCTTAACAAAGCAGTTTTAGTGTATAGATCATGCCCCTGTAGTCTCACTTCTCAATTCTCTGCCATTAAGGAGATGAAACACTTTTGTTTATATGCAGCCCTAAAAACACCTCCTTTGACTGGTTGTTTCATTTTCAATCAGAAGTTTTATTTCCCAGCTCTGTAAATTTAACTTTAATCACACACAGGAAGCTATTACAATGTCTAGCAAGCTATTAACAAAGTGAGAGATAAGAAATTCTAAATTAAACAGACAGTGCAATTAAGGAAGTGTAAACTTTAGATCTCACTTTACAGGAAGTGTTTAGGAAGGCTGTGTAAGTCACATGCAGGGAGGTGTAACTAGGGCTGCATAAATGAAGTGATGTAACTCCTAAATGGCAGAGAATTGAGCGGTGAAACTGCAGGGGCATGATCTATACAGAACAACTGCTTCATTAAGCTAAAGTTTAATTAAGCAGTTTTGGTGTATAGATCATGCCCCTGCAGTCATGATCTTTACACCGTCTTTAAATTTCAAATAACTTTGAATTCACTTCTATAGTGAATCGCTCTGGTATAGATTAGATCAGATTAGATATTGATTATTTTGTGACTTGCCTTTTTGGTTTGCATACAGTTCCTTAGCATGTAACATCTGACTGTCGTCTTTAAAAATAAATAATAAATTGTCTTCCAGTTTGCTGTCTCATAATTTCCTGGAGTTTGGTGCGGTAACTAAAATGTTTGGGTCCAATTCATTATCTCATACGTAAACTGTGTCCAGTGTTCCCAACTCCCTATCTTCTCCTCAGACTAATGTTAAATAATAATCCTATAGGATAGCTTAGCACATTAAATGTGCTCTTTGTAAAGTGTTTTAATTTCTGAATGAAGTGCCAGGTTTTAGCTGGTACCTTCAGCTTTAACTTAAACCAATGAAAAAGGCTTAGTGTTGATAACTAAGGTATTTTTTTTTCTGGCAAATGACTGTTTATGTAACGACTGAATAGATTTGGGTTTATTTAAAGGTACACTGAGCTGTTATATAATAAGAATGACAGCCATTTATAACCTACAGAACTGCAAAACAAGGAGTGCCTGCCTGTTATGGGTGGATGCCCAGTCGTCAATCAGAAATGGTATAAACTAGTGTTAACACCTTTTTACGGTGGATTTCAGAGAATATTTTGTGGGGATTTTAAGATATATTTTTTCTGTGGTGTTCCCTTATATGGATTTACAGGGCAGGAATCATTTTTAATTTGGTTTTTTTCATGTTTAGTTAATAGACCCTCTATTATATCTGGCTGTGATAAAAGCTAGCAGTCATGCTAGCCTTCTTCCTAGAATTAATTAATACCCATTCTTTTAATAAATCAGTTTCAATAGAGTGCTTTAATCATCTTGGATGTAAATTATATCATTAAATTATTTAAGAGGTCATAGGTTAGTTATAAACTTCCAGAATATTTCTGTCTATGACTCTAAATGCATCCGTTAACAAGAGCATCTGTCTTTGGCCATTTGAAATAAAGGAGTAGCATACAGTTCAATTATAAATGGATATAATTTTAATGCTATAAATACAGGCTTATGGATTTAGTTTACTTAAACTCTATATCTAAAATTAGGGAAATGATTGTGACTTTAAAGTGTTACCCCAAGAACCATGACTGCTTCAGTGATTTGAAGTGGTCATAGTGCCTGAAGTCTGTGTGTTCAGGATTTCTCTAGGAAACGCCGTGCATGCTGAATTTAACTCCTTGCTACTGGAGGTGGGCTGGCTAATGTATTTTGTGCACATTTTAGGTCATTCATTGGCTGAAAATATCCAGCAGATGCTTTCAGTCAATGAATGATCAGCATTCGGCTACTCCAGCTCTGCCGAAGTTGGATGTTGTTCCGCCAGCTTTAGAGCAGACCCTGTGCCCGGTGTGATTCAGGTAAGAGGGCAAACCATTGCTAAACAGTTTGCCTCTTCAGTAGAGAAAGCTGCCAGGGTACATCTAACACCCCAACCACTGCACTTGGCTGTAGTGGTTATGATACTTCAAGTAACCCTTTAATCACCCTTGACGATTGCAGTTTCTATTTTGCAATTTGCATTAAGTTATATAAACAAAATTAAATAGTAAAAAAAAAATTACAAATATAATGAAATCCTGAGCCAAATCTCGTCACACAAGCAGCACAAAATATTCTGGATTTTTAACAACTGCTTGAAAAAGGCAATTTCCATTTTTCCAGCATTTCAGATTAACAAAAGTCTGTCTGTATTCGTCTCCTGTAGTTTTGAGCTGGGTGAGTCACTGAAAACAGAAAGGAGGAGAGAAAGATCACATTATTCAAGCTAGTTTAAAGCCTCAGCTCAGTGGGAGTAAGAAATGCATAAATAAGTCTCCGGAGAATAGAAAATAAATGTAGGATGCAAGAATTTGCAAACAAGAAATTGCTGCTCCATGTGGATTGCAGTTTGGGACGAAGGAACATGTGATGGCTTTTTTCACACTTACAGAACTCTTGTTTAACTATGAGGATTGTTTTGTTTTGTTTTGCGTTGGGAAACAAAAACAAGGAGAAAAAAAGTGAACATTAAGGAACTGAAAACTGATAGTATGAGAACTGTGTAAAATCTGATGTCACTGTTATAGAAAATCCAGGTCACATACTAAATACCCAGTAGGACCTGCTATAAATATAATAATACACATCTTAAACAAACCTTTACTCTGAAAGCATTAACCATAGAATGTTTATGCTTTAAACTGGTGTTATTTTGTATTTTACAGAGTTTTTGTCTCAAGCGTCACTTAACTCACTGTTTAGCCTTTACCAACTCTTCTGGTTGGCCATTCCATGCTTCTTTATATCATTCTGTATTTATAGATTTAAACACTAAATTCCCTTTCTCCATCATGTGCAAATCTTCTGTAGGGCTGTTACACACACATACTTGGTGCCCTTTATAAACCCGCTTGTTGGCCTTCCTCCACCCTACAGACACACACATTCCCAGACATTGAGATACACACTCACGGACATACACAGGTACACGCCGATGTGCATTACAGACACACACAATCAAATGTAAACTGCCAGACACACTCACAATGCCAGACACATAGATACAGATAAAGTTTGCCAGACCGCTCCACATACGGACACACATTGTGCAACACACACATTTAGCTGGTTTAGCATAAGTGGTTATGGTGCCTGTATTTTCCTGTTGCCATTCTTCTGTTCACTGGTGCCCACCGCTGATACAATTTGCTTTAACTAGTCCAGGGTGTAATTAGGAATACTCTCCAGCAGGGGGAGGAGCCACAGATGGCTGTGGACCCTCATTCGATGTGAAACCAAATGAGAATAGTTTAACACTGAAATGTGAAATAGTACCAGGAGACTTCATATATCATAACCATTTCAATAAGAGGATGAAGCTACGGTGCCTAGAGTGTCCCTTTAGGGAAGGTCATACAATTGAAATGTTTGTACTGTAGTGGTTATGGCGTTTTAAGTGTTCATTTCATATAGGATTTTTTATTTGTTAAACCATATGTCTGTTTTTTAGGACTAAGGATATTTATTGCACAAGAGTGGTACCCTGGTTTTGTCCCCAACTTTTGTTGAACTACTTAAAGGGACACTATAGGTACCCAGACCACTTCGGCTAATTGAAGTAGTCTGGGTGCTGTGTCCCTATTGTTTTACATTGCAGTTCCAGAGGAACATTGCAGCTCTAAGTCTGCCTCCACTGGAGGGACTTCCTGGATGTTAACAGACTTATGGTCTAGTAACTGATGCTTGACTTCCTCAGCTTTGTATTCCTGGCCCTATAGTATGCCTTTAACCCATTAAGGACACATGACATGTGTGACATGTCATGATTCCCTTTTATTCCAGAAGTTTGGTCCTTAAGGGGTTAAAGCAGTAGCTAGATGACAGAGTAATGCAGCCCCAAAACAGTCAAAGGGCCAAGACTTCTGCTGCAAAAGGGATAGGCATCCATTCCCTACAATGGTTTGCCAGATTAATTGAAAATTGCATTAACTCTTAAGGTCATGTCTGACACTTGAAGAGTTAACTTTGGATTGTTGGGACTTCCGTTGGAATCATTTTTTGAAACAAGACGATTCAAACTGTTTAAACTGAATGTCGACATTGCCATCGGAGAGACGCATTCGATTTATGAGAATACGTTTAATCATTTTTCAAAAAAAATTTTTTCTTCTTCTTTTTTTAATGTAGTTTACTCCTCATTTGTGGCATCGAAAAGAATTCCCACGGATAATATCCAATCCCATTTTACGGTCACTGTGCACAGTATATCCTCGGTTTTAGCCGAATACTGCGCAAGATTAACCAGCTTTTCTTTTCCTCTAACAAAACAGCGAGGTGCCAAATGGAGCGAATGAAGGATAAGGATTGCAGGCTAATTGTTTCCTTGAGAATTTAGGAAAACATGGCACTGATTATTTTCTTTCTTCTTCTACAATGAGTGTGACTGTTAAAAACGATTACTATATTAGTCACATAAGCAAGCCATTGTTTGCCTTTCATTTGGAGTAGAGAAACACACATTTAAGGCAGGGTCATTTTCACAGTGGAACAATTTGGGCTGTGGCCCAAGACCCACTGCTGGAAGAGTCCCCCAGAATATCTTATCGAGTAACTTACAATATACGTGGTTTACAGAACCCACTCCCCCTGTCACGAAGCTGTCACAGTGTTGTTTACAAAAATTTTAATTGTCGGGAATTCAAAATTAATTTCATATTTAAGGCCAAAGTAGCCAAACTGGAAGTATAGCTTATTTGAAGAATGTTTCAATTTGGCTGATTGGCTACTTTGGCTTTGAATTTTGAATTTGAAATTCACTTTGGATTCCTGATACTTCTCACTTCAGTAAATAGCCGTGACAGTGTCTGTACTCTGCATCATGGATATTGGCATCAGTGTATGCAATCAGCTTAGGGGGGTTGCTGCTGTTTTTTTGTTTATTGCTGGTGTGCTGACTCATTATGTGAATCTTTCAGGGTTATTAGCTGAAATGATAATTCAAAGTTAATTTACAATATAAGATCAAAGTAGCCGAAGTGAAAGCATAGATGAATTAGAGAATTTTTCCAGTTTGACTATTCTGACCTTAAAAGGACACTATAGTCACCACTACTCTGGCCTTCAATCTGAAATTCACTTTGAATTCTCACTTTGGTAACTAGATCTGTATACAGGGCCGTCTTTAACGCGGGGCAAACGGGCCCAGTTTCTCTTGGGGGGCCCGAGGCACCTGCCCCGTGGGCCCCGCTGACCCCGGCGGGCGGGTGGCCGGTCGGGCAGGAAGGCGGGCGCGCGAGGGAGCACTCGCTGCTTCCTCTTCAGCTCCCTCGCGCACCGCACTGATGCCGGAGCCGGAAGATGACGTCAGCGGCGCGCGAGGGAGCTGAAGAGGAAGCAGCGAGTGCTCCCTCGCGCGCCTGCCTTCCTGCCCGACCGGCCACCCGCCCAGGAGCCCAGCAGCACCACTGGACCCCAGGGAATCCCCCCAGCACTCCAAAAGGTAAGGAGGCTGGGGGGATTACATTTTTAAAAAAAAAATGTGTGTTTGTGTGTATGTGTGTGTTAGTGTATGTGTGTGTTAGTGTGTGTGTGTTTGTGTGTTGTGTAGTGTTTGTGTTTGTTTGTGTGTGTGTGTGTGTTAGGTGTGTATGTGTTTGTGTGTTAGTGTATGTGTATGTGTGTGTTTGTTTGTGTGTTAGTGTATGTGTGTGTTAGTGTTTGTGTGTTAGTGTATGTGTGTGTTAGTGTATGTATGTGTGTTTGTGTGTGTTAGTGTATGTGTGTTAGTGTGTGTGTTAGTGTATGTGTGTGTTAGTGTATGTATGTGTGTGTTTATGTGTGTTAGTGTGTGTGTTTGTGTATTAGTGTATGTGTGTTAGTGTGTGTGTTAGTGTGTGTGTTTGTGTATGTGTGTATGTGTGTTAGTGTATATGTGTGTTAGTGTATGTGTTAGTGTATGTGTGTGTTAGTGTATCTGTGTGTTAGTGTATCTGTGTGTTAGTGTATGTGTGTGTGTGTCAGCATGTCTGTGTGTGTGTGTCAGTATGTCTGTGTGTGTGTGTCAGTATGTCTGTCTGTCTGTGTGTCAGTATATCTGTGTGTGCTGCATGTGTATGCGTCAGGTATGTCTGTCAGTGCCAGTATGTCTGTTAGTGCATGTGTATGCATGTGTCAGTATATTCGTCTGTGCGCCAGTATGGCCTGCGTGTGTGTGTGTCAGTATATCAGTCTGTGTGTGTCAGTGTATGTGCCTGTGTGTGTGTGTCAGTATTTCTCAGTGTATGTGGGTGTCAGTATATCTGTCAGTGTGTGGGTGTCAGTATTTCTGTCAGTGTATGTGTGTCAGTATGTTGATCAGTGTATGTGTCTGTGTGTGTGTGTCAGTATGTCGGTATATGTGTCTGTGTGTCAGTATGTCTGTATATGTGCCTGTGTCAGTATGTCTGTCAGTACGTCTACCAGTGTATGTGTCTGTGTGTGTGTCAATATATGTACCTGTGTCAGTGTGTCTGTCAGTGTATGTGCCTGTTTATCTGTATGTAGTCAGTGTATGTATCTGTGTATCTGCTTGTGCGTCAGAGTGTGTACCTGTGCATCTGAGCCGCAACTTTAAATACAAATACACCCCTCCATTCAAACTTCAACACTACATATAAAACACACTCCTGCATTGAAACGTCAACACTACATACAAGCACACTCCTACATTCAAAAACAAACACTACACATAAATGCACACTTGCATTCAAACTCCAGTACCACATACAAACACATTCACACAAACATACTCCATACAAACACATGCTTACATTCAAACATACTAACATGGCTCAGTGCTAAATACAACCCTGCAAGCATGGGAAATTGGTAGAGTCCCAGCTGTCAAAGCATTGTTGGAGTTGCACGACAGATGGGGTTCTACCTTTAGTCCAACCTTGCAATTGGGGGTCCCAATAAAATTCATTCTACTTTAGTACCGCCACTGCGTTGGGATGGATGCCGTGATTGCATACCAGGGAGTGAGGGGCGAGAGCGGCAGGGCACAGGGGGCCCAAGCAAACACTTGCCCAGGGTCCATTCGTTATTAAAGACGGCCCTGTCTGTATATATATATATTAGACTTGTGCATGGTGGAATTTTTGGCTCATATGAATGAATTCGAACAAAAATGAATTTAATTTATTCTGAAACAAATTAGTCAGCTTGTTTTGGAAGAAATTTTGCTTGAATTTCTTTTTTTTTCAGAATTTCCATTCAGACGGATAGACAGCCATGATCACTGGCCAAAAATAGTTTTGCTTAAGAAACCAGATCAATCCCACATAAGGGTACCAAATTAGGGATTGACTTATTTAAAATAATAATTTAGGGAGGGAGCTGGTTAGTAGATAGCTCCCTATTTTGATATTCTCTAATGTGGCAATCCCACATAAGGATACAATTTTTAGAGAGCTGTATACTAACCAGGTGAAAGATCAGAATTAGGAAAAGAATTGAAGGTACCGTAAATTACCGCGATTCTGTATACGTCAAGTTTACCTTTTTTGTAAAGGGAGCTGGATGCACAGGTTTAAAATTAGCTCATTAAGTTAAAGTGTGTGTATATGATCGATTTATAAAAACACAATCAGCGTAATATTTTGTGATACAACATCTTAACAGTAAAATTACTTTAATCCTCAACTACATTAATTTAGATACAGGCCAACACAGAAAACATTTAAAAACTACAGATTTTATGGGTATAGTATATTTGTGACTCTCCCCCCCTCACTTCCCTCCCCTCCCCCCCTCCCCCCAACAATGTTTGCAGTCCTTTGAGTTGGAAAGTTTTGATCTCCCTGGTCTAATCGCTAAAACCTGTATAATAGAACATCATTTTATTCAATAGCGCCCTAAATTCTACATTTCTAGACGTACTCTTGAATATATATCATTCATCCGCTAAACCCTAATTAACCCTTTGACTTCACTGAAGATTTAGGGTGTTGCTGAATATAGTAATAATAATACGTCTATAGAGATCAGCTTAAAGCAACGCTAATATTGTATTCTTTATTGCTTCCTTCCTTTTGCTTTGTTTATGGACTTTAGAAGATATTTGTAGCATGGATTTGTGTTTGTATATTTTTTGTAACATATGCCCAAGTTGTGATGTATGTACATGCCCAATCAATGTTAATTTAAACTGGCAATACAAAGTGGTATCAGCTGACATTTGGCGCTGTAGTTTTGGCACTCTTAAGCCAGTAGTGTTAATCAGATGTTATGGATTACCATTTCCCAGATGCGCTATCAGATACTAGGCTGGTGGTGCATCATGGGAAACGTAGTCCACAAAAAGCTGAAATGTCTATGTCGATATGAATCTTTACTGGTGTACTGAAATCTTAAAAAAAAACAAAAAAAAACTTGAGAATTTTGTCCTGAAAATGGGCAGAGCAAGACTGCATAATGCAGTGAAATACATGATAAATCCCTGCAAATTAGAAAAATATCATTGATACATCTTGTTTACTGTTCTTTTAACGTAACCATTCTGGATAGAGGTCTGTAAACCTTGAACAGACATGGTTGAGGAGCTTGGAATGGTGTCTAGGCACGAGATATAATTGATTATTGTGGTGGGTTTGTCACTGTGCCAAGCTGTAGTGGTGTGCCAACTTGGTCAGATGCCCTCCTGCTGCTCCTGTAATGAAGCTTACAAGGACAGGCAACACGTCAAAGTGAATCGGCCACTTTACTTTAAAAACCTCTAGAATTCCTCTTGGCAAATGACTTCCAATGAAAACACAAGTGACCCCCTTCTCGTTCTATTAATACATTCTATAAAGCAGGTAATATTTGCAGATACAATATATTTGTGAGTCATATTACTAGATTCACTATATTGTAGTAGATTTATTAGCTGTATCATAGATGTTACTTTGTTACAAACCCTTTGGGGTGTGTAGCTTTGATAATGGATCAATCAGATGCGAGCAGAGTTCTAAGCACTGCCATACAGTAACATGGAGACACTGAGGCAAAAAAACAAACAAACAAGAAAAAAAACAACAACAAAACAAAAAAGAGCTTTTAGGATGAAGCACTACATACAGTATGTGGCTGCAGATAGAATGTATTTGAAAGTGGGTGATTGCTTGTTAAAACATACGTGTTAAATACCTTTCTTGGCATTCAAGCTATAAACAGTTCAGTTTTAAGGTAAATATGGCCATATGTAGCATGGATGGGTGGAGATGATAACTCACACAAAGTAATGCTATTTATTTTTTTTAAAAGTATATTTTATATACCCTTTGTACAGCGCTACGGAATCTGATGGCGCTATATAAATAATAAAATAATAATAGTTAAAAACGATGTACGCTCAAAGATTTTGGTAATCGTATCCTTAGCCGCAAACTTTCTAATCAGTTTTTGGATGGTAGTGCATTATGGGAGTTTTATTTTATGCACTGTTGCAAAACTCTCGCTTACTTGTTGCTCAACTATGTTTTACAATGCCTGTTATCACTTTCAGCCTAGGGAAAGAAGGCAAATCATTTTACGTGATATTTTGTGTGATCTGAAAATTAAAGTAGCCATATATTTTCATTGTAGATTTTCTTAAAATGCATTGTTTTGCTTCATAATTTTATAATTACAGAATAAATGTGAATATGTCCCTTTAAGACCAAGCATTGCTTTCCTGGCCCGTGGGGTTTAGAGGTACAAAGACATTGCTGTAGTGAGGTGAAATGAATTCTTCATGTGTATTTTGCAATAGGCCAGCACAGATCTTTTAGCAGCCTGCGTTCTCATTTTAATTCCGCGCCACACTCTCTTTTCAGGCAGACCTGATGAACTGTTTAACCAAATTACCATCAGAAGAATTTGTTAAACTCTCCACTGTGGAAATGGCAGCTTTATTTAACAGTTATTCATTTCGGCAAATCTCAGAAATTCTGACATCATTATTTCCATTGTGTTTTTTTTTCTTTTTGAGAAAATGTCTTCAAGCACAAGACATCTTTCAGAATCTTTTCTTTTCTCTCTTTTTTTAAAGAAAAATCCATTTTATCTCCCTCGTACACAATGTGCCAATAAGGATAAATCAAATTGTTAGAAGCTCAGTATCAAAGTAGAAAGGAAGGAGGTAAATAACTTTATTTAGGATAAATATGTGCTTCTGCAAGTGGATTAAAAGTGGGTTAAATTATAAAATCCCACTGAACTAGGAATCATCTAAATGATGTTATTTTTTTATTTTTTTTAAGAGTTTAAAATAAATTATATTTAACCAAAGTGTAATGTGTTAAACATAGGGAGGGGACGGCCACGAGACAATGATATAACAATTAGGCGATTTCACATTTGTGTGAAAAATAAATAAAAAAAATCCCTGGAATTGAGTGCTTGCTGCTGTTGTCCGTGACAGCTTTACTACAAATAATCGCGTGCCAAGGTTCGTGAGAAAAAACCCTTAATGATTGCTATGAAGTGAAGAACTCACTTACAGTAAAGGATTAGACAGACTGGACAGCCAGAGTAATGAGCCGGGCATGGCAAGGACAGCAGAGGTTTAACGGGTATATTTGTTTACAAGATTATCCCTGGATACCGGTTACACGCTGGCAATAGAACAATGGTTTTTACCTTGCTCCAATAGTACAGGTGTAAGGTGAAAAAAAAGCTTTATGGATTTAAAGGGACAGTTTGAACACCATAATTACTGTAGTTATTGAAGTGGTTGTGGTGCAAAATAGTGTCTGGCTGACCTTGTCCTGGTTTGTGTCAGCTGTTTTTGAGATTTTTTTTGTGAAACTCATTTGATGCCGCTCAGCTAATGTGAAACTGGACTTTAGCGGCAAGCCGTAAAACACTGGATGGCTGAGAGTACTGGGAGCGCTACCTGCTAAAAAATGGCCTTAAGTAAACAGAGTCTGGTGTCTGCTTGCATCAATGAGCTTTGGAGGTTTTTTAATTCTTCTGGTCGTGTGACTGTATAAATATTTTATGTCACATGATCTCAGATTGAATACAAGTCTTATGTTTTACCTGTTCTGTGGCAGGGCAGCCTGTCAGGATTTGAGGTATGGGGGCGTTTGTAGTGATGACTAAGCGTTTCTACATCTCTACATCTCCTATCATGCTCAGACAGCAGAAAAGACAATAATTTCATTTTTTTTCATGCAATTGTTATTGAAAAATTATCTACTTTCAAACAATGTCATGAAATTATACTAATTTATTACGCAATTTACTTTGCAACTTTTTTAATGGAACACTACAAATCTGTATTCCTAACACTCTAGTGTCACCCTGCCATAAAAAGGGTTAAATAACCCTTGGCACTGGATTAGGCTCCTTCTCCTCAGACGTCAGCCAATAGTGGGGAATCTTAATGCGCATGTGTGGCAAGTGCCGCATGCTCATTACGCCTTCCCCATAGGAAAGCATTGGTCACTAGAGGCAGTCTTAAACCAGCAATATCAACATTACAATTTCTCTAAAACAGCATTGTTTTAAATCGTAGGGTTAAGGAAACAGGGACACTGCACCCAGACCACCACAATGAGAGGAAGTGGTCTGGGATTCCTAAACTGTCCCTTTAAAGGTGAGAGTTGAAGCATGTCTATTCTGCTGGATTCACTGGGTGAGCAGGGCTCCCATATTTGTGTGTGCCATCTGTGAACTACGAACAACTGCACCCTGAACAGCGTGGTACGACCTTACAAAATACACTGCACTAAACACCAGAATGTACGCAATGAATATAATCTGGTAAAATAGACACACTATGACTACGATCTGCGATTTTAGTCAATAAATCCCTATAGTATTTAGCATTGCTTGTACTCAACTAGGCATCTGGGACAGGTTCTAAGCATACACATCTGGTCTCTTGTTAATTGTTGCCTCGACTCCAGAGGGTGGAACTGCACCTTACTGACGTGCTGAAATCTTCATTCTCCAAAAAAAACAAAAAAACGAGAACTCCTAAATGCTGTGTTTTTAAATGTAACCTGATTTCAGTTCTATAAATATTCATGTATGTAACATTTTCTTATCTTTGCATGTGGGCAGAAGTTGTAACATATGGAACGAGCAAGTACAGGACAAGAGCGTTTAATAAGGTATCATGTAGAAATGACAAGGGGATTTCAAATTACAGACCATACTAGCTGAGCTGGAATAACTGTGTTGGAATTTTTTTTCCAGCTGTGCTATTTTGGCCTCCAATTTGTAATTCTCTCAGTTTCCTGCAGTCCTCAGTTCGGTGAATGACCCCCATTGATTCAGATCCGTGTTATTAATTGGAGCGTTCTCCCAGCATATTGTGCAGTGTAGTATTTACAATATGTTACTGTAGTGGATAGCAGCTTGCTTTTGTAGCCTGATTAAAAGATGGGATTATTTCCATGAATAGTGCTTTAATACCAGTCTGGCGCTGACCTTCTTTATGCCAGATGTACAAATGTACGGAGCACGCTCAGTTTATCTAACACTATTTGACCGTCTCTCAAAACATAAATCAGAAGGCTGGGATATATGTTCATAAACTTGACAGTTCTTTTCATTAAGACTTTGAAACTATATGTGTATTTAAAAAAGTTTAGATTAAAGTAAACAATTATATATACATTTATGCAACAGTTTTTAAAACTTTTTTAGGGATTCACTAAAGCGGGAATCGCCGTAATTTCAAAGGGAATTCTTGATGCAGACGAATTTCGTTCATGTGATTATTTTGAGAAAAATAATTTGGACAAACCAAAATGGCGCGAAAAAAATTGGCCAGCACACTGATAGGCGCATATTTGCGAAATTTGGTTCACAGATCAAATGACAAGAAGTAACCAAGAGAGGGCAGAGGTAAGAGAGTAGCAGTAAAGGAGAATAAATATATATATATATATATATATATATATATAATGTATTAGACTAGTGCAGAAATCCATTTAATGAGGTTTTTCCAAATCAAAATTCTTTTAATCAATACCTAAAAAAGTTGATATACCCAAAATGTTACTATGAGTCTTATTTATTGAATAATAATTTAATAAGACTCCACAAATCTCGGATAAATCGATTTGTTTGGGTAGGTTTGAATGGGTTTTGATTCGGCAAACTGTCTCAAAGTAATTTTTTAACAAGTCTAATATTAAATTTATAGATAGAGATATTTTTTTTTTTTTTGCTGGTCTTCCTTTTTGTCTCTTTAGTTAGGAACTTCTCACTTTATATCACAATTAGTTTGAAACCAAATGCACAAGTCTAATAACTATAAAACTATTAGAAGTCTAAGCCAGCTACATCAACCATGTAATTATTTATGTCAAAGACATTACACCAGCTGTAAAAAATCATGAAGAATTTATAAAAAGAAAAACTAACAAAATAACCTTAGCCAAAAAACTGAGTATCAAGGTTGAGTTCTCTTGTAGGAACCTTCTACACTTATCCTCCGAAGGTTCCTGCTCATTCCATCTCTGGTAGGAAGTCAGGTTTGAGCTCCATCATTGTGTTCTGCAGACCTCAGAGTAAGGTGTGCAGCTTAAAACCGAACATAAGTCAAATGACATTTACTTACAGTTTTAAAACCCCTCATAATGTTCTTTGAGTGAGTAATCGGGGAAAAAAATTTGTGATGGCAAACGATAACCTTCTAACCTATTCAAATCCCTAATGACTCACCTGGAATCAGTATTGTTTAAATCTCACCTGCTCACTTTGCGTAAGAAATATTTGTAAGTCTAGGTAACACATCGCTAGCTAAATTTGGACATTCTTCATGTAGGTTCTAGACTAAGTATAATGATGGTTAAATCTTGTCAACTGAGATAACTGTGAATCTTGGGAATTGTATTCCTAAGAAGACAATCTCTGTCCCAATGTATCAGTTTTGGGTTTTATTTCTGCCAGATTCACTATTGAGTTCCCAGCTCAAAATTTTCTGTCTTTCTCCAGTTATTTTTAGTCTGTAGACACCAACTTGGCATCACATGATCGTCTGCCAGTTATGTAATATCTCCTGCCTACGGCTGTTAGACTAGCGTGAGGAATAGATTATTATAAAGTGCGGAGGTACAGGCATATATTAGATTAGCTTTAGCAGTGAACATTGATGGAATAGTTTAACAAAATATTACCAGCTTTTGATTAAAATATATTAAAAGATGCTGCGATTTAACGTGGTTACATGTATAATAATCCCTTTTTTTCCTGCATGTATAAGAAAGTGATGCAGCTGATGACTATTCTTAGTGTTCAATAGTATTAGGGTCTATGCAGGGGTTGGCAACCTTTCAGCAGCACTGTGCCGAAATAGGATTGTGATTTCCTGTAGCGTGCCGGTTCTATTTTTTTTTTTAAATTGCGGTGTGCATGTTGCCATATTCTGTTTGTGTTATTTATACTGCAGTTGCTTTGTATCGTTGAATTTGTGCATATATGAGCTATTATATTGTATATGTTCATGAGTAGTTTGTGGAATTGTGAACCAATGATGTGGGCTGCGTATGGGGACTGCTTGTGGAATTGTGTGTGTGTGTGGATGGATTTATCACCTTGTGTGTTTGGTAGTGTGTGTATGTGTGGGGCTGTTTGGGGTATTGCATGTGAATGGCTGCATGTGGGGTTGTGTGCATGTATGTGGATTGTTGGTGGTGTTGAGTTTGTGGGCTTTGTGTGTATGTTTGTATGTGGGCTGTTCGTATTATTTGTAAGAGGGGAGGGTTATTCTGAATTTCTGTGTATATCTAGCAGTGTGGGTGGCTTCCCTGGGTTCCAGTGGGGACCAGGCTGGCCAGGTTAAGGTCAAAGACAGGAGCTGCAATAACAGCTGTGGGCTGCTCTACTACAGTGTGGAATCCCATTCACAAGTGCTGGGAGGAAGTGATCTGAGATCACTTCCTCTACGTGCTGCAGTGCATATTGAGTATTGTCCCTCACCATCTTTTCGTATTAGCAGATATCTGAAGTTTCACTGAGTCTCCATAGGCCAGATCCTGTTTGGCTCTAGCAGCCTTGAGTGCAGTGGAAAGACACCTCAAGTGCCGTGCATGGCACACGTGCCATAGGCTGCCTACTCCTGGTCTATGCAGAATTTTCCTAAAACGCATCCCAGGAGCACTTACCTCTGGTTTCTCATGATGACACCATGATAGATAGGTGAGCAAACTGGCCAGCCCGGGAAGCTATCCATGTGCACTGAATTTTTTTCCAAAATTGAATGTCTTGGCAGAAACTTTGCTTGCCTACCTAAGGGTTTGCTTGTTTAGTAGGTGGTGGTGCTGATGACGATGAGTTATCAGATGATGATGAGACCCGTTTGTTGAGTGATCCAACACTGTATAGATGGTAAACAGGATTTGATCTATAGTAACACTTTTAGGCTCTGCAGTGATTTAGTATTGTGTTAAAGGGACACTCCACTGCCCTAAAAAAAAAAAAAAATAACATAAAAAATCACTGTCTAGTAGATAAACCCCCATTAAAAACATGTATGCATTTAAAAGAATATTACTGTTAGGAATAAAAAACTGTATTCCTGACACTATAGTGTCCCTCTGCCTTTGCGCCCCTTTATCATGAAAGGGTTAAAGCTCTTTCTTTCACTTACCAGATTCAAGCACCGGGGGTCATGGCGTTGTTGCATTACTGTAGGGACTTTCAAGACGCTGGATGTCCTCAGGTAAAACGAGGATGTCCAGTGTCGTTTCATGGAGTTAAACTCTGTGGGAATTGAGGAAGCATCTCTAGTGGCTCCCTGGAAGAAGTGTTTTCTAAAATTACAATGTTTTACATTGCAGGGTTAAGGGGACTGGGGCACTGCACAGGACCACTTCAATGAGATGAATTGACCTGGGTGCCTACAGTGTCCTTTTAATTATGCATTTTTATTGCGTTATATCTAAAACATATTGCAAAAGCTGCAGGTCTCTTGTCTGATACTTTGCACCCCTGACCCTTTCAAACCCGCCCAGACTTTCCATGGCCGTCCAATCACAAATATACATGTGTATCTCAATGAGAAGTATTTGCAAGGCACGTGCTTTGGGCAATTCCTGCCTCTTGAGTTTAGCTCTACTGAGCTAACCAAACCAGGTAGCAACAGGACCTGTTGTTTGTTTGATTGTAACAAGATAAATGTAACACGGTGTTTGTAATATGTCTTTAGTTTTGGAACTTCTCTGAGATTTGTTGTTTATTGAATGGTACTTTTCCAGTTGAGAGTTCAGAAATGTGTATATCTGACCTCCATATTAAGAAAAATAAATATTCCCCTAGCTCCTGTCATCCTCCCCCCCACCCAGGCTTGTTGGATCTCTGGTATTGGGCTTGTCTTTCGGCATTGCACTGAGGTTTATAAAGACTTCCCATGAATTAGCCAATCAGGAAGCTCTCCTAAACTCTCACACATTAATAATACACATAAGAGTTTAGGAGTCTCTTGTTATTGGCTGGATGTCAGGAACAGTTATAGGAGATTATATTCAATTTCAGTGAACTGACATTGTCACCAGTGGACTGCCACAAAACCAGAGCAGAAAGAGGATCGCAGGAGCTGGATACATTTTTTCACACAATAGCAGGTTAAAGGACCACCATAGTGCCATGAAAACATAATTGTTTTCCTGGCACTATAGTGCCCTGAGGGTGCCCCCACCCTCAGGGTCCCCCTCCCGCCGGGCTCTGGGGAGAGGAAAAGGGTTAAACGTACCTCTTTCTCCAGTGCCGGGCGTGGGACTCTTCTCCTTCTCTCCGCCTCCTCTCCTCCTCTTCGGCTGAATGCACATGCACGGCAATTCACAATGCTTTCCTATGGACGCTGGCGTCTTCTCACTGTGATTTTCACAGTGAGAAGCGCGGAAGCCCTCTAGTGGCTGTCAATGAGACAGCCACTAGAGGCTGGATTAACCCTAACATAAACATAGCAGTTTCTCTGAAACTGCTATGTTTATAGAAAAAAGGGTTAAACCTAGCTGGACCTGGCGCCCAGACCACCTCATTAAGCTGAAGTGGTCTGGGTGCCTATAGTGGTCCTTTAATAGTAGGTTACATTTAAAATTGTATTTGATTTGCTGTTGTTCTCTTAATTTAAATTTAAATTGAAGTTCAGTATTTCAGTTTTGCAAGATCCTATATACATGTTTTTCATTGATATCAGCTCTGCTTTTTGCACCAAGCAGTAGATAAAACAGGAGTTCCTGTTTTTTCTTCCTGTGGACCTGGAAAATGCCTGAACAGAACTGGATTGTGATATTGATTTCTGTATCTTTAATATACATATTCATACATTTAAAAAAACATTAATAAATGGAACTGTCTGTTTTCTTTTTATTAGTAAAATACCAGCCACGCTAAAGGAGACAGGTGCTTGAGGCACACATGTAAATCCGTGTTATCCTAAATTATCCAAACCATTGTTATGTTAAAAATAGCTCCAAATTATTTTATAACCTATGTCTTAATAGTATCAGCGGCTACATCAAACATTGCCCAGCTGGTCCTACAGTAGTAGTTTCAGCTGGCAAGATCCCTAGGCAATCGCTTGGCTTATTCATGCATACTCCATGCCAGATGTTTCCAGAGCGAACGTCGGCCAGACGGCTCTCTCTGACGAGAATAGAAAATGTTAAAATTGCAGTTATGCCGTACGGAAATAAGTCTGATTCCAACCGGCGAGGGCTTTTGATAAAATGAATGACAGTACCTCCTCGTAAAATTGTTATATTAAGAAAATAACAGAATATGTTACAAAATGTTTCTTACATTTTGTGCCCCTGTCCCTGCCCATGTCCTATAGCAATTACATTATATTGAATTATTGAAGTTAAACATAAAACAAGGAATAAAGTGGCAAATAATGAGTTTCTATACTGGATTTAGAGTTGAACTCAGAATGTTCAATTAACGCTTTTTCTTTAAGTTTCACCGGTCTAGTGATTAAATGGTCAAAAAAGGGGAAAGAATGTTGTCATGAGCTCACATGCAGTAGGAGTGCGCTTGCATGCATTCTCGATGTTATCTCTGCGATGCATGCTTTCAATACTGAAACCATAAACTTATAATCACAACAGGGCCAATAATGGCTGCTCACATCATTGAAACCTTTGAAAGATTCTGTGCCAGTGATTAAATTGTGCTTTGCTCTGCAAATCAATGCAATACTGTGAAAATGTGAAAAATGGGAACGATTCAAAATTATGTTCAGATTTATACATCTAACTGTTCGGCAACTTCATAACAGGTTATGTGTTGAGACCATCAGAATCTAATAGGATTTATATAATCTCCTATAATAAAGTCATACCGCTTAATTTTACCATCAAGCCAACCACACACATATATCCTAAATTGTGACCCTTGTCAAGCAAACCTTTGGTGTTCCTGAAAGCCTCATCGTAGCCTCAGCGTATACTGAGCCACACCGAGCAAGCACTTTAGCCGTACTTTGTGTATACACAACTTATATCTGCCCATGCACATGCCCCTTGGTATATGGTATGCATAATCATCTCCCCCAGACATAGCCAATTAGCCATGCACCCATACATCCTGATCCTCCATTCCCATTTACCAGGGACAAAAGATGTAAAACCTCATTCTTCTGTCTAGCAAACATTGATGTTTTTGGAGTTAATTTGCTCAACACTAAGCCGTGGTGAATTGACAACTACTTACAAACTTTGTGTCTAAATAGCTAAATTAGAATAATTATGTAATTTATTTATTCTGACGTATATTTTCAATGGGGTGTCAGTTCACTACTGCTCAGATTATTCTGAATAAACCCTACAATTTTATTCTGACAATACATTTATAACATGATAACCTGTTATAGAACTGAGCTATGTGCACGCTATAAATATTCATGTGCCTCCCATTCACAATATTAAAATGGATTTAATATTAAATTTACTTATCCTCTATATTTAATAAATATGTGTTCTAAAAAAATAAAATGAAATGCAGAAATCCACGCAGCTGTATTAAATTCTGTAACTTCATAGCTCCAGGTCAATCATTGTTATAAGCTCGGTCCTTTGTACTTGTCAATCAGCATAGTGCGAGGTAAAGAAACCGAAACCATGTTTGTGATGGCAATTACTAATGTTATTCTTCACATATAAAAGAAAATCGAGCATTAGATAAAAAGTTAAAGGAACAGTATAGTGTTAGGAAAACATTTGTGTATTGCTAACACTGTAGTGTGCTAATCACTGTTTAGGTGATCACCCACCACTAGAGGCAAATGGACATGCGCGGCAAAACGCTCCAGTAAGGTGGTCTCTGCGAGATGTTTTGCTGCGATTTGCTGCACATGTGCACTAGCCTCTAGGTTACCTAGTGGAAGTGTCTCTAGTGGCTTTCAGAGTAACTGCTTCTAGAGGCATTTAACCCCTTAAGGACCAAACTTCTGGAATAAAAGGGAATCATGAATAATGTCACACATGTCATTAGAGATGTCGCGAACCGTCCGCGAACTTCTCGCGAACGGTTCGCCACGGTTTGCCACGAACTGTTCGTGGCGAACTCCGGTCAGCTGACACATCCCGGCCAATCTCCAGCAGACCCTCCCTCCCAGACCCTCCTACTTCTTGGACAGCATCCATGTTTCAACCATTTTGCTGTCCAGGAAGTAGGAGGGTCTGGGAGGGAGGGTCTGCTGGAGATTGGCCGGGATGTGCCAGCTGACCGGAGTTCGCCGCGAACAGTTCGTGGCGAACCGTTCGCGAGAAGTTCGCGGACGGTTCGCGACATCTATGTATGTCATGTGTCCTTAAGGGGTTAAACCCTGCAATCCAAACAATACAGTTTCTGCAGGACAGAAATGTTTTTAGTTGCAGGGTTAAAACGAGAGTAATCATTTTGTTGATATAATTATTATAATATTTATATAGCGCCAACAAATTCCACAGCGCTGTACAATGAGATGAAGTGGTCTGGGTGCTGATAGTGTCCCTGTAACTCAATGTATAGGTGATTTCCATATTTTATTGAACAGTGTCATTCCCAGAAAAGTGACCGTTTCCCTTTAAACCTGTCAATCTAGACTAGGGGTAGGCAACCGTTGGCACACCAGACGTTGTGGACTACATCTCCAAAAAAGCTCTCACAGCTATATTGCAGTCAAAGCATCATGGGAGATGTAGTCAATCAGCATAGTGGGAGAAAAAGAAACCGAAACAATGACCGAAGGGTACCTACCCCTGTTCTACAATATCCTGTGCAGCTATATTGCTTTCCATGCACTTCATATCATAACTCGGGTCACTGGAGAATGATATCACAAGCAGATGTTCTCAGTCCCTCCGTCATTTCTGTAGGAAATTTTATGGTGTGAATAACAGAAAGGAACAGATATGTATTTGGGAAGAAGGTTTTCTGTTTTTTTTATTTATAATGAATGCAATGTTATTATATCTGTTCTAAAAATAAAAGAAAATCATTATTACACAGTTTTAGTAGAATATATACTGTGTTCCAGATACATAATATACTTGGAAACAAACATGGCTTTAAAAAGGCACCTGCGTTTGCTGCAACGTTGCTACTTAATCCGTTTGATGGCAAAATAATACTCCACTGAGAAATATTTAGTGTTGTACTCGAAATAATTTTGCCAAGTTTGTAGAAGAATTCGGAAACAGGAATTCCATTAGAGAACACCTGCAAATTGAATTTGGGGGGATTGGAGAGCCTGCCACAGCTACATTCCTGATGCAAAGAATATTCACTGTTACAAACTGACTATAGTCCTCAGACTGAACAACTCTTACAGAATAAATATCATGTTTTAAAATACTGTGTTAAAGGGTTATTCCCAACATCATTACCAGGACAGACTGATGTAGTGGTTATGGTAAGAGAAGTACCCTGGCCCCATTTCACAACAATTTGCCCTTTCACCTGGCTCCCCATCATGTACCGAGGGTCCGAGGGTGTCGGCATGCAGCTTCTGCAGAGGCCAAATTCGATCCAGCCAGTCAATCATTGACTGAAAATGACAGCTGATCGCTTTCAGCAAATTAATGCAATTCTCTGCGTAGGATTATCCCAAAACTCTTATTCTGACTAATAATGTTGCAAAAGTTGGGGTCACTCCTCTGGAAGAAAAGAGGTTAAACTCTGTATGTGTACTTATGGACTGCAGCCACCATGATTACTTGAAATCACTAAAGTGATCATAGTGCTTGGAATGACCTTTTCAACCTGTAGGGACTGTTTAAAATCATTGTCTTCTCTTCCTGTGTGGTATATCATAATTTTAATTTGTGCCCTATGCAATGAACTTTATTGTTGGGTGAGGTCATGCACCAGTCAGAATACACGTAGTGTCTTGTAAAAGATAAATAAGGCTTAATTTAAGCTAATTTACATTCTAACCAAGTGATGGAGAGCCTTCCTGATATCTAAACAACAATACATTGAAGTTAAAAAATTAAAAAGATAACAATAGAAATATTTAAAGTAGATTAAAATAGATAAATATATTTTATAAGAAAAAAAAACTTGTCCGAGATGCTTAATTTTAAAAAGCATATTATTTTATTATTAAATTCTTTATTTTATTGTGCATGAAAAAAATACGAGACAGGCAATGCCACAATAGTGATTGCCGGCTTATCAACATGTAAGAACAATTGCGTGGCAAATCTAAACATTGCACGTTTTCTGGTTTTACGTAATGTAGTTTCATCAAGAGTTAAATCAACGTGTCCGTTACGAGTGAGTGCTTATGAGAGATTACAGATTCAGATTTCCAAACTGACTACGTTGTCAAATTTTAAGGTTACAAGCTTAGCTACGATCATTATTAGAGTAAGTTACCACCAAGCAGAATACAGCATGTTGTGCTATCAGCGTCAGGAGGCAGGAGAATAAAATTAAAATAGCTTTAACACTAACAGAGAGGGCACTTGCTTATTAATATCTGCAAGTATCATAAAATCAGATGGGCTAGCCGAGGCGTATTTCAACGATGTGAGCCTTAATTGTGGCAGGCTGGGGTCACCGCCAGCTCCGACCATGAGAAAGATAATAAAAAATGAGCCCATTCCCACACGTGAGGAGAGTCCCTTTACAATACCAAAGAGGTCCACAGAGACCCAGTGTCCCGCTACTGGATGCAGCAATTGTAGTCTGCCTTCCTCATGTCTCCCGGTTGTTGGGTGAGTATGGACATGGTACCTGTCAAGCTTTAGTACCATGGTGCAGACTGCTGCGTAGTGGAGTTGGTCCATGGCATTGACTTCCTCAGATGCTTTCCCGGTGCAGGTTGTTGGCACAGGCCTCAGGAGCGTTGGTGAGTTGTGCTCCGCTGAAGTAGGTCTTGCGCCCGTGTCAGGAGAGTGCCACTGCAGTGTGGGTAGGCATAGATATGCAGGCTGCTGTGGTGCTTGCCTGTCTTGGAGCCTTTTCCTGGGGTGAGTACCTACGAAGTCGAGAGCCATCGAGAAATCCTCCCCAGTGTCAGCTCGGGCTGGGTGGGTCTTGAGCACCATTTCAGCGTGCCACAAAGGATTTCCCCTCTCTGTCTGTGGAACTGTTGTGCCGCCGTTGGCCATTTTAGTGTGGCCTCGTGGGAGCCGACCGCTTTCGACGTTTAGCTGCACAGGTGCATGTGAAGGTGTGAGCTTGCCTGGTGGGGACCGGGATAACCCCCACCGGTCCAAAGGGGGGGTAACTAGGCTTAGAGGAGGTTTCAGCTCGTGTCCAGGACCCTCTAGATTGGGAGAGCGGCTATCCCTCCCGCTCCACAGGTTGACTAGGCCGCACCGTCTCCTCCGGTTGTTTCTGTCTCGATCTCTGCTCCCAGCCACTGCCAAGCGAACCTGCCCCGTCAGAGCTCTGGTATGTTTCCACCGGATGCAGATCAAAAGCAAAATTTCGGTTAAAACCCAGGTAAATGTTGAGGCCAGACGAGGAGCTCAAGCAAAGCACGTCTGGTCACCATGAGTGTCAGGCCCCGCACCCCAAAAGCATATTATTTTGATAAGAACTTTATTAAAAAAAAATACAAACGTAAAAGCAGGGCTATGTTGCAATACAACTGTTTTTGTCCAGAGTTTATATAAAGAGTGTGAAAAATGAAGAAAAGGAAATGCAGTTTTTGGACACCGCTCAGCGTAAGCCCACTCTCCGGATCACGCAGACTTCATTGATGTGTTACTGATCCTATTTTTAATTTTTTTCAGTGATTTAATGTTTAGTAAATCCCCCATCACTATTTGCTTTCCATCTGCTACTGTGATTAAGTCAAGTTCTGGGTTTTGTCATTGTCCGTGCGGAGTCTGTGAAATGGAATCCTCACCTATATAACTTGGCAGGTTGAGGTAGACATGAATACACTTGGAAGTTATGCATTTTATTAACTAGCTTTCAGTTGCCAAGTTCAGTTTTATGAACAGCCGTGACTTTTAATGTGTGGAAACCACACGTCCGAGCAGGTTTTTTTTAAAAACATACCTTAGTGACACACATTCGTGGTATTCGCATTAGAGATCCATATGAGCCTTTGCCTAAAGAACAGTTATATAGAGATCTGTGGATAATGGTAAAAGCATGTGCTAGAGCTGCGTGCTTGAGGAACGATCTAAAGTTAAGTCTGAAACGTTGTCCTTTATTTTTTTTTTCAAAGTACCAATCAAAAAGTAAAGAAAAATAGCTCTGCAGCCCTACCTCGGACTCAGAGTGAAATAAATTTAACTGTTTTAAGTAAAAAAGAATGTGCATTATAAATTCACAACAAAACACAGAAAAAAATAGTAAATACATTTTAACTGCTAATAGACACCATCCTCCTCATATCTTCCAACATTTCTGGATTTGGCAGAACCATCTTGATTTCGGGCTCCTGCTGGTTCTTGGTGTCACGTCTTGTGTCCCAGAGTGGAAAGCAAGCTCACCAGCAATAAACCAGCAATTTTGCTCTAATTCTCCTTTCAGCTGTAATAATTTATGGTATGCTCAGCGTTCTGGTAGCCATTTGTAGTGAGACTGTCCTTTAAAGGGGGTCACTGGGGTATTTCTTCTATTTGTGTGCATCTCTCCAAACCAAAACATCCCAGCAATGGTAATCTGAGATTGTAAGCTCATTTTAACAGGGCCTTCTTCATCTATTTTTGTCTGTCAATTAATTGTCGTTAAATTACCCCACTGTATAAATGTAACTTAGAAATTGACAATCAAGATAGAAGTTAGGCTAATGGTTCAGACCCCCAGCTATAATTTAAACCTATATCCAGGACCCAAGTCATAAAATTATGCAGTTTGAAGAATTTTACTGTTCTGGTTAAAGGGACAATCTTAGCACCATAACAACTGCAGCTTATCCTAGTGATTATTGTGCAAAGAGTCTGTGGGTGCAGAGCCTCTGATATTGTCAAACACTTTTCAAGTAATTTGACAAAAACCCAACTCTCTTGGCAGCCAAAGCCCAGCTCCTCTGTTGACAACGAGACAGTGCAGATGTTTCACTTTTAATGCCTAGAACCCATCAATCTCTATACATCAACGATAGGCTGGAAGTGCTTTCATTGACTTCCAGATAAATACATATCAGATTATGATATCTGGAACATCCCACTTATGACAGTTCCACATTAAAGCCTGGGTCAGTTATTCCTGTATTTTAATGAACATGCCTTCTGATTCACTTTAAAACACCAACAACATCAGTGTCTATACAACTCCTATCATCCACAGGCAGCCTACAGAGAGCCAAGGATAGTAACCCCACTATCACCAGAGGCACTATAATGTGAGTGGTCCCCATGGCTGTTGTGGTCTCTACGGTTGAGAACTACTAGTGCAGGTTAGAGTATGGTTAAAGACCGTGGTAGAAATAGGGTTTTGCATGAAACGTCCAAGAACAAACTGTAGCATTATGTTTGCATTTATTACCAGTATTTTATTATGTATATAGCGCCATCAGATTCCGTAGCGCTGTACAATGTGTTTACTGTGTTTTCCAGATCTGTTGCTACAGATGTTTGTGAATCTCTGTAATTGTGGAAGCTTATACTAATAGCGAACTGGCCCACTTCAAAAATGAAAGGGCATCACAGCCAAGGGGAGCACAAATCACATTCGTTTACAAATTTCTACAACCTCTTGTAATGTGATTTTCCACTATAAGAAGACTCTTTATTCTGTTGTTACTTTGTATCAATCACATAAAAGCCAACAGATGTTAAATTAACAAGCAATGTAGAAAGAAGGGATATAGTGTTTTTTCTCTATAGTTTAACGTTATTTTTTAGCTACTATGTATTAGTGACTTAAAAAGCAACGAATTGCAAAAACAATGTAAAAAGAAATGATATGTATTTATATATCTACCTTGCTTCTCGCCATTGAGTTCCAATATTTCATCAAAACTGTCTGTTTAATTTCAGAACGCTATGAACCTGCCTCCGGATAAAGCCAGATTACTGCGGCAGTACGACAACGAAAAGAAATGGGAACTCATCTGTGATCAGGTAAAGTAAATGTTTATGAGTAGAATGTAGCTAAAGTGATGTTTCGAATGGTTTGCAATGGATGCTGGAAGAGGGAATGCCCTTATCTTTTGCAGAAGGGGGCGGTAGATTCCTGGAATAGCCCTCCATTAAAGGGACACTATAGTCACCTGAACAACTTTAGCTTAATGAAGCAGTTTTGGTGTATAGAACATGCTCCTGCAGCCTCACTGCTCAATGCCATTTAAGAGCTAAATCCCTTTGTTTATGAACCCTAGTCACACCTCCCTGCATGTGACTTGCACAGCCTTCCATAAACACTTCCTGTAAAGAGAGCCCTAGTTAGGCTTACTTTATTGCAAGTTCTGTTTAATTAAGATTTTCTTATCCCCTGCTATGTTAATAGCTTGCTAGACCCTGCAAGAGCCTCCTGTATGTGATTAAAGTTCAATTTAGAGATTGAGATACAATTATTTAAGGTAAATTACATCTGTTTGAAAGTGAAACCAGTTTTTTTTTTTTCATGCAGGCTCTGTCAATCAGAGCCAGGGGAGGTGTGGCTAGGGCTGCATAAACAGAAACAGTGATTTAACTCCTAAATGACAGTGAATTGAGCAGTGAAATTGCTGGGGAATGATCTATACACTAAAACTGCTTTATTTAGCTAAAGTAATTTAGGTGACGATAGTGTTTCTTTAAAGTAGGAAAAGCTGTAGGTGACCTCCACTTTTAATATATTATATTGATAACGTGTTAAAGGAAGACACCAAGAAACATAACTCCAACTGCTTTCTGTAGTGGTTATGGTGCTAGGAGTGACCTGGCGCTATTCAAAAGTAAGGCGTCAAACTGTTACTCCCTGCTCCGTGACTCCATCACTAATGCCAGAGAGATGTATTTGTTATGGTCCTTTGAATGTTTCTTTAAAATATATGCAAAACAAATACTTAAAAACAAAACAAAGCCAACATAACAAACAACAACAAATAATCGAAAGACACTTGCATTTGAATTTCTTAAATTTGCTGCACATCCTCAGACTTACAGCTTCTGCAGTGAGCTTTGCCCAGACCAGGCGGCTCTACCTTCAGAGGTTTGTCATATTTGGTATTAAGGTTTCTGCTGCCTAAGCAGATACAGTGGCTACTATTTTAGTTTAGTTTGCACTCTGTGTTTCAATTCACAGCAATCCCTTAGTCTTTTGAATGCCACAATTTCAAATACTGTATGTTTGTCACCTTTGCTTTACAAATAACAACTTCCCTAGAACTGGGGCCAGTTTCCCACTTTTGACTGGTATGCCTAATGATTCCAAATAAATAAAACTTTTTTAAAACCGTATGCTAGACTCTTGTTAAAATTATGGACATGAAATTTAAAAGAATAAATCCGATTTTAAAAGAAGAATAATATTTATTATATAGTTTCGAGCAGCTTTAACATATAATGTTTCTGTTTTAGAGAAGTAATGGTTGTTTTCAAAATGCACTTTTGATTGTAGGCTTTTTTTCTTTTTTAAGTAGTTATTGTGTCACCTGAATAGTCTTCGTCGCTGTCAGGTTGAAATCCAATTAGGTCTGTGGTCATTGACTGTCACTCACTTCTCTTGCAGCGAGAGATGTTTGGCTTATTAACAAAATAGGTAAATCTCCAATTTCGTGTGAAGCTGCGTATCTCTCACTGAATGAATAGTGACAAAAAATTTATTTTTAACACTTGTCTTGTGTGAGTGAAACAGCCCGAAATAAATGATATGTCTTATATGTACATTGCAGGTAAACTTGTATTTTAAAGACAAACATTAGCAGGGTTATACACCAAAGTAAGAATTCAAAATAAATTTCAATTTTTAGGGTAAAGTAGTTGAACTGAAAATAGAGCTGATTTAACCCCTTAAGGACCAAACTTCTGGAATAAAAGGGAATCACGACATGTCACACATGTCATGTGTCCTTAAGGGGTTAAAGAATTCTTTCATTTCAGCTATTTGGACATTACATTTTAAATTCACTTTGAATTCTCACTTTAGTGAATAAAAGTCTAGGATTAATAATGTTAGAACTCATATGGCAGCTGGAGGGTTCTGGTAACAACATGTAAACAGTTGATGTCTGCTTGTCACCCCTCTTTTGAATGTAGATTTACAGTTAGTTAGACCATCAAATGTTTTTTTTCTAGTATGATTGACAGGTCTTTGGAAAGGTTAATCTGCCTGTGAGCATTTAGTAAACTGATGGAACTACAGGTATAGATATTACTGAGACAATAGGATTAAGCCATGTTCCGATGCCCTTGCTTATAGCACTTGCAACATTCATTAACCCAGTTTAGGAAGAGTACAGCCCCACTGGCTCTGATGGGATATTGAACTCTGTTCTAGAGTAGAATTTTTACTTTAATCGTATCCAGTTCATTATACACAGTACGGAATATTCAGCCACAAACTTCAAAGGATTTACATTACAGAGCTCACGTCATATATGGCTTTAACATGCAGTATGAAATTTACGAACATTTTTTTTTTTTTGTATTCCCTTGTGATTGTTTCTGGCTCTGATAAAACAGACTGTAGCGTTGAAACATCACTGGACGGATTTAAATAGATGCAGATTTAACAGATAGAATATCGCTGGTGTATTGGCTACTATTATGCTGTTAGGTTCATCCAAGCAACATGTGTTGTGCAAAATTAAAGGGACACTCGAGCATTCTAATTGAATAGATTTATTTTTACTGTTTGAGTGTGCCTTTCTTGTCATACATATCCCTTCTCCTTTATAAAATATAAAAAAAGTGTGTCAATTTACCAGTAAACCCACCAGCCCGATGCTTCTCGCACCTGATCTCTGGCTAATCCAGTGTTTCTCATAGAGAAACATTGGAGACCTCCTGAACAATCACGGTATTTGCCGCACTCAGCCAATTAGATATTTCTCACAGAGCAGCTGTGAATAATTTATATTATTGAAAGATGTAGTGGTTTTGGTGTCTAGAGTTTCCCTTGAATGGTGATATAAAATGGTGAGGAAATACATTTTATGGAATTATCATTTTATTGGCAAAGAATATGGAACAGGGTGGGCTCCTAAGCGCGAACTGGCCTGAACAAGTGCAAAAAGAAATCCCAAATCTGTACTGGTCCCAGGGATGAGGTTCCATTTGAGGCCTTACACAGACAAGGAAAAGGGAGGCTGGGTTAACCTCATCATAAAAAATAGTTTATTTTATGATAATTTATAATCATATTTGCTTGCCAGCACCCTATGACTTCCTCCTTCTCTCCACTGGTTATCTTCTGTAGTGCGCTCATAAAGAGACACTATAGCCACAAAAAGCGCTTTAGTTAATTAAGCAGTTTTGGTGTATGGATCATGCCCCTGCAGTCTCACTGCTCAATTATCTGCCATTTAGCAGTTAAATCACTTTGTTTATTGTGCATGTGACTTACACTGCCTTCCTGTAAATAGTCCTCTAATGTTAACACTTCATTTATTGCAAATTCTGTTTAATTTAGAATTTTTTATATCCTGCTCTGTTACTAGCTTACTAGATCCCACGGGAGCATCCTGTATGTAATTAAAGACTTTTAAAGTAAGTTAAATCTGAAAATTGTTTTCATGCAGGCTGTGTCAGTCTCAGCCAGGGGAGGTGTGGCCTGGGCTGCATAAACAGAAACAAATGTGACTTAACTCCTAAATAGCAGCGATTTAAGCAGTGAAACTTCAGAAGCATGATCTATACACAAAAACTGCCTTATTAAGCTAAAGTTGTTTTAGTGACTATAGGGTTTCTATTAATATTCTCCCTAGCCCCTCTATTTTGTATCCTCCCCAAACCTAAATATTTCTTACCCCCTATACCTTGTTATTATTATCTTCCTCAGGCACTGCACTGTTTGTTCTCTTTTAGTTTCACTGTTTTCACTGCAAAGTCCTCTCTGCTTACATGCTGCACAGTCCCTCTGTTTGCACACTCCCAATGTACTATCCCCAGTCCCCTCTCTTTGTGCCCATTCCAGCCACTCTTTATTAGTACCATGCTCTCCGACTGCATCGTAGTCAGTCCTTATTCCATTCACTCTGTTAGCACTCCCCCTAGTCTTTTAAATGAAACACCCTTTAACAATATAAATATTTTAGTAATATTAGTTGTTAGAATGCTATTTTGGGCTAAAATGTAAAATCACCATCGTGCACAGCATGCCGGTGAAAGGCATCCAATGGCGGCATTGCTCCCTCTCCATCCCACCCATGTCCCCCTCTCCTCCTGTCTTCCCTCCTCCTTCGAGGGAATGATGTGAAGGGAGAACTTGGCCTTTGTGCTGGAAATAGGTAACTTTTAGCTGTATTTTTTTTTCTATTGATCAGCCTATATATTCCATGATTACTGTGTTATTTCCAGCAAGCTTTCCTAATAAACTCTACCAATAAAACCACATTTGATAGACATGGACTAACATTCACTTGACCTTCAACCCTCGCAGGGATAATGGGAAATATAAGTTGATTTGCTGAAAGCAGGGGAATGTAAACACTATTTGGTGTACACTGCCTGTCCTGTCTACAGGTAAATTAAATCAATATTCCCTTCTGCTTCTTATTTGACAAAAAAAAGCTACACACATAAATAATGTTTACTGATATAAATATGCCATGAAACATCACAAGATGGAAACATAGTGGAGCATTTTGGAATTACCTACAGCCTGTTCCTCCTGCTTTCATGATGCAGATTTTCTCTTATATTCCTTCTGCACATCTTCTTCCCATTATTTTATCTCCTAATATACTTTTTTTTTACGTATTTAGTCTCTTCCTATCCCTCTCTCTCTCTTTCCTCACACTCTCCTTTTTTCGCCCTCATTTTCTGTCTTTCGTTCGTTCTTGCCTCTTGGTCTCCCCATTCTATGACTCGTTTATCCCTTCCTATATGACCTCTGTAATATCTTTGCTCTTTTCTGTATGTTACTGTATAACTAAATGGAATTAGCCGCACTTTCCCTCTCATTGACATTAATCTGCAACAAGCTCTTTCTTCTTTGTGTCCCCAAATGGCCTCACATAAGCCCTTTGCATCTTGGCAACAACAAAATGAATCTACAATATGTGTGAACAATATTGTACTTCTGTTATGGAGGAAAATGGATCCCGGATTGACGTGTTCTGCTGAGAATTGTATCATATTTATAATTGCTGCATATTTTCTGTATTTTCTTTCTATTTATTAAGTGCTTTGCTAGTAGGAAATGTACCGGCAGAGAAAAGTGACTGACTTTCTAGTGGTAAATGAATTCTGACAAATGACTAAATATAGAATATTTGGCAGAGGTTTCTACTATCCCTAGTGGATAAGCTCTCTGTAGGACAATAAGATAATTCTGTTATTTAATGAACCTAAATGTATCCATGTTCACACCTCAGTATGTGATACCCAGCGGTCTTAACTCAGCAATTAGAAAAAGTTCCTCTGATTTGGATATATCAATTATTAGTTAATGATTTCAGGTATTCATTTTATGGATTATGTGTTTAAATCTTACCAGGTTAAAAATGTGAGTTTTACTTGACTTTTCTTCGTCACAGCGCCAGTCTCCTCAGTGAAGCACCGCCTTTTCAGTGTTGATGATCTTAGCCAAGATAATGCATTTCCAAAGGAAGTGCCTCTAGTGGCTGTCAGTATGACAACATTTATTAAAACAAGGGGAGGATGGAACCCAGACCTCTTCATTGACATGAAGTGATCTGGGTGCCTATAATGTTCCTATAATGTTCCTTTAGATGTTTAATGAATAAATGCAACTCCCTTAAGGTGAATGCATCTACCACAATATTTGTCGATAATAGGTTTGCGGTTAACTAAATGAATGCTTTAAAGGAACACTCCAAACACTATAATCACTACTGCCATAACCCATAGTGGTTATGGTGCCAGAGTGGCAGTGCAGGACTTTGCTCTTTGGCTTAGAGTTCCATTTAAGAACAGCTTGAAGTGTCAGCTGATGGGAGGAGATGACCAGCACCCAGCAAATACAGGTGTGTTGCCAAACCTTTCTCACATGGTTTCACTACTTACCCTGGGAAGGCGACATGGGAATTCAGGCACCATAATCACTGCAGAATAGTACTATAGTGGTTATGGTACTTGGAGTGTTCATTTAACCCCTTAAGGACCAAACTTCTGGAATAAAAGGGAATCATGACATGTCACACATGTCATGTGTCCTTAAGGGGTTAAAAGTAAAGACTTAACAAGGTTACTCCCACCTCCCTCACTCCGCCCCACCAAAAAAAAAAATAACTAATGTGGTGTCTTGATTGTCATATTTCGAACCAGAATTCAAGTTTTTTCTTTAAAAGAGTGGAAACCTGAGTAAGTACTGTAGGAAATATTTCATTCAGATCTTTAGACTTGCCATATGATTGTTGAGATATAATATGAACGTTGACTGTAATATCCTGTTTATTTAAAAATGCGTCTCTGGCAATCTTTTCTGGCAAAAGTACAAATCCAATTTGGCAGAAGCAAATCGAATATATTTTTGGTTCCGGACATGAGAGCTCATTTATCAGGTTAAAGGCAGACAGATAAATCTAATAGAGAATATGTAGCCATCTGGAGTTGCCGAGATTAGGAAGGAAAAAAAATTAAAAAGTCATATTTGTGGTTATTTATTTTTCTCCTTAAATCACCACGGTGGTCTGCAGAAGTAAAGAAATAGCACAAAGTATTCATCTTCTGCCTGAAGATTTGTTACATAATATATTCTTTGTACTAGTGGATTGCTACTTACTTAAATGGCTTTCTAAAAATATTGGTGACTGCTGTCCCTACTAATTCAATAATCTGCATTGATATATTCCAGTTTGTAATAAGTGATTTTCATTTTGTGACGTTGATTACTCCAAGTGCTAAAAAGCCATTTACAACCATAAACTTAATAATGCATCATGTTTGTTTACCTGACATCCTCACCCTGACTCTGTATTACTGTCCCCTATCGTGACCCTTAACACTGTGTATTTACTTTAGAAACTCATGTCTGCTGCTCTGATAATTTGACTTTAACCACACATAGGAGGCTGCTGCAGGCTCTAGCAGGTAGTTAATAGAACAGAAGATAAGTTCTATATGAAACACAGTGTGCAATTAGAGAAATCTAAAAAGTAGACTATTTTCCAGGAAGTGTGGAGGTAGACTGTGTAAGTCTCAGCCAGAGGAGGTGTGGCTAGGCCTGCATAAACAACAAAGACAAGACAAAAAGGAGACTACTCACGTTTTACCTTCTGACACCTGTCAAAATAATAAAGAGAAAGCAGTTAGGCTTCGGGTCGGATATGTCACACATCTTCAACTTTATACCTCCTGTGTTGTTAGTCTGCAAAAGGTTTTGCCACAGTCACAGTAACCCAACTTTAATTTGCACTTACCCAACAACATGCGGTCTCTTTTCTTGACACAGTTTGAAGGCACTCTCTAAAACAAAGAATGCTACTGATATCATTGGGTCTAATCCCCTTCCTTCTTTACCTGGATGCATGTAAAGTGTTCTAAATTTCACTCTGCATTGTATTTTTACTAAATAAGGAAGTATTTACGTTTTATTTCATGGGAGTACTTTTCTTTTATCGCAGATAAATTTGGTCACCTACCTGATTATCTTGTAATCCGTACATTTTTTGTACTACAGACTTTTACAAACCCACTTCTTTTCATTTTGCTATGTAACCTTTCCTACAAAAAAATAAACTGCATAAAATAAATCACTCAACTCTGATTGCAATTGCTAAAAAAAACAACTACTTCATTTTCATTGCCCGTTGTCGTAAAGTGAAACTTTCTCTTGATAAACCTCAGGCCTAGTTGGCAGTTGCAGGATTATAGGCAACCCAAACATGTGACTCGAACGACCTTTGGCAAAAATCTATTATTCTTTCTTCCAAGACTAAGTAGTGTTCCTTTTAAATTGTGGCACAGACTTTAGTGGAAAAAGCTTAAGTCTAATGTGACAAGTTGGCCTTTGGTATCAAGCAGTACTTAAGATTATAGCATAAATTGCCAAGAATTTGAGACGAAGACAAGTATTGTGCAAGCAGGCTGTCCCACACTGTCATTTTGCGCTATAAAATACAGACAAATTGGGGATTATTCTTGCCTTGGTATTCGAATAATCTAAATTGTTATTAAAGACAGAAGGCGAATATTTTGCTTAACCCATTAAAGACACATGACATGTCTGACATGTCATGATTCCCTTTTATTCCAGAAGTTTGGTCCTTAAGGGGTTAAACCTCCTTTACTGATACCTCCAGCAGCAAAGAAACAGTTAACGCAAGTATCAGAAAACAGCCAATCAGTACGAGGACGGGCATATAAAACCCCCAACAGTCGCTCCCACTTTTTCACTCCCTCTTTTTGTGCTGCTGTGTCCTCTGCAGCTTCCACTCTGTTTTCTTGGCCGTGGCCTCTCCACAAGTGCCATTTTGGATTGCGCGACGAAGCTCCAACGTGGAGGCCCACACGCTTCGATGCTTCTTAGCATCTCCCTGCTGTATACTGGCTGTGTTCCAGGCTTATAGCACCAGATAAGGTGTCCCTTTCGCCAAAGTTTGATCCGTTCTTCATGAACTGTTTCTTTGCTGCTGAAAGTGGCAGTAAAGAAAGTTTAAGCTAAATATGAAGCCTCCTGTCTCACTATAAAATTATGTGGAGGTTACAGGTAGGGTAAAATAACATAAAATGAGAGTTGACTGCCTTTAGATTGGCAGTGAACTACATATCCTATCATCCTGTGCATTTGGATGACTGTTGGTAATGGAAGTTGTTTCTCAAACCTAATGTAAAATATATGCGTTTTTAAGAAGTGTAATCTGAATGCTACGGACACTGCTACTGGATTAAAAATAAATTTGTTGATATTTATTTACTGCCCATTTGCGAGAGCTATTAAATGGTAATTGATTATTATGCTGGTGAAATCCATCAGGATAACCAGTCCATTTTCAGTGGCAATTGACGATGACACAACAATACGAGTTTGGATAGTAGACCTAATGTGTGACATTCGATGTAGCCATTCAGATATGAAGTCCCTTCCATCCCCAAGTATAGATTTAAGTTCCAATTAAAGTCAATGAGCGCTCAATCCAAGAAGCACAAATTACCTGCTTAGCAAATGGTAAATCTGACCAGGGCTTGGGAGTAACATCATTTTAATTGTACAACTTACTAAATTTAAGAACTCATTAAGCCACCTACTCGATCTATACATTTCACTTACCTGATCCAAACATTCTGTTTGCCAGATTGTAGTAACCAAATGCAAATTCTAACAACTAAACATGAGAAGGATATCTTTTCAGTGTATCTATTTAGATTCTACTGTAGGATTGGCCCTTATCTCCGAGTTGTCTCTCTTTGGCTGTATTCATGTTTGGGAGGTATTTTAAACTTGTTTGGCTATATTGATGTTTCGGAGGTATTTTGAACTTGTTTTGAAACTAAAGCTACATTTATAGCCTTGTGCATAGTTATTGAATACATATCTAGATTAGTGATGTCGCGAACTTGCCGCGAACGGTTCGCCGCGGTTCGCTGCAAACCGTTCTTGGCGAACTCCGGTCAGCTGACACATCCCTGACAATCTCCGGCAGACCCTCCCTCCCAGACCCTCCTACTTCCTGGACAGCATCCATGTTGAAGCTGCCTTCAACATGGATGCTGTCCAGGACGTGGGAGGGTCTGGGAGGGAGGGTCTGCCGGAGATTGGCAGGGATGTGTCAACTGACTGGAGTTCGCCGCGAACGGTTCGTGGCGAACCGCGGCGAACCGTTCGCGGCAAGTGTACGCATAAATTTGCTTACATTCTAGCTCTTTTCTTACTCATTCTTTATGTTATTCTTGTTGACCACTGTCAGTATAAATATTGATCCATGTATTCTGTTTTTGTAGGAAAGGTTTCAAGTCAAGAATCCACCACATACGTACATCCAGAAACTGAAAGGATATCTGGATCCAGCAGTAACCAGAAAGGTAAGGGTGTTTGTGCAGAAATGTAAAAATATGCATAAAAATGTACCAATCTCTATGCATTTGCTTGGCCAGCCATTTTTATTATTATTTTATTATTCATATAGCACCAGCAAATTCCGTAGCGCTGTACAATGTTATTATCCATTATTTAGAAAGGCTTGGTGCCAATCCTCGTGTATCATATTTTATGACTGGCAAAATATGAGGAAATTGTATTAACACGATATGTTTATACAATCTGAGCAATCTGTGATACCTCTGTGATCCCTAACATGTTTACTATCCCAAAATACATTACAACACAAATGTAGATCTGTGCCTACATACATTGTATATTAAAGAAACACTATAGGGTCAGGAACACAAACATGTATTCCCCACACTATAGTGTTAAAAACACCATCTAGCCCCCCGAGCCCTCCTAAATTTAGTAAAATCTTAGCTTTATTCAAGTCTGCTGCTGCTGGATCTGCCTCTGATCTTCCTCCTTTGCTGACATCAACAGAAGTGGTGAAATGACCCAATCACAATGATTTCACATAAGATCATTGGATTGGCTGAAATTGTCAAGGAGGCAGATCAGGGGCAGAGACAGCACCAGCTAAACAAAGCCCTGACCAATCAGCATCTCCTCATAGAGATGCATTGGATCAATGCATCTCTATGGGGAAAGTTCAGTATATGCATGCAGAGGGAGGAGACAATGAATGGCAGTGCTGCTCACTGTGCAGCACTGTCCCAGGAAGCACCTCTAGCAGCCATCTGAGGAGTGACCATAGTTGCTCTGGTGACTATAGTGTCCCTTTAATGCCTATATTAATTTGTTCAATGTCATATCCCACATATATGTTCTAGTATTTCTCATTCAGTGCAAATCTTTGTAAAACTGTCAGAAAGATTGCAAGACACAAGATGCTGTATAATCACTATTAACTGATACTTCACTAATATATCTGTAAAGTATCAACTAATAAATACAAAGTTAAAGAAATGCAAAGTTATATTTTTATGTATCTTGGAATATTATTCTGTATACAGAATCATAGCTTAGTAATGTATTTATTCTTTTCCAAATATGTAATCAGGTTAAATGCATTGGCGAAAGTCATGAAGAGAAATTCTGTGTGACTGTCCAAAAAGTCTTTCAATGTTTCCGTATAACTGCAATAGGAGTAGGAACATGGTAGGCAGAATCCATTGTAGTAGACACTTTAGCTGTCATTATTTGATCCAGAATAGTTTAATAAATGAGAAAATACTATTTATGGTTGCATTAAAATTCCTCCCAGATAAGTGGCTAACAACAGACAAGAAGCCTATACAAGAAAAATAAATATTTTGGCAGGAAAGGATGAAATTTCCTAAAATAGAGCTTTATTGCAAAAAAAAAATCTATAATTGTTAGTGTTCAGTGTGCCCAGATGTGTTCATATCCTGTGCTGAGGCCTTATGTGCAATTTGTGAAGAAGGCACACACCAGACTGCAGATCGTATTGCCATTTACCTTGTCTTGTTTCGTAGTTCAGACAATCCTCGCTTTGTGATTCTGTACAATTGGCTTATACTATGGCCTATAAGTTAACTCTATTCATTATTAAAAAAATTTCCTTTAAAAATAGCTGTGGGCCCCCAAAAAAGGCCGATCCCATGTGGCAAAAGTATTTTGTAACAATTATAAATATAAATATAAGCATTTCTGAAAAGAACTTAAAATTTTCAAAATATCATTAAATTCAATTAAAATTAATATTTATTCAAAGCTATTTTTCAAATAACTGGGGGAAGGATTTTCCTGTTACACCATGGACTTCATTTTTAAGGATAATAGCAGCAACCCATGGCTCAGATAGTTTTGCTCTGTTTTTGTGCAAAATTCATCTAAGTAAAACTTTTTATAATCAGTTTAAGATCAGGGTTCTAATTGCAAATCACATATTATATATTGTTTGAGGTGTGGTTGTAGGGAATTTTGAAAGTGATGATCATTTGTTGAAAATGAATAACAAGGAACACAGGAATCCAGGTAAGGACTGAAATGACAGGAATGAAAAGTCCATCTCTTTGAGCTAATGAGGAAATATTAGGAAGTAGCTCATCAGTGCCACAGCTGATTTTTTTTTTTTTTGCTTAATTCTTTTTATTAAATTTTTTCATGAAAATATTAATAGACAAAAGCAACACCCGGGGGGGGGAGGGGGGAACCTTACAGGGAAAAAAAAATAAGGATTCCCATCCCCATTAAACAAACATAAATACAATGTTCTCTTTCAAATTTCATCAATAAGCCGTCTAGAACACAATCTGGTAACATAAACATCCTATCAAATGGATATCATGGTCCAAAAACGGCCTAAATAAAGCCTTATAAATAAAATAGACACAGCTGATTTAAGATTTATTCTGGACTCATTTAAGAATTACCTGAGATTGAATCAAGACCGTGAAGGTCTTTCTCTCAGTTCCTGAAGATATTTTGTATCTTTCATTTTTTCATTTTTATTTGAGAATATAATGACAATTTCATGCTAATGGTGAATGTTTAGCGTCATTGGAAAAAATATATTTTGTAATATGTTTTATGGATGTATCAGATTTTCTGTCTTTTTCTTTCTTTTATCTCATACGATGTAATTGTCTTGGGGAAAAATACTAAAAACATTAAAATAAAAAAAAGAAGAAAAAAAAGAAATAAAAGTCTGTCACTGTTAAATATTGACTCTAACCGGGTACTGTGAGAACACAAGCAAATCTAAAAAGAGTGTGTTTCACTATTAAACACAGACAAAAATTAGTGCGAAAAAAGGAGCTTTAGTTGGTTCTTGCTTGAGATATTCGATAATGTTAGAGTTTTAAGATATAAGCTGCAGGATTTGGAGATAAGCTGGATATAATGAGTGAAGCGCATGCATTGTAAAAAGAAAAAGCCATAAAGCCGAAAAACGCGTTGGCTTGGATGGATAATAGTAGCTAACCTGACGAGAGACTGAAAAGAGTGAGTTACTGCTAGGAGAAGAAAAAACAAGTGACAACTCGTTTGCCATCTAGTTAGCCACACATGACAATAACAAGTTTAAAACTAAAGTATGTGGTTCTCAAACTGAAAGTTTAATGTAAAATAAGTGAATTGAGACTGGGAGTGATAGGTACATCAGAAAAGTTCAATGGCTAATGTTATGAAGGGCGACAAGAAATGGGTGGATTGCAATGTTTAATCCTGTTTTACTTTGGTATTTCCGTTTAATCAGTAATGGCCATTCAATCTTTTCTGTTGCAACTCTTAAAGTTTAAAAAGATGAAGTATCTCGGAGGAAATCCAGAGTAGTGAAGACACACCATGTAGTGAGGACACAGCTGTGTGTATGTTTGTTAGGTGTAATTTACTAGGCTGTTATCAATGTCAATTTAATATATGGCAATGAGAAATTATATTTGACATTCTAAAGTAAAATAACGGGTTGTGGAATGATTTGATGCAGTGTTTCTGGAAATGACATAATATTTCCCAGAATCACAGTTTATCCTTTGGCACAATTGTAGTAAACCACAGAGCTGTTCAGATTGGTATCACTACCTAGTACCCTCTTTCTTACACAATTGCACTTTCCCACCACATGCACCACAATTATGTCAAATGCAAACAGGAGACCTCAGATATGCTTTACAGTTAGATTTTTTAAAGGGAAGATTTAAAAATGTGAAGTCTCAATTTTCAGTTTTTGTTTTTTTTTTTTTGTATTCTTATTATTATTATTATTATTATTTTAATTCTTTATTTTTGCTGCGCGTGAGAAGTTACAATCAGACCACGCCACAACAGCAGAAACACAGACAATAAAAGCCATAGAAAAAAAACATTTGTATGTCAGAAACTGCATATTTTGTTTGGTATTAAGCAAACCGGCACAATTGACACGTCTAAAGCTGCATCAGGAAAAGGCATAGTTAGAGATCGATAGACATGCGTATATGATACAGGGTTAAGTGAGGTTTTATGGTAATTTGTGACAGCTCGACAACATAAAAACTATAGCTTCTGATGCCAAAACAGAGAGCTGGGGTAAGCATCGCAAGAAAATATAATATTTCACCCAAGGCACCCCACTAAAGAGAGCATCGGCAAATGCCCACTGTTTTAGTACATAGGAGCGGACCTGTAGGTTGAGTGATTAACTCAGAATACAATATGGCAGTGGAATAGCTTGTGAGACATAATAACAAAAGTTAAGGAGAACAGAATAAACATGGACACTTATAAAAGTCTCATCATAGTTGAGGCATGTATGCAAGTGTATACTTTATTATTAGTATTATTATTATTATTATTATGTGCCAAATTGTTATACTAATTTTATTTTAAAAATGCTTTAATATACTTATAATTTCTGTTGGAATAGTTTTAAAAAAATACTTTTTTTAACAAACCTACAGCAATTCCTCATCCCTTTTAAAATAGAATTTCTTAATCTACAGCACATCTGACATTGTGTAAGAATACCTCAATATGACAATGGAATAATATTTGGTAAATATGGTTGATTTAACCCCTTTCATACCAAGCCCTTTTTGTATCTGACACTTGGGGAGCAAATCCCGTGTGTACATTTAGGTTAAAAGTTTGGATATAGATTGCTTGTCAGATATACTGTACATAGAATTTTAAAATAAGATAACTGATATAATTTCTTGTAATTTATTCATTCAAACTACACAAATATCCTCATATGGTTAATAGTACAACTTTCTAAAAAGGTAATTAGAGTTAAAAACAAATATGTATTTAGGGAAAGAATAAAAAAATATTAGCTTTAATAAAAAGTCATTGTGCTGCTTAATCAAAAAGTATTTTTTTTCTCTATTTTTGCATTTGTAGAAATTTAGGAGGCGAGTACAGGAATCCACTCAAGTTTTACGAGAACTGGAAATATCTTTGAGAACAAACCACATAGGGTAAGAGAGAGCTTGAAAATTGTAACCTTGGATGTTGTTATTTGCAGTGAGATACACCGTATTCCTTTCTGTATGTAATGGAACAGAGGAGACTGATTTGACTATAATTGGAGCTGCCACGTTATGTCAATGGCATAGAAATAATCTTTGCTCTTTTTGTACATTTGTTTAACACGTATAAATGACATTTTTGGGTTACTTTATGCAAAATCAGTTTGTGTAGTGTACACGTTTGCCAGTATCAAGTTTCTAATGTCCTGGGGTTTGGCTCACAAGTGATGTTCTTGTTGAAATAAAAAAGCATCGATGCTGGGAATTGTGTGAAAACAAGCGAGGCATGTTCAATTATACAATTACATTCTTCCATCAGTCCAACCCCTCCTCACTCATCACTTTCTTCCTATCAGTCCAATCCCTCCTCACTTACATCACTCCCTTGCATCCCAATGCTCAGCATACTCCGCCACCAACACAATTGGTCTGCCAACCCCACACACATCACTTTCAGCCAATCACACACATTTCCCATATTCACTAACAACAACACTCAACCTTCACATTAACAACACACAGCAACTACACACTCTTGCACACACAGCACATAACCACCTCCACATAACCGAGCCCAGGGCTGCAGGAGAGGCCTCAATATGCCATCTGGAGTAGGAACGTGGTAGGCAGAATCCGTTGTATGACTAGGGCCCTTTGAATATCACTTGAGTAAATAACACTCAATGATATAACCTTAGAATTACCACCTCAAGCCAAGGGCGTACCTAGAGCATTTGGCACCCGGGGCGGATCCTGTGTTTGGCACCTTCCCTCCCCTTAGTACGCCACTGCCTCAAGCATAATGGGCAAAATGCATTATGTTATGTTTAGTTACAATCCAACCAAGCAAGATGAGACTTAATTTACTGGTTTGCGTGTTGGCATCATTATTTTTAATTTTTGTTTTTGTAACATGCAACAACTGCCATGTTTTAATTTTTATCAATTATCTAAAATAAAATGTACTTACGTATTAATGTGCTTAATAAAAAGTGTTTTTTTTGTTAACTACATCAATTATGCAAAGACTTTCAGTATTCATGAGCAACAATACCTCATAATTCTATCAATTAGATTTTATAAGGCACATAAACGCCGCCGGTCTTATATTGCCAAACTGTGAGCTAAGCAGTTCTGGTGCCAAAATAAAGAGAGAATTTGGATACCTACTGCAGACTTGTCGTGTTACCCATTTGCGATTTGCTCTCTGTAAACCTGAATATTATAAATTTAGTGAGATGGAAAAACCTTGTCTTCCCATAAGTCTCTATTTTTAGTTTAACCACAAAGTTTAGTCTGCCGTTTCCATACATATGGTGTTGTGATGGCAAGTACGTCCAATCCATCATATATGTATTTATTTATTTTAATGCTCATTTTTTACACCCTGCACACTCTCTACATCATACATAGCTAATGTTCATAAAGTTTATTGTGTTTTTTTCTACACGTTTTTTTTTTATTTTCTGCTCTTTAATAAATAAGAAGCAAGTTAGACAAAAAGCATAATTTATTCCTCCTTAAAGGGACACTATAGGCCCGCAGACCATTACATTTAATTGAAGTTATCTGGGTGCAGTCTCCCTATTGCACTTAGTGCTGCATGTAAAACCTTGCAGTTCCAGAGAATGTTTACACTCTGTTCCAAATTATTATGCAAATTATATTTTTCTCATTTACCTAAATAATTGATGTAAATAACAGTCAGCATAATTCTCATGTTATCAGCTATTAAGAGTACAATTCAAATTCTATTGAACAAACCTCCTAATGATAACAGTATAATTTTTAAACAAAAAAACTTAAAATACACTGTTCCAAATTATTACGCACAGTAAGTTTCAAAACACTTTATAGGTTGTAAAGAACCGAAAATTGCCATTTGTTGTGTTTGCAGCATATTCACTGAACTCAAAAGCTATTTCAATCAAACTTATAACTTATACAGGGAGTGCAGAATTATTAGGCAAATGAGTATTTTGACCACATCATCCTCTTTATGCATGTTGTCTTACTCCAAGCTGTATAGGCTCGAAAGCCTACTACCAATTAAGCATATTAGGTGATGTGCATCTCTGTAATGAGAAGGGGTGTGGTCTAATGACATCAACACCCTATATCAGGTGTGCATAATTATTAGGCAGCTTCCTTTCCTTTGGCAAAATGGGTCAAAAGAAGGACTTGACAGGCTCAGAAAAGTCAAAAAATAGTGAGATATCTTGCAGAGGGATGCAGCACTCTTAAAATTGCAAAGCTTCTGAAGCGTGATCATCGAACAATCAAGCGTTTCATTCAAAATAGTCAACAGGGTCGCAAGAAGCGTGTGGAAAAACCAAGGCGCAAAATAACTGCCCATGAACTGAGAAAAGTCAAGCGTGCAGCTGCTACGATGCCACTTGCCACCAGTTTGGCCATATTTCAGAGCTGCAACATCACTGGGGTGCCCAAAAGCACAAGGTGTGCAATACTCAGAGACATGGCCAAGGTAAGAAAGGCTGAAAGACGACCACCACTGAACAAGACACACAAGCTGAAACGTCAAGACTGGGCCAAGAAATATCTCAAGACTGATTTTTCTAAGGTTTTATGGACTGATGAAATGAGAGTGAGTCTTGATAGGCCAGATGGATGGGCCCGTGGCTGGATTGGTAAAGGGCAGAGAGCTCCAGTCCGACTCAGACGCCAGCAAGGTGGAGGTGGAGTACTGGTTTGAGCTGGTATCATCAAAGATGAGCTTGTGGGGCCTTTTCGGGTTGAGGATGGAGTCAAGCTCAACTCCCAGTCCTACTGCCAGTTCCTGGAAGGCACCTTCTTCAAGCAGTGGTACAGGAAGAAGTCTGCATCCTTCAAGAAAAACATGATTTTCATGCAGGACAATGCTCCATCACACGCGTCCAAGTACTCCACAGCGTGGCTGGCAAGAAAGGGTATAAAGAAGAAAATCTAATGACATGGCCTCCTTGTTCACCTGATCTGAACCCCATTGAGAACCTGTGGTCCATCATCACATGTGAGATTTACAAGGAGGGAAAACAGTACACCTCTCTGAACAGTGTCTGGAAGGCTGTGGTTGCTGCTGCACGCAATGTTGATGGTGAACAGATCAAAACACTGACAGAATCCATGGATGGCAGGCTTTTGAGTGTCCTTGCAAAGAAAGGTGGCTATATTGGTCACTGATTTGTTTTTGTTTTGAATGTCAGAAATGTATATTTGTGAATGTTGAGATGTTATATTGGTTTCACTGGTAATAATAAATAATTGAAATGGGTATATATTTGTTTTTGTTAAGTTGCCTAATAATTATGCACAGTAATAGTCACCTGCACACACAGATATCCCCCTAACATAGCTAAAACTAAAAACAAACTAAAACTACTTCCAAAAATATTCAGCTTTGATATTAATGAGTTTTTTGGGTTCATTGAGAACATGGTTGTTGTTCAATAATAAAATTAATCCTCAAAAATACAACTTGCCTAATAATTCTGCACTCCCTGTATTATAATTTAAGTGTCACAAAGGTGAAATATTTTGTTTTTCAGTTTAACTCATGGATGGCATTGTGTCTCAGGGCTCTTTTGATCACTGAAAACAATCTCGGACACCTGTGTTAATTAAATTGATAGGTGAGCCCAATTTAAGGAAAAACTACTAAAGGAAGGTGTTCCACATTATTAAGCAGAGCACCATTTTCATGCAATATGGGGAAGAAAAAGGATCTCTCTGCTGCCGAAAAGAGTGAAATAGTTCAATGCCTTGGACAAGGTATGAAAACATTAGATATTTCACAAAAACTTAAGCGTGATCATCGCACTATTAAGAGATTTGTGGCTGATTCAGAGCACAGACGGGTTCGTGCAGATAAAGGCGCATTGAGGAAGATTTCTGCCAGATCCATGCATCGGATCAAGAGAGCAGCTGCTAAAATACCATTACATAGCAGCAAACAGATATTTGAAGCTGCTGGTGCCTCTGGAGTCCCACAGACATCAAGGTGTAGAGTCCTCCAGAGTCTTGCAACTGTGCATAAACCTTCTATTCGGCCACCACTAACTAATGCTCACAAGCAGAAATGGCTGCATTGGGCAGAAAAATACATGAAGACTAATTTTCAAACAGTCCTGTTCACTGATGAGTGCCGTGCAACCCTGGATGGTCCAGATGGATGGAGTAGTGGATGGTTGGTGGACGACCACCCTGTTCCAACAAGGCTGCGACATCAGCATGGCGGTGGTGGAGTCATGTTTTGGGCCGGAATCATGGGAAGAGAGCTGGTCAGTCCCTTTAGGTTCCCCGAAGGTGTAAAGACTGACCACTTTCTTCCTTGGTACAGAAGGAAGAACTATGCTTTCCATGATAAAATCATCTTCATGCATGACAATGCACCATCTCATGCTGCAAATAATACCTCTGCATCAGTGGCTGCTATGGGAATAAAAGGAGAGCAAGTCATGGTGTGGCCTCCATCCTCCCCTGACCTCAATCCTATTGAGAACCTTTGGAGCATCCTCAAGCAAAAGATCTATGAGGGTGGGAGGCAGTTTACATCCAAACAGCAGCTCTGGGAGGCAATTCTGACATCTTGCAAACAAATTCAAGCAGAAACTGTCCAAAAACTCACAAGTTCAATGGATGCAAGACTTGTGAAGCTACTATGAAATAAGGGGTCCTGTGTTAAAATGTAACGTGTCTGTTAAAATGTTTAAAAAGTTTAAATGTTGTTATAAGTTTGATTGAAATAGCTTTTGATTTCAGTAAATATGTTGCAAACACAACAAATGACAATTTTCAGTTCTTTACAACCTATAAAGTGTTTTAAAACTTGCTGTGCCTAATAATTTGGAACAGTGTATTGTAAGTTTTTTATGTTTAAAAAAATACTGTTATCATTAGGAGGTTTGTTCAATAAAATGCGAATTGTACTCAATAGTTGATAACATGAGAATTATGCTGACTGTTATTTACATCAATTATTTAGGTAAATGAGAAAAATCTAATTTGCATAATAATTTGGAACAGGGTGTATAACAATGATTGACAGGTGGCATCACTCAGATCCAGGAGTGAGATAAAGAAAGGGGTGTGGGTTTCTACATTAAATTTTATTTTTTTCCCCAGACATCATTAACACATAATGGATAAGTATAGGGAATAAGTAAACATAAGATGAAAGAGACACGATAAGCACCAAAACAACCTCAGTTTAATGAAGTGGTTTTGGTGTAAAGATTATGCCCCTGCAGTCTCGCTGATCAAATCTCTGCCATTTAAGAGTTAAATCACTTTGTTTATGCAGCCCTAGCCACACCTCCCCTGGCTGACACTTACACAGTCTCTCTATTCACTTCCTTAAAAAGAAGTCTGCATTAAAGGGATTGCCTTATTGCATACTTAATTTAGAATATATTTGCTCTTGCCCTGTTAATTCCCTGCTCGTGCCTGCAACAGCCTTCTGCGTGTGATTAAAGTTCAATTAATAAAGTAGGCAATACGAACTTCTAAAGTAAACACTTTGCTCAGATTGCTGATAGATCAGGGATATGGTGTCATTTCCATTCCCCTTCCACAGAGCATTTTGAGAGAGCATGATCGGTCACAGGACTGTAATTTAAATGCCAATCAGTAGCACTGCTAACAAGAGGTGAGGGAGGAAAAGAGAATTATTTTTATTTATTTTTTTCTGGGTACTTGCTGGCGCTATCTCAGAGGCAGTGTCCCCTTTTCCTTTTTTTGGCAGTGCCCCATCCAAATTTGTGTTCCGGATCCGTTCCTGCTTGCAGGAAATGTACTTAGGGTATATGAGAATTTTGGGGGTATATGGTTTTGTTACATTTGCAGTATGTGGATTTTTAGGGATAAAATATAATCTCAAAAACTTTATTTTTCTTATCATTCAATCGATAATTGATAAATTTAACATGGGGCTTGGATAACAGCATTACAGTATGCATTGTAGATAAGTTGTATACATGATAGATATCTGCCATACAGTATGGTATGCAGTGTAAGTAGCAATTGGCAGAGGTAAAAACAGAATACAAACAGTATCTTAAAGAAAAGGGTTTGTATGATAAAATAAAGTTAATGTTTATTTCCTGGAATACCAAGTCATACGCCATGGAGAATAACACTGCATTATATTGGAACACATGAGTTAATTAAATGAAGGAAAGTGTTAAGCTAAAATAAGCTAATCTATACTTGGCATAAGGCTTTGATGGCTGCATTACAGTGTACAATGGAAGTACGATGCAGATGGTATGTGTGATATAGGCAGCGATTGACAAAGATAAAAGCAGATTAACACACGGTATCTTGGTATCTTAAAAAAGAAAGGAAGTATGAGAAAATAAATGCACATAATGTAACTATTGACTGGGTTACCAGGCCGTACACCATGGAGTCGGAGAATAGCAATATAGTATATTGTACTTTATGTATAGAAAGAGGGCTTGAGAAGAACGTTAAGCAGGGAAGTAACAGTAGGTTGAGTAGAGAATAGTCATAAGGGAAAATAAATTATGTAGAAGAGAAAAACAATTGAGAATAGAATAAGCAAATTAGTAAAGGGAGAAGAAAATATGGAACAAAAAAGGAATCGCCCACGTGAAGATCTAGTGCAGGGGTTCTCAACCCAGTCCTCAGGACCCCCTACAAGTCCAGGATTTGGGGATTACCTGGGTGTGTCTCAGGTGTTTAGAAAAAGGGGGGGGGAAAAAACACCTTAGACTCTAAGGTGTTTTTTTTTTCTTTTTCTAAACACCTTAGACACACCCAGGTAATCCCTAAACCCTGGACTGGTAGGGGGTCCTGAGGACTAACGTTGAGAACCCCTGATCTAGTGGGATGTCCTGGGGAGCAATAAATTGCCCCAGAACAAACCAGGAGAGCCGGTCCTAGCACACCTAAATCATGGAATAATACTTGCCAGCAGAAGATAAATATGTCTGTCCAGGGCTGTTACTGGGGGGTGCGGACCACCCAGGTGCTCTGAACGTAGGCATGGTGTTTGGTGCTAGGCTTCGCCCACTCATGTTGATCTCCCCTCTTCTAGTTAGGCCCCTACACTCCACCGGTTTGTGCCGCTGGTGAAATCCAGCCCCATCCACCTCTAAAACTTTAGAATTGTTCCCAATATTCTTGTAAAATATTATCCAATACATTTATATTATGCAAATTTCCTTTTTTTTTTTTACTTTAGGAATACCTAACCAACAATGTGTACACGTTTGTTTGTTTTATACTCCATTTATTGGTATGCTTCCTATTCTTCAACAAAATGTTTGAACAAACACAACTGACAAGATTTTATATTTGCTGTGAAGAAATTTGACATAGTTGACATAGGCAGAGAAATAAACTATTAGAAATGCTGTTTTCTTTTGTGATACAATCTTTCTTAGATGGATCTAATAAAGGAACCATCTGATTTTTATTTTTTTTGTGTGTGCTCATTTTGCATTTTACTTTTACTTTGGGGAAGATGTCCTTTAAGAATTTTGAACAAAATCTCCATTGAGACATCCTTTGTTTATCTTTGCAAGTCCTACACATGTTACCACTGCAGTTGTTTTGATTGTTGCGGATGTTCTCACTGGCAAAACAATGTATCTTTTACGTGCTTTTTTTACATGCAGTAGTTATAATAAAAATGATGAAATACTCTGCACATGTGTATTAGAATGCAATCTGACAACATTTCCACAAATGCAGATTTCTAAAAATATCAAGTGGCCTATTTTTTTAACTTTTCATCAAACAACCTCTATAGCAGGGATAAGCAACCTCTGGCACTGCAGATGGCGTAGACTATGTCTCCTTTGATGCTTTGTCAGCATTATGGCTGTTTGAGCATTATGGGAAATGTAGTTAACAAGATCTTGAGTTCCGAAGGTTGCCTACCCCTGCTCTACAGTGTTCCCATCACCCTCCATTTATCTTCTTCCGAGATTACTAAATAGTTTGACATATTAGAGTTACTGTGGGGAAGGTGAAGGTGCAGGGGATGGGGGTTTTTCTATGCTAAATATAATTTGGATTACTTTGAATAGAAATCAAAGCGTAACTGGAAGAAAGAAGATTTTGTCTAAGACAAAGAAAAGGTTTTTTTTTTACTGTAAGAACAATAAGGGTGTGGAATTCTCTTCTTGAAGAAGTGGTTTTATCAGAGTCCATACAGATGTTCACACAACTAGATGCATACTTGCAACAGAATATTTAAGGATAGAATTTTTCAATGTAGGGTAATAACTGTTTGATCCAAGGATAAATCTGACTGCCAGATTTTTTTCCTAGTTTGTTGCAAAATTGGAAGTGCTTCAAATTGGGTTTTTTTGGCCTTCTTTTGGATCAACAGCAAAAAACAAATGTGAGGAAGGCTGAACTTGATGGACGCAAGTCTCTTTTCAGCTATGTAACTATGTAACTGTGTAACTATGTAATAACAGAGGTATACATATTGTTGGGAGGGAATGCTTTTAAAACAATAAAAAATCAAAAACAGAATGTAATTCTTTAAATAATTGAGCATTCCATGTTGATGTTTTGTTTTTCAGGTGGGTGAGAGAATTTTTGAATGAAGAAAATAAAGGCTTGGATATTCTGGTGGAATATCTTTCGTTTGCACAATACGCAGTCACGTAAGCGTAATATGTTATTTAAAATCTCATTATATTATTATACCTACCGTCAGCTCTGAGTCTCTGCTAAACTGCTCAACTCTTTTCCTGACTGCTGACTTCCATTGATTTGTGCTGATGTGCCTGCTAATAGGCAAGACTAAATTATAGATCAACTGACAGGGCTATTCACGAAAGTGAGCATTCAAAGTGACTTCAAAGTGAATTTTAAATTCAAGGTGAAAATAGTCAAACAGGAAACATTCTGTAATCCAGCTCTGCTTTCAGTTCGAGTACTCTGGCCTTAAATTTGAAATTCACTTTGTATTCTGACTTTAGTGGAAAAACTCGGTATGACTATAGCTGAGTTGAGGAATTTGTCCAGATTTGCAAGATAATGCATCTTGGACGTAAAAACCCAAGGGCAGAGTACAGAATATTTGATAGAGTCCTAACCTCAACATCTGAGGAAAGGGATTTAGGGGTGATTATTTCTAATGACTTAAAGGTAGGCAGACAATGTAATAGAGCAGCAGGAAATGCTAGCAGAATGCTTGGTTGTATAGGGAGAGGTATTAGCAGTAGAAAGAGGGAAGTGCTCATGACATTATACAGAACACTGGTGAGACCTCACTTGGAGTATTGTACACAGTACTGGAGACCGTATCTTCAGAAGGATATTGATACCTTAGAGAGGGTTCAGAGAAGGGCTACTAAACTGGTTCATGGATTGCGGGATAAAACTTACCAGGAAAGGTTAAAGGATCTTACCATGTATAGTTTGGAGGAAAGACGAGACAGGGGGGAAACATTTAAATATATAAAGGGAATCAACACAGTAAAGGAGGAGACTATATTTAAAAGAAGAAAAACTACCACAACAAGAGGACATAGTCTTAAATTAGAGGGACAAAGGTTTAAAAATAATATCAGAAAGTATTACTTTACTGAGAGGGTAGTGGATGCATGGAATAGCCTTCCAGCTGAAGTGGTAGATGTTAACACAGTAAAGGAGTTTAAGCATGCATGGGATAGGCATAAGGCTATCCTAACTATAAGATAAGGCAAATGACTAATGAAAGTATTTAGAAAATTGGGCAGACTATATGGGCCAAATGGATCTTATCTGCCGTCACATTCTATGTTTCTATAAATATTTCTACTTTTCCTAAATAATACAAATTAGATTTCAATGCACTACAATTCAGAGTTTACAAAACACCCCATAGAGTAAGCAAAGCCCACACAAAATAAAACAAATAACATACAAAAACATAGAATAATCTAAGTCCAAAAGAAAAAATACTGTTAGAAGAATAAAATATTTTATGGACTTTTTTTAATGCCTCAAAACTCTGCAGTAAAGCAGATTTTTGTAATACAAATTCTGCTCATCTTCTACAGTTTTTTTCTTCTGTTTATTATTTTTTAATACCTATACCAAAATATTAATAAAAAGAGTGGTATGTATTATCGTCAACAAAACAATAATTTCTCTACTTTTCTCCAGTTTATAAATCAATTAAATAACGCAATATTACACCAGAGGACTGTTTTTTAAAACCACTTTCCTGACGCTTGCTGTTCTCGTATATGCTCGTTTTTGTAAGACTTGGCAGCCACACTGTATTATTCATGTTTCATTAATGCTATGATGGCAAATTTAATTTTTAATATTATTACTAACATTTGAAAAATGGCATGGAGCATGCAGGCTGTCTTGTTTGGGGATATTCCCAAACGAGTAAACACGCTACAAGTGGCTTGTCATCTGCTCACAAGAGGGAGATACTTTATTACTCAGATATATAATATGCTTATGTGTCGCAGTCCATTCATTTGACTAATTTCATTGCTTTTTTGTGCTTTTAAATGGACTCACTAGGTACCATAACCACTTAATCTCTTTCACAAATCTCAGTATAGTAAGTAATACATTTGCAAAATATAGGCTTAAAATTAAAAAAATAATAATATCTAGACCAATCTAAAAAATATTTCCAAATTGTCTATTTTGGTCTAAACTTTGCAAATTGGTTCTCAACTCACTGTTTAGTGGATAGAACCCTTGTCAAATGTGAAAACAAAAATGTGTCCAGTCTTGACAGTGCATCTGTTGTAGAGCTACGTTAGCCATACATCACTCGTAGTTGTCTGTTAGCTGCTATTTAACAGATTATTAAAAGAATGACTTTCCAATAATTGGAAAGTCAAAAGAAGACACATCTGATCTGTACTATTACTAACACCTTGTATAGCTCAAATATTAAACTCTACTGCAAAGAACCCATGCATTCTTGATTGATGCTTTCACTTTAAATATTCCCTAGTTGTATTGTGAAAATGCTACCAGCAGCTATATTATTTGGAGGGTTATTGCTAAACCAAAATTGTTGGAGAACTGACAATTTTTTCCATTTTGTTCAATTTTTCTCAACATCTCCTTTGTTTAAATTTACCATTCCCTTGTCAAATATCTCTGTCAGAATGGTTACCCAGCAATCTGTAAGAACCATAAATCAGCTTGTAACCAATAGTCTGCAGAGATCACCTTACTTTTTTTGACAGAGTTTTAATTGCTTCTGTGCTTTTTTATTTCCTTTTAGGTATGACTTTGAAACTTTAGAAAATAATGTGGAAAATAATGTGGATAAATCCAAGCCTTGGAGTCGGTCCATCGAGGACTTACATAGAGGAAGTAATTTACCGTCACCTGTTGGGAATAGCATTACTCGATCAGGCAGACATTCTACGTTACGGTAAGAAAGACTGAACCCTCAGATAAAATGTTGCATTTCTAAAAATACGTTTCAATCACAAAATATCACAACCAGCTCAATTTGCGCTGGACAGTCCTGTCCTTGGCTCACTAGCATAAAAAAAAAAAGAAAAAAAGAAAAAAAAAAAAAAGCCATAGCCTTACCTCCCCTGGTTGTGACTGACACAGCCTGCTCAAACACAAAATACTTTCTTTTTCAATCAGATGTAACTTACTTTAAACATTTTCATTTCCTGTTCTGTAAATTGAACATTAATTACATACAGAAGGTTCCTGTAGGATCTAGAAAGCTATTAACAGAGCAGGAGATGTCATTCTAAATTAAACAGAATTTGAAATAAAGGAAGTGCAAACATTAAAAGACTCTATACTGGAAGTGTTTAGGAAGGCTGTGTAAGTCACATGCATGGAGGTGTGACTAGGGCTTCATAAACAAAGTGATTTAACTCCTAAATGAGCTGAGATTGCAGGAACATGATCTATACACCAAAACTATAGACTATAAACTCTTCAACCCATTGTTCCTGTAAGTTTTCTTGTAATTGTCCTATTTATAGTTAAATCCCCCCACTCATAATATTGTAAAGCGCTACGGAATCTGTTGGAGCTATATAAATGGCTATAATAACATTAATTATAATAATAAAGCTGCTTCATTAAAGGACCACTCTAGGCACCCAGACCACTTCAGCTTAATGAAGTGGTCTGGGTGCCAGGTCCTTCTAGGGTTAACCCATTTTTTTTATAAACATAGCAGTTTCAGAGAAACTGCTATGTTTATGAATGGGTTAAGCCTTCCCCCTAATCCTCTAGTGGCTGTCTCATTGACAGCCACTAGAGGCGCTTGCGTGCTTCTCACTGTGATTTTCACAGTGAGAGCACGCAAGCGTCCATAGGAAAGCATTGTAAATGCTTTCCTATGCGACGGGCTGAATGCGCGCGCAGCTCTTGCCGCGTGTGCGCATTCAGCCCAGAAGGAGGAACGGAGGAGGAGAGAAGGAGGAGAGCTCCCCGCCCAGCGCTGGAAAAAGGTAAGTTTTTACCCCTTCCCCCTTCCAGAGCCGGGCGGGAGGGGGACCCTGAGGGTGTGGGCACCCTCAGGGCACTATAGTGCCAGGAAAACGAGTATGTTTTCCTGGCACTATAGTGGTCCTTTAAGCTAAAGTTGTTTTGGTGACCATAGTGTCTCTTTAAATCTATTTTTGCGTGACCCATTTAGGAATGTAGAGGTATTCTAAAATACATACAAAATGAGTTATGAATGTGTAGTAAAAAAAAAAGAGTTGGTTTAGATATTCTATTTTGGTTATTTGGTCTAGTTGTATTATGGTTTACTGTTTGCAATGATTAAAAATAGATTAAGGGGAGATGCAGTTTAAACATGGTCTCAACTGCTACATATATTAAACACTTGTATTTAGAATTAAACAGCATATATATTACAAAAACATTAGATTTATATATCTTGCAATTATGAATTGTATAATTTAATTTTATGTTTTTCTCTTTGATCGTTATAATGATCAGTGTACGGTCTAACAGAAACAGAAAAGGTGTTAACTTGCTAAATGACATTCATTGTATGTTCAGTATTTCGAAGTCCCACCAAATCTTTGTTTGATCCGCAGGATCATTCTTGATAGCCATAATAAAATTCTGTGCTAATCCTGCAGTGTGATGATTTTATTTACACATCACAGTGAGTCTGACAGTGTTTGAATTTCATTCTTTGTGTGCTTACCTTTGTACTCCACAGGAAATGCATTCAATAGTCATTAATGAGCTATCATTACGGTATAATATTACATGTGTATGTACCCAAGGAATGACAGAATGTTTAGAATATGAGTATTTTAGATAACAAAATATGTAGAAACAGAATAGTAAGGGGCCAGGAGAGTTATTTATCCTGGGCTGCTATAAGTAGATAGTCAGTAAAGAAGGAAATTCTGAGACTTCATCATGCTTACATCATTCAGCCACAAAGAGTCCTGATATCCGCACGATAGTACATGCATACTCACTTGCACTGAATGCGTCAAGAATTGCCTTAGGCTTGGCATGCTGTGGACTGGCTAGTAATGGTCTGCCCACTTCGACAAGCACTGGTTATACAGATTAGATTATTGGACTCAGTACAATTACTTTCTATAATTTGAATGTCATTGTGGAATATTTTTGTTGGACTATATGCTATGTAATTAAGATTATCTTTAAGCCTTGCAAATTAAGGTTTTCTGTTTAGGGGATGTTTTTTTTTTTTTAAATCACATTTGGCCGATCTCAACATTATAGTTTCTGATTAGCTATAGAAGGGTTAAGATTTTTGATGAGTCCCTGGGCTAGCAAATTTAGAATGTTCCAAGGTACGGAAGCTGCAAGAATCATTTTAGTCTTGTGTAACAGTCAAAAATAAACCCAAGAAATGTATCTTATAGCCATATGGGTTAACCACAGGAAGTAGTGAGTGTAAAACAAGCCATTAAAATGAGTCAAGAAGCACTCCTGTATAAGTTCTCTGCACGTATGTGGCCAAATAGTGAGTGAGCATCACATTAGAGATAATTGGTTTTGCTACATCATTCAGCCTGCAGCAGGGAACATGCTCTGCAGCCTCACCACCAGTAAAAGTGTATTGAATGCTGCCTTGTTTTTTTTTCTATTTCTTTTTAATGTCCAGACATGTCATTTTCAATTTATCTTCTCTAATACAATAGCCATAAATGACCCACGTTTTTGTGAATTTTGTTTGCTGTGCACAGTCTGAATAAAAGGGTGCACCGGACACTCGCAGGGTTAGAATCAGGTCATGTGGCTGTTGGCAGAGTAGAATAAACATCTATTTAATGAATCATGGGAAGGTAAGAGTTCTGTAAACCCCTTAACGTATGTCCTGGAGACTGTGCACTAGGTGTGGTATAATTTTATATAATTAAAAAGTAGCAAATCACATTCAGAGAGAATACAATTCCTCTGTAGCAATCTATCAACAAACATTCTGTCCTTGAAAGACAAAATTAGGTAATAAGTGTCCTTTGAGCACTGTATTTTGTAGCTAAGACGTAGGGTACTCAAATGAAGTGGATCGTTTGCATTTACTCCACACGAGTGTCTTGTTATAGAAACGGATTATAGAGTTATGAGCTAATAATAGAGAACTTGAACATAGAATGGACAGTGAATTAGGTTAAGAGAAAAGCGTACGATCTAAGCAAAAGAGCATTGCTAAAACAAAATATAACGGACAACCGTACACAGTGCTGCACAGACATATCTCCTAACCATCTTTTCAGTCCAGGTAAGGAAATAGATCTATACTTAGACGGTCACAAGACATGGGTTTTGATAGTCAGCCTGAGTCTCTGCACCACTCCCATAATCGGACAAGAGTGACTGAAATATTGCCACATGAGTACATGCTAAGATGCAGGCTTGGCCAGGGCATTCAACAGTAGCTGTCTTAGGATCTGTTTGATGGAAAACCATATCCTGTCATCTATTTTGGTATGAGCTGCGGAGAGTTTTCTGCGGAACTCTGAGAATTGGTATCTAGACATATTCTATAAGCAATTGCAGTAGTTCAGATACAGACTGACTCCATGCATATTGACATGCAAGTGTATTCACTCTGAAGGTTTTTAAGGCTGATCAGGTCCACCCAGTTGAGACAGAAACAGTATATGTAATGTAAACACTAAATATTATGTAGATACATGCCAAACGTTTACCGTCTATCTGAGACTAAAGCAACTTACCAATTTTCTGATAGAGTACTGCATTTCTCAATTAAAAAGAATAGAAAAATTCCATTAACATCTAAGGATGAAAAATTGGTTTATCTCATTCATAGAACAATCATTATATGATTTCCTGCTAGCATCTCATCACTTCCTGTTGGAAACAGAAAAGAGGGAGGTGGAGTTATGGTGGAAAATGCACAAATATGCAATGCAGCTATTGGTGCCATATTAGTGTAATGAAAAACAATAAATAAAAATTATAAGTAGAAGCAGAAGCAAGTATGTGCATGTTTTTGTTTTCCATTCATGCCTATTGAATATTATAGAGCATGTACCTATAATTCCCCCATAAGAATGATGTGATACCTGGAATTAGGTGAGAGATTTAGGCCAGGAAATGGCTGCAGATGAGCTCATTTAAATCTCTGAGGATATCCTTAAAATAGTAAGCAATATATGTTTCAATGCTTTTTGTAATGTTTTTTTTTTTCTATCAAACACATTTAAAAAGGAGTGGTACTTTTACCTGATGTGTCCCTTTAAGTTCAAAGAGATGAGATGCTATACAAATAAAACATTCAGTACTTTCCATGGAAATTACCTGGCTTATCTTGCATTAAGACACTTAAAGTATTTACAATGCTCTCATGTCATATCGAGTAAGCAGGCCATCTGCTAAGAACAACCAGTACAGTCATTGAACTTTAACTTTAACGGTTGCAGGAGCGGCCTAGTTGACGTTACTGGTATTATTTATAAAGCACCAACAAATTCCGCAGTCCTGTACAATAGGTGGACTAACAGAGAAGTATTGCAACAAGGCAAGTTGGATGCACAGAAACAAAAGGTGTTGATGGCCCTGCTCAAACGAGCTAGACACAGACTATATAAATGTATATCTTGATTTTAGCAATGCAAGTTAAATATTTACATGGTTATAACACTAATAGAACAAACTGTTTAGGTCTAAACACTGAGAATCATATAAATCAGGTGTGACGGACCGCCTGGCACCCCGACTTTGTACCTCCGTCAAGCTCACTTCCTAGCTCTCCTCTGGGACACAGGAGTGCTTCAGCCCCTAGTTGCCACAACTTGGCTAGGGTCTCAACGTCGCTTCCCGCCCTGGAACAGGGTCCTGGGTACAGCTTCCTGCAGAAAGTATAGCTGATCCACCCAAACACTAGCCCAGACTGAGTGAAGAGTGGAAAGGAACTGTTTTATTATGGCCAAGTTGTCTGCTTTTATACACAGCCCCTAGCATGGGGTCTCCATTCAATACAAGACAAAGCACCTCCCATAAATCTCTGATTATCTCCCAGGAAGAGAGAAGCAAACACAAAAATATAAAACAGAAAAATACCCCAAAACATTATTAAAAAAATGTAATAACCCCACAAATCATACATCCCCAGAAAGCCCTGATCTGAGTGCCCAAGTTCTCCAAATAGCACTCAGATCCATGCAGCATAGAGGAAACACCATCGTGTTCAAGTTCTGACCGGCCGCACATGTGGTCCTATGCCTAAAATATGGTGCTTTGGCTGGTCAATTTTCGGGAGCTTTTGCGTCCGCAATATGTGGTTCTCCGCCTGGCTCTCAGGTTTCATTTGTGCCCCTTAGTCTCAAGCACCTTTCCTCCAAAATGTAGTTCAAAACCCCGGACAAAGTTGTCCGGCAATCGCATGGTCCCCTCATGCCGAAAAGAGTTCCATAACATTCGCGGCTAAGTACCGCTGAGGTGACCGGGAACTCATGAAGTCCTCATGCTGAACGATGGCTGCTAAGTACTGCTGAGGTCAATTCGTGGGTGTCTTCATGCGAACAGCCGCCAGGATGCTAGTGTTTGGTTCCATTCGAATGAAGGGAAAGTGCCGACCCAGCGGCACCCAGGGAAAGCTGCTAATGGCGTCTGGGGAGGATAACTCCCCAACGGGGTCTCCGACTTAGACAATAGTTGGTGGGCAGGTAGCCAGTTCCATACTCCTCCAGGAGTTTGTGGCAAACATCCATGGTAAAGAGTGTTTTTCACATCAGGTTTATGTTGGGAGTACTATCTAGACGCAGTCTGATCACTCAAAATGCTATTCTAAGGCCATTTGTTAACATCTTCAGCTTAGGACAGACAGCCTGTCTGGTAGGGCCCAAACATTCCATGCAGAGAGGGCTGCTGAACTCCTCTAATCCCGTGCACACACTGTGCTGTCAGAGGACAATTCTCTGGTGTCCACACATATGGGATACAAGGGAATTAAATCAGGACTGCAAAACATTGTTCTGACCAAAATCACGGCTAATGGGAGGCCTGTATGTATGTGTGTATATATACATTTATAGTGAGTGAGCAGGACCACGCATAAGGGGGTCAATTGCCCACCTGGAGGAGGACATTGTGTGTAGGCACATAATACTGGAGAAGAGCTGCATCACCCAGAGTGCATCCACCAGGTCCAATGGTGTTCTGTGAAATCTGGCATATTTGATTTCCACTAGTTGTATATTTACTCTCAGTTAATAGAAAGTGATATAACATGCTAACAAGGCAATGGGCTACCAGTCCTGCTTTGTTTTACACCCTCTCCCAGCATATGTTTCTTTTTATCTTCCACTATACAGTTTTGTTATTCGATTTATTGATGGAAACATTGTTCTATATTTTATATTTATTTATGTTTTTAGGTCAGTTTATAGAGGGATGTTATTTCACCACTCTTTCTTTATTTAATATGTGATATGGGTATATTAATCTTAGGCAGCATTATTCCATAGTATTATGGTTTCTCTTCAATGTGTTTTTTATTTTTTCGGTGCAAATGATTACAGACAGACTAGCAACGCCACAACAGTATTGGCAAGCAGATTACAGGTAACATTGTAAGGCATGCACATGGCGTGTGATGGATCTGCACATTTGTTTTCGATATTAATGACAGGCTAATCACAAAAGGCACAATAACAAGTATGTCAGTATGAAGTTAACACACAAACAGTAAGCGAATCTGGCCAATCTGACTGAGTGAGAGAGGGTAGCGTAATAACACATGCTGAATCTTAGGTAAAGGCTATCTGCCTAAACGAAGTAAAATGCTAAAACATAGGTATTTGTGCCACTTGCTAGTGGTTAGCAGGACGTAAATGGCTATCTAGACATGTGGAGCAGCGCTGGGAAACACCCACGTATAGTGTGTTAAATTAATATAAGATGGCCGTCCTTGACGGTTGTATGTGTTTTTATATAGTAACCATGTACGATACTGCATGTAACCCATTCTAAGATTTATCAGCCAATAGTTGAAATAAATTGGTCTCTCTCTGATTTTAAGTTAATTAAGTGGAAATAAGTTTGGAAACTAGTAATTGTACGTCTATTTATATGTTGTAATAAAGCATTCTATTATTATTGTATTGTGTTGTTTGTAATGTGTATAATGTATTCTTTTATAGAAAGGAATTACGTTGCTATTGATATTTTAACCAATACAGTAAGGAAAGGATCACAGAGCATGAGCAACCTCATAGCCATAGTTATGGTCTGGGTGATAAATGATTAAAGAGAGATAATACATTAAAGTTTTAATTCGCATATACTTTTATTATTGTGTTACTATAATGTCTGGGGGGGGAAACAACGCACACACAGAAATGCTACATAATGGTGAACTGTGTATTAAGGGAAAATAATGACATTGAGTAGTTCTCAAGACATCATAACATAACACAAAAATGAAGGTCGAGTGGTTTATAAATGTCTCCAGATCCTTGATGTAGCATTATTTTCCCATAAGAGATGTTATCGATGTTATGTATCTTTTATGTTTCTCATTTTTAGTTTAACGTTAGTCGTAATGTAAATGTCAAATTAAGTAGGGATTAATGTTTAGTGATAGTGTAGTGTAGGGATTAATGTTAATTTATTTGTAGATTTTATTTTATGTTTATTGTATTTATGTTTGTTTTAGGTATAATACTCTTCCAAGCAGGAGGACTCTAAAAAACTCAAGATTAGTATGTAAAAAAGATGACGTACATGTCTGTATCATGTGTTTACGAGCGATAATGAACTACCAGGTATGTAATAGAATGTTTACTAATGGTAATTATCACTCATTTGAAAACATGTGATTGAAGAACCATATACGCTATGTGGCAATAATATGTGGACAAATTTTTATGTGGACGTCGTATTTCAAAATCAAGGGCATTGGTATAAAGTGCCATCCCCTCCCCTTGCAGCGATAACAGCCTTCTCTCCTCTGGGAATTCTTTCCATAAAATTTTGGATTGTGTCTGTGGACAAAATGGCCAAAAGAGCATTTACGAGGTCAAGCACTGATGTTTGACAAGAAGGTCTGGATTGCAATCATCATTCCAGCTTTTCCAAATGTTGTGTTCAGGGGGTTAAGGTTAGGGTCCAGTGAAGGCCACCTTGTCAAATCATGGCTTTATGGACCTTGATTTGTGCACAGGAACACAGCCATACTGGAACAGGAAAGAGCATACCCCAAAATTTTGCCACAAAAGAATTTAATTATTTTGGGTAATCTTTCCAACTTATCACAATCTGTTAGAAGAACCTTTCAAATGATTTATTTACAGAAATCACCCTTAAAGGAACACTCCAGGCACCCACCACTTCTGCCCTTTGGAGTGGTCTGGGTGCCAACTCCCACTACCCTTAACCCTGCAAGTGTAATTGTTGCAGTTTTCATAAACTGCAATATTTACCTTGCAGGGTTAAGTCCTCCTCTAGTGGCTGTCTACTAGAACATGAAAAGTGTGTTATAATGACGCTGGGCGTCGCCGAAATCCCCATAGGAAAGCATTGGAAGACATCAGCGGGGGAGGAGCGTAGGTTGAGCCTGACCCAACGCAGAGGGAACGCAGAGGGAAAACTTGGGATGGGATGTGGGAGGGAGAGGGGACCTGCAGTGCCAGGAAAATGTTTTGTTTTTTTTTCCCTGGCACTGGAGAGTCCCTTTAATGCCAATGGGAATTTTGGTAGATAAATAGAAACATAGAAACATAGATAATTTGAAAATTATTGTGATTGTTTGAAAAGCTTATCCAACAGAATTAAATCGAGGCCAAAGTCGGAAGCACACAATTGCAAAACATTCTCTTACTATCTGCCATATTCAGACTCTTCCATTAAACCACCAGATAGTTAAACATGATTCATCACTCCACAGACCATGTTTCTACTGCTCCAGAGTCCACTGGTGGCAAGCTTTCTACCACTCCAGCTGGCACGTGGCATCGTGCATGTTGATGTCAGGCTTGTATAATGCTGCTTAGAAATTGGAGCCACTTTACTGAAGGTCCGAAACACAGTTCTAGGGTTCAGATGTTCCTTCAAGATATAGTTTCAAATTCTGTAGTTAGTGATTCAACTTGGTGATACTTATGCACTACACGCGTAAGCCCTTGTGGTCCCCTTTCTATGAGTCTGTGTGGTCTATCACTTCATAGCTGGAGTCTTTGCTCATACACACTTGCACTTTACAACAATAATAGCAATTTAAGTTGTGAATAAATTGTGGAAAAGATTGACACTGAGATTTTCAGTATTGCTCATTGTAGTGTTAATGTTTGTCTATAGAGATTTCATGGTTGTGTGTTGATTGTATGCACCTGTTAGTGGTGGGTGAAGTTGAAACACCTGAACTCTGTAAATAATAAGATTGTCCACATTCGTTTGGCCATATAGTGTATCTGTTATGTATAATTATTTAAAGGGACACTATAGTCACCTGAACAACTTTAGCTTAATGAAGCAGTTTTGGTGTATAGAACATGCCCCTGCAGCCTCACTGCTCAATCCTCTGCCATTTAGGAGTTAAATCCCTTTGTTTATAAACCCTAGTCACACCTCCCTGCATGTGACTTGCACAGCCTTCCATAAACACTTCCTGTAAAGAGATCACTATTTAGGCTTTCTTTATTGCAAGTTCTGTTTAATTAAGATTTTCTTATCCCCTGCTATGTTAATAGCTTGCTAGACCCTGCAAGAGCCTCCTGTATATGATTAAAGTTCAACTTAGAGATTGAGATACAATTATTCAAGGTAAATTAAATATGTTTGAAAGTGAAACCAGTTTTTTTTTTTCATGCAGGCTCTGTCAATCATAGCCAGGGGAGGTGTGGCTAGGGCTGCATAAACAGAAACAAAGTGATTTAACTCCTAAATGACAGTGAATTGAGCAGTGAAATTGCAGGGGAATGATCTATACACTAAAACTGCTTTATTTAGTAATTTAGGTGACTATAGTGTTCCTTTAATGTGTTATCTACTGACTAACATCTATATTCTTATGAAAAGGAAAGTAACATATCCTCAAAATATAATCCTCTTCTTGTTTGCGCCGTTAGGAAGTGGTTACTTATAACACTTAACCAAAACCAACTAATGTGGCTTTTTCTGTGAATAATTACGATTAAAGGATGTGAAATTGTTTTACAATGAACATAAACCATAAACATACTCCTGACTATTATATCCTTTAATTTATTTTTCACAATGTCCTTTAAGAGAAACTCAAACAAGCATCAAAATTGTTTACAGTAAACTGACCACATAAATTTTTTTTTCAAAATGTATTTTTAAAACACAGGTGGCCATTAGCTCCCCCACTGTGTTTTCTGGAATTAAATGGTTATAGCAATAAACATAATCACCAAATACCAGTTCATTTGTAGGAATATGTAAGTAGATAAGACAATATATGACAGGTAATAAATGTTTATTTGACTATTTCATAGGTTTATATTTCCCCTTAATTTGTATTGATCCTGAAAATCAATAATAACAAAGAAAAACAGATCAATATTTAAATAAACAAACACTTGATGTTGCCTAGCAACCTTTTCACAGAGAGTTGACCCTATCTTGAATGGCGTTGATTAGAGCTGATGACATTTATTTTCCATGAAAAAGCATTCTGCAAATGGCCCGTTGTTAATGTGTTAATGAATATTAAGTCATCAACAAGTGAGTTGTGAGGAGTCGTAAGCAAAGTTGCAAAATTTACACCAAATATCACCACTTGGCAGAAAAAAAAATGTTTAAATCTGCTAATTTTTCAACTCTATAAAGTTCTGTTTCTCCTTAAATTTTAAAAACAAGGAAAAATATAGATAACTTACCTTGAGCAATCAACAGCTTCCCAAGGTAACCCCCCCCCCCAGTGGGTCACTGACGAATAGGTGTATAGAATATGAAAAAAATGGGATACAGCTGTAAACCTAAAAGAATATTAAAAACAAAATAACATAGTGTAGTATCCTTTTAAACAGTATATTACACGCTAGTATAATGCACTCACAGATTGTCTATATAATAGTCGCCTGTAGGGTACCTCCCCCGATAGCAAGCACTAGGGGGCTAAACGGAATCCTCCTCTCCTTCCCCTTCTGAATATTCAGGAGTTTGGACAAAGCAGGAATCAGGCAAATGATGATAAAAACTTCATTTATTGCCAAAGACTGAAAGTATAAAACAAAAACTAGTCCTACGTGTTTTGTTGCAATATTGGAACTTCCTCGGGGACTTCATAAAAATAAAGTCACAAGCTTACAGAATGCAGTGTA